>JAWWEW010000088.1:9185744-9198319 GCA_035583185.1 Anabacerthia variegaticeps | reverse complement strand
CTGGATGGGCTTTAAGGTCCTTTCCAACCCAAACCAGTCTGGGATTTTATGATTCAAATATTCGGTAGGTCTATTTCTTGAACAGATTAATATTGCAATCAATTCTTCATTGTCTTTCCTTTCTTCATGTCAGAAAATGCTTTTACCATTCGGTGCTGCACTGCTCACCAAGGAGGACATGAGATCCTCTTGGATAAAGTGCTGGACACACATCATTGATTCTCAGAAAACAGCATTATGACTTCAAATGGAAAACATTTGAGATCTTACTGACATTAATGTTTACACAGGAATTATCCTTATATCTTTGTATAATAACTATATTATATGTTTACCCTAAAAATACTGATGGTGGGTCTGAAACTGGATGTCACAAAAGGTATCTCTTCTTCCTGAAAATAATGCCATTTATAATGCCCTTCTTGTAAAACACATTGAAACTGGAACTTCTTTGATGATTGTTGGAGCTAGGTGATCTTTAAGGTCCCTTCCAACAGAAGCCCTTCTATGAATCTAAGATTATCAAAAGAGAAGAAACATTTTAACTTATAAGTTATTGAAATGAAGCTTTCCAAAAAGAAACAAAAAACAAAACCAAACAAACAAAAAAAAACCCACATGAGATATTTCATCTGCTTTTTCTGTCACCCTCAAAATGTCAAGGATGCATCTGGTCAAGTCTCAAGGACTCAAGTTTACTGCCCACTGTAGAAGCATTGTGGTTTTGTGACAGCCTGTTCCCAGGTTGTCTCTCAGGGCACAGTGATTCTGCTGTGGTGTGCAAAGCTATTTCTATTTCACACATTTCGAGGAGGAAAATCATCCTTCAGAATTATTCTAAGGGAAGGGATTTGCCATTCCCCAAGGGTCTGTGGCAAAACCTGCTCTCTTGCTGAACTTGGTTTACACATTTGTAGCAATTCAAATTTCCTTTCTTTTTCTTCTTGAAGTGCATATTCTGTTTTTTTCAGTGCCTGAAGCTAACTTGTTAATTACTTTTCCGTCTATTCCAAGCAAAATATACACTAAATCAGAAAATTATATAAAGGTCACATTGAACCCTGTTCTGATGGAAATGAGGCTTATGCAGTAAAAATGGTTCTAGATGCCAGGTGGCACTGAAGGCTATTAGAGTAGCCCATCTCATTTAAAAGTTGAAAATCTTGCTTAGGTCAGGAATGGAAATTATTTAGTATTTTCAGCATATTCCTTAGTGAATGTTTGTCCATATATCATAAAAATAACACAGTTTGGCAAAATTGCTACTTCTTTTCAGGACTGACAGAAATGCAGCTAGGAGGCTAAGATTAGCCTGCAGTGCTGGCAGCTGTCTGAGAAACTCATACATGGGTATTTTTTCCATAATCTGCATAGTTTTAGAGAGTGGTGTTTGTGGTGGGTAGAAAACACTCATCCCAGTGGAAGATCATACGGTATCCCATAAACTAGATGCTACTTTATATCATTAACCTCTTCTTTTGTTTGCTTTTCACTTTCTCACCCAAATTTTGAGACAGATGTTTTCCACGATGAAGATTTCTTGCCAGGCATCTCCCTCAGACTGATCTCAGCTCAGACCAAGGCCAGGTTGGGTAGAGATCAGAGCAACCTGGTCTAGTGGAAGGTGTCCCTGCCCATGGCAGGGGCTGGGACTGAATGAGCTTTATAATCCCTTCCAACCCAAACCATTCTGTGGTTCTGTGATTCTATTAAACCAGCTGTACATAGTATCTGTTGACACCAGATCTGTGTCCTAGGGTAGCTTTACACAGGTGCTTTTCCATCTGGGAAGCAGTGTTCCCCAAGAAGAGGATTTGCAGGTGTCTGGACCTTGCTAGGACAGATAAAAAGAGGAGAACTGGCAGTTGAGAGACATGAATAGAGAAATGAAAGATTATTTTTTTGATATTCATTGTTTCATCCTCTGAAGGTGGAGCAGGAATGAGCAAGATGAATGGCTATTCTTCTTACTGCAGGGATCTCAGTGTACTCTGTTGCTCCTGGAGTTCTGTGTGCTTCCAAGAAGTAGATTTTAAGTACAGAATTATGAAAAAAGAGCACTTTTTCTTTCCTTTTTTTTTTTTTGAGAACAGTTTTTTGGAGGTGTCCAAGGAACAACTAGACACGGCCCTCAGTGTTCTGAGCTAGGTGACAAGGTGGGGATCAGGTACAGGATGGGCTCAATGATCTTGGAGGTCTTTTCCAACCTTAATCATTATGTGATTCCATGAAAAGGATAAACATGACAGAGAACAGATGACAAAATCTTCTCCTGTTAGACAGGGCGGATTTTCATCCTAGAAGTGCTGGAAACTGAGACAAGAAGCTCCTGGGGAAAGAAGTTGGCAGGCAAAAAAAACCAGGATTAATTAGTTGAGCCATGAGCACAGAGGGAGTGGGTCTGAAGACATGCAAACAAAGAGAAAGGCAGCAGTGGGATGATATGCATGGGGTTGGCTTCTGTTGTGAGTGTTGTTTTCTTCACACCATCCATTCATTATTCCAGCACATTCATGCTCTCTTGCTCTCTCCTTTGTGCCTGTGCTAACACCTGTGTTGAGCTACATCAGATGGCTGTTCCAGCTGAAAGTACCTCGTCCATAATGCAATTTCCCTGATAGGGACAGTGTTCATTTGGTTCAGCTACTTGATCTGTCTTGCCATGTAGTGGCACGTGTGCTCTCAGTGGGAAGGGGGATTTGGTGGAAATGTTGAATCTTAGAGTGAAGGAAAAAAAAAATCAACAGCCATCTTTGTCGAGATTCTGTAATTTATTTGGATTAAAGCAGTCAAAGATTCCCAAGGAGGCATTAGATGTGTGGGAAGTGAAATAAAAAGAGGCAAATACTAATGAAAGCTAACCAAGGAGGAGCAGTGGTGGGTTGAGGATTTGGAAGCAGGTTAACAAGCCTGGTGAGAAGGACTCTAATCAAAAAACTGCCCCACAAAGACACTTATTTTTTGCTTCCTTTGGTTTTAAACAGCATTCTGACCATCTTTAAAGCATTGGATGGACTGTGAAACCATAAAGAGTACTGAGGAAGAAATTTTACTTCTTTACAGTGTGAATTTAAGTGGCTTTTAGTTACTAAGGCTTTGTGTTGCGCATCAATTCGGGAGACTACAGATGAATTGAATAATGAGCCATTTATGGAATGACTGATCCTGCACAAAGCTGTAGTACATGATAGCAAAATTAAAGTTTGCTCTTGAAAATGCTTAGGTGTATTTTTCATATATTTGTCATATTTTTGAACAGCAAACCAGTCCCTTCCATGACAGACATTTAAACCCAAATAATATTTTTTATTGTAAGGATTTAGTAATGGAATATATGCTATGAGTGCAAGTTTTGGCATAGTACAAATTTGAAACCCTCACTGTTGGCAGTTGTGCATTTGGCACTAAATTATGACAAGAATGTTTAGGCAGTAGTCTTATTTTTGGACAGCTGCACAGCAACAGTATGGGTAGATGTCATCTCGTCCTGATTTCCTCTTCAAGAGTGAAGAGTCCAATTTATGTCAGTCTTTTCAGTCAAAGAAAAGAAACACAAACCTGTAGAGGACAAGTCATCCCGGTAAATTAGATATTTAAAAAAAAGAGAGCAGTTATTCCCACATTTTCTCTACATGTAGATGTACTCATGTATAGGATTATGTTTGGTTAATTCAATTAGGAAGAAACTGAGGATTTAAGTAAATTCCTTCTTCTGGTTTCTATAGGAAAGACCACAAGTGAATCTTGAATTTGTGTGGCCCAGTATCATGCTGTCTATGCCCATACAAGTATGCACACATTTATGATTTTTTATCCTGAGGTTTCCAGGACCTCACTTTTTGCAAAGGTATTGCTTTCTTATGTTTATAACTTGTTTTTATCCATATTAATTTATGGTATCTCCTTCCACCCTGCATATTTAGCATAGAGAATGTTATGTGATTCAAAGTTTTCGAGCCTACAGAAATCTGGATCCATGTCTAGTGGTACTGATGCAACTTGCTAAAGGTCAGAGCTCAAATAATTCTAGTTACATGAAATAAAATAAATAAGAGTGGCTGTGATGAGCTTTCCTGAAATCTTATGGTTTCAAAGTGGAAGTTGTACCCTCTTGGTGCTGACTACTTCAACATAAGACTGACAGATTCTGAGCAAAGTTAATGAGTGTGAATCTTACAAGTGTGAATCATACCCTTGGTATGGCTGTAGTGCTCCAGTGTCATTTGAAGAAGGGTACCAGAAAAGTCTTAAATTGAGAATATATTAAAATAAATGAATAAACAATAGAAAAATTATGAAGTTTAGGACGGAATGGAAAGTTTTAGATATTGCAAGCTCATGCTTTGTGCTATGTAGTTGTTGGGTACAATAAACAAGAGAAGGAAAAGAAGCAAAACCCAATATTTTAATGTTAAAAACAAATTGACAGTATATGTTATCACTGTTTTTGCTCCCTATGCTAAGAGGTTAAACAGCAGTGTGAATGGGAAATATCCCCCTCTAATCACTCTCTTGGGAATGCCTCTATTGCGCAATTTTTACAATTTAGTACTTGGGTTGACATCCTGAAACAGCCAAGGAAAACATTAAATGATAAGTTCAATCATATACCTTGGAAGTTTGTTGTTCTAGCAAATTCTTCTAGCATTTCCTACCTCTTGTTATTTAAATAAATGTATTTTTTTATCCATAATTTTTGACTGGTAAAAAACAAGCAAATGTACAAAATTCTACTCTGATTCTTGGGGGGGGCAGGGGGAGGAAGTTAATTCTCATAATCATACCTTTTAAGTAATTCATATCTTATTTTGTGAGGGTGTTAAAGAACTTATGGAGGTGCCTAAGCTTGAGCAGGTTGGAAACTGCTGAAGCAAGTATGTAGGAAGTGACAAGGAAAGCCCTCTGGCAGGTGGCAAAGTAGAGGGAGCATGGCTGAACTGAGAGAATGTGGTACTTATGTTAAATTCAGCCTCCTTTGAGACTGATTGTGTAATCAGGGAAAGATGTGACATTTAGGATCATTTTCTGGTATAGGTTCACAGGTTGCAAGAAGGCTGCAAGTGGGACAGGTCTGTAGTACATTTTATTGAACTAGATGGTAGGTGAAATTAATAATTATCAGGCAAAATGGATAAATATCAGACAAAAGAGTGTTTCTTCGTATCTGAAACAGCAGTATTTTATCAATCATGATCATGCATGTGCATAACACTATTACATTGGTGTGAATTTGTAGTGTATGAAAGACCACCAATGTTATAACTGGCAAATAATGGAATTATCTCCAAGGGGAACTAGGTGCCCTTGAGAATCAAGAGCAGGGTTTAAAGTAGAGTTGTCATGGGATGTTTTCTTCAGTCTGGTCTAGGTTGTGAACCTGTGTCTCACCAGCTGCTGCTGTGGTGCCCAGTTCTCATGTGAATGAGTTTCCCCCTGCACTGTGCTTACTGCTCTTCTGCCTATTGCTAATCCCCCCAAAACACCTCCCCAGCAAAAAAATCCCTGCTATCCCAAACAGTGTGGAATCTGGCATCAGTCAGTACTGACCCATTAGAGACCAGTTGCACTCCTGGAGTAGTTGTAACACTGAGGTGTTGAGCAGATCTTTAAGTCTGTTGTTTCTTTCCACTGGAAGTCATTTAAGATAAACCTAGAGCGTAAATGTCCATTATTAGGCTGAAAGAAAGAAAGGACTATCTTCTGATGTATTGTATAATTATATCTATACAATTGTAGTAGTTAAAGTCACTATTTTGGAGACAACTTTCTTTTGCACTTACATAAAACTGTTGCCTTCATTACTCTTCCTTACAAATAAATACCATGTGACGATAATAATATTTGCATAAGACCCAAAGTACTGCAAAGTAATAAAATGTTAAATTACAAAAACTACCAGTGTCACTGGAGGTAAATAAAAGAGGGGAAGCTTTCACAGTCCAGTCCAGAAATATATTTTCTTTACTTACACAAGACACAACTTCCACTGCTGGCCATGGGAGTTGTGGCTGAGTGACAGCTGTTGTGATAAAAATAACAATTGTTAAGATGCAGCATGCTCCTATGAATGACAAGTTGTCTATTATTAAAAACAAACAAACAAACCAAAATAAAAAAAAAACAAGTAAAACCCCAAAACTAATAAAAAACACAACAAAAAAAACCCAAACAAACAAAAAGAACACCCAACCAAAACAAAACAAAGGAAGCCCAAACATGTTCAAATGAATTCTACCTTTATATACTTCAGAAGTTATTCAAGTTGCATCAAATAAGCTGGGGAATTACTTGGAATCCATGAAGTTTTATTGGAATGACTATCTGCAATGAACAACACAAAGCCCAAGAACAAAAAGGTCTGGATAGAGATTTATATGTTCAATTTGCCTGCAGCAACATATTTTAACATTTACTTGCAAAGCATGAATTAACACTCTACAGTAATATTATAAGTCAGTGTTACAGTTATTCATGAATTTCATTAGTTTCAACTTTTTAACAGTATTCCGTGCTGTTAAAACTGCAGAACAGCTTATTTATGAATATAATCCAAGGGAAAGAGTGACAGCATTTCAATATCAGATTCTTAATCCTTCTGTGTTAGCCTGGAATTGCTCAATTTTCATTTTTTAATCAGGACTCCTAAATGAGAAAAAATGTTTCTACTGTTTTATTTTTCCTGCAAAACAGTAGGTACTGGGCAATTTTTTAAAACAAAATGCAAATCAATGATCCTGTCAGGTGCATGTTCTGCTTTAACCTCCCATGAGCAGGGACAGGGACAGAAGGTGTAAAACAGTGTATTTATCATCAAGTCTTCTTCCTGCCTAAATTTTTGCTAGCAGAATACAGGCAGTATGTTACAACATCTTAGGAAATTCCAAATAAAGAGCTTGCCTCAACCCATTTAATTCATGTAGCCAGGTTTGTTTTCACAGTGTCTCCTCCTGGTCTTACTGCAGATCCACATTTTTCAGCCACACATCCTTCCCTGTGCCTGACTCCACTCCATCACCAGATGACCAGTATTACAGATCCCCTTTCAGGAACCATTTCCAGCTACCAGCCAGACTTGATTGGAAAGAGAATATTAACAGGCACACAGCTGTCCTGAGGCGAGGGGAAGTTGATCGTGGCTAATTCATGCCCTCATTTTCTGGAGTCACTCAGGTGAATAATACCATCATTATACCTGTGCACAGATCCATGGACCTTGCAAACCAGGGGACAGTTGGGTGTGTCTGATGAGCTACCCATGAAACAGCTGAGGGGGGACACCAGGAAAGACTCTAGAGGAGCTCTGCAGTACCATTCCCTGAGAGAATATATTAGTGGCCTTGGGATGCTTCAGGTTATGCACCAGCCCTTGCACAAGTCTCTGTTGAGGGCAGAATTTACCTGTGCAAAGAACTGTACTTGAACTTGTTATCACAAACTATTACTATTGTGTGCAATACCACAAAATGTAATTTTATTTATCAGAAAATACCAATCTCCAGTATTGCTGTGCAGAAATTATTACCATTACCCACCAAAATAGGTCAGTATTTTCACCCACGTACAACTGGGTAACCACATTAATCAAGAGCAATTAACTTGTATTTGTGCTGTGGTTGAAGATGGTGCAAAGGAAGCAGGTATCAAGTGATCCTACTCTGTATCATCCAGACTGAAGGCTCATGATTGCAAACATGGATTGTGATTTTAAATTGAGGTTCTCATTCACTGTGTGGTTTTCTGAGTTGACAAGAGACCAATATGAAGCAGGAATGGGATATGAGGAGAAAAAAGAGCAGTGATCTAGCTAAGAAAGGAGTAAGAGTTGGAGACTAGACTTTGGAATTCAAAAGGATCTAGGGTCAGGTTTTTACATTAAATTGGAAGGGTTTGATGACAGCTTGGGGAAAAAATGGAAGAGGAAAGAATGTATTTCCTCTGTCCTTCATCCTCAGGGAAATAAATGCGTGGAGTGTAAGTCTTGTCTATTTCCCTTGGTTTCTGCTGTGGACAACTTTATGTCTGTTTGGACTATATATATTGCACATTTAGTGATTCTCTTTCATCACTTCTTAATAATATTTCATGTCCTAAGGATAATCACCCTCTGAGATTCTCTTCTGCTGTTTCTGTGCCATTAATGCAACACTAGTAATTAGGGCCTGACTCATACAAATATGAATAGTCTAAGTTTAGGCTGTTGCATTTTTAGTTCCCACTGGAATGCTCAGCAAGAGGACTAACTGGATTTTAATCTATTTGCTGTCATAATTAAGGTTCACACAGTCTTTGCAGGTTTTCTTCATTTTCCAGTTATTAGCAGAACACAATGAAAAAGGATGGGAAGACCTGATCACTGGCAGCTTAAAGTGCAGTGAAACAATAGCAATCTTCATATATGATGGCAAGAATTATGAAGATAAAAAAAGCACTGTTGCACAGGAATCCAAACTGGCATTGAGATTCTGCATTAGGCACCAAACTGTGTATAGTTTCCTTACTGCTGAGTCTGTTCTACTTAACCAACATACCAATGCAGCAAACACAGACATGGATTTGTTTCAACTAGGTGGGAAATGTATTTGGAGAGTTTATTTTAATGTGGAATCTGTAGACATTAGCATTGGCAGGACTGCACTTTTGAACTGAGTCTTTCAAACATCCCAGCAGAAATCTGCAATATTTCTCTGAATGTTCTAACATTAAAAATTCAAGTCTTTGCAATCCTTCAGCAACATTTTTACATAATGGAAGATTCTCTATGTTTTCACTGTTGATTTTTCAGAGTCAACTGAAAAAAATAATTTGCAAAATATTTCTGGCTTAAGTTGGGAAATTAATCTGGCTTTAATGATGATGAAAAGTAAATCACAAAAATTTAGTATAATAGCCAGTCCTGGGTCAGCAAGTGTGGGAGAAGCCAGGGATAGAAGCAGGATCATCTAGGGAAAAAACAACGATGCTGCTGCCTGAGTGCAGTTAGAGCAGGAGAAAGAAAAGGCCCTGAACCTGCATTTTCTGGAAACAGAGCAGGTATTCTCTGGGAAGATAAAATCCTCCTGTGGAAGGAGATGCAGAGATGCAGAAGAGGTCACACATTAACTTGCTAAGAGAGAATACTGCGGGCACTTTTCAGAAACACATATTTGGGTGGCAAAGGGTATAAAGAGGTGAAAAACATCACTGATGATGGGGAAGGAAAGTTCTCAGGCTTGGAAGCTGAGGAGTATGGGGAGAAATAACAAGAGAGAACTGAGGGGACATGTCTTGTCCTGTGCTGAACTCTTTCCCCAGCTTTTAGAGGATTGTCATGCCTCTCCCTGTGTGGTATCGCTACAATGCCTGCTACACTGGCCATGCCTCCAGTTTGGGTATAATCTGCCTTTCTCAGTCAATGGGATTGTTAGAGGAGAAACTTTAAGAGTATTAAGGGAAGACATTGTGTAGCGATCAAGTTCAAACTGCATCTTTTCAGAAAATATTTTAGTTATTCAGCTAGGGAGATGGCTGGACAATCAGCTTAAATTTCCACCCTGTAAGAGAATTCTACAGAACAGAATTAGAGGGGAAAGTGCAGAAGTGACCTAAAGCATTTTGCACTCAAGGGATGAACCTTAGTTTTTGCTGCATCCAGATGGAGACACCTTGATCATTATAATCAGCACGCTCCATTTGCTGCATTAAAAACAAGATAAATATTTAATCACAGTGCAATTAAGACTGGATCGGTGCCATTAGTTTATAATGAATATATAGGTAGATAGAATCTAATACATTACTAATTCACTTATGAGCCAGGCTGAACAGTTGGTTTTTTTAATTTTTTTCCCCCAAATCTGGTATCTTGGGAATGTCAATGAGATGAGAGTGTTTGTAACTACTAATTATTTTACTGCTTTTATGCATTAACTGGAATAACATATGATAACTTAACGTTATCAATATTCTACATAAACTGTGAATGATGCTCTGCAGTGGCTATTCAAGATAAAATAACCCAGCAAATAGCAAGCTGTAGGTCTAATACATATTGGTTGACACAAAGTCCATTTGTATCCTAAAAATAAAATAGTAGCAATTTCAAAAAGGAAGTAATGTGAAATACATTGACGTGTAGGAGCTATTGTGGCTTGGTTTATTTCTTTTTCTCTTTGCTTTAAAAATATTCAAGCATATTCTGGCAAGCCAGAATTTCTTAATACACTTCAGAAGATTTGAAGGATGAGATAGTTCAAAATACATCAAGCTCAGCTTCCATGGGCTTTAGTTAAACCAAGAGACTCCTTTATTTTCTTAGAGCCATGTCATGATGCTCCAGTATAACTAGACTTGGGCCTTAATATGTTTAGATGTTTATGTAAATTTTTAGCCCAGAGTGACTTCTGAGTGCCAAAAAAATAAGTGCATGAGTAAGAAGTAGGAAATACTGGACTACAGTATATTCAGTCATTACAGCAGATGCCTCATCCTTAAGTGGCAAAATGAGCACATTGTCTAGAAGATATTTGCCTGATTGCAGTGCCTTCTGGCAGAAGGTCAATAGCACATCTGCTGGGAGCATGCTCTTCAAATGCCCTCAAAACTGTGCCCTGCAAAGCAGGCAGCTGACACGTGGTGAATAAACATGCAGTTCTCTGGGCCCAGCTACCCCAGGAGTGTTCCTGGACAATGGTAATTCTCTTCTGCATACAGGTGAAAGCTGCCAAACACCTGAGCAGCAGCTCAGTCTGAACCACACAGGGGGTGCAGAGGCTCAAAGTGCAGGTGGGAGGGTTGCTGGAATGGATGTGTGTCACTCTGCTTGAACCTGTCAGCAGGATGAGACATGAGTGCCTGTGTTGGTAGGATTTAGTGATTCCCAGAACTCGGCAGGTGCAGGACCATTTCTGTCAAGTTGTTAAAATGATCTCTGATGTGTCACAGCTCCCATGCAGGCACACAGCTGGGGGCATTCAAAACCAGCCTGTGTGTCAGGTGAAGCCTTCACAATAATGCTGAATTAATAGGCAAAGTACTGAATGTGAGGAAGATCAGAGATCCTCACAAGCTTTTGTTGTATTCCTGCTCCTTTTTGTCTGATAAAGCAGTTTTCTGTCAGAACCTGTGGGGACATTTCTACTGAATTTGTATGCCCTTTTTGTGTGTCTCTGTGGAAGATGGTCTCTTTTGAATAGCATTATGTTGTATTTTGGATTTGTGTCTGCTGAAGTGTGAGTTCTGTAATCTCACATTTGAAGGGGCAGACCTTTCAAAAATCCACTTTGAGTTTTTTAAAGGGTGATGAGGAAAGAAGGTCAATATAATTCTGAAAAAGAGGTTGTCTGTCATCTGTGCATATACAGTGGTATGATTTTTGATTGTGAAGAAAACAAACATCTTCATTAGAAAATTATGTCAAATAGATATTAAGTTCATCTCAAGTATTTGTAAGATATCTAGACCAGACTTTTACTTATTCCCACTGCACGGTTCTTCAGCTTCATTGTCAGGTTGCAGGAACTGATGATCAGAACGGGTGGAGTGTTGGATTACCTGGACAATGATCCTAATTCAGTGTGATAATCCTTAACTTCCTCATGGGAAGCTTGTGCCATTCTGACTCCAGCAGCAAGGAGGCTAATTCTTCTCTTCCCATAAAGATCAGCGAAGCTATATGTGCCATTGGCTGCTTTTGCACATACTAGTTTCAAAATACACAAGCTCTTGCTAACTGAGCTCTGCCACAGCTTATGTAGAAGAATTTGCTTTGGCAGAGCAAGCATCTGAAGAGGAGAACTCCAAACTATTGATGTTATAACTGTGTGAGAGCTCTCTGATGAAGATTTCAACTTATCAGGGTGGGGTAAAACCCTATTTGACTTTTGTGTGAAGCCAAGAGGGACTTCAGAAAAGCTAGTGCTACAAAGGCAAGCAGCTAGAGTGTTGTTTTGTTTAAAATGAAAAGTAAAATCATTTGATACCTTTTATTAGTCTGATGTTAACTTCCAATATTTTTTTGATGGGATTTGTAGCTTATTATATCATCAGAGTAACATTATCTATTAGTCCTACTTCAGTAATATTCCACAAAATAAATGAAGCAATTAGCTCTGTAGCTAACAGTATCTTCATCTTGATGCATATCAGGGTCAATATCTAATTTAGTATTTTTCATTAAAGTTGAATTATTTCTACATGAAGAGAAAATGGATGCATAAATACCATCAAAAGTGTTAACATTTTGATTTCGCTGTCTTTAATTTTAACTTCTAAAAAATACGGTGATTTTGCATGTTTCACTCCTTTGGAGTATATATATTTTTTTTTTTCCTTCTCCCTACATTCTTCATATTCATCACTTAATCTTGACTTAGTAAGAAATGATAGGCTTTTATTTTTGATCACTTTCCTGTTTTAGAACACTTTTGAGTATGAAGAATAAGACTGTGAGGAAGATGTGGCTGATGTAGATTTCTTGTTTAATAATATCCTCTAAAACTACTGATGCTTTTCAATGTCTTTCCCACTGGAGCATCAGCAGATTTTATATTTAGCCAAAAAAAAAAAAATAGAAAAAGAAATGCTCATGGTGTTTGTTA
>JAWWEW010000088.1:9150725-9166258 GCA_035583185.1 Anabacerthia variegaticeps | reverse complement strand
AGGAACAATTAAAGCTGAAGTTTTGTTTACATGAACTACAGACACTTACTCAGAAAGTGGTTAGAAACTTTCTTAAACCTAAACTTAATATAATATGTTATTATCATGCTAGTTAGTTATATTTTCCATGTATTTTAGTCAAAAAAGATTATCCACCTATGCATTCAAATTTCAAGTGCTTTTTCATTCTATTGAAATACATTTATTTACTTTCTTATTTATTAGCTTTGGAGGAAGAAAAAGTCTTTAACCTCGTTTAGGAGACCTTAACAGTTTAGAATGAGTTTAGGAAACCATAGGAATATGAGAAAGAATGTCTTTTTCTTTTTGTAAATATTTTAACAGAGGTCTTCTAGTCTTACAGAACATGTGTCTTTCTATACATGAATTGCTGTTGTCCTTCAAATTTTATCATGTCACTGACTAGCTCACTTTTAAGATAGTCATATTAAATTTTATTGTTTCTCTTGAGTCAGAGTTTTCACCAAATAGAACAAGTATACTTATATTTTTTAATTATGCTTTACCATTTAATGTTTCATAAAAATATGAAAATTGGCATGAATAATAAACAAAGAGTATGTAACCTGACTTTCATGGTATTTATTAGGAAGTTAGGAATAAAAAGTTTGACTATCTGAAAGCTTAAGTTTAAAGAATAACAAGATATTATAAAGTTCTGCAGGCGAGATCATACATTTTATGTGACCTTACTGATGCAGTACTTATTCATGTAATTAAATCATTCAAGATCAATATGCAATAAAGAAAAATTACCTAGAATGCATTTCAAAAATCTATCAAGAGCCATCAAGCAACTATGAGAATAGCCTAGACTAAATTGCAGCTAAAAGATAATTATTCCATATTAACCCTTTCTCTACCTCATACCATACTGGTTTCCAAAGACTGTTAGTTGCCAACATATTTATTTAGAAGTAGAACCAGGTGGGGAAATTTTCTGGTTTTCTTTAAAAATATTAAGATTTGGGAGACAGGAAGGAGTGCCAAGTTCCTCAGATTGTGAGTTGATCTTTATCCAGTGTATAGTTGTGGGTCCTCACAGAAGCCAGTTAAGGTACAGAGCTTATAGCTGGTTTTCCGTTCCCATCTGTATTCTATATGCTAAATTTACTTTATTTTGGGGGGAAAAAAAAAATATTTGCATTGTTAATAAGGCATAGCTGGGATTTTCATTTTTTTAAGGGCTGCGCTGACTTCCAGTAAGGACTCTTGAACCTAAAAGCTGTGTGTGTTATGGGCCAGCCATTCTATCTGATAAAAAGACTGACTTAAAACATGACTTAGAGCTGAGAGGAGCAGACTCTGTGTGACCAGAAGCCAGAATGAGTACAAAATCAAAGGATAAGGAGAGAATGTGTTGGTCAGCAGGAGGGGAACGCCAGGAAGTCTGTACTGAGAGAGCCAGTCCTGGATCAGAAACAAGGGTTCAGGTGGCAGGAACCAGGAATTTGGGCTGGGTAAAGGACAAGCAAGCAGGGGACAGGAACAAGATACTGGTGTGTGTTTGAAGCCAAAACAACAAGATGTGTTGGCAAAAAAAAAACCCAAACCAAAAAACCACACAGCTAAATTGAGCTTATTGGTTCCATCATCACAAAAAGACAGGTCTATACCAAGTAGCTTGCTGAAGAACTTTAATGGCTGCAAGTAAAATTTAATTGTTTTTATTATAAGAGTTACATCATTTATATGTCCATTCCCCTTGAGGTAATTTTTCAGGAAAACACATATGACTGTATTAAACAGGTAAAGTCCAAAATGAGGGTTACATATTTTTAATTATATCGCATTTGCAAATACAGTAGTAGGTTTTATTCATGTTTTATGAAATACTTAGAGGATATATTTAAAAAAAAAAAAATAAAATCCATCAAAGAAAGACAGAAGCAATCTGCCTTTTGATGATTCTCCAAATCACCATGTGATGTAGCCAAAATCTCTTTCCTAGTTTCTGACAGTACAATTGCATTTCCAGGTGCACCACAAGTGTGCCTCAGACAGAAGTGTGTTTAGTGGCTTTATAGCTATGGATTGATCTTAGGAAATGTAAATTTGTCTTCAGCATAATAAGAAACCCTAGCATTGCTTTTACTTCCTAATCAATTCTCTTAGCTCTTCAAGCAATTAGTCAAGGAACAATGTATTTTCAGAAAATTGTCAGTGTTTCCTTGTTCCTGCATCTGTATCAATCTCAGAATGTGTCTTCAGCAGAGAAATCTTGGGGATTTGGGCATGGGGGTGAGGGTTTGGGGTTTCTGGGGTGCAGGTTTTGTGACTTTTGAAGTTTTGGGGTTTTGAAATTCTTTGGATTTCTCTTTTTCCTCATTTCTTTTTTTTTTTTTTTTTTTTAATTGTTGTTTGGAGGGGGTTATTTATTTTGGCTAACCTGGACCCCACTTAGAAACACAAACTTTACCTCTTGATGAGCCCCTTTCACTCAGTATTTAGCAGTTTTACTAAATACCTCTTTTAGGAACTCTGATTTCTCCGGCAGTACCCAGCTCTCTGTGTTGTAGTGACTGAAGTGTATAAGATTGTTACCTGAACACTTCAAAATCTCATCTGTATCTGCCCTGACAGAAAACCCAACCTCACCTGAAAACCATGAACAGCCGACAGTGATTTTACTGTGTATTACTTGATTAGCACAGAAAGAACATCCTTCTTGTGTAGCTATGTTCTGTGATCAGAACTAGAATCTGTATGAGCCTTTATTGTCTTTAGGAGCAACTACCCTAGCAACTCTGTCATTTTAAGGTTTCTATTCAGATTTCCCTTTGTAATGACAGCATGACAAAGTTTAAAAGGGAATTGTATGTTACAGGAGAAGGAAACACACCAGCTGGTGTAAAGTGTGGTATCGTAATTGGCACATCAAGGAATTTGAAGAAAATCTGACCACAGTTTGCAGGAACCACCTCTAATTAAATATTCCATGTCTTCACATTCAATCAAATTAAATAATAGCAGTAAATTATGTAATTCTGTAGAATTTATTATTTGACACATGTTTAAGCATGTTACGTTCTCTAGCAGAGTTCAGTTAAATTTCTTTTCAACTAAACATATCAGACATGATAAAATGAACAATCTTTCCTCATTCATCAAATGTGACGTATTTGTTTGAATTGATTGGGCTGAAGTTTCTGAAGTCACTGGGAAAAAAAATCACTGTAGGAGCCAAGTAAAAAAGATAATAATTAAAAAACGTCCATCTTTCTGCACTGATCATTGCTGATTGCTCCACAGGGATGGAATAGGAGAATTACTTTGAAAGTATGTGGTACTTCAGTTTATTTTCTCCACCACCACACAGACAATATGAAATAGTCTGGAAAGCTGTGCAATTTCCTCTACATATTTCAAAAAGAGTGGCAAGTTAGGAAAAAAATATCTCAAGAAGATATTATCTTTACGCAAGAACACTTTTAAGAGGTTAAATTATCACCTGTATTTCACCAAGTAAGAGATAGTTCATATGTTCACTTATATTTTTTAGTTCACAGTGACCTTGATACTTTTTTCCCCCACAAATGTGTTAGCCTGTATTAAATTTATGAATAACCTGATAAAAATGTAAGGTTAATGGGCTTTGCTTAAAAAGGCAAATAGGGAGCTGAAGAATCTTGTTAAATTTTATAAATACATATAAAGAATTTAATTTAGAATGGAGCAGATCTGCTCTTTGGTTATTTCCCTTGGCAGGTTNNNNCACTCTAAGCTATTACTCCTCTTCTTCCTTTTTTATAGAAAGAAATTCATCTAACTCTGATTTTTTATTAGTCCAGGAGGTGATATCTTTATAAGCAAGAAACAGTAAAACATGAGGGATTAAAAAGAACCTCAGAGATCAGTTACCATCAACAATTTTAGTATAAAAATCTCCAAGTTTTCTGATCCAAACAATAGAAATTAGCCTTCATATTTAGGTGAAGGTCCATTTCTGCATTTGTATTCACAGAAATGGGAAGTTTATCCCATCGAGTGTATTAAAACACTGAGGTTTTGAACATACATTCCCAGTAAATGGAAAATAAATAATTGAAAGTACAAAAGTTACATACTCAAGTACTAAAAATCACAGAACTTTGCTGGCAGAACTGAATTCTGCTTCTTCTGCAGAAGCTGTATTGATTGCATAAGATTCAGACACTTTTGTAGCATCTTCTTTAGGCGGTGTGTGCCAGCACAGACCCTGTTTGCATTTTGGGGACAGAAACAAGACAACAGAACAAGGACCATGACTTCAGTTCATAGGGTATTTCACCCACCAGTGATTTACCATAATATCTGCCATATTATCTACCATATTTTCCATGTCATCCACCCTACTGAAGATATTTCACTGCAGCGGTGCAGCCCTTTGGGACAATGATGTACAAAATCCACACAACCCATTTCTGCTCCATGCAGAGTAAACATAAATGCAGAAACTGGGGATTTTATTTATGACACATCATTATCCTTCATTCTGCCTATTTGTAGTGACTGAAAAATACAATATCACATTTGACAAAAGGAACCTGGTATTATATGTTACTACATTGAAAAGTACAGGGGAGCGTTACTCTGGCAGAATTTCACAAAGTGCACTGGAAAAGAGAAATTCAAGTGAAATTACCCACCTTTTCTGTCTTTTGAATTTAATGAACTTTGCAAGCTTCTAGATTGAGTTATTAGTTTCAATTTGCCCACTAACTCATGCACAGAAAGGAAATTTTTTAGACAGTTAAACAACCTTGTCAATTAGATGTTTAATGAATTAAGATGAACTGAGAGACATCTTTAACTGGCATCTGTTGATAAAGAAGTAGCTACAGTTGCTGAAGTTGCAGGGATCACTACTGATTACCCATTAGAACTACTTCAATTTACCTTTTTAAGGCCGAATTGTGGCTTTTGGCCCTGACACACTTAGGAATTTACAGTGGAAATCCCTGAGCTAAACATTAATTTATATTGTATGATGGGACATAATAAAGCCTTTTTTTTTTTTAAAGTTCTTTTAAGATGTGTTTATTCCTTTTACCATTTCTCTGTTAATCCTGGCATTGCCTCCTGTGCTTCCTGCAGATGTGAATGAATGTGAATCTGAACCCTGTAAGAATGGTGGGATCTGTACAGATCTTGTTGCCAATTATTCCTGTGAATGCCCAGGTGAATTTATGGGAAGAAACTGCCAACAGAGTAAGTACAGCATGCTTGTAAATTCTTGTTAATAAAATATTTTTACAGAAAAAACTTTATACTAAACATTTCTCTACATTACAAATACAGAATACTAAAAATTTCCATCTTGTTGTTTCTCAAAATGGGGGACATGTCAGAAACCAAGTCTGTCTTGCATTCAATTAAAGTATCTGATATGGTGGAAACATTTGCAAAATGCAAAATCATTATTTGAAGTCAAACAAGAAGGCGTAAGCAGTGTAAAGTGGAAAAATTCAGGGTAGGAGCTCACCAAATATCCTGTCTTCAACAGTAATTGTTAGCAGATATCAACAAATGCAAGAACAGGTCAAAAATACATGTTATTTCTTCTGACATGTCTCTAGCCTCTGAAATTTGGACCACTGGTTTATGGAGAAGTCATTTATGGAATCCCTCCAGGTTTTGTCCTGAGAAATATTTTACATGATTTTACAATAATACTGTCTATCAATGCACCATAAAGGTCTGATTCCTGATGCCTTTACTACAGAGGGGTTCTTCATGTGTGATAGACTAGGTAATGTTGAAAACCAGAAAAAAACAGAAAGAGCATAAACTGCTGTGGAGTGAAATGCAACACACCTTAGCAGTCAGTAACAGATATTAGAGACTCTTGAGCTTGAAGTGCTGCAAAGAAGAAAAAAGTGTTGCAAGTTTACTACTAAATACATTAGCTGAAAAATATGATTCCTTTTCCTGTGTTCACATTGTGGATATATGAGAATGGAGATGAAAACAGGGTGGAGACATGACCACAAATGAAAAAATGTGAGTTTTCTGAAGTAGCCTCAGTGAATTCCCAGACTTGTATAGCACAGAATTAAA
Source organism: Anabacerthia variegaticeps (assembly GCA_035583185.1). Classification (NCBI taxonomy): domain Eukaryota; kingdom Metazoa; phylum Chordata; class Aves; order Passeriformes; family Furnariidae; genus Anabacerthia; species Anabacerthia variegaticeps. Next base: position 9,160,198 of record JAWWEW010000088.1, on the reverse strand, counting down.
GATTTGAGGTGCCCAACATGATGTGTATATAGTTCGAGAGGAATCAAAGATTAGGATTTGTTTTGTGGAGTTCACAGGTCTCTATGGCTACGTGAAAGAATTTGTAAGAAAAAAAATGGACATGTATTAAAGATTTCTTCAAAATTTGCTCTTGAAACCATGCATGTATTTCCTTACAAGGTGCAATTGAATTTCCATTCTGAATTTTACCAGGAATGTCATTCATCTCTTCAGAGTTTAGCCCTTCTGTATTTTGGCTGCATCATGAACATTGCTCAGAAAATAGATCACATAAACCCAATCTCCTATTATGCTAGAAATAGGATAGTCAGAGCTATTACTTGAAGTGACCATTGCATTTTCTGAACCATCAACTGTTATTTTGTATTTCTTTTTTTTAATAGATGTATATGTAATGATATGTAAAAATAGCTCTGTGTGTGGAGTTGCATATCTTATACTGAATTTTTTTTATATATGCACATGCACACAGACATATTTCTATTTTCAAGAACAGAAAATATATTTATTCTCTTACAGAAGCACTCTTGTACCAAAAGTAGAAATGTCCAATTTATTGAAATAGTGAAAGACTTCTGCTACTGAATTACCAAATATGCTACCTACGGTCTGTCTTTTTGGGGGATTTATATTGGCATATATACATATATTTATACAGTGAAATGGTCTTTCTGGAGATGCTTCTGTAGAGAAATGATACCATCTGTGACCCAGAGCTCCACTGTCTACCACACACAAACATGTATTTGTACTGACTGTAATCATTCCTTGCTCAAAAAAGCCAACACATTCCACTAATTCTATGGCCCAGCTCACAAACGTTCAGTTAGTTCATCTACTTTTGAGCCAGTTTTTAGCACAGGTAGCATTAAAATGGAAACTTGTGGTTTTATACCTACCACTATAATTGTGCACTCTACCATTTTCTATGGCTGGGCTTGTAAATATCCCCTTTTTTTCCCCCCATTAGAAGTTTGGTTATGTCATCATAATTATGTAATTACATGTAAATTACTGACTGCTTTCTCAGAATTACCTCACAAAGCTCAAAGACTGCTAAGCCACATCATAGAATATGTAAAATATCCTGGGTCTAGAATAAAAAAGGCAAAAATGCATCATGCAAGCTGCTTCTGAAAGGTGCATTTCCTAATAGTTTATCTAATTTGGCATGGCCCAAATACCAAGGCTCTGTAATAATAACTTATCATGTTACTCATCAGCTTTAAGTAGTTCATCTCAGAATGTTTTCCCTAATAAGACTTCTCCATTTTGCTTTATTTTTTTTTTTTATTTCCACCATAATTAATTCCTTTTAGCTAATCTTATAAATAATTCCCATCCATTTTGTCTAAAGAGTGGCACTTACCAGGTATGACACAAGTTTTGTTTTACAACCAGGTCCTGAGAGCCTTGTGGGACACCCACCCAAAGTCTTTCTGACTAGTCCCAAGAGCTGAAATAAGAGGGAAAGGCTTGGCTAGAACTCAGTACTAAAATAACATAATAAAGAATAAAACACAAAAAGAGCTTGCAACCTCGTTTGGACCACCTTGACCCTCTTCTTGAGTCTCGTTCTGGCATGGATAGGGCTTGGAGTTCCTTAAATCCAGTCTTCTTTCTTTCTTTCTTAATAGCTACTGCTCTCTTTAGCAATTCAGGCATAAATGGTTTTTAAACCAGCTGCTTCTCATTGCTGGAAAGCACTGGATGAGGCAAAATCAAAGTAAAGTGGAGTGTGAGAGCACTGACAGCCTCAAAACACACTCAGCCATTCCGGAATTATCTTATCACCCTGTTAAGAGATACTTCAGAGAACATCTGGCATCTACAGAATTTGCCTGCAGATGTTTAGTAAACACCGAGTGGGAAGTGAGCACCTTTCCCCATCCTCTGAATGCCAAATCTAAACTGTATTAATTCAATATTACTTCCCACATTTCTCAAGGCCTCAGCATTTCCTTGGTGCAGCTGCATCTCCTTCTGTTCTTCCCCTCTCTGAACCAATTTCTCGCCTCTGTGCCGAATTCAAGCTATCAGTTATGATTATCTCCATTCCTTGGTCCTGGAGTCTCCATAAATAAAGTACTACTTGCAAGGCAGGTTCTCCTGGGGCTGGAGTTTCTACTTTGTGGATCACAGAATTCTCTTGCAGGCAACAGGGAGCCACTTTCATCAGTGTCAGGCTGTTTGCATTATTCAGTACAAATCTGTATTGTTAACATCTCCCATGAGCAAAAAGGAGAGTGAATTGCAGTAATATCTGAGCAGTTCCACAGGTAATTTTAGATCACTTTTCTTTTTTCTTTTTATTTATTTTTTTTAATTTATTATTTCTGCTAATCTAACATATGGTACTATGCAGTGGACACCTTATAGTTTCACCACCATGCATTTTGGAGCTGTGTTTTGCTAATTGCCAGGAGTTGCTGCCATTAAAGCATGTGGCAAAGTTTCCCCATGCTCTTTTCTTTAAAAATCTAGATCAAAATAGTCACTGTAAATATTTGTTTTACATATGCTATGGCCCCTTCACCTCCTTTTCTGTGAATACAACATGCCCATATGTAAGAGGATTCAGAGCAAGTGCACCAATTTATTTGTCTAGAATGTCAGAAATCCTGCTAAGCAGTGTACATCCACCTAATTTTCAGGTTTTTCTTCTGTTTTTGTACTTCTGTACACTATTGTCTTTATATTGCACTGTGTTGCCTCCTGCCTTCCTCTCTGTGGAAATCAAAGTCGTTTTTTGTTTGGTTTTGGTTTTATTTTATTTAAATGAAAATGCCACTTCTTCCAGTGTCATTTTCACTTTAAAAATTATCTAAAGATCTGACAGACCTAGGCATAAAGAGTCTTTCAAGACTTCTGCTTACATGCAGCCTTATACTCCCAGGCTAGAAGGTGTCATCCACAGCATGCTAATCCGCTATGATTTTAGAATTTTCTTTCTTTCAAAATTATTCCCAGGAATAGATGACATCTGCAGCTTGCATAGTTTATAGTGTGGGATAAATAACTAGTTTCACAGTATGTTTTTAAGAGACTCTATTGCTTCTTTTGGTGTCTCCTGTATTTCACTTTGTTTTCAAGGCAGTGTGTTGGGTCTTTTTGGCTTCAGGTGCTTCTCCTTTGAACTCCTCTGCTTGATGCTCACAGTTCTGGCTGAATTTTGGATGTCTCTGTCTTACTGATCCAGTTCTGACTGGCCTTGACTCAGCAAGGTTCAGGTTCATAAAACCTGGTTGGGTTCAGAAAAACCCTACACAAAACAGGCACAAAATAGTGCACAGACAAAACAAAACAGTTTATGAAATATGTGTTTTCACAGGGGAAGCTTTATGTCTGAGCAAAATTAGTCTTCCAAGAAGCCTTTGTTCTCCAAATATCCATAGGAATCTGAGCTTCACCACTTTCTAAAACCTGGTGACAGGCTTTCTGGTGAGCTTAGCTCATGGAAATGCCCATTTAAAAATAAGCTTTTAAGAACTGGACTGCTGTTGAATGGTAAACCAGATCTGGTTACATACATACCTTACTATGAGATTGTCTGACATTTAGGAGGACCTGACTTTCCCTGCAGCTCAAAATATCAGCTTGACTAATTATGTGAATAATGCAATATGAAGTTTGGGATTGAACATATTCTTGATTGTTTTGAATATCTGCAAGTTTTATAACCTGAAACACATATGTTATATATAAAGTTGGTAATCTTTATATATATATGTGTGTGTATGTGTGTGTGTGTGTGTGTGTGTGTGTGTGTGTGTGTGTGTAACGTATGTAAATGTATGTATATGTATATACATATAGGCACATAACTTTTGTATTAATATATTTTTATATATTACTTATATATTGTTTTCTATATAACGTTTGGAAAACCAAACTGGACAAACACACTAATGAAAAAAAATTGGCCCAGGGAAAAAGAAATTAAGCAGATCAGCTGTTTGAGCCAGTGAACTTCACAGCCCCACAGATACTGGGCTGGTACAAACAAATGGCAGGGGACAGAGCCTGGGCATGAAATCAAGACTTAAAACCAGTTAAAGAATGTTAATCGAGCTGTGGTCTAATCAGTAGAGTAAAAACTGTCCTTTAATTCCTACTTAAGGCAAAGAGAAGAGTTCCTTTCAGTTTTAATATTTTTCTTGCTTTGTTTCACTTCAATCATAAAATTCAAAAGCCAGAATTGTTGCTCACCAAGGGTTCAAGGCATAAAAATTCAGAAAATTTGTATATTCCTGTTTACTATTTTTTAAATGACAAATTCAAGACTTCCATGGCAAAATTAAAGAGGTTTTATAGGTATGTGTGTGCGTGTGTGCGTGTGTAGATATATGTATATACAATTGTTAAATGTGGAGAATTTTTTTTTAATGTGCATAGTTAATTTATTGTTCAGATAATATCCTTGTGGATTTGTGGAATTATGTGTGGTTAATGTCAGACAAAAAGGAAGAATGGAAAAAAATTTGTCCCTGAAAGAATCATATCTACTTGATATAACGTTAATAGTAGTACTTGATGTGAGAGCTCCCTGGATCACAGAAATATCTCAGGGCAGAAACACATCAGAAATACTCTTTGAAAGCACAGAAGGCAAAGCTTTTACATGTCAAATGTGACTTTAGGCCATGCGATTCAACTCAGTCTTTGTAATTTGTCCTTTTTTTTAATATGTTATAAGAATAAAAACAAAATTATCTAAGAAGTTAGATAACTGCTGAAAGAGAGGCTTAATGTCAGTAGTAAGAATTATGGATATACATTTAGATATAATTTTGATTTTATACATTATGTGGTTTTATTGATATTATATATTATTTAGAATATATATTATCTAGAATATATATATTGCATTTTCAGGTATATTTATATATTTAATATGTATAGCTTTTTAACTATTTCAGCTAATCATGGCTGGAACAAAATTTCTGCATTTACATTGGACAAAACACATCCCAAATCCCTTGCTGAAAATGATGAGTTTTGCTGAGTCCACACCATTCTGTGAATATTGTCTGGCAGGCATTTCTGTGTAGTGTGTTGGTATGAAAGTGCAAAGAGGCAGAAAATGTTATAGAAATGATAGGACACGCTGTTAACATTGAAATGTTCTCCCAGGCATTTCAGTGACCTAGTGAGAAATATTAATCAAATTCTTAACGTTTCTAATATTGAGTCTTCAAGCAAAGCACACTCTGGCTCTCCTCATGTGGACCTTCCTTGTCCAGCCATCCCACTCAAGGCATGGCACAAAACTGGGCCCAGCAGTTCAGAACTGGAGTTCTTCCTTTCAACAGCAATAGGAAAATGAGGCTGATCTCTCAGTGTTTGGTTTTGAAACAAGGTCCTCAGCCTTTGAGTGCATTTCTATCTTGCTGCAGTTTTACTGCACAGTCTCCCCTTTGAAAACTAATTTCTCAGTATCCTATTTTGATTAGGCAGTGGAGGACTCAATCTTTGCTGAACACACCTGACAGAAATTAATTGTAAAACATTCAGGCAAGCCCTTAAGGCCCAACAGGAATATTTTACACATTTGTCTCCTAACTGCATGAGTCATCGAGTGCAATAGTGGCTTTTGGATTGTGTCAATAACCACAGTATTAACTCAACCCTGTATTGTTGACTTTAGCTTGAACCACCTTGTTGTGGCAACTTTCTTTCTACAAATCTGCTTTTCTCTGTGTTTGTGTCATTGTTGACTCACAGCATCCCTCAGTAAAGAAGAGTCAGGGATTCCTTCTGTGTGTCTTCCACTTGTCTGTTCCTCCTGCTGAGGGAGCACCATGACCCTTCCTTTTCAGTAACATAGAATCATAGACACCCACAAAAAGTAGAGCAGAAAAAAAAAACACTTATCTTAAAAACATTATCCACTGTTCCTTTGTTGGGAGAACTTTTATGTGCATTTTTATGTGTGGCAAAGCCTAAGACAATGAATATTCCAGCATTTCTAAGCCTTGAAAGAAAAATTACAGCACACTATTATTCTCAAAGTAGCCTCTACAGCTCTTAAGTTTCTGGCATGGTCAATAATGCACATTCTTTTTTTATGTCCTCACAAAAATGAAAAATAATTTGCAGGTAAGGAATTGATACTATAAAAGAAATAAAAGGTGGACTGTAGCCTGTAGAAGTAAGCTCAAAACAAATCACAGCTCATTATAACACAAAAAAAAAACCAAACAAAACAAACAGAAAAAAACAAAACAAAACAAAAACAAACAAAAAAAAACACCAAAAAACCCAACCAAAAACAACCCACCTTAAAAGAATGTAATGAAAAAGCACTAATAACTGTAAATACATAGAAAGTGTATCTATTACATGCAAATATATAAAGGTATGTTAAATATATAATTTACACCTGCAGTAGATTTAACAAAGTTCCCAATAGCCATTTTTTTTTCCTGTTTCGGGTGCTGGTACAATTGGGAAATATTTTATTCCAAGGCTTATTATATATAAGACATAGGCCATATATTTCAAAACAGATTGATTGTGGAGGGTGGCCTGCCCTATGAGCCAGCCCTATCTAGTCTGCTGCTATCCTTTTCCTGGACACAGGAATGAGCAATGAGAGGAAAATCATCTTTAGGATTGTAGAAACCCCTCATAATAAAACTGTCTTGAGGACTGCAGCGCTTAACAAACCAAGCACGGAGTAGAATTGCAAAAGTTGGAGGTCTGAAAGTTGACTCACATTTTGGAGTTTCGTTTAGTCTTGGAATTCATGCCAAGCTGTGGAAGATGAAAATCCATGTGAACTAGCAGGGTAAAAAACCTGAGCAAAACACACTTATGTGAGCCCTAAATGAACTAAAATCTTCAGGCTCAGCACAGCTCTCCCACCTGCAGCTTTCAGAAGGAGAAGGAAATGTAATATGCTCAGTGATCAGCTTCCCACTGAGGGAAGATTCAGAGCTTTGGGTCCAGCAGAGCTCCTGTTGCTGGACATGTGAGATGCGTGGGAGGGGAGGAGTGGTGCTGGCAGGTCATTTGTGGCTATTTCAGTCCCAAGCCACCACCATGATCATCTGTTGCGTCCCATTAGAGGACCCGAGGACTTGCAAGGAGATGAGAAGGTCCAAAAAAAACTCAGTGGCAATGCAGTGGGGAGGGAGAGAAAGGCTCTGTTGTCTTTTGGTCATAAGGATCATAAACTGGGACTCAGGGTGGGTGTGAGTGACTTTTTGAAGTGAAATGGATTTAAAACTTCAAAAATTCACAACTCTGATAAAGTGCTTTGCCAAGAAGAGCTGACAGAATTACTCTTAATTTGATTTTCCTTTGTATTAGTGTTTACTGTCTTGTATTAGTGCTAAACGTCTTTTGGCCAGCTCTTAGTTTGGTGTAGTGAGAAATTTTCTTTATAGAAAAGTGTTTCACAAGACTTTTACCCTTTTAAACTGATGGGCACATTAATATCCACTACTGATCCAGCAAAATCTGTTTGGTAGACCTCACCCATAAATATGATTTTCCTTTGTTGGCAAATCTGTATGTTTGGTAGTAACACTGCATGCCTTCACTGAAGATCAGTTTCAGTGTGTAGTTTGTAATATATTATAATATATGTAATACAGGATATTATTATTATTCTAATAATACCAATTCCCATTTATGCTGCTGTTGACAAAACCTGATTTTGTAATTACTCTATTCCTATTTTTATGCAATTCAATTTCACCCATCTGTGTTTTCAAATTTCATCCTTAGATGTAGCACAAAAAGTAACCATGTTGTAATTCATTAGAGAAAGGCAAGCAATGCTGGGAAATTTCTAACTTGGGAAGCAAATTTGAATCCCTATATCTGTTATCAGCAAATAGGATTCTTTGTTTTTCATCAGTGTTTCTGAAAAATGTCCTTGTACTTCTGCAAAGGAATAAAAGTCCATACAGGAAGCTGAATATGAATTTTATTGAATTCAATTTCAGTGATTACTGGAACTTTCTTCTCTTATTTTTCTCCCTTTGCTTAACTCCCTGGTCCTTCCACAATTTCTCTCACAGTATGTCTCTCTTTTCCATCAGGTGTGAATTTGAGGGAGTATTGGGTTTAGTTCATTTTTAGACATGGGAAGTTTCTTCCCTGGATAAAATTTAGCAGGTGGAAAATCCCTGAGAACCAAATTCCTTCCCAAAGCACACAATGGAATCTGTTCAGCCTCATCTCTGCTGAAGGTGGGGTGGGTCTTCCACTGAGTTCTCTGCAGGTGAGATGGGGCACAGGTTGTGTCATGTCCTTTGAAAGCTGTGCTTTAGGCTTCATCACACAAATAGAGCTGCTGGAAGTAAAATAGGATTTATTTATGAAGTGTGCTGCGTTTGTCCCCTTCACCTAAGCTACATTTCTCTAGCATTAGTTGCACATTGATTTAGAGATTAAAACACTATTTTTTATGGGATTTTAACTAGCATTTAGTAATGGAGAGCTTTCATTTCAGACACTTTATGTACATGTAGAAAGTGGGGTTTGATTCAACATGGAAAGCCTAATTTTTAGTTATCACCTAGAGTAGTGACATTTGTGTCACCTTTGCTACAGCTGCAAAGCACAAGGAGACCTGGACCCCAAGGAATTCACTAAGACAGGTTACTGAGCAGGGAGTTTGACAAGTTAGCCAGAATAAAAAGTTGGAGAAATGTAATTTTTCTGAACAGCAGAAGCTGCACCTGCAGCCCAGATAACAGTGCCCACATGCAAGAAAAGTGATGCAGAGCAGTGTTTCCTCTTGGGAAAGCTGAGGTGTCACTGCCCTCCTCTGTGACTGGAGAAGGGGCCTGAGGAAAAGCGGGTTCCAGGCTCTGATGGAACTGGCCTTTTTTATGCACCTTCAGATCAAGAGTCACAGCCAGGGGTTCCAGATTTGATCAGAGAAGGAAGGAAATTCTTTCTCTTGTAAGTAGGTAGTAGTCTTGTTCACTGAAACTTTACAACTCCTGAAAGACACACAAACCTTCAGCTCAAGCTTCCCTGTTTTCCAAACTTCATTCTTGGTTGGGTTAGATTCAAACAAATGCCTGCTGAAGACACATTGTGGTTAAGTGCTCACATGTGTCCTCATTGTGAGTTTGGCTGAGATTAAGTCCTCTTGCAAAAAGACAAGACCTTTTGAGAAACAAATTTCCCTGCTCTGTCAGTTCTACTGCAGATGAACTTGGAGATCAGTATCCAGCATTGCAGTATCATGGTCGATGTTTAACCAAAAGGACTGGAAGCCACAAGAAATTTACACAGTGAGACTCAGACAAGAAAGACCTCAAGGGTCTCATGAGCTTTTTGCACTGGCACTGAGGATTACTGGGGATTTAAACTGTAAATATTTCACTTTTTTGTTTTTAATGTAATTTTTTTTAATAAATAATTATTGAGAAATAATAGCTTAGTTTAGTGCAATTGCTAGTTTATAGAATCAAAAGAACCAAGCAACT
>JAWWEW010000088.1:9133077-9148361 GCA_035583185.1 Anabacerthia variegaticeps | reverse complement strand
TCACTTAGCAGTAATGGCACTCTTGAGAAGTAGAACATAACATCCAATTTCTTTATATTTGATTAGTTCTGATAGCCATTGCTTGCACACGTGTTGGCCAGTGTGATAACAGAATAATGCACTGCTGTTGGTGGAGATGCCACATCAGCATAAAAGAGCATTTAATCTCTTTGGACATATCAGCAAATGGGTGGCATTTCTTCCCATTACTGTCTGAAAAGCTGTCTCCTCTTGTATGAAACATAACTAATCACTTCATTTCCATGTCACCTCCTGCAGACCTGAAGTTTAGCACAACACCATTTGAAAAGTTTGCTTGTCTGAAAGTGTCTGTGTGCTCATTAGCTGCTGCTGATGCAAATGGGTGAAGATGTTGCCTTTGACATACATTATTTTATGTGAAGGCATGAAACAAGATTAATCGTGTCCCTCCCCTCAGTGCTGCAGTACCACACTGGCTACTAACAGGCTTGGAATCACACTTCAGAAATCAGATTGATAGTAATTAAAATGTTAATAGGTCAAGAAGATCCATTTTGTTTTGTTTTAAGTCTGTGAAGCAAACTTATGGAGATAAATGCCTTCTGTTAATCAGATTTCAGAGCTGAATGGCTTTATAAACTTAACAGATCTGGGTGAAAATGTGCTGTTTCATTGTGTACTTAGGAGTCACCTTGAAGTTACAAACCTTCTGACGCTCATTTTTTATCTAGTAATAGACAAAAACTGTCTGAAATAATCATGGACACTATGTGTTCTCCAAGTCTACTGAAGTGCATTCCAAAAAAAGAAAAAAAAAGAGGGTTTGCAAATTCTGTTTTGTGTTTTCATTTTGCATTGTGGTGGACTGGAAAGAAGAACACATGATCTGTTGCCTTGTCTGAGTGGAAATGCTGATTAAATTTCTTCAGTGGGAATGAAAACATTGATTTGGTCTTGCCTGTAGGATTAGTCTTCAGGACTATTAACATGAGTCACTACCACTGAGCTGCTCAATATCTCTCAGGTCAGAACACTGGATTGTGGAAAAAAACCTTGAGCTACATGGAATAAGCAAACAATTTGATCAGCTGCAGAATGATTGAAATAGCCAGTAGCTAAAATGTGCTACGTTATGGTCACCAGGATGCTCCAAACACCAGTCCATGAAATGAATACCCAAGCCCAAAGCACCACCACAGTTAAACCAGAGAGTTTTAGTTATAGGTAATGGTCTGCTTATCTAAACCAGACTTACAGCTCACGTGAATACAGTATTACACCATCACTTTGGGGCAGTGGTGATTTTAAAATCATTTTGGAGGTCTACAGAGCTTTAAAATGTAAAAGTTGCTCTTGCACTTCTTGGAACTAATTCCAAGTGAAAATCTGCCTCTGTGTTGGAGGACTTAGGCTTTACTTGTGTTTAAAAGTGATGTTTTAAGAGACAACAGAAGAAGCAATAGCTGGTAGTGGGGGAAGAAAAAAACCTGTCATGAACTCGAGAGCAGATGAGATGGCAGTAAAAATGTGCTTGATAAAAATAAAAGAAAAAAGGAGGCCAATACGTTAAAAAAATGTGTTTGTAGAAGTATACCTGCTGTGTCTGTGTGACCTCCAGCTGCACTGGTGGACTGTAATCAGTGCTGTTGGACTAATGAAGCCAAGCCATGATGCAATTAATTGGATAATGAGCTGGGATACATGACTGTCCTTCTCAATACCTCCACACAATATGTTTGCTCTGTGCAAGAATGACCGAAGTGAAACAATATACAAAGCCAAACCAGTACTTCACCTAACTTCAGATTTTATCTCATCTTCAGTCTGTCATAGTGTAAGTTCACACATATGGTCTGCACACATATGCAAAGACAGCGTCTTCTGGTGAGATGAAAGGTGTCCTTGGGCCTCCATTTCGTTCTCCTGGAAATGAAGATGTAATTCCTACAATTAGAACTTCTTCTGCTGCTTGAAAAACACTGCGTATCAATGCAGCTGTCAGCAAAAATTCGGTTTGGTATAAGGAAACAAACAGAATTTTTGTTTGGCTGGTATCATTCTAACAGAACTGAGATTGAGAGCGGGTTATATGCATATATAATTTATGTTAAAAAATTAGAACTGCAAGCATGTCAGTATAAAGTGTTCTGCTTACAAGTGGCCCCCAAGGGGTAAAAAAAAAAAAAAATCAGGAAAAAATAGAAAAACAGGAAAAAACCCCACAACCAAACAACAAAACACAGGACAAAACCCACCAAAACAAAACCAAGCAAAAAAACCTACAAAACCCAAACCAAAACAACAACAGCCAAAGAAACCCCTCCCCTACAAATAAAAGCAACCCTGTTTTCTTCTGTTCACATGGAATTTCCCATTTTAAAATCTGTCCCCATTGCCTCTTGCCCTGCTGGTGGGCACCACAGAGGAGTGTCTGGCTTTGTGGTACCCATTCCCTCCCACCAGACATTTATACACATCCATAAGGGCCCCCTGAGCCTTCTATTCTGCAGGCTGAGCACTTCCAGATCCCTCAGTATCTCCTTGTAGGTCTATTTTTAAAAAGCCTCTTTCTCTATAACCCAAATATGTTAATGATGTAGTAAACCTGGCTTTGCAGGAAAATAAATCATCATGTGTTTTTGAGACAATGCCTTTTCAGTGTTTTTGAAACTCATTGGATTCATTTCACTTAATTTCAGCCTCTTAAACCAAGGCCCTGAGTTAAGGCAGTGCTCTAGGCTTGTTCTTGTTCAGTAGACCCAGAAAAGCTGATTACATCTATGTTAGATGCTTTCTTAATAAGCAATGAAATAATGAAAATTGTGGTTTAGAGTTCCCTCTTTCCTCCCACAGATATCAAGCAGAGCCTGAACAGCTAGTTTGAGGTAGATAAGGAACTTTTAGGTGTCTGAAGCTGGCTCACATGGATTGTATTCCTCATGATTGCTTTGTTTAGTTAGCTATTTGTCAATTTAAACACTTTGGAATAATGTCCTTTTTAGGGTGAAATAGATGTCGATAAGAAAAAAAAGAATATATACAGAAAAATAAGGTGACATTTAAAAAAATCTAGATGTACAGATCTATACTTAAAATAGACCATGAAGTCACAAATATAACATCTCTTTTTACAATACTGCTGTGTTAATGAAAGAATTCCACTGCATATATAAAAAGAGACCTTTATGAATCTTCATTGTGATTTTTTTCCCCACCCTAATAAAAGTGCATGACCTTTAAATTAATTCTGTCTTTTTAACAGGGCTTCAAGCCCTGATGCTTAAAGCTGCTTTACATGAATATAAGGTTATATCTACATCAAATGGCTTCCGGGAACAAGATCTAAATGCAGATATCTGAATTTCCAGTTATTAAAAAGTCAGATGGGTTATAGAAGAAGATGGAAACAGCTTAGAGACCATAAGAAGGGCTGTGTCTGTGGAGTCAGATTTAAATAGCAGCTATTTGCATGCAGTTTGTGTCCAGTACTGTGGATATAGCTCATATTTAGCATATCACTTCAGCAGCATATTGTAGGAATATTCCCATCTTTTTACTTCTTCTTTCTGAGGAATTGTCTTGTAGAATTCATATTAGTGCCACTAGTAGTTTTTAAACAATTTCGATGAGCACTTCTTGTAACAAGTAATATTGTCATTTATCGGAGCAGTTGGTGTTCTTGAGGGGGGGTGGGAAATAAGCAATGCCAAACCACAGAGACAGAAAGAACGTCTCTAGGCAGCAAAATAAGAACTGCCTCTTGAAAAGCACATACTTTTCTCCTGGCAAATGAACATGCTCGTTGTCAGGATGGCTGGCAGGAATGCTAATTACATTGGTACTGTAATCCCACTGATTCCTGTGTTAGACCTCCTAGAAAAATGCAGATTGTCTTTCAGTGTGACTGTATCTTATCATTCCAGTCTCACTTCCAGGGGAAGGATTGGGCTTGGTTTTCTTCCAAAGTTGCCTTTTCGAACAGGCAGATTTGAGAAGGAGCAATTATTAAGCACATGGATGTATGTGTCATGAGCTTCAAAGCAGTAATATCTGTAGGTGGTTAGCTACCTTAGGTTAAAATTATGAATTTTTTCTAGTACAAATGCTACTCTGTGACAAAAAAACCCAAGTCCTTTGGAGTGAACTTAGGGATAGGAGACGATACAATGCAATATAATTCATTTACCACATGCAAGTATTTTTTGTATTACACACTCCATAAACAACGAAAGAAAAGAAACCTACATGTGACTAAAGAAATATGAATGTAAATATAAAACAAAGAAACTTTGAAAGACATTTCCTGCTCTCCTGAAATCAGGCTAAACTTTCTCAGAACACTGTGTCTAATTAGCAAATTTAAAAAAAAAAAAAAAAAAGCTGGAAAGCTGTTGAGTTTTCTTGTATTCTTCAAAGAAATATTTCTAGCAATACCCAGGGAGGGGAGAAATACATGGATTTTACAGGGTTCAGCAGCAGCAAATGAATATTATTTTTAAATCCAGTTTGGTTCCTAATTTCGTTTTTAAATGCCCAAGTTATGCATAAATTGTTAATTGGCTGTAGCTTTTGCCACTGCCATTGCAATCATTAGACATAAAGGAAGTAATTAATAGATACACAGCTGCACAAATCTCCTCCACCCATAGCTGCCCAAGTCCATATCCACCTAAAAAATCTTGGGATTGGTAAATAGAACCCAGAATCATGTATCTTTTCATGTCTTTGCAACCTAAGAGAAAAATGGTAATAATCAATTACTATTATGTGGCAATTTAGGGTCTATGGTTTCTGTGTTTGTCATCCCTGAAGTGTGGCAATTATTTTACAGTGTGACTTGAAAGCTACTATGAATTTGCTTTCTATAATATGAATGTAGTTTAATGTAGTTTAATTCCTGTGAGGTTATTTCTTTTTTTGTGTGTTGATCCATAATTTCTTTTATTCAGATTAATTTTAGTAGTATTTAAGTGTCTGTGAGTTATGTCGATGGTTGATGTCAATACTCAACTGTGGTAGATATGTTATTTTTCACAGTGCCAACTTGAAAGGTCAAAATAATTTTTCACATACAGATTGAAGTATTTCTTTATGAGAGCTCAGAAGAAGAATTTGGGAAATTAAAGTCCTTACTGAAAACTAATATTTTTTTTTTCCTTGCAAAAATTCGTATTTGCTGCTTGACAACAAAATAAAATAAAGGTAGTATGTATCAGTGAATTGTTGAATGCTGTAACTTCAATAGGGATATAAATTCAGAGGAAGTATTTTGGTTTTGGCAGTTAAATAAAGTCTCAGCCAATGATTTTCCTGAGTTCTAAACTCTGCCCTGGATTTTGGGTTGTCCAATAACCCACAGAGCAAGGAGAGCTGTGGTGTAAATTGTGACTTTTTGGCATCCCCCAGATAAAATAGAGAATAGGTGAGGAGACAAATACTCTAAAAGCTATTTTAAGAGGACATTTTTGTCTGTGTTCTGAGAATCAGGACAAAAAATAATAAATGGAATGAGATTCAGGTTGGCCTTAGTCAAACACTAAATGGAGTTGTTGAATGTTCACTACTGGATCTTTTCAAAACAGGGATTCAACAAACATTTGTCAGAATGGTATGGCTGTCCTGTAATATTCTTTAGATAGAGACTTTTCCAGATGGTTTGATTCTGTGGTTTTCTCAAATAGGGATACACAAGCAGTGTGTGTTCTTCCTGGAAATCTTCTTCTTCCCAAGCCAGCTCCATTGAAAGCCTTTTCAACATGCCTGGGGATGATGTCAGTAACATTAATGTGATGAAGCTCAACACAAAAACAATCACTTCATGGAGAAATGCTAAACAAAACAAAAAGTGATGTCTCTAACTAGAGCTTTTCAGATGTGAGGTTTTAGATATGCCCTTCTTTTTGAGTGTAAGAAGAGGGTCAAGCACTAAGTAATGGTTCTCCCATTGTGTTTTCTCACCTTTGGGTAGTCTTCAGTTTAAGGGTCTTCCTAACTCAGAAGCTGTATCTTCCTTTTATTTTACTCCTGTTGTATAGGTCCCTTATTCAACTGTGCTGTATGTTGCAGTTCCCCAACATTAATCCTTGTCTTTTTGGTGGGAAATTTGCAATCCTGCCCACCCTGTTCAGTGAGCCGAATGGAGAAATTACAAAGCTAGAACTAAGCAAATCAGTCCTGAATAACAACCCTCTATTTCAATACCAGCACTATATTAAAAAAAAAGACACAAACTGCTTTCACTGTCTGAGCCATCATCTCCATATGTTTGTGTTCTGTGCTGGAAGTATGATTTTTTGCACACTTACTCGAGGTAGAAAATCCATCTGATTTTCCATCAGAGAGGTGTGAATCCCGCCCTGGGACCTACAGTGTAGGAAAATGCTTATGGATAGAGAGCTGAATTCTCTGTCTGAGAGATAAAGAAGAAATAGGCTGACGACTACATTACAGGTGGGTAGTTTATGCGTATATCAGCATTAATTAATGCAGTGTCTGTGGTCATGTGTAATCCCATTGACCAGTGGTAAAGTTGGCAACTGGGAACCGTCGTGTCACTGAAACCATGAGAGGGTCCACAGATACCTCTAGCAGGAATGGAAGCTATGTCTCCAACCACCATCTCTCTGCAAAAGCACTTTACTTAGCATTTTTAGGAGATTTCAGCATTATTGCACTGTGGTTATGAAAAACAAGCCCTGCAAGAACATCGTATTTCACGTTGATGGGCATTTTGATAACAGACTGTTAAATGACCATCCATATCTACCTAACCAGCTCCTAAAAGCCAAACTCATCATTACCTTAGAAGAGCTATCCTTGGCAGAACAAACTGGGCAAGGATGTGTGTGTGTGTGTGTGTCAGGAGGAACAAGAAGGAGGAGTCTGGAGCCCAGTTGTGTGGTGGAGAGCAGAATGAATTACTGTTGTGCCAGAGGTCATCTGTAATCCCGTTGTCAGACCCTTCCTGGGCCGTGTCAAGCATAGCCAGAGTAATCTCATTCCAGAAAATGAGGTGCTGGGAGGAAGATAGGATTGCAGATGTCTAAAGCAGATTTGTTTTCCTCCTGCCTTCAGTTTTGCATCTGTTTGTTTTGATGACGTTGGCTAGAGGCAGGCCAACAGAGGGAATGAAAGCTGTGTATTCCTGCTGCAAAATCAGGCATGTTTCATCATCAGTAACAAGAAATCTTTTCCTTCTGTTTGCAGAGGCATGATCCTCACATTTTCGAGCAGTTTTTAAACCATTTGGAAGTTTTGCTTAATTTGTGGACAGGCATAAATGTAAAAGTTCAGATTAAACATGCTCATGTTTACCCAGTGCTTTCTGCTTATTACCTCTTACTTTAGTAACTCTTTATCGTAAAAGGGTTTGTCCTTTCACTATAAAAGAGGAAATCAGTGACTTATTTCCTATTTTATTTTTCCTCTGAGGAGATACCAGTGTAAAACACAGTAAGCTGATCATCTTCTTCTGCTTCCATTTGCACGAACATTATTGTTCAGCTGGAGGGATTTGTTGTTGTCAGAGGTAAGGGTGGAAGCACAGAACTCATCTTCTGTCTGGGGAGCTGTTTGATTCCCATACCCGCAGTCTACCAGTGAAATCTGGACCAAAAATCAATTGGTCTGTGGTGCAAAATGGTACAAAATGTTTATAGATCTAATTAAGTTTGAGACTGTAAAAGTATCCTGCATGGCACTAATAATACTATAATACTATTTATCACCATTGCTGTCTTCATGTGAGTGGGGGGGGATTCATAGGAGAACTGAAGAGATTCACTTTTCCCATATTACTGACTGGATCCATCATTCACTGGATCCATTCTCATTCAGGCAGGTATTGGTACACTTTTGCATTCTGTGACTTCCATGGGCAGGGAAGTTTTGTGGGCATAGGTTTGTGTTTGATGAGAACAGGAGAGGCCTTAAAGAGGTTTTATTTAGCACATACCAATAATTGTCACTGTAGGATTAAAGCCAGAATTAGTTGAGTTCGTGTCTTGCTTTTTAATGACATTGAAATAGCAGCTCTGGATGACAAAGTCTTCCATGTGAGTCTGTATCATGAACCTGTCAGGCAACTTTTTAGTTGCCCTTTTTTTTTTTTTTTTTTTTACTTTCTTGCATCAAGTGTGTTGTCATACCCCAAAGTGACTGCATTAACTAATAAAAATGTTTTTTTAATTTTATTTAATAACTAGTGTTGACCAGTCTAAATTACTCACTGTAATAATAATATTATTTCTCAAGATGTCATGATTTTTGTTAAATGAAGTATGGATTTAGTAGAAGCAGAAGTATAATAACAAAATATAATACAGCTTGTACTTGTTCTGAAAAACATGTATATCAGTTTTTAAAAAAAATCTGAAAAAGCTGTGCTTGCTTGTTTTCTTCATTATCAGTGTACAATGGCATATCACAGCTCTTAAAATCTTTGAAGAAATAATTGACACCTTAACTTGAAGAAAAGTACTTTTTGTCTGAAATTTAATACCTTGTGCAGAAACTAGTCTGTAACCAGTCCTTTAGTGATAAAACATGTTTGAGGGAATCAGAGATAGGACATTCAGCTGAGAGTTTTCAGGAAAAGTAAATTTTTTATGAGTTTATAAAGTAATACCCACCCCCAACCCCTTTAGAGCTTTTATAAGGAGAAAGACTGACTTGATAAACTAGTGGAGTATTTGGAAGAAATTAATGAGCATATGGCTAAGGGAGTCCATTTGCTGTGGTATTTGACTATCCAAAAACCTGTTCAGTATTTCATTTTAATGGATAAAATACAGTAAATTGTGAGGTTTTCTTGTGGAATAGTGTCTGATTAAAATAAAGACTTAAAGGGTGAGTAAAGGGGCAGGTATAACAGGGGTAGGAAATTGCTCACAGTGTCCTAATGAAACTTCATCTGAAGTCCTGTCTGTTCTATAAATTTAAAAAGCAGCAAAATGTTCTGATAACTTATGAAATGTACTTATAATTAATTTTGTTTAGAAATTGTTATCCAGTCTCATATTTCCTACACATCACATGTTTATGCCTGAACTGAACACCAAAGTATCTCTAATGTGGTAGTTTTAACTTTTAAGAGTGGTAAATTCTGTGTTTAACTCACATTGAAAAAGTGACAAACATGACAAACCACCACTGGACCTGCAAAGAAGTAAGGGACTTGTACAATAAAGCATTTATTCCCTGAAGGTTGAAATTTGCTTTGGATTTCAGGAATACTCCTCCCAATGATAGGGAAGATAAACACCTCTGAGCACATATGGTCAAAGGAGAGATAAGTGTTGTACTTGGTAATTAAATTGCCTTCAATTTAGGCAGGGAAATTCAACTTTCTCTTGTGAAGGGTTCACACATTTTTCAAATAGCATTTAATGCATTTCAAACAAGAGATACATAAACTAACAGGTCTAACATTAACTAACATGCCTTCAACACTCCTCCTTTTTAAGGTCCCCTTGGAAACCTCTCTTCTGCCTTCTCAAATCTCTGGTTTTTAATAATTATCAGTCTGTGATTGCAGCTGTTAGGGGTGGTTAATTTCATATATGTTCCCTGTATTTACATGTGTGTTGTGAGTTACACATACACACAGAGACGCCTGTGTGAATTTTCTTTTCCATTATGAAACAGCAAAGGTATTTTAATAAGTAAATATAAGAAACTTTTGAAGATACACATTTTTCTTAGGAAAGTAAGGTCATTTACCTCTGGCTTGCATCACTTCATGCACCAGAGGGTTTCATTCTGCTTCAATGGAAATATTTCAGAAAGAGAGCTAAGACTTCAATAGGTCTTTCAAATCTTAAGTAACAGTTTGATGAAAACACAATGAAAAATGAGACTTTTCCAACATATGAGGGGTTTTGTTTGTTTGTTTGTTTGCTTGCTTTTTTTTAATGCATTCTATATTGTGCCTGCCTGTGCTGGTGACAAAGGATTTATTTTCTCGTGTCACTACTGTGCGCCTGGCACAGCAACGGGGGAAAGCTGTGTGTTGTCGTGTTCTGAGCAGAGTTATTAGTCAAGTGCTGGATGCAAAGCTCTTATTGTTGGCTGATAAAGAAAAGTAGATTCTAGCCGAGCTTCGTGAAGTGTTAAAAATGTGTGTGAAATCATGGTGTGGTGCAAGTCAGTCGTTAACATCAGTGGGGACAGGATTTCGTTTAAGGATGTCGGGGAAGTTTTGCACTGAAGAAGGAACACACCCTGCACCCCACCTGCATGGAAGGTTTGGTTTACCTTCTCAGGGCACAAACAAGTCCTTGTCCATGGCACTTCCCCCACAGTCAGGTGAAAACTTAGTTTAGTTTATATTTGTCTCCATCACCAGTGACACACAGTACCTGGGGACTGTGCTACCAGTGACTTCCCCACACTGTCTCCCTGCCCAGTGGAGCAAATTGCATCGATCGCTTTTTCTTCCCTGTGCCTTTAAATTAATGAGGAATTAAATTATTTGTGACTTTCTGCCCTCATGGTGCTGGGGTTTTGCAACAGCACCGTTCCAGAGTCCATTCTTGGGTGCTGCTTGAGGTGAAACACAGCAAGGTTTCTGAGAGAGCCTGAAATGTAAGCAAACTTGTGTCCTGTGGAGCTCAAAATTGCCCAAGTACAGCTGGGCCACAAAGCAGAAGAACTATCAGTGAGCACAGCAACATTGGCTGCCAGAGTAATTCCTGCATTCACAGTCTCTTTAGATTCTGCATCAGAATTGAGAAAAGAAAAATCTCATTGGATTTTCTCTTGGAAGTGGTTGAATAGTAGGTAGACTGCCAAGCATTTGCATACAATGCATTTTGAAAATTTTCTCAGTTTGGATTGCTCACAATAAATGAATATTTTTATTCCTATACCCAAGTGGAGTGGCTTCAGAAAACAATGTAAGCAGAAATATCTCAATTTTTTTAAAAATTATGTCTACAAGTATTTCTGATTAATAAATTAATGGTGAATACCACATAAAATTATGAACACTGGAACATTGCAGTTAAGTACATACTCTGTGATTGCTGTTTAAATGTATAAGACCTTTAAATATTTTTAATGTAACTGAACAATAACATATCTAGTTTCCTCTTTCTAAAAAACCCAACAATAACAATTTGTAGTATGTTGGCTAAAAGCTAACCTCTGGGATAAGAGCAGCAACAAGAAACTTGGCAGTAATTACAGAATTTTAAATTTGGTTTTAGCAATCATTTCAATATTTGAATGTGAGGATTGGGTTTTTTTCCACTGTGTTTGTAAAACCCCAACTCACAACTCATCAGATAGAACAAACTAAAAGAATTGAAAACTTAATCCATTTCATTAATTTTACAATGAGACTAGTTATTTATGAGAAGCATTTTTTTAAACTTTTTTTTTTCTAATTTTGTCAAAAAGAAGATGCTAGTCAAGTTCTTTTAATTCTTTCTAAACTGTATTTGGCATGATGTTTTTGATCTATTTATATTCTATTGTAACTGCAGCCACTTGGGACTTGAAAGAGTTGATCATTTCGGTGTCATTCATTTCTTTTTCCTTTCCAGGATGCTCTGGCCCACTAGGGATAGAAGGAGGAATTGTGTCAAACCAACAAATCACTGCGTCGTCCACTCACCGGGCTCTTTTTGGCCTCCAGAAATGGTACCCATACTATGCACGGCTTAATAAGAAGGGCCTTGTGAATGCCTGGACTGCTGCAGAGAATGACAGATGGCCATGGATTCAGGTAACAGATGGAGCTGAGGGGGGGGAAAAATCTCCTTGATTCAATTGCCAGTGTCACTTAAGAAACTGATGAAGACAAGTGGTTAATGAACAGCTAGATTCTTATTCACTGTCAGAAACATAGCCTAGGCTAAAAGGGACTATTTAGTTGCAAAACAGTGATAATCTTGACTTTACAAATGCTCAAATCTTTTCATTTAAAACAAAACCTGTGCATATGTCCCATTGTGGCTCTAAACCTTGGAAGCAGGTTTTTAAAGGCTGCTTTCAAAGAAGTTGCTTTCCACATATGTTACGTTTGGTAGTTGAGTTCTTAGAAACACATCATAACAATATCTTGTGGTGGAGGTGTTTTTTAAGATGTACAGCTTCCATGGGCATCTTTCTGGAGTGCTTTAATGTGGTTTTGGCTATAGTAGAGCCTGCAGGAAGAGCTGGTCCTCTCTGCTGAGCTGCTCTGGGCACTCAGGTTAAATACCACGTGCATCACACTGGAAGTAGCAAGAGCAGTTTTAATTAAGGTTGGAACAGCTGTTAGTTCAGCCACATCCGTGGGGCTCCACAAACACGTTTTCTCATTCCCACTCAAGGATGTTATTGCTGGAATGATTCAAATAGCAGTGTCCTCTCTGTGAACTGGATTTCTCTGTGCCCGACCAATTACTTCAGTGGAAGTCATGAAGCAGGGAATATGAAGTCCTGTGGCAGTATTTTAATGAAGATAATGATTATCTAGTGATTGCTGTAGCTCTTTCCTCTGATGGTGTTTTCATGATATATGAGTTGGGCTAAGCTTTGGCAATTTCAGCTGTTGGTTAATAAAGGTTAGTAAGTCAGATACTTTTGGGAAAATCTTCTGCACTAGTCAGTATAGTCAATATGTGAAGAAGATGCTTCCCTTCCAGTGAACCCACTGCAGGATTTAGCAAAACATGGTATCTGAGCTTCTTGTCTGCCAGCACTGAGTTGAACTGTCCATATTGTCCCTTATGTGTGTCAGACACACTCTTCTTGAAGTAAGCTTCGTGTGCCTGTCACCATATTTGTCATATTCAAGTTTTTGTCCTGGCTACCACTTGTGATTTTTCTGAGTGGCTCCCCAGATATCTGGGTGAAAAGCACACGGGATTGCCTGTTCATTTTTCTTGTTCGGAGAGCAGACACAAAGCACTGTTTGATGAAGTTTTCTGAAACTGGGTGATGAGGGTGCTGCATTTTGCCAGTTCTGAAAAATGAAACTGCTGTTACTACTTGTTATTTATTGCAGAGTGAAAACACAAAGGCCCTTCAATGTATCTTAAGTCAGTTTTCATCTGTAAAGACCAGAGGGGTTAGGAAGTCTGTAAAATTTATATATTGAAAAAGAACTGGAAAGCGTAAGGCTAAGGGACTCGAGCAAAATTATTTCCACAGGAGTAGAAAGCTAATGTAACTTTAATGGATAATGAAAAAGTCAGTGTTACAGTAGCTTTTGGGCTGCATTAGAGTGAGGGTTTTATTAAATGATCTGGAGAAAAAAATTCAAAAGCATTTAGCACTGGCTCTCCGAGACACTTCCTCTTGGAGGTGAACTGGATGGGGATTTCTGATGGTCTGATGCTTCCAGTGATGTTTGTACTTGGCAAAGCCACCTACCATCGTGGAGGCAGGTTTTGGGCACCTGTGCAGGTGACTGGCCTGAGCAGAGCTGGGTCTGCCTTGGGCTTTGCTCCTGGGAAACCTTCCCATTGCTCTTAGCTGGGAGAAGCGTTGGGCCAATGCAGAACATGTGTCTATAAACCTCAGCCCATGGCATCAGGTATGAACGATGTTAGAGGCCCTTTTTATTTGGGCCTTTTTTAATTTGTTTGTTTTGTTTCATTTTGGAGTCAAAGGCCCAAATCTAGGTAATTCCAACCCCATACAGGTTAATCTGTAATTTTGATAACCACAGTGTGTAAGGACATTCTACAAGCTTAAGTGATATGATTAATACGTTCAAAGCCTTCTTTTTGTCCTCACTTTTCTTGCAAAATAAACTTTGGTCTATGATTTTCACAAGCTTGCCAAATATCTTTTTTTCTCTCTCTTTTTTTGGTTGCTTTTTTTTCTTTTCGGTTTTTTTTTTCAGTTCAGAGTGAAATTAAAAATACTCTCTGTAATTTTAGAACAGAAGTCTAAATCTTGAAAGCAACTCTTCCTTTCCATTTTTGAAGACTTTTCTCTTTAAAACACCTGGGACCAGAAAATCTGGAATTTTTCAGGGAGGTGATACTTGTAGGGGAAAAAGTGCCTTTTAGTGTCCTGCAGGAACCCTGTTTTGCCTTGGCAAGGGCACAGAGCTCCACACACTCACCCTTTATGCACTGCACAGTAGTTCTTTGCATCAGAGCACTGTTCTTCAAGCATGAAATGAGCTCTAAGAGACAAGCATTGCCTGACCCTTCTCTGGGTGAACAGCTCCTGCTGAGAGAAGAGGAGGAGCAGAAATCCCACATCTTATTTTTGCACAGGGTCTGCAGTGGCCAGGGGGACACTTCATAAACATCTGGGGAGGGTTCCAAAAAAGTCAGCCCATTCTTGGTCTGGGCTGGAATTCTGGCTACCTTCCTTCTGGCCTTGGGGGAAAGTGCCTCTGACAAGAACCTACTGGAGTTTTTACTTTATCCCATGACCAGCTCCTCCATGCTGTGAGCAGCCTGCACTGGCAACCTTTTCCATGATGCCCCTGATGCTGAAGTAGCTGGTCCAGAAGGCACGAGAAATGATGCAAATGTTTGGTGGAGGAAAAGTGGGAAAGTTGCAAAACCAGAAAGCCCGTTTTGAGGAAATGAAAGTGAACATTCAGCTTAGTGAACCTGAAGCAATAGCCTGCTCCCCTCCTGTAGCTTCCAGTGCTAGATAAATCCTAGAGGAAGCTGTGCATAATGGGCAAAGTCAGGCAAAGTACGATTACTTGCAGGCCCGTAGCTACTTTTGCCTTGTTCCATCATTATCAATTTTCTTTGTCATTTAATTTCTTTATTTATATGCAGCCTGGCGAATAAAAGGTTTGAGTGCTCTGCTTATAACTCACTTGTAATGAGTGCAGAGCTTTTTTTCTCTAATCTTTCAGGTGTCTGATACACATGAACTAATTAGTATGCAATTTCATTTTCCTGCATTCTCCCAATGAACTGAAAATTGAAATTGCCATTTTAAATTTACACTCTCAGCATGTAATTAGTAATGGCACTACAATGCTTGTAATTGGCTTGTGATTTAAAGGGTCAATGACCATGTTTTTGAAAGCAAATTAAAGTCAGAGTAAGTCATATCTGCCTTTTAAAGTTCTGCTGACCTCTGTTTCTCCTCACAGGTTGGCTGGGATAGCACCCAATAGCACCTCTGTATTACCCCATACTTCTATTTTTCATTAATTGGTCCTGAAATATAACTAAAATGGTCACTTTGCCTGCTCCAGTAAGAAGTATTTTTTGTCAACTATTTTCTTGAAGGCAGCATCTTCTCTTTTCTCTTTCATCCTTTTGCATTTATGGCTTTAAAATATGTTGGTTGGTTTTATTCTGATTTCACTTCATCTCTAATCATTCCTT
>JAWWEW010000088.1:9114776-9132945 GCA_035583185.1 Anabacerthia variegaticeps | reverse complement strand
CTATGTTTTTCTATTCATATATTTTATTTTATTTTTAATTGAGGCAGTATGAATCAGAATAGATATTGCCATGGGCAGGATTGTTGATTCTGTTAACTCTGTACTGCATCCAAAATCACAAATTGTGAAGGGGATCCCTGCCTACAGGCTTTTTGGTTTGATTTGGTTTCTTAAAGAGATTGACATCTCTTTTATTTAAGTATTTTGTGTTCTTTTGGACATGGAAATTGTGACAAAGTATTAACCCACAGCCACCAAAAGCAGATTTGAACATACCTTACATTTTGAGAATATTAAGAAAATGCACTTACTGCTATGCATCCTGCCACTGTGTAGGAGCTGTGATTGAACAGTTGAACTGTTGCTAGAGACTGTTGGATACAAATGTTAGTTAATAAATAGAATAATAAAAAATCCATTTTGTTATTTCTCATTAAAATAGCATAAGCTGTTTCTCTGGAGACATCAGTGTGGTTACCAATTGTCTTTTAAACGAAATATTCAAATATTTGTTTTATTATAGTGAGAAGGACTCATTTACAAAACAGCTAGACTGCTCAGTTTGGTTGCAGAATAAAAAAATGGGAAGTAAAGTTGATTCAGGCTGAGTAGTTATCTTTTTTCCTCTAGTATTTGTTGCATACAAGAATATCCAAAGTAATTGACTTTTGGTTTTGTCCTGGTCCAAGAATTCATCTCTTTCCAGCTCTATTTTGTATTTTTTTCTTTTTGGGGGTAAGTTTTTTGAAAGTCAAATGTAATTTCAAAAAGGAAAAACTAGAACTCTTATTTTTGAATATATGAAAAGAGCATCCTAATTCTAGCATTTTTCTAATTTATTCCTTAAATGACTCTTCTGAAACTGTGTGTTAAGACTCAGATGAAACTCTATGTTCTGAGATACAATAGTTTGATCGAAAAGGTACCCAACCTCTAATGTTATATTAGTCTTTCATTCCAAAATAAAGCATATTGAGTTCATTTACTTTCTCATTGCATCTGATGTAAATAATACATTTTGCTTTTTTTAGTAACTTTGCACAGCTTTAAGAAAATTTTTTCAGTATTTTTCTTGTAACTATGAGTAAATAGTCTTCCTGTAGAGACTGTTAATAAAAACGGGTGATTTGGGATGGAAAGGAATCTACTTTAGCAGGTTCAAGACAAAATATTTCCAAAACCTTTGTCTAATTTAGAATTACTTTATTTAGTCATTTTAAAAACTTTTTTAGTGATTACTGAGAATGTTTTTTTAAAAAGTCTAAATATATTGGAAATTTCTTTCTGGTAGGTAGAATTTATATTTTTATTATGACTTATTTTGCTGTTTACACAACTGTCTCCACATCACCTTTTGGTTTCAGTTCCACCTCTGCTGCTCAACCTCATGTTTTTTGGGGCTTGCAGTCCCATGGCATAACTAAATCTGTGACTGTGAACATCACAGACCTATGATAACTACCACAACACATAAAAAAAGTGTACTTCTAATAGAAGCTTTCTAAGTTACATCATTCTTATCCCCAAGCAGGAAACCATAAATTATCAGGTTGGGTTTGGGGATTTTTTCTCCAAAAAAAGGCAAGGAACAAAAATTAACAGCTTCCTCATGAAGAGCTTCCAAGGAGCAAGTATACACCAGGTGATAGCTATTTGCTAACGAAATGATAAAACCCAAAATACACAGAGGTCTTGCAGAACATTCATTCAGACATCTGTTGGTGAGAGCTCTAAGCAAACTGCCATCTGTCAGACCATTCATTTTGTCAAAGTTCATTTCCTCATTCATGAACACTGTTGTATCAGCTTCCAAAAATACCTGTCACCATAGCTTAAACGTTTAATATTACTTAATATAGCTCTCATCTTGGTGTAGTGTGCCCAAGTGAACCTTATGAAGCACAATCTCAGAGTCACTGTGTAAGGTGTTGTGTACCACGTAGGAAGACTTAAACCTGCTAAGTTAGATGCTGAAAAAAACTGTTAAAGCTCTGCTTTTTTTTTGTCAATACTCCAAAATTTGACTTAATGTGGTAGAAGAATTTCCGTGGAGGATATTGAGGGGTGGCAGTAAGTACCTGAAAGCCCTTGACAGCATAGAAAAGAAACTAATAATGAAAGTGCAGTTGACTTCTCTCAAAACCATCCCACACAGGACCTTTGAACTGAAGGAATTAGAAGAGATGGTCAGCCAGCCAAAGCCTGCCATAAATTCAGTGACTAAAGTGAACTCAGTACCAGTGTCTCTGCAGGTCTCCCTCAGCATCTACACATTTAGCTTACGGGCCAAAAATATAATTTATGTACTCAAAGCAGGCGAGAAAACAAAAGGACTGGGAGCCTATTTCTTAGTGCAATCATCCATATACTCCCTGGAGTCCCAAATTTTGGTATCTATTTCATATCATATCTCCTGGTTTCATTCCTCATACACACACACACCCACGCACAGACGTATTCAAACAGCTTTTGATTGAGGTTTTGGGTACACAAAAGCAGTCAGTTCAGAGTTAGCATCCCCATGGCAACTGAAACTTGATGCTGTTATGAACACCATCCATAACATGTTCTGTCAGCTTTCCTTAATTACTCCCTGTAATGTGGCTGAAGGACTGAAGCAACAGGACCTTTAAGCACATTATTTCCAATGTCTGTGACACCATCCATTTCAGCTAAATATTTCATACTTTTTTCCATGATTGCCATCCTGATATGAAAAGCAGTCAAACCAGACAGTGGTGACACACCCAAATGAGCAAATGTTTCCCTGCCCGGTTTCTTGCATCCGTAAGAAGAGATGCCCCAGCACCTATGTGATGGTGATGTGTGGGGATCACAGTCCCTCTGGTTTGGGCAGAGCATCTAAATCTGTAAGATGACACCATGCTGATGTGTGATAGTCATTTTTATCTTCTAAACACTCACTTTCAAAATTGGCAGAGCAAATGATCCTCATTCATAGTTACTCTCCTTCTAGAAAAAAAGTTCTTGAAAAAAAAAAACTACTTCCTTATAGCTAAGGTTCAGGAAAAAAAGTTCAAGAAAAAGTAAAATTACATGACAGTATATTAATATCTTGGTCTTGATGTGGTACGAAGACATGTATATACAGAATCACAGAATGGGCAAGGATGAAAGGGACCACAGTGTTTCACCTGGCCCCACCTCCTGCTCCAGCAGGGCCATCCCAGGGCACAGGGTTGTGTCCAGAGGGGTCTGTAATGTCCCCAGGGAGGAGACTCCAGCCCCTCTCTGGTCTCTGCTCACGGCTGGGTCACTGCCCAACAAAGAAGTTCTCCCTCCTGCCCAGGTGGCACTTGCTGGGCAGCAGTTCCTGCCTCTCCCTCTTGTGCCATTTCTGGGTGCCCCAAGCAGAGCCTGGTCCCTGCTCTGCCCCCTCCCTGCAGGCACTGTTGGAGATGGGCAGGTCCCCTCTGAGTGTCCCCTCTGGAGGCTGAACAGCCCCAGCTCCCTCAGCCTTTGCTGCTCCCAGAGATGCTCCAGCCCCTTCAGCATCTCCACAGGAGAATCATCTTCCAGGAGCTGCCTGGCCCTGCTGTGCTGAAGAACCCAGCCCTGCAGATGTGCCTGCCAGGGCTGGGCAGAGGGGCAGGATCCCCTCCCTGACCTGCTGGAAGTGCTCTTCTTGGTGCACCCCAGCATCCCATTGACCTTCTTGGCTGCTTCTCGTCAGGGACAGCTTGTTTCCCACCCAGACCCCCAGATCCTTCTCTGCTGAAGTAAACTCATGCTCCTTGATCTCCCCTGGAAACAATGGCATGTTGTTTGTCGTCTCAGAGACAATTTCAATCAAACAGAAGTTCTGTAGACTGAAAAATAGGAGCCTGTTTTACTCTTGCAGCCACTACTTCTTCCTTGGATGGTTAAGATAAAGCCTTGAGTCTCTCAATGAGACTTTTCAAAGATTCTCTGTCACGAAACCAAGCAATGTTTGATGTTTCCCATCTACTGTATTCCCTTCCAATTTTTGTAGGGGATATTTTGAGGAAAAATGTAGAGATAAATAAATAAAGTTTCACTGAGTGGTAACTTTCAGTTAATAGGTATATAAATCAAATTTTTTTTCTTTTTATTCTTAATTTCAAAATATATTGAAAAATGTCTTATGAGTGTGTTTGTCATGGTCCAACAAATGCTAAGAGAATAACTTTCTTATGGTTCAGGAGATGTTAATCATTTAAGCAAACCTTTTGTGTTCTGCAGTAGCATCTGACGATGGCGAAATCATTTGAATAGCATAGTCTTTTCATTCATCACAAAGCCATCCATCCCCTGTGTGCTTACTGATCTAACTCTTCACTCCACTTGTGTCCATCCCACACCTTGGCCTCTCTCCCTGCACAACCAGCCCCATAGTAACTAGCTGATCATCCTCAAAGATGGGAATAGATGTGGGAAGGATTGTTTTCACATACTCCTTCCTGTTTTGCCACTTGTCTTTCTCCCACAGATTTTGTCATGTTGTGGGCACAGTCTAACAGTTGCCCTAATTATGTGTAGCATTATTATCTCAGCCAGAAGTACTAATTACATCTGGAACTTCAATTTGCTTTCATCCTCTATAAACTGGCAACAAAAATACCCAACAGTGACTGGAACAGGCATTTGCAGGTACATGTGAAAAGCAGAAGGATAGCATGGGCAAGCATGACAGACAGCTGTGGTGGCCTGGCTCATTGGAAAAGACAATTTTGAATAGGTGAACATTGAATAGGATGACCTTGACCATGGGAAAGAGGGAGCAAAGATGTGTATTTTAATACAGGTTGTGCACCACTTGGTAGGACTATTATCACTTGCTGAGTTTATTCTGGTGGAGTAACTAAGTAGCTTTAGTTTCCCACTGTGTTAAAATAAGCTGGGAATGTGCAATGGTATCTCACAGCAGGGATCTCACAGGGCCAGGGGAGTCTGATCTCCTGTATGTTCCCTGCTGCTTCAGTTTTTGCTTTAGCCCCCATCTTTCAATGGATGTGTTTAATTGCAGGTTCAACTTCAGTATTCAAAACTAGAGAAGAGAATTTCTTCATCCAGGCAACAGACTTGTCATTTTCTGGCACATTTCCTTCTTACTTACCTGAGGGACCTGGGGGGATTCAGCCTGAGGAAAAGGAGGCTCAGGGAGGACCTTATTCCTTGAGATTCTTTAAGAGAAACTGATTCTTTGCAAAGTCTTCTAGACATTTTCAGGAAATTCTTTCTGGGAGATATTAACATTCCAAAACCAGCAAGAGTATTCACAAGTTCAAAGTATATGAAGAAATTAATAATAGCAATAAATTACCTTAGCGTTTCTTAGCTAAATTTTGATTTTAGATAGCTAATACTCATCCAATCAATACATTGAATGTCTTTTCCAACATTAATGATCCTATAACTCTATGATTTCTTGGTTCAAGAAGGTATATAAGACCTAGACAAAGGCCACTGAAATCAGAATGGGAGTTTTTCCCAGTTGTCCATGTTGGGCTTGAGGGAAGGTCATATTTGTCACCAGGCTTTTTACCAGAGTGCATCTACCAAAGTGCCATAAGCAGATGG
Organism: Anabacerthia variegaticeps; assembly: GCA_035583185.1. Taxonomy (NCBI): domain Eukaryota; kingdom Metazoa; phylum Chordata; class Aves; order Passeriformes; family Furnariidae; genus Anabacerthia; species Anabacerthia variegaticeps. Next base: position 9,127,383 of record JAWWEW010000088.1, on the reverse strand, counting down.
AAAGTACGTAAGAGAAAGTACCTCTGATGTTTGAAATTATTTCACATCCAGAAATTTCCCTGAGTGTATTTTCATTGTGATTTTAGTATTGTGACCCTATGAATTGTCTTCTTTTCCCTAAAGAGGAGTGTTTTCATGTAGGATTAAAAGAAAAGTGTGTGTTTGTTTCTGTGACCTGAGTCTGACATCCTATCTTCTAAATCTTGTTGATCAAAGCTCTTTTAGAAGGCGAAATACATACAGATATTTTCACTGACATTTTTATTTACATATTCTTGGACTGATTCTTTAAGAAGTATTATAAGCATTCTTGGGAAATTCTCTCCAGGAGACATTAGCATGCCAAAGACAGGAAGAGTATTCACAAGTTCAAAGTATATGAAGAAACTACGAATAGCAATTAATGACCCTGGTATTTCTAACGTGACCTTAAATTTCAGATAGTTAACACTCATTTAATCAATACCTTGTAAATAAGATGAAATTTTGCAGTGCTACAAACCTGTGAAAGACATGAGATTGATTATGGGCCTCTTCTTGAGATGACAGTCTAAACATGCCAGTATTTGAATAATTCATATCATCCAGTTAATGGCATTCATAACAACTACCTTTGGGACTAAAATAACGGCTTAATAATAGGAAGGAACAGACTAAGCAAGTTTTTAGTCTATCTAATTATGTAAGCTCTCTGAGGCATAAATTGAAAGTTCTCAACAAAAGCCAAATGAAGTAGGTGCTTTTTGATAATTCTCATAACATATGTTCCTTCATATTAGCATTACATGGGCCAAACAATCACTGTGTTTTTGTTTTCCATACAAGTAGGGTTTAACCTATATTCTAATCTTTTTACAGAGAGGCAAATTAAATTAGTGGGCCAATTTGCCTCTCTGATTCTGCATGCCTAATTTGAAGCATGTAAATAAGTTTTATTGAAGATGGCAAAGGTGATGAGTGGATTTTAGAGGGTTGGCTGGGGCTGAGATGTAGGTGAGCACAGGGAAGTTGTTTGTTGTTACCTTGAGGTGTGATAGACTGAAAACAACATCATCAGGAGGATGAGTTTGCAGAGGATTTAATAATAAAGTTACAAGACACTTTGCTGGATCTGTATCCACAGAAGGGAAACAAAATAGTTTGGGATCAGAAACTTTTTTAAAAAGTATTTATATATTAAGTATATATATTAAGTATATGTATTAAGTATATATATAATATAAATATATATATATTAAAGTATTTATGTAAACTAAATGTATATTAAAGTATTTAATTTGTTTGTCCTCAGGTACAATCCCACAATCACGTTAGGAATTACTGATTGTAGCAAATGACCGTGTTAGTTCCCCTAGGCTATTAGAAGACAATAATTTATATTAAAATGTAAATATTATAAGGTAAGACGTGTTGGCTTTTCTCCACATAACAGTCCTCCTTCCAGCATGTCAGCAACAGCTGTGGTGCTGCCAGGGACAAACCCCTGTGTCACCTAAGCTGGGCTCTAGTTAAAACACGTAACACTGTGCTGACTGCATTAATGCCCTCAGTTAAATCCAGAGGAGCAGTGCTGATTAGGAGAGTATCAAAAAGCCATAGACAGGCAGGATAGATGAGCACCTTTTGCTCAGGTGCCAGCAGGGCTTTGCAGGAGGGAAGTCAATAGTGAGTGACCTGCTGCGACCCCTCATCACATTCAACGCCCAGCTCTGCAGCTCCTGGCGTGGCACCAGGGTGGAATAGCAGCATTCAGCCCTGCTCAGGGGCTCCAGAGCTTGGAGACTGAAAAGGAAGCATGGGAGGGAGCTTTAAGACTCACTGAATTTCCCGGTACTGAGGGGATTGTGTCAGGTTGTTCCTTCCCTGAGTTTATTACAAACATTTCTATTGGCAACAGTTCCCATTTTTCATCACAAAATGCTTCTGTGGGTGCTTTCTGTCTAGCTCTGTCAGAATTATGACTTTAAAAAAAAAAAAAAGAGAAAGACAAAAAAAATTAAATTCCAATTCTTCAAAAACTGATGAGATCAGCAGGGAAGGGTGGTTGTAATAAATCTTTTAATGCCAGTATAACCTTGATCTCTTATTCAACCCTATTTTTGTATGAGTAATGGTGAGTAGCAATAAAAATATATTTACTTTGTGCTAGAAAAGATGGAGAATTATTTATGGCAATACTATTCTATCTCATAACAGAAACAGGTAAACGCTCTAGTTCTCCATAAAATGCATTTCTGTTTATGAATATAAAACTACATTTAAAGTCTCCAAGACCCAAGGTTTCATGAAGGATTTAATTTGTGCATTTTTGGCATGCTTGCTCTTAAGGAATACTTCAGACAAACCTGTTTTGTATGCAGTCTTAGTGGTGGTGTTGCTAACAGTGTGATAAGAAATGGGTGGAATGTGGTTATGTGTTCTGTCCAGGAGCATCATATGGGGTGTCTTCCTAGGGTCATTCTGTCTTCTCATCCCTCTTCTCCTCTCCTTTATGTAATGATATAGGTAAGACAGGTGCAATTGGGTGGATTTCTTTATCATTTTTGACAAATATACAGCTTCTGCACACTGAATATACTAATATTTCGTCATAAATTGAAGAGGAAGATCACCCACTGGTGCTGTCCCTAATCCCTGCTGTTCTGTTACATTCATATATTATGATTGTGAATTTAGTCTACTTTTTTTTGCTATGGTTCTAAATTTTGGACTGTTCATAGAAAACAAGCTCCTGCATTTACTCACAGCTACAAGTGGAGCTGCACCCACAAGTGCAGATTGGCAGGACTGGTTCTGAATTGCCTTTGAAAATGGTGCACTGTACAATCAACAGGAACAAATAAAATTACCTTGTTCATATTGCCACTTTCTCTTGGGGAAACACTCTTTTTCATTTGTTTTGTTTTCTTTCCAATATGGATTTTTTCAGGTTCCAGCAAAACCTAGATTGGATATGTCTTCATCAGTGTAGACAACTGAATTATTTAGCATCCCAAAACAGATTTGAGTGATTCATTGCAGTCAAAAACATTAGTATACCAGTGTAAATTTACTAATGGATAATTACTCCTACAGAATCAGTGCTGAAAGCAGGAAATGTGGCACACTGGTTGCTTTTCCCCCTCATGCTGAAAAAGGCCATGACTCTGTAACCTGCGGTGATCATTGAAGTGGTCTGTCTCATCCTGGAGCTGGGAGGATTGTGCTGTGGCTGAAAGGAACAAGACTAGAAGAAAATTCAGGGACTTTTTAAATGAATGGAGTTGATTTTACTCCCCAGTTCCTGGGCACACACTGCACTGGAGGGTGTTTACCTCTAGTGATTGTCTTTTGATTTGCTTTGGCTGCAGGGAGGAATTCAGCCTGTGACAGTGTGCACAGCACCATCTCTGAGGTGGCCTTGTGTCCTATCCCTGTCCCTTGACTCACATGGCTTTGTTGACTCCACACTTGTGCTCTGGTTGAGCTTCTCTCAGTATCAACACAGTGATGCCACATCATCCACTGTATATGATGACATAACCTAGTTTTTGTAGTGTCAGATTTAAATCAGTTGATGCCAGAATGCTGGCTTCATTTTGCATGCAGTTTTACCTGAGCAGTTCAGTGCTCACCAGTCATCCTAGTCCCAGAAAACTTCCTCACTGACATGCAGAACCCATTTGAGTGTGAAGCAGCACCCTATTCAAGTTTCATGACTTTCTTCCTCCCATGAGGATGTAGGGAACTGGGCATCCTTGGATTTGCTCATCACCATTGCAGCCAAATCCTTGGCATATGCTGGGTGAATTAGGTCCTGTGGAAGTTGCTGGATGCAGGAGACTCTTCTAAGCTGCTGTCAAAAGTGGGTCTGTGAACAGAGGTCAAATGTGAAGTCTGAATTCATTGCTCTCAAAATAACCTTAAATTTAATTGGGGCTGGTAAACTGATCAGCCCTCCCTCCCTCCTTCCTTCTCCCTTCTGTCCATCTTCCCTTTATTTTTTCCTCTCCCCCTTTTCCTTTTTTTCTCTAAGTAGGTTCCTCAAATGTCCATGCAAGTGTCTTCCTCTTTAAAGGTCTTTACCATGCATTATTCCTTAATTACAGGGGTCAGTCTCTCACTAATGATCTTCTATCAACCTTAATTTTTTTCCAGTTCATCTAGATAATGATAAGGAATCCCTAACAGGTGAATAAGCTGTTACCTCTTTTGAAAAGATATGTTAAACTCTTGTTGTTTTCCTGGTGAATTTCCCTGCTTTGTTTGTTTTAAAACATAGTCACCCATGCAATTAAAGTACATGACTTTCTGTCCCACATCTGAATCCACAAAGCAGAGCTTCCTGAGCTGTTTTGCTTCACAATTTTCACAGAGAAACAGCTTTGGAAAGGCTTTCAATGCTCAAAAGATGTAGTTCAGGTTTCTCCACAGCTTCCTACTGAAGTACATTAAGAGAGATTTCAACACCTGCTTCATTGTAGTCATTGCTGCAGTTGTAATATTGCAATTTTTCCTAAGCTCTAACTTGAAAAAATTAAAAAACATAAAAGAACCCAAAGACACAAAGGGACAATTAATTCGTGGTGTATCCATATGCACTGAAAGGAGCTACCACAAGCATGACATTAGCCCAGTGGGGATTTCTATATAAGCAAGCCAGAGGGATTTGAAAGCATTTTTTGTCCCCTTTCATTGGGATATTCCTTGCAAACACTGACTATATATATAGACCTGATTGCAAAACAAGGCATCCTGGTTTTATTTCTTGTGGTATATCCAGTTCAATACTGCTTGAAGACAAAGCTCAGTTTGTGAGTTCAAGGATGGGTACTGATCAGTAAATCCTCTAAAATGAAAGACTCTGTCTGTATGTTTATCAGGATGTATACGAAATGATTATTTAAAAATTAGACCTTTTTTTCTTTCAATTTTATGATTATCAGACCAAATCTTCCATTCGTTCAGTAGGACCTTTACTTTTTTTTTTAAGAATTTCAACTATAGCATCAAACTCTCTGACAGATTATTTTTGGGTGTGGGTTTTTTGTCATTGTTTTTCTTCCTGAAGTGCAGTGGATGATTTATTTTGCATTGGATTTGGAGACTGGAGTATGGAAAGGAGCCAGTGTGGGAGTAGAACACCCAGTCCTTCAAGTCGTAGTTTCATTAGAAACTACTTTTTGTGGGTAAAGAACAGGGAGAAGAATCCCCATAAATTCTCATCCAAAAAAAAAATCCCCAAGATTATTATCTGCAAAGGGAAAAATTGGGAATTTAGCTGAAAGAATATTAGTTCTATGCATCATTGGATCACAGAAAATTTATTTGATGTTGCATTATACCATCCTTTTCCCATGCAGTGAAATATGAAGATACCACCAGTCAGTAAATAATCAATGGCTGGTTTCTGTTTGAATGTGCCTTCTAATTTGTTTTTGGAGATGGTATTCACTTCATTATTAACAATTTTGTAAATACATGAAAAATTGGTTTACTTGCTTGTTTATTAATTTTCTGAAATTCCATATGGAGAGTGAAATATGCATAAGAGACTTCCATAAAATCTTTAGCTGGTTGCTATTCCATGTTAACTACATTTTTCATGTAGTTGTGGGACTGATAGTAATCTCTGGAGCTGTCCTTTTACAAATATAACATATTTGTTTTGGTTTGTTATCCACTCTGGGAGACCCGGAACTGGGGGAAAGAAGGTTTCCTAGATGTAAAAAAAGCATGGATTCTTCTAATTTATACCTGTCTAAAATCCTGGCATAAGTCCATTCTTCCCACTGGAATTGCAAATGTTCCTGAGCTTTCCTCAACTGTGTGGGAAAGATCCTTTAAAAAAATACAGTCTTTATTAAAGAAGCTTCTCTTCTCTCAGTAGGTCTAAACCTCTAAAATGCACATTGTCTTTCTGAAGGTGTATGAGGGTTTTTTAGTTTCTTATAGGGAGAACTATGGTAAAACTACACTGAAGGCCGACTATTTCAGAAAAGCAACAGAAAAATAGCCAGGCTCCCTCAAAAAAAACCAAAAAACCAAAAAAAAAACCACTAAAAAAGAGCCATAAATCACTAACTTTCTCCCATTTCCCAATGTGTACACAGTGAGATATTGAAACAGTCAAGTCTGATCATCTTACATCCTTAATAGAGGTTAGATTATATTGCCAAGGGGGAGGAAGTCTTCAGACCACACTGCAAAGAATAAAGAGATTAAGATATTTGGACAGCAGATACCTAATCTGTCTCCAAGTCCCCACCTACCTGCACTGGGGCTGCTGTTCCAGACAGTGGGGATTGCACTGGGTCAGCTCCACTAATTGGGGAGAAGAGATAAGACTCATTTGGAGGAGGCGTGTGCTAATGTCATTTAATGATTATTTACCTGGTCCCAGTTGTTTGCTCTCCAGTATTCCCATTTGCCTCTTATTATCACGCACCTGCCTGCAGCTTTGCTCCACTCTCATGGTGTGACAGCTCTTTGTTAAGCTTCATTTGGTGCAAAAGTTGGAGATTTCTGCTGCCCACCAGCGAGAGGGTGGGAGTGCAGCTGCCACAAATCGGCATCGTCACAGTGACGAGGCTGACAGTGCCAGCATTGTTTGGTTTGAGTAGCACATTCTGAACTTTCAGAGAATATAGTTGTCTTTGCCATGTCATAGATGGATAAAGAAAGCAAGACTAAGGCTTTTGGAACATTATTGAACTCTTCATTTGTTCACTCTGAACATCTTCATTTTGTACTTGAAGGTGTTGCCGTCAACTCAGACAAGAACACTGGGAATGTTCATATCCACTGATTGATATTTTGCTATTGACTGTCTTAAGATTAACATTTCAGCCTTGATCTTTAGACACACGAATTTTCAATGGGAATCAAGGAAAAGGCTGCTTCTTTGCTTTCCAAGCTTCCATGTGTTTTTATCATCACAAAGAAATTTTGCCTGAATTTAACTTAGGACCTTTTGTGTGGTATTGCAAATTGACTTCTAATAGAAGAGAAGTTTTAGCCTTTGTTAAATTATCACACTGTTGCATTTACTTTTCAGGAATGACATATATATATCAGTAACACTGTATGCCAGAAATATGCACTATCCCAGTAATACAATAGTAATATTCTGTATAATCAAAATATATGTATATATGTGAGTACACATACACATGAAATAAGCATAGTCCAGGCTTTTAGTTCAGTTTTTTTTCATTCACTATGTGCATTTTTACATTAAATTAATGAAAGACAAAAGGAATTAATGCAAGCATAAAAACAGTAATTTAAATGCTACAGCTATGCTTTTTCCTGTCATTTAAGAAGGGGGGGAAAAAGTCAAAAGAATCAAGGATCAGAACTGTGTCCTTCAGATGCTTAGTGATAGCAATGTCTTGTTATTTCAGATAAACCTGCAGAAGAAGATGAGAGTCACTGGAGTTATTACTCAAGGTGCCAAGAGGATTGGAAGTCCAGAATACGTAAAATCTTATAAAATTGCATACAGTAATGATGGGAAGTCGTGGACAATGTACAAAGTAAAAGGCACAAGAGAAGATATGGTAAGATTAAGTCATCTCTATCTGAATACCATTTATGTTTTAGCTGCCTTCAGAAGTATGAGGTGTCACTGGTAGATAAGCCTAATTGCCTGGAAATATGATATAGGTTTCATTGTTATTATTTTTCTCTGAAATAAAAAAAATAAAAAGGCATCAACAAATTTGCATTTTCTGTCTGCTAAGAATTTCTTATACTTTAATTGATGGTTGTATAAATACTATTTCCCCAAGCTAGAATAATCCTGTTTATTACACTTAACTGATTTTCATTTTAATTAGTTTACCAGTAATTACTCATTACTCTATTTTCAATTTAGTTTTATTACATTGGCAGATTAGCATTAACCCTTGAAAACACAGAACCCATTCATCAATGCTAATCTCTGTGCTGCACAAACAGTATCACCCAGTGGGATGTGTGTGTTTACAGTTTACAGTTACCAATTATTTTTGATGGAGTCATGCATACAAAGCAGCAAAAAAAAGCCTTTTACTGTGTAAGTTTACACAGAACTAAGGCACTGTGTAGCATTAGACATAACTTCTCTATCAGAAAATTAAAATGCTGTGTGAGGAGGTATATAATGAGGGAAGAAAGCACAGAGCAGGGATATCTGGTTAGAGCGAGGAGTGAATAAGAGAATGCTGATGGGTTTAACTCAGCTCCCCCTGTGATCAGTGGGAGGGTTGCAGTCACTTCAGTGGGAGCAGGAACAGGTTCTTGAACTAGAGGGGAAAAAAAATAAGTGTCAATCAGCATAAATACTTGCAGGCTAAATTGAATTGGGACTATTTAATACACTAATTAGAGAAGAAGGCATAATTTAGTTGCATTAATAGCTTCAGCTTCTGGGAATGACAAGATAGAGGCCTTGGTTCAAACGCATCATGATGTGACCCAAAAGTGGGACATTTCACTTAAAAATGGATATCAGGCACTAGAGATGCTGAAACAGCTGCTGCTTGGGAAAAGCTTGCAGGGACAGTCAGAACAATGCATGTAAATTAACTGGACCTCTGGGAATCCTTCTGGCACGTTCCTGTGAGTGTGTTGTTGTGTCGCAGGTGTTCCGTGGGAATGTGGACAACAACACCCCTTACGCCAACTCCTTCACGCCACCCATCAAGTCGCAGTACATCCGTCTGTACCCCCAGGTGTGCAGGAGGCATTGCACGCTGAGAATGGAGCTCCTGGGCTGTGAACTCACAGGTGGGGTCTCTGCAATGCTCAGGCACCAAGTGGGTCTGAGCCGTGCGTGTTTTGTCCCAGTTGAAGTGCAGTTTATCCTGAGTTTATCCACACAGTCACCCACATCTTTTTGTGTGGACTGTACAACCAGGAACACTTAGCAAGGCAAAGTCAGTGACACAGTAGGGCAATAACAGCAGTGAGTCAATATGGTATCAACTTCATAACACTTGGTAAATTTTTCCATGCACATTGGCCTCCAATTACACGCGACCCAGAAAAAGCCATTTATGGCAGTTCTAATGAGTATCGATGGGTATCAGGACTCATAATGTACCACACTGAGCAGAACATGAGGCAGGGAGTCTTTAAATCACAGCTGTGCTCAGCACAGCCTAAACAAAGGGCTGAGATTGGTCCCTGAGACCTGTAGGTGGTTGTGCAGTGCCATGCATTGGAGCTGCAGGATCCATCCTGGATTGGATCCATCCTGGTGCGAGTGATTCCTCCTGGCTGTTGGGTGACACCACCCGTGTGCTCTGTGACATTCTACAGGGGACAAACGTGCTTTCACTGCCACCCAGGGCCACTCAGGATGCAGCAAAGCACGTTTGGTTGGGCTGCTTTAATCAAGATTTCAGCTTGGATTTGTTTCGTGGATTTAGCAGGAGCAGGGATTGCATCTGGCGGCAAAAAGCAAATGAACAAGTGGAGCCAATATAAACCCTCTTAAGATTCGTAGTATAGCTCTGAAATATAAAGCCTGACCTCCAGCCACTTTCTACAAGAACCATGTTCCCTTTCAAATTCAGTAAAGCATGTAAATTTTTTGTATTTTTCAAGAGATAAACCTTTTACTGGTAGGAGCACTCCACTGAATTCATTTAAGAATGATTTTTATGTGTCTGCCTGCTTACTGTACAGACAATAGTCATCCAGTTCAGGAATGATACATAAAAACAGCTGGAGTTAAATAATTCTCAGTCCTCTAGTGGCATCAAAAACAGATTCAGAAACGAAAAGTTAATGCATTAATCTCAGTGTAGCCCTTTTCCAATACAGATGGGTTTAAGAGTAAATAGAAATTTCTGTCTAGCTGCTTTAGTCTATTAGATTTTTTATATTTTTTTCTCTGTCTTCCATTTCTGGAACCACAATTTAGAGTAAGTCCTTGCCAGAATGACCAGGAATTGTTTTGCTCAAAGAACTGTGAAAGCTACTGAAGTGAATTCATTTCAGTGGTGTCCTAACAGTTTCAAGGTCATAATTTCTTTAAACTGTAGGCAGCCAATGCTCAGCAGAACAATCCCAGCTTTACTGAAAGAAAAGTGTAATCATACAGGCTAATTCACTCTTAATTGCAGGTGGTCTGTCTTGGACAGAAAAGCACTTTAGGAGGTCTGGCTTCTCTAACATGTCCTGGTGCTAGAGAAGAGAGTCACTGCTGAACAGAGGGAGACTTGCAGCACCAGATCACCATAAAAACTAATTCTTTCTTAGCACAAACTTCAGCAAAATGTTCAATACAATCTTCTTTAGTCTCATAAATAGCTTTACTCATGAGGACCTACAGTCAGATCTTATCGAAAACCACGATCAATGCTAGTGGAGTTGGCCATCAATAAATTAGGCATTAATTTTCATGGCCTTGTGTTCCTGCCTCACTTGTGCTTTGCACATCTCTGTGTCCTGAATTCCCTTCCCTTCATAGAGTATTGATGTGAGGGGGAGAAACAGATCACAGCTACTGTTTATTAGAATGCCTTTATTCATTAAGCTGTTATTAGTAGCTGCATCAAGCTGTTGTTTTTAAAAACAGATCACAGTTCATACAACACAGTCACTTACTCATGGAATTCAGTCATGGATTCAAACATCTGCCTTCATGCGAGCAGGCCCTGCCAAATGCTGTTGATAATTGTATATGTTGGTGCCTGTGCACCAATTCAACCAGCTCTTGCTGTTTTGAGTTTCTCAGTTCTTGCAGGGGGATGTTGGTCCCCAGAACTTGAACATCCTTGTGATACCCACAGCATCTTCTGAGTGTGTAGCTTTCATCTCCTTTGGGCATGTTGTTCCCTGATAACTATTCCTGTATCCTAACACAACCTATAGGTACCATTCACACAAAGCTCACACAGAATGGGACTTCGTGACACCCGCATTTAGTACTAAATTCCCCTTTCCTTGTTTGTCCTCATCATTATCTAGTCTGGAAAGTAGTCCTGTGGTCATTAGATTAAGGACAGGTTGGAAGGGATTCTGAACATCCTGGTCTAGTGGAAGGTGTCCCTGCCCATGGCAGGGGGTTGGAACTGGATAAGCTTTAAGGTCCCTTCCAACCCAAACCAGTCCATGATCAAATAATAGGAAGAAAAAATTTTAAATCGCTCAATTTTTAGAAAAGTATCACAGTATTAATCAAAACAAAATCACCTTTGCCATCAAATAATTGACCTTTGCTACTTTTGCCAATACTGCATCAATCTTTGCCCAAGACAAGGTGCATACAGATCTTTGCATGCACATCTGTGAATTTGTCTTCATTACACTGGATATTTAACATTTCCTTTGAGAGTTTGAGCTTACTTGAAAAAAGAGGTAGATGAGGGGCATGGTACAGAATGCAGACTGAAGAGTAAAAGATTGTGCCCTTGGGAGAGTCAACAGGGAATAACCCTTGTGTGGATTCTTCCAATTTTCAGATACTAATCCCCACTCATCCTTTTTCTTTCTCTGGTCCTGTTTCATCAAGCTATACCAAATAAGAACCACAAACTTACACCTAGATAGAATTAAACACAGAGAGGTATCAGGTATCGTTTATCACAGATGGAATATATCCAGAGCACCTTGAACTTTCTGTGCTGAAATGCTCCACTGAGTGTGGCCATGAGTGTGTCTGCATCAGCTCTCACTGACTTTAACAGGTGGTAAAAATGTGAATGGAAATTGAATCCTTTCACAGGGACATTGCAAAGCAAATTGAAAGATGCGGTACAGCGAGGAGGAGATGTCCTGGGGAGCCATGAGCATTAATGTAAATGCACTTCTATGAGGGATGATGATCTGCAGGCACAGAGCTCTGTGCTGGTTTGGTGATCCCGTCCTTTGTGCTCTAGGTTATGGCTCACCCATCCAGACAGTCACTGTCGTCTGGTGTTGGAGCTGGGAAGAGGCAGGGTCTCCTGTTGCCCTCTCTGACACAGCACCAAGGCTTGGTGCTGCCACATGTGTGCATCACGTTTGCCTCTTCTGGTTCTCATTGTTCCTCTCACTTTCTCCTGTTACCTTTAACAACTGTCTTCCCACTCCCTTTGGGGCCGTGGAGGATGCAGGGAGTGTAAAATCCCATTAATTCATGCACGCATGCACAGGCAGACACAGCTGTTGTTTCATAAATCAATAATGGTACTCAGGGAAGATGGAACCATTTGTGATGGATTGGGCCAGCACTGAAACACAGCTTTGACAGCCCCTGTTTTTGTGTCAGGAGCCTCCTTCAGATTCCCAGGATGAAACATTCCTGCTGACAGCCCTTGTGGTCCTGGAGTGATACTTCAGAATTTAATAATAACCAAAGTCCGTCTCTAAAGCAATAGATTAGTCTCTCTCATTTGTAGTATCAATTGCTCCCTCCCACTCCCAGGAAAATTGTTTTGTAGTTGTTTAGAACTAGGCAGTCCATTCTACAGACAAGGATGCGCAATTTCATTTATGCATTGAGAATCAGTCCTGAAAGATGGGTTTCTTTTCAAAAGTTGGCTTTGTTTTCTCTTGGTGTTTTATGGTTTTCTGTTTGTTTTGTTTTGTTATTTTTTATTTTATTTTATTTTATTTGGTTTTGAGGGGTTTTCGATTGTGGGGGTTTTTTGGG
>JAWWEW010000088.1:9094761-9106482 GCA_035583185.1 Anabacerthia variegaticeps | reverse complement strand
TTTTAATGGAAAGATGTTAGTTTTCCATTGTTTTAAATTCCTTCCTGTTTTACCAAGCTACCATTTACACTGGTTTGAAAAAACATTCTGTCTCCATTTTTGAAACAAAGGTGTATTTTCCTTGCCCTCCCTTAAAATAATAAAATGGCTAAAAAATTGTCCAGGTAGAGGGAAAAAAATTAAAAAAAGGTGCAAATCTGTTTCTTACTCATGCCCTCTTCTTCCATGGCAATGTTTCAAAATAGCATCCACTTTTTCCTAATAAAAGTGCTTGTTGTTTTCGTAGCTACCTCTGAATTGGTTTTACACTCAAGCACAATTGGTCACAGTTGTTTCCCTACAATACTCTGAGTCCTGACAAGAAAAAAGGATGACAAAGAAAATACAGGTGGAGAGAAGTGAGGCAACCTTGTCAAGGTCAAGTATCTTTAAGTAGCAAAAAATACCTGATGTAAACACAGATAAGGCAAAAGCCAGTTCATGGTGAGAGTGAAAGAATGGAGTGGAACTGAATCTAGTTCTGTTTTCCAAGAGCTTGGTGCTGTATTAACTGGGATGTGATATTTTATTGGCCCTATGCTTTTTTTCTTAAATATTGCTTTTTGACTAAACAAGATACTTAATATTTTATTCATGTACTGTCAAGATCTAGTGAGTAAAATATTCAAAATTCAAGGAAAGTTATTCTTCACTGAATAAGACTCAATTCTGCGTTCTTTTTATGCCACTTTGGAAACAGAAGTGAAGCTTTATTGTGAGATCCTACTTGACTTCAGAACATTTTTTTCAAAATCTGCTATTTGTCTATTGTGTTTTCTTTCCTGCATAAAGTACACAGAAACAGATTGGTTTCCCATCATGGCAAATGGAGAACAGAGGTTGTAATCTTTTTAGCTCAGTAAATAATGAAACTGAGACATGAACACAAAGAAGGAGTGGTGGCAAAGGAACTTAAGAATAATCCAAATTAGAAGGCAACAAGCTGCCTTGCAGCCTTCTTCAGGGAAGGGGGAAATGTGCTTAACCAGGCTGACGTTTGATTAGCAGTAAGCAGAAAAATGAAACAGTCTTATCTCAGCACATTGAAGATCACATAAAGCAGATCTGAACATTTCTTCTGCTGTTTCTGAGTCTTAACCTACTCATTGGTTTCATCATGCATTTTTCCCTAATAACCCCCTATTCATAGCTTAGTGTCGATCTCAGCAGAATAATTGCCTTTTTTTGGCTTTGGTTTCCATGTTAACTCAGGTGTGTCTCGACAGCAATGTTCTGTGCAAGACCCTCTTTCCACTCTGCTTAATAACATTCATCCTGCTCCATCCTCCAGTAACGCAAGAGCAGTTTCCCTGTCAGAAACCATGACATGACAGAAAAACCTCTGCAGAGAAGGTGAGAAAGAGAATTTGAAAGGGAAATCACCACAGACATGAAAACACTGCAACTAAACATTTCTCCAATTATCTGGATCTTGTTCAAGAGCACCTTGAGACTTGTAATGTAGAGTATCAAACGGGCTTTCATCACAATTTCCCTGCTGATTTTTGGGCTTGTGTCTCTGTGTACATCCACTCACTTACTCACCAGGCATGAAGATAAGAAATGGAGGCAATTTTATTCAGAATGGAACCATGTTTTTTAATCTATAATTCATTTACGACATTAGGACAGAGCTGAGGAGATAGCTGAGTTGACAGTGCTTATACTTCCATTTGATAGTTTTCTCTAAAATAAAAAAAAAAAAAGTAGGTTATTTTAAAGGAATGCATTATTTAAAAGTTAGTCCTTGGGATTACAAGAACTTCCTGCTTAATTATATACTATACATAACCAAGCCTTAATTGCTTTTGTTGTTGGAGTGATCTCCTTAGAAGCTTCATGTTTAATTAACCACAAGATATATTAATCCTATTTCAAGCCAGCCTTTCTTTGTTGTATAATTAAGCAGAAAAATATTTTCACAATTAGAAATTAATTCTATATATAGCTAGTGAAAAGAACACCTCTGTAAGAAAACAAAGATCTGTTATTTCCAATGGCAGAAGTAAAAATATTTAGGCCCATCTTAATGGGTCATCTTGTTAAGAGGTAATGAGAGTTAAAATGTTTTCAGCTAAGGAGTATTAGGAAGAAAATTATCAGAAGGTTTTTAAAAGACCTTATTGTTGATGGCCTCCCTTTGGCAACATCAGAAATACAGAGGCTTGATGTGGTATTTATAAATGTTGGAACAGACCTGCATATTCCTTTATCTGAATTTATTTCTCTTGACTTTACTTTAAGATGTTCTTTGGTTTGTCTTACTTCAACTGCATTGAACTCAAACACTGCAAACCTCAGTAACACGTTGGAGTAGCTAAGACTTGCTTTTCTTTTCTTTTTGCTTTTCTTTTCAGGAGGTACCAGACAGCTTTAGTTGATGTTGATTAATGCAACAAAAAGAATAAAAGGGATAGATTTTTAGAGGGAGGTTTGATGACTCAGTGCCCACCTTATATGGTGATGCTGAAACTATAAACCTCACTGATCAGCTGAATTTGCAAAGCACAGATGCCCCGATAAGGACCTCAGCTGAGGCAGCAAATCTTTAATGTGCCTTCAGCCCAAACCATCTTGTGAAGAAAGCCACGTTGCTTTCAGCATCTCTCATTGAGGTTCTTCATCCACCTCAACAAGATCTCTGGAAACACCATGATTTTGTTCTTTCTGTGTGTTCTGTGGTCATACATGTACAATGAATGGGGTGAACCTCAGTCAAAGGTGTTGGGTCACAGATTAGGAGAACATGAGCCAAATCCAGCAGATCTGAAGTAATCATAGCCTGACTATTGGCAGACAGTCGTGTGGTGACTGAAAAACAAATTACACATTCATTTTGCTCCTCAGACAAGCTTGCCTGTTTCTTTCCTGCAGATCTGCCTCCACTGGGAGGACCACTTTACTCAAAATACACCTCAGAGCTGCTTTAAAAACAGCTGCCTCTTTAGTTATTAGTGCTTAACCATTTTTCACAGCATCTGCCACCAAATCATTTGTTCTTTTCACTTCCCCCAAATGTACAGATATATAAATTGCAGGACCACAGAAGGATTTGCTTTGCATTTTGAAATACATCAGAGGGGTTGTTTTTTATTTGAGAGGAGCTTAGAAGTCTTGTTTTCCACGGTTCACAGCAATAATTCATAGTCCTAGAAGTTCTTTCGATATTAAAGATTAAATCTCTGTTTTATGAGAATTTAAGAGTTATTTGGGGTTATCATTAAACAGTTTTAATATTACTCCCTTTATTTTCTTTATTCCCCACCCTACTATATGTATTTTTTTTGTTGCTAAGGGAATATGACTCTATATATATGAGCAAAATGATTTTTTTTTATGGAATTCTAATGTAGTTTTCCATTTAAAATATACATCACAGATAAAATACAAGAGAATGAAGGAGTGGTCTTTTGAGAGTTTTGCATGTCTGAGTTACTTTCCATCTCTGCAGATGCACCTTTTTTCCACTGTAATTTTTTCAATTTTCTGATTGCATTGCACTCTTCAGGTAAAATGTCATAAAAAGTTATCTGTGTTTAGTGCCAATGAAACAATAATGACATCCTCTCTTAGAGCAAGAGAGAATGGGTAGCAAAGGACCTAAGCATTGTAATTTTTTGACCCTCTGAGAAGTTAAATTTCAAGTGGAATAATAGCATGCAGAGGAAAATGGAGCACTTGGAAATAAATGCTGTCATGTTGAGGAATATCCAGCTCTGTGATTTAAAAAAAATCTGTCACCTGTTATGGTATCTCCCTCAGAAGGTGGAAATTTTGGTCAACCAATTTACATTGCAGTCCTCCTGCATTATACGAGCCTTTCCTTTTTGTTTGGGCTGAAACAAGAACTGGATTCTGGGAATTAGGTTTTTATTTCTTGAATTAAAAGATATAAGCAAGTTAAACTTTAATGCGCAAGAAAATAAATGAAAACATTAAAATTAATTATTCAAATTTAATCTGTTCCTCAGTTTTACAGGGACTTGTAAATCTCATTTTAGCGTGGCACTTGTGCCATTTAGGCAGTGTGGTCTTTAAAACTGAAATAGAGACTCTACAAGGAGCTTTCCAGACAATTTGATCATCTGTCACTTGCATTGTATCATCACATTATTTCACAGATTAAAGGGAAGTGCATAAAAAGAAATTCACTGCCATGACTCTAGAAAGGCATTGCTTGTAAAATACAGATCCCTTCACTGAACTGTGCTTGATTTTGGTTGTCATGTAGCAGGAATTAAAACAAAAAGGCAGGCAGTCCTTTGTGTTGTTATATTAATTAGTTTATCACACTAACTTTAGGATCAGGTTGCTGTGGGAGCTATTTAGGAAGATTTTTACGGCTCATGAGCTGCCATTAACTAATGTAGTACACAAATTGTTGGGGTTTTTTACAGAAAGGTCAATATCCAACATAAACAATGTGTCCTTGAATAAGAGGTAAAAATAGCCAGCTGGTGTGTGTATAGATATGGGGTTTTTTTCACTGTTAACCAAATCTTCTAAATTTTCTCTATGTCTCATAGCAAAAAAAAAGGCAAGGAAAAATATGGAAAAAAAGGGGGTTTGGAATGCAGTATGCAGCATTTTTCACAACGTAAGGGTTAAGTGGGGCCGCAGAAGATTAGAAGGTGGCAGGTTTATACAAATAAAAGGAAATTCAGTCACATTAAGAGCTTACTGCAGTAGTGATAGTCTGTACCAGCAGCCACCTGTAGACTCCATGAACTCAGGATTTAGGAGTGTCATGCTTTCTGCACCTCCTCTTCTTCTCTGTGCTGCCCACAAGTTGGTAATGAGACACTGCCTGTCGTGTCTGGGCGAGGGAAGTGCCACAGGAACTAGAGGATATCACCAGTCAGGTTTTAGGGGTGGTTTTATACAGCCCACGACTGACCAGAGAAACTCTGGCAAACCATTCTGTGGCTGTGAGAAGATGGTTTGAGTTCGAGGGGAGACTGGGCATGATCTCAATCCAGTTCTTATAGGAAGTGACCCATTAAAAATTACTAAGTGGACAGAACAAATGAGGCTCAAGGGACTCCTCTATCTGAAAATTAATGAAGAATGCATGTGTATATGAATATATGTAGATATGTATATCTGTATGAACATATATACATATGTGTGTGTATATATATGTATGCATATATAAATATACATATATATATATATATACGTCTGCATATATTTTTCCTTTTGGATTTTTTGTTTGGCATTTTGTTTGATGGGTTTGGTTTTTGGTGTGGTTTTTTGGTGGGTTTGTTTTTGGGTTTTCAGTGGGATTTTTTGTTTGTTGGTTGATCTTTTTGGGGGATTTTTTTGTTTGGTTGGGTTTTTTTTTTGTTTGGTTGGGTTTTTTTAGGTATCTGCGCAATTCCATTGTTAGCAGAACTGATTTCTAAAACACCCCTTTCATTTAGGTGGAAGTAAATTCTCAGTGCATCAGACCAAGTATGAGGCACATGTGTAGCCTGGAAATCAAAATAATTTTCTCCACTGAGCTTGCATAACTGGATTAACTCAGGGATAATGTCAAAAGACTAATTTTTGGATGCTACTTCATGGAGCTTTCAGGTTTATTTCTGCAGAATCATATCCTGCAACTGTTGCCCTGGTTTACAGTGGGATGTTTCCTGTCTTGTAATCCTGTGAAAAGCTCATTTTTGTAGGATCCTTTACTATGCACAGGTGTATCTGCTTTTTTGTGAAATCCCTGTAGGGAAACCTAAGCAAGTCATTGGCACTCCACCTGCCTAGTCTCACTTAAGTGGAGGCAAAGAGCAATTACTTGTTGCCTGAGAGGCCTCTGAGAGATAAAAAGTGAACATCCTGTTGTCTCCATTGACTCTGCTAAGTTGATGTGGTTGGCTTTGGTTAGGAGCCCACCTTTAAAAAAAAAAAAAGTCTACCCCAGCTTGCCATTCAGTATCTTTACTTGAAGTAATTTTAAAGTAGTTATCCAACTGATTTTTGTATTTTTAGGATAGTAACCTGAAATATATCCCTACACAATCATTTCAGTGCTAAGGATGCTATTATGCCACCACCATCCCATCGCAATGAGATCAACACCTGCCTTTTCCAGTTAGCCCTCAGGAAATCAGGAGAACCCTGGGGCATGGAAATCAGACAACCTGGTTGTGTGGACGGATAGCATGAGGTATTTGGAATTTGATTTTAGCAGATCTCCTGGTTTCATCCATATCACTGAACTGAAAAAGTCCCTCAGGCACTGGCAGGTGGACAAGGATGGTGATAAGTACCTGCCAAGGGTCTTCCTTACATCTTATAAATCCTCTGTGTTTATGTCTTCCTCTTTTGATTTCCACATTTCCTTTCAAGCACTGTGCTGTATTTCCCATTACACAGCTGAAACACCTTCACCACAGAATGAATTATCTGCATAGCAATTAAGCAAGGAGCCAGGAGAACGACACATTTATTGTTATTACCTAATTGTTTCATTATCAATATTTCTAAACCCTTGAATTACCATTATGTGTGTTAGTGTCAAGTGACTTTCATTACACTCTTTCTGTTAATAAGCAAAACTGCACAGAGGAGTTTATGCTTCATAAAGGAATAGAATATTATTGTGCAAATTAACAAAAGAGTTTTTCACAGAAGAATTTTGAAGTGTTGCTGATGGTCAGTGAAATTTTAAAAGTACTGAAAGGAGCTTTGATTTGTACAAATGGTGGTATTTTTTCAGCCTGCTTTAAATAAATTATTATGGTATAGGCAAGATGCTGATAGCAAGCTATGTACAAAAAGCTTAATTTACTGCCATATGTTTGTGGCAGGTTGATGAGTAACCAAGTAACCAAGGCATGGAAAATAACTGGCTATGTCCACTCTAAATGTTAGCAGGTGGGAAAAACAGAGATTTAAAATCTGATTTCTCAACTCATCCTCTGGATGAGTTTCTGAGTACCAAAGCTACCAAATTCACCTGTTTTTCACTTGTAAAATGTGACTGTCAGAACACACTGTTCAGATAAGGATGGCACACAGGGATTTAGTGCTGGATTACAAGTACCACAGAAAGCATAGCTGAGTGAATTCAGAAATGTGAGCACTGTAACATGTACTTAAGGGTGACTTGATGCAAAGAGAGCTTCAATTTTTATTTTTGTGAGAACTCACAGGAGCCTCTTGCTTTACAGAAGCTGAGAGATTTTCCATTCTGCTCGAGATGAGAGTGCTTTGTATAGCTGAAGTTTTCAGTAAGTAACAGAAAATCAGTGATTTAGGCTCAGATGTTGTAAGGAAGCCAAGAATGCTCCACACTGCATCATAACAATACAAACTGCTATGAGAGAACATTACAGGGACAATGAGAGGCACTGGGAAATTGCCATGGAAGTAAGAACTTGTCCACCCACCAAAGAGCAAGCAGGTGTTTCTGTGCTGTTTGTTCTTGTCATCATCTGAAGGAGGAGGAAATGTTGCCTGGAAGATATGCTTTTTCTACGTCTGTTTTTTTGGTTTTTTTTTTTTACTCCCTGTGATGGTTCAGTTTTTACAGTGGCTCAGTGGATATTGCGTGGATGCTGCAAATTCGTGTTTCTGTGCCTGTTTGATAACTTACTTCATAATTTAATATTTTCATAATAATTTCTGTGCTAATTGTTTTTCAGGTTTCAAGATTAGTATATATTTGTGCAAATATGCATTTTTACAGATTTCATAGAATCATGGAATCACAGAATGGTTTGGCTTAGAAGGGACATTAAAGTTCATCTCATCCCACCCCCTGCCATGGGCAGGGACACCTTCCACCAGCCCAGGGTGCTCCAAGCCCCATCCAACCTGGCCTTGGACACTTCCAGGGATCCAGGGGCAGCCACAGCTTCTCTGGGCAAAACAAATATCAATTAAAATTCAATGTATATATAAAAAAAAATTTAAAAAAATGCTTCAAACACTCGCAAAAATGTTTAACCTTTCATAGTAACATCATCAGTGCATTTTCATTTTATTTTCACTGTTTTATGCATATTTAACATGAATTGTGTTGCGAGACCTGATGAGCTGCTCTTGATTAGCTGCATCACAAGAGCTCAAGTGTTGACTGCTGTTTTTGCAGAATACATCTGAAGCCTTACGTGGTGTTCAGACTCATTGATCTGATGCAGCATGTTGGAATTGGATCTTACACTGCAGTCATGCACTGGTCACGCTGCCAGAATAAAAATTAAGTCAGAATTACCCTGGGGTGGTAATGTTGTCACTAATGGTGTCTGTATTTCTTTTCAAATTCATGGGGAGATTTGGCTCAATAGCTGTAATCCACACCTTTGCACTGCTGTCTACCATGCCAAAATTGTGGATTTAGCAAGCTGATAAGGGTATCCTGAGGTGCATATTGATTTGATAATGTAAGTATGTCACTTCCAAGACAAAAAAGGGCAGAATCTTTTAAACATTTTTCCAATTAAGAGTAACACAGGTGCCAGACTCATGTTAACTTAAAAGGTGAGTCATACTACAGAAATATCCAATATAGCCTATCTACCTTGAAAACTAATTCATATTAAGATAACCATTCTGTCCTGAAATAGACAGTTGTGCTGTCAACATATCAATTTTTTTTTTTTTTTTGTGGATATTTTATCCCCTTAGAAAGACAAAGGTTTACATTTACACATCTTTACCACCTGTCGTCTTGGCTCCCATTGCTTCATCCATCCCAGTGATGCTGACATTTGGTGCAGGCTTGTGTTGGTCAAAACTTTAAATATTCTACATCCATGTGCATTTAGCATTTATATGTCAAAGAGGAGCAAAATTACAAAATTACTCCAACGCAGGTAATTTTAATATCGGGGGAACAAATTACAGCATATTACATCATAACCTATTTCTCTTTGTATTATGTTTGTTACTTTAATGATCAAATGCAGTTACATGTATTTAATCCCTGCCTATGTCAGTATATTTCTAACATATGTTAAAATTCAAATGGGTGCTGTAATAATCAGATCTCTGTGGGTTAGTTTATGCTGGTGAGTTAAATTTGAAGCAGTAAGTCAAAAATAGTGAATAGCACTTTAAAAATACTTTAAGGGTGTATTGTGTGTGTGGGGTAAAAAATCACAGAGTTTATTTTTTAATATAACAAAGCAGAGGGGTTAGGTTTTTACACAGCTACTTTTCATTAGCAAAACAGTTTTGGAAAGAAATTTTTAAATAAATAGGCAGTCTGATGAGAATACTCCTAATTGAGCAGCTGTGGGAAGCTTAACCTTTATATTTTTTGGCTGTCACTGGCGGTGTAGCTGCAGCAGCAGCTCCCAGCTTTGTTCCAGGCAGTGGAACCAAGGCTAATCTGTGTGCTTATGGGAGCTGGGAGTGAGACACAACACATTCCCCTTTGGTGCCCATGAAAGCCACACTAATTTAAGATCACGACTCCAAAAGGCAGAAGAAGGTTTGTGTCTCATGGTTCCTTGTGTGAACTTGTGGGTAGGAGGCAATCTGAGGCACAGCTGATACACATACAGTCTTGCAGGGCTGCTGTTCCTAGTTTGCTATGGATGAAATAGCAATTTCTTAGGATGCTCCAGCAGCACATCAGTGAAAGTTGGACTGTGTACCTAGCTATGAGTCTTGTTTGCATGCACACAGAGATACCCTTAGAAAAACCGGGGTGTGATTCAGTAAGGTAAAATTATCAGCATTTAGGAAGAGGAAACCATATGTCATATCACCTCATATTGATTTGATATCCTATTTAGAAAAGGCTTAGCTCCTGAAGGAGTTTGTGCAGATAAAAATGTATATTGCAGAGCTCTACATTAAAGTAGTAGATAAAAAAAATACTGGCAAGTCCCATCTCATTTATTTTAATTCAGTGCTTTCTCCTTAGAAAGGTTAGTTCCATATTTCTCCAGGATCATTACATTTCATTTGCTGTATAGAAATAAGCCTGACTTCTCTGATATGCAGTCTGTAAAACTATGAACAAATAAAACACAGTGTTCCATATAGAATGCACTTCTTAACTGTGGTAGGGGTAAATTTAAGGCACACAGAACGTGACTTTTGTGCAACAATGCACTTGTCAACAGGTTAAAGGCAATTTCAGTGCCCAGTTAAATTTTATGAAGTTTTCTTTGTCTTATTTTGACCTAAAATATTTGTGTTGAGGTTAAGAAAAGTCAGTATGCTGGTTAGTAAGACTGAAGGCATATAAACTGGCACAGAAATGAGTGATAAGAGAGGGCTATTCCTATAATTTTCAAAAAATATTTGAGGAACTGCCAATGTGTATAAAAATAACATATCAATTGCATACATCTGAGGCAACATTTGCAGATAAAATAGTTATTCCTTGTGTAGCTAACTCATGTGTTTTCTGTCATTAGCAGGTAGGTCACGTTCTTAATTCAGTAAATATCCCCTGCTGTCAGGAATACTGAAGCACTTCTGGTTGCAGCTGGTGAGCTAGTACAGGACTAAGGGGATCCCATTGCTCTTAGATTTCCTTTGAAGGACTTTCAAATGTGGGTCAAAAATTAAACTAATCAAGAAAATGGGGAAACAGAGCTGCACTGGCAGGTGATTGTTGGCTTCTAGTACTACTGAGCTGTGTGCTTTCACTGATCACAATTAAATTTATCATAAATACGTTTATGTTCCTGTATACATATACAGAGATATTAAAATCCCTATAAATGTCTCCCTGGCACAGGGTCACAGAGTGCTGTAGGAGGGATAAGGCTCAGTGTACAAATAATTTAGAATTTTGATGGAAGACTGAATTAAGGAGTATTTTGGGGGGGGGGGGGGGGAATGCACATATAACCCACAGAGCAACTTCTCAGATCAGGAAAACCATTAGGCAAAAATGACCTATGTTTTAAATATGTGTTTCTACACATATAAGTATGTATACCTCTGTGTGTGCACACATATGTCTATAGATACAGATTAGAGATAAATAGGAGCATTTCTATAATAATCCACCCTGCATGAGTCATTTTTGTAGTGTCAGGGATAAATTGTGTTCCTTGCTACCATGCACACCTGTGATGTTTCCAGCTGTAGCCAGCTAAAGAGTCTTTTACAGGGTGCTCTTCCCACCTGCTGTCAAGAGTTGGTGCCATCCTACAATATTGCAAATAAAAGCTCTTTTGAAAACCCTGCGATTGGCTTCTGAGCAATCAAAATGCAGCCAGACTGCTGCTTGCAGATAATTTCACTGCCTTCTCAGTCAATGGGGCTTTCTGTGAGGTGTCCCAAGAAATTGGGAGGGATTGTTTGGGTTCTTTGTTTGTTTGTTTCCTTTCCAAAAGGTCCATTTCAAGCATGCTTTGCTTGGGCAAGGAAAATTAATCTGCTTTTCCGAAAGGTTCTCTTTTGCAGTTGATTGTGTCATCAAAAACGGAAGTAAGGAATGCAGAAAAGATAACTTTAAAAGCATGAATATCCCTCTCTGATTTAGCCTCTGACCTTTATGCCATTGTGTGCCAACATGACTGCAAGCACTGAATGCTGGAATCATAGAATCGTGGAATGGTTTGGGTTGGAAGGGACCTCAAAGCCCATCCAGTGCCACCCCCTGCCGTGGGCAGGGACACCTTCCACCAGCCCAGGGTGCTCCAAGCCCCATCCAGCCTGGCCTTGGGCACTTCCAGGGATCCAGGGGCAGCCACAGCTTCTCTGGGCACCCTG
>JAWWEW010000088.1:9060652-9079201 GCA_035583185.1 Anabacerthia variegaticeps | reverse complement strand
CTTGAATCTGAAATGTTTAGTTCAAAAGCTGCCTCAAAGTGTTGACCAGTTAGTGATTCCTTACCAGATCAGGTTGCTTTTATTTTTTGAAAAACACACCATTCATTTAGACGCCAAAATATTTGGAAATGAGGGCTGGAGACCTGGTGTTTATTAATTCATGAAAGACTTATACTAATTAGTGTTCATTTCCCAGAGGCACATTTAGGCTGTGGAAGCAAACCCCCTGCACTACTTATAGAAAAGTCCCTTCAGGCCATCCGTGAAAGCATCCAAAGCTGATTCCTGCTCTGAGTGGTCCTTCTCTGTCCCTCCATTGAACAAAGAGAACACAGCAAGAGTTTTTCCTCCCAAGGATACTTCCCTCGTGTTCCAGGGTGCTCCTCTGGGCAGCATTGCTACTACCAGAGGACAATGAATTAGTTCATTCCAGTAAAAACAAAATTCTTGAACCATCTATGGACACTGGCATTTTCTGGGTACTGTTGTGATATATCAGTATTGAACATTTTTAGTTGTTCCTTTTCTTAAAAGGATTTACTACTCATCATTTGCTGCTATTTGCATAAATGCTGGGATGTCCAGGCTTCCCTGTCTGATTGCTCCAAGGAATCATTATTTCCTCTTCTGTTCTTATAAATGCACTCTTATACTTTTCTGTGTTTTCTTCTTTCTAGAGTCACAGAATCCCAGAATGGTTTGGGTCGGAAGGGACATTAAAGTTCATCTCATCCCACTCCCTGCAGTGGGCAGGGACACCTTCCACTATCCCAAAATGATCCTAGCCCTGTCCAACCTGGTCTTGGACAAAAGTCCAAACCCTAATGTCCCTCTTTCTAGGCATTGTCTTGGACTAGCTGACTTCTTATGTATTTTTTTATCTTCTTCTCATGATTAGTTTCTTTTGCTCTTCTGTCTAGGCACACATTCCAATCAAAATCTAGTTTACTCCAGGGATATCAGCTTCCCAAAAATCCAACACTGGATCTTCAACATTTGATCAGCCAGAGATTCTTAATTTCTTCACATTCTCTTTTTAATTTTTTTTTTTCCGCAAAAACATATCAGTCATCTTCTCATGGAGTTCAGCACTCTTCTCATTTTACTGTAATATTTTTACTGTTAGTCTCTCTTGCCTGATTAATGGACAATATTAAAAATGTGGACTGCTTCACAACCATTTATTGTTTGAAATAAATCTACCTTTTTTCTTTTTTTTTTTTTTTTATTGGCTTGCCACATTGCTGGAGGACACAGAGTGAAATCTCAGTTATACCATCACATTTCAAGAAAATGTCAATTTTGATAGGGAATTCAGCTCCTTCATTCTTCCTCTGAAAATGCATTATTAGGTGAATTTACTTCTGTTATTGTAATCTCTTCCTTGATCATTTTAATCCAAGGCATCTGACCTGAATCTGTTACATTCAGTGTTGGGTTCTGGTTCAAAAAAAACTATCACAGATGTGATGACCCACGTGAAAGCCACTTGAAATCTCAAATTTTTTTAGGGTTTTAAAATTCCTGCCTGGCATTTCTAAAAGTCTTATGGTAAGATTATAAAATGAAGGACAAAAAGAAAAACAAAAAAAAAAAAAAAAGAAAGAAAAAAAAGGAAAAATCAAGGAAAGGGAAAATTCGAGATTTCAAGGTAGAAAAACATAGAAAGGCATAGAGAAGAAATTTCAGCAGGAAAAAAAGCCTGGTGGCAAATGTTTTAAAAGCCTTAGTGATGCATGGGCTCTGGAACTGAAGGAAAAGGAAAGGCACTTGGGGAATTTCATTATTCAGGGCGTGTGGGAACACATTTTAGCTACAGATCTTTCCCCATGGTGGTTGCTGTTTTGTTGGGGCCACGCATGACACCAAACACAACAGAAAATGGTGTGTGATTAGCCCTGTTGTGCTAGAAACAATACATAATAAAAAATATAATTAGAAAAAGGAAGATAAATTTACCTTCTGTGGTGTCAGCACACAGTGGGAGAGCCATAGTGGGAGCTGCACCATTTTGCTTTGGTGTGGTGTAAAGTCTGGCTGCAAACAGAGCTGTCCCAGTAATGTTCTCCTCTGTTTTGTCTATTTCTGTTCTGCTCAGGTCGACCTGCTTGTCCCTACAAAAATCACTGGTATAATTACCCAAGGAGCTAAAGATTTCGGTCACGTCCAGTTTGTGGGGTCCTACAAGCTTGCCTACAGCAATGATGGGGAGCACTGGAAAATATACCAAGACGAGAAGCAAAAGAAGGATAAGGTAAAGCAAAGAGACAATTGGTCTTTGGGTTAGGTTGACACAGGACTACACCTCTAGTAACAACACTGCTTGCTTTGTGGAGTTCCATAGGTATGGGGTCCCACAGATAAAAGTCAAGGTGGGTAAAAAAAAGTCATGTAACACAATGACATTCACAGTACAGCAATATCGTCCCTGCAATGCACCTGATTTAACACTATTAAATATGGGACATAAACCTTCACAGTTCTCCATTTGCTGGAATTATTTCTTCCTGTAACACTAGAAGAGGAAGTGTGTAAATAGCAGTTTATTTGTCTATTCAGAAACTGTTTCAGTGCTTGTTTTGGTAAGTATGCACTATTTTCAGTAATTTTCCATGAAGCACATCTTTAGTGTACCTCGTTACCTATAGCCATTTTGGACTGTTTTTCTCTTTCTGAAAATTAATGGCCAGGGTTTCAAACACCCAGTGAAAATATTATTTTTATTACACTGTAAAGTGAATACAAAACATAAAAAAAGTTTCAGAACTTCCTTTGCAAATGTTTAATGAACAGCATAGGGAAAGCAAAGGTTTGCTGATTGATTTACCTGGAAGCATTTAAATTTTCTCTTGTTATTCATTATAGCTTTCCTCTAAAATGCATAACACTTTTATACTGCAACTATCTCAATTCACAATATCATCTGTAAGAAAAACACTACAGCATATGCATCGCTTAAGGGAAAGTTAAGCAAGCTGACAAAATGTGAATTATTTATTAAATCTTAGTGGGGTTATGTCTGATTGAATCAAAAGATACATATATTGAAATACCAGATGGCTGATGCGTCTGATAACATCTCAAATCTGGGTGTTCAGGGTGATATTTCTTCCCACTCACACTTGTATTTTTTAGTATAAACACAAGTTCTTCAGAAAAACTATCATATCCTCCACATAGGTCAATTAAATAATTTTAAGTGCTGAGAAAGCTTTTGATATGTATTGACATATGGGTAGAGGGAAATCTAGTGATAGGGGATTAGACCACTGCATCTCCTAAATTTCACTGATTTTTAAATGATTGATCAAATGTGTACCCATTTATTAGGAGAATGTGTCCTAAATTAGGGGATTAAATATGTCCATAACTGCATTGTCAAGTTATGTTTGTAAGATTATTTATTACCCAAAAATGGCCCTGTAAAGTCCCACTCTTACCAAACAAATGTCAGGTCACTGAGGTTTTAACCCACACTGACATTTTTTTTTTCTCTGTGAAATTCTAAAGGATTTTAGATAAGGAAAACAAAAGCAGTTGTTTTAGCCAGAACCTTCAGTTTAGAAGGTCCCGACACTGATTATTATGGATGTGTCTGGTATAATTGGTTGTCAGATAAAAATTGGAAACAAACAGCTCACCTTTCATAGGAATACCATAAATGCATGCAATAGAAGTGACAGGTAGTCACTTCAGTGGTTTGTTCACATCCCATCTTAAACCCCCGGTATTTAAAAGGAGAAGGAAATGTCCTACTGTGAAACAAGTGCCTTCTCCAAGCCAAAATTTTGTTAGTAAACTGTTGCATTAATTTCATTGTAAAGGAGAGCATGCATTCATGTCTTTGGGGATAAATACAGTCACAAGCAAATCTAAAAGAAAATGCACTCTGACTTAACACCACTCTTCCAGTCTACACTTGTTTGTACCATTTGCCAAAGCAATTAAATTCTTTTGCTTTCATCATCATCTGAGTTGTTAATTGCTATACACATATTCCATTAGAAACAATGGGAAAACCTTAATCATTGTCCCATTAAAACACATCACATCTTGTATTAATTAACATCCCTAAGAATGAAATAGATGCACGTTATTATGATTCTTTAACAGATCAAGAGCAATTAAGAGCAGAGTAAGATCAAATACATTTTACTGGGAAGTAGAAGTTAGGATTTTTTTAATCTAAATTTGTACCAAATAAACAAGATCACTTGATACAAGCCTAGACTTCAGTCTCTGATATACAAACATAAATCTAGAATATCTTTACCATTTTTAATTTTTCCCACGTCACAAAAGTCTGGAAAAGTCAAAAGCCTGATGGCAGTCTGACATTACAGAAGTCAGTGAATTTGGGAAAGCTTTAGTGGGTTAGAACTGGAGAGGATCTCAAGACAGCACCTAGGCATGCACCTTTTGACATGTGAAGAGTTTGTGCTCCTCCTCTCCCACCGCCTCTGAGTTCTTAGCAGCAAATGGGATTCCAGAGCCCTCAGGTCCCTTCCTGCCACCTTAAGAAGTTGGTGCAGACAGTTCAATTTTAGAGTAAAGGCTTAATTCAATTATTTGTCCTTCACCTCATACAAGGCTCATATCCTGCACAATTCTCCATCAGATTATTATTTAATATGTTCACAGAAACAGACAGTGATGAAAATCCTACAGTATAAACTATCAACTCCAGTGTTTAAATATCCTTAAGGGTGGAAAGGTGGCGTATTCCCCTCCCTACAATACAACAGCCCTGTCCTCAGAGGACAGAAAAAAATGGTTTTGTCTTCATTTTTCCAGTTTGTTTTTGTTGGAATACTTTAACCTGTTTCTTAGATTTTTTCTTGGGGAAAAATTGATCTTTGTTCTTAAAGTCTTCCCTCAAAGTGTTTGTGTTTTCAACCTCAGATGATTAATTTTTGTTCTGATTGGAGCAGCTTTTTGTGAAGTGTGGTATCACAAACTTGTTGGAATCTTTAGCACAGAACTACTGCCTCCTCCATCATTCTCCATATCCTGTGACATTGGTTATGACTTCCTTAGGTTTGGCTTGCTACTCATCATTATTAAATTGCAGCATTGATCTCTCTCCAATTTGCCAAGACCACTCTGAATTTTTATCCCGCCTTTCGAAATGGGAACAAGCTTGGCCACATCTGTACTTGTAGCAAGTAAATCAATCTCCATCATCCATTTCATTACTGAGAATACATAAATTTCCTTGGCCAGAGGAATGGAGCCTTCTAAACCCAGTAAATCCTTCCAGCTTGACACCAAACCAAACCAGTGCTGTACCTCATCTATGAGGAGCAGGAGGCAAACAGCATCACTGCTGCTGTCTGACAGTGTCATCTTTGCACAGGATCCACAACCATTTCCTTAGCTTAGAGTGAGACACAAGATTGGTTCCCAAATGTAGGTTCGCAGTAAAAGAAATCATGTTTTTACAGCAAAGTGAAACTTTTGTGAAATGTTTATCAAGGAGATACAGAAGAGAGGCAAAAGGTAAATACTGACAACTGTAAACAGCAACAAGCATAAATTATTCATGCTTACCCTCATTAGGTCTATTTATTAACTGAACATCTCGATTTATTCTATGAAGGATAGAATATATAGATTTCTTATTTCTTCTGCAAATGACTTATGCGTCCTATATTCAACCTGTGATCCTTGTATAATCACCCAAAAATTTAGGAGAAAGATGATTTCAAATCATTTCAGGGAAAGGAAAGAAAAAGAAAACCAAACTATTTTTAAAGCCCCAGATACAGAAATTAAGGAGATATCACTAGGCTGGTAATAATGATTTATGGCTGAATATTGTGACTTCATAATGCATTTAAGTAAGAGCTGAGAACTTAATCCTGACTGGTGCTGAGCACCTCACTATTCATCAGTGTACAGGATGAGTCCTAAAGAACAGGGGATCTCAGTGAATCCTGAGGCTGTTCGCTTCTGCGTCTTCATCATTTGTGGAGTGATTTTACAAAGGAAAAAAGTATTGGTCTCTTCTATTAGATTGTATATAATACAATATATTGTGTGTGTATATATATTTGTATAAATACATAAAGCATTTTATCTTGCACAGTGTGTGCAGCAGGTATCTTTGAACAATCTGTAAGAAAATAGTGGTTTAGACGAGGAGCAAATACGCTGTTCAGTTTTCTTCTTTGCACTACTTCAAATGGAAAAGCTCTTCCAGGAACAGTGTCTCCTCCACCTCCTCTTTGGCTTCTGCTGTTTTAATGGCCAGTCATTTCATTTCACACCTGTGCTGAATTTCTGTGAATGCAGGCAAAAGTTACTGGGGGCAGGGGAAAAAAAAGGCATGTCTTTAGAAAATGAAGCCTTTCTCATTCATTTTAAATAGTTTGAAAGAGTTGCCTGCATAAATATGAAAGCTTTGCCTGTTGCCTTCAAGAAGCAAAGTAAATTACATTGCAGGCTGGCATGTAGGAAGAAAATGTATTTTAGAAACAGGACGAGAGCTAATAGCTATCTTGTTTTTCTCAACTAGAGGTCAGTAGCTCACTATGCCTCCAAAGCTGAGGACATCCAAACCAAATCTGACCTTTTTCTTTTTTTTTTTTTTAATTACATTCCACATGTGATTTATAAATTGCACAGCCTGCTGTAGGTAACTCAAGGCCAGCTGCAGTGTCAAATGGCATTTCAGAGGCTGGTTTTTTTACAGGAAGATGAGAACATTTGAAAGTAGCCTAGAGGAGTCTAACAGTCTGCAGCACTGTCAGTCACCATCAGCCATCAGCAGTGCAATTAACTGCAGGTAGACAACATCCAGAATGCAAATGGCCACTGGATTTGTGCACAAAGTGATGAACTGGTTATAAGTTATATGCTTTTGCATGTACAGTTAATTGCCAGAGTGGTGGAAGACAGGAACCTACTTACAAGTGAAAAGTTAGGTCATGTCAGCTTAAAAAATCATCCTGCTAGATTTGCTCGTGGTTTTTCTGATGGTGTTTAAGTATTATAATACCTGGTTTACACTGGCACATTCAGTTCCTATATACAATCTGCATACTTGGCACAGGTAAAGAGCTTTTTTCTTTAGTACTATCACTATGACTATTAATTTATATTTAGTAATACTATTAACATTTAATACTATTATTTACACCCTTCCAAGGGATGTAGTATCCCTGTAAACAGTAGCTCTGTTTCTGGTGAGGAACCAACACTTCTTTCACCTTGTGTAATCCACCTGTAACTCTTCATGGTGCTCCACCAGGAGCAAAACCTTCGAAGGGACTAATTGTGCTCTTCAAATATGCAGATTCCTTCCCTTGCTTTAGCAAGTCTTCTCTGGTGAAGAGTAATCAAATACAAAATGTAGCTAAAGTAAAAGGAACGTGGCTGTCAAAATTAACTTTTCATGTGTGTTCTTTTTAGATTTTAAATTAATAGCATCCCCTTTATTTGTGTGAACATTGAGATGTTCTGCACTGAAACAAACTCCAAAGGCAGATGTAGATATTATGAAATAATCTTCCAGGATTAATTGCTCCATGAAATAACATGTTTCAAATATTCTGCTCAGACTGAAATATATGGTTAAAGTACAGCAGACAGCATAGTTACTTCGCCGTCTGAGAGCTGTATATTCAGTCTCAACTCAGACATTATTATAAATAGTAGGAACAAGTAATGATGTGGGTGTTAAAGACATTTCATGTAATACAAATTTCTGTGAGACTTTTGTTCCACAAAGATTCTCTGTGGACAATCAGGCTTCCTGAAATTTAATCCAGTATGAACATCCATTGGGACAGCACCACCAACTATTTCACCCACTGCAGCCACCTATTAACAGGTCTGGGGGATGTGCCCTAAATCTTGCTTTCCAGGTCCAAGTTTGGAGTAAACCAAACTTTAGTGGTGATAAACTCCCCTTTTCCCAAGCTGCTAGCCTTCAGATATTTCTCCTGGATTATTCTGTCTTAAAACGTACAATGGTTTTCTTTTTAAAAATCTAATCAACTTACACTGCCTATACTTGGATTCATTGCTAATTCCATAAAACATTTAGTTCTGCTGCAAAAACTCAGTGAATGTTTGAAGTCGAAACGTTCAATTTGTTTATTGGACATAGGAGTAAACAAGAACTGCATGTATTTCAGCAATCTTTTTTTGGCAGAGAGTATCAGTGCCTATTTTCCAGGTTTTCATTCTCTTTTGCATAAAATGACTATGAATTAAGTTATCATACTTAAAAGTATAGCAGAAGCATTTTCTACCTTTTGCTTTTCATAGCAGCTGCAAGAGACTACACTACAGAGGAGCTACACATAGGTGTGGGGTCTGTGTGTGTAAAATTGCTGCAGCTGCTGAGTAAATGTTTTAGCAAGTTACACCTTTTAAGAATGTAGTCTGAGAAAGACAGATATAGCCACTGTAAAATCTCTAACATTCTGCAGCAGGATTGTCAAAAACCAGGTCATTTTTAGTTCATTTTTACCAAAAAAAAAAAAAAAAGGCACTTTGCTATATGGGAACCACTGGCTGTGGGGAGGCTGAATCTCTGCCTTATGATGGAACATCCTGCAGCAGATGACCAGAACATTGAAATGGTAGGCCTGTTTTTCTTCCCTGGTGTACTTTCCCAGCTTCTGATATTTTTTTTTATTACTTTTTTTTCCTGTGCCTTACTATCCCTCTGCTGGCTTTGCCCCTCATGATTTATCTGATCTTTAGCAGTGGTTAAAGGCTGTGCAAGCTGTGCCACAGTTTAATTCTGTGTTGAATGGGGAGCTGTGACCTTTGGGTGGCTCAGGACGACCCTGCTATCACTACAAGGGGACAGTGCAGTGTTACCTGCTATCCATTTTCCCCACGCCATTAGGGTTTTATAGACATCTGTAATATCTCCTTTCAGGCTGAAGAGACTCATCTGTTTAATTCTTCTATACTTGTGGCTGTCTTGATGTTTCTCTCTGTTTATTTGCTGTTTGGGATAAGGCAGGAGCAGATCTGCACCAACACAGAGCTCGAAATGAAGATTTTTCACTGGCTTTATGCTCTGACACATTACTAGCTTACATTCTGTACTTTATTCCTTGAGCTCCACTTACCCTGGGTGTTTGTTTTTTTTTTTGTCAATGGTTTTTTTTTTACATATATGCTGTAATTCTAGCATTACTTTTTGAATACTAGTAAATAATTACAGAGTTCGGAGATGTTGTATCCTGAAAACAACTGCTCAGAAACAAACGTGAGGAGTGGTCATTGAGAGGCACCAGCTCTTCAATAGCTTTGAATTGCTTTGGTGGTTTATTTAGTATTGACTTTTTGGGCATAAAGTAACCTAAAATTGCATTTGGCCACACAAGTAGCTTTTTTTGATAAGTCAGTTGTGCATGTGTTGTCCTTTGTCCTCCCTGCTCTTTCCGAGTTCCTTGACTCCATTAGTGAATTGAGGCTGAAGCAAAATGAAGAGTGACAAAGAATATGTTTTTCCCATAAGAAATTTGCCATGCGGCCACAGCAAAAAAATCCAGTAAATTTGTCTTAGAATGTTATATTTCATGCAAATCACATTGGCAGACGCTGACAAAGCTCCCCTCGCTTTCTGATAAATTTATTTCCCTGAAATCTTTTCTCTGATCTAGCACATTTAGATAATTCCTTGAAACAAGATCTTGAATTTTGAGGGTAGGTTCGTATTTGCATAAAATAACCTCTGAAACAGATGAGTTTGACTTCAAGTGATAATGAAATCGTGTATGAGATAAAAATAAAATTTAATTCTTGTTTTCCTGCTCGAAGTAAATTACATAATCCTACCTTCTTCAGGTGTATTTGCTGCTGGGTTTGCATCCCATAATTTTATTCATTTTGCATATCTATATGCAGATATGAATACTGGGGCTGTAGAGAGGTTCTTCTGGTAAACAACATTTTTTACACTAAGCCTTCATTTAAATGTTAAGTTTGAAATGCATCTTCCATAGGGGGAATGAAATAGTGAATAAAATAATTTTCCAGTAGTTCTGCAGCAAGAACTGCTTCCAGTTATACATTGCTTATCACCCAGCTTGGTAAAAAATATCAACAGACACATCACACACATGCACAAGAAATCAATTACATATATATAAAAATTACTTTTAAGCTTTCCTAGATACATTTTGGATGGCAGGGGGTGCTACTCTGTAATTTCAATAATGAGCTTACTGCCTTTTATTGTATGCTACTGATGAAACTCAACTTCAGGTGCAGCCTTGTTAGCCCAGGCTCCAGTTGATTTATGTAATCAACACTGTACTTGGACTGCAAACAATTTGTCCTGTGGTAAATCCACTTTTTTTCTCCTTAGATTCACAACACTGATGTTTCTGTGGTCAGTCTCTCTCCTATTTTATCATCTCTCTGAACTGCCACGTATTTTAATGCTTCCACCTCTGTGTTAGTGACATGCCAGGCAAAGAGGGGAATTCATCACTTGTGAAAGAGCATCACTTATGGAAGGTCCATGTTTCATTTGAGGTGTTAAGTGGATAACACCAGAGAAAAGCTTCCAAAATTCAAATAAGTGGTGCAGCACAGACACCAAAGGGCTTTGTAAACACATCACAAAGGAACGAGCTTAAGGGCTAAAGTAGTAGATCAGCCCCTTCTGAATTCAAACTCTGACATTTCCCCAAGAACTTCTAGGAAAGTTGTAATTCTGCATTAATTCAGTCATATAAGCACACCTCCAGGAGGTCCATATTCTTCTCTGCGTGGTGCAAATGGCAGCCATTCATTTCAAGTCAAAAAGTCATCAGACTCAGTTTTTACAAATGAGAAGTGAATTGGCTGACATTTTAAGAGAATGAACATTTCCCATAAAAACTGAAAATAACCCGAGGGAATAGTCTGATCATTTTGCCAAAAATTGGCACTGTGGCCTTTGAATTTAAATAGTGGCTGGCATAAGGGAAAATCCAGCACTGACTTAACATAGGCAGAATTCTGGGAACTCACTTAAGCAATACAAGCGGAAATAAGAGCATAACACGCACTGTATTGTGCTAGGATTTTTTAATTTGATTACAACCTGATGCCCTTAATTAATCTGTATGGCATGAGAAGGTAATCACCAGCTTCACAAGAGTTTGTGTAGCTGCACCCAAGCTACATTCATGAGTGATACAATAAAAAATTATTCTTAACTTTAGTTATTAATGTTATTTTCTTGGAAACAATAACAGGAGCTCCTGGGATTAATTTGAGATGGTACAAATGCCAAGTAAAAAGACATTTAATTTTTTAAATGTTAATGATTTTTATGTAACTTTCATAGCCAGGCCGTGGGTGTTGGCAGAACAGCAGATTAAGCTTTGAGTTGAGAAGTGGCAGGAACTGATCCCTTCTCTGTGCGGACCAGTGACAGCACCCAGGGAATGGCCTGGAATTGTGTCAGGGCAGGGTTGGGTTGGGTATTAGAAAGAGGTTCTTCCTCCAGAAGGCGGTGGGCACTGCCCAGGCTCCCCAGGGCAGTGGACACAGTCCCAAGGCTGCCAGAGCTCCAGGAGGGCTTGTATGATGCTCTGGGGCACAGGGGGTGACTCTTGGGGCTCGTCCTGTGCAGAGCCAGCAGTTGGATTCGATGCTCCTTGTGGGTCCCTTCTCAGGATGTTCTGGGTCTCTGTGGATCGAAGGCTGTATGTGCACTGGGCTGAGTGTGTCATTGCATGACATGAAGTCCCAAACTCTTAGCAAAGGGAGTTGCTCTTTGCAGCATCAGTCCATGGAATCACAGGTTTGGGTTGGAAGGGACCTCAAAGCCCATCCAGTCCCACCCCCTGCCATGGGCAGGGACATCTCACACTGTCCCAGGTTGCTCCAAGCCATGTCCAACCTTGCCTTGGACAATTCCAGGGATCCAGGGGCCGCCACAGCTTGTCTGGGCACCCTCACAGCAGGGAATTCCTTCCCAATATCCCATCCAACCCCATTCTCTGTCAGTTTAAATCTTATTAAGTTGTGTGCTCGGATGACAGAAGTTGGTCATGGGGAGGAGCCCGTGGGGACCTCGGGGGCTGCTCCACAGCCCACACACTCTCAGATCTCCCCGCTGCTTCCCCCCAGGTGTTCCAGGGGAACTTCGACAACGACACACACCGCAAGAACGTCCTCGACCCTCCGATCCTGGCGCGGCACGTGCGCATCCTGCCGTGGTCGTGGTACGGCCGCATCACGCTGCGGTCGGAGCTGCTGGGCTGCACCACTGAGGACTGAGGGCACCGCTCTGGGACAGCCTGGGCAAAGCCTGTAGGATGCTGAGTGGGTTTCCCATGAACCAAGTGCTCGCTCATTTTATGGTAGGCCGCTAACTGTCTTTCGCACGGAGGTCTAAGCCAGCCCTTTAAGTGATCCAATGCGATTTTGTCCTTGAAATCTGTTAGTGTTGTCCCTTCTGCTGTGGAATTATCTTCCTAGTTTTCCTTTTTTCACGCCAGTTGAAACATGTTGAGGGGAAAAAAAAAAAAAGAAAACAGAAAACAGCAGCATCCTTTTTACAAGGGAAAATAGTGTGGCAACGCTCATTTGCAGCTTTAGGAACATTGGGCTGACGAGTTCTCCATAAATCATACTGTCATCTTACTTGCAAAAAGTGATACTGCAGCTTTTAGCAATAAGTTTACTTGGGGATGACTGCATTATAGTAATTGTGCCTATCAAACACTGTCAGTATTTATGACATTTATTTTGGAAGACACTCCCTGGTACTGTGGACCACAGTACCTGTGATGTTACAAGCTACCTTTCATCACTTTCATCTGGACAGCAGAGTCTGTGCACCTGGAAGGTTTTCCTGATTAACCCCATTTTCCTCCTCTATTTTGCATGCTATAGACACGACCTCCATCTTTTCTGTTTAGTATCACTGCTGATGTTGTTTTCCCTGTCAGAGGTCACCTGTTTGCATAAGTAACCAAATCTGCTATTAGTATATTATGAAATCAATGAATTTGCCAAAGTTTACTCAATTCTGCTTGAGATGTGCTTTTTCAAGGAGGCCAAGGTGAGACACCAGGGTACTTGTGGTGTCTCATCTTGGGTGCCCACACAGGTAAAGGCACACAGTGCATCAGCAAACCCATTTCATGGGGGATTTCATCCTTTCCCAGAGGGGAACGCACAACCCTGGACAGAGCTGCCCACCCAGTTACTGCTTTCAGAATCCCCCTGAATTTCTTTGAGGAGGAAAATGGGGGGTGAAGGAACCAG
This sequence comes from Anabacerthia variegaticeps, assembly GCA_035583185.1. NCBI lineage: Eukaryota > Metazoa > Chordata > Aves > Passeriformes > Furnariidae > Anabacerthia > Anabacerthia variegaticeps. Next base: position 9,065,965 of record JAWWEW010000088.1, on the reverse strand, counting down.
GTGCTAAAAGACACACAGGAGGAATTACTGCTTTAGTGCCAGGAAACCCTCTTGGTGGACTCTTCTTAAGGTCACAGCCTTCCTCCCAGAAGGCAAGAGGTGTCGTAGGAGTGTGTCAAAGCTTGGCCCTTGTCACACTCCACTCCTAAAAGAGTCCTTTCAGACACACACCAGTGAGCCACAAGGAGTCTGGTTTCTGTCATGCCCCATCTGCAGAAACGCTTCGCACACGCTTTGTTGTTTTAACAGCTTTGTAGCAACCCTAGTTTAAAATTTTAGTAGTTTTTAGGAGGAAAAAGCAGCAGTGGAGATGTTCTCCCCTATGCCTCAGTTTCCCCTGTTGATGGAGATAACAATAAAGTGCTCTGTGACTATGTTAAAATAGCACCTAAGTCTAAAATAAATAAATAAATAAATAAAATCCTGGGACAATGAGCCAGGGGACGTTTTATGTCTTACCTGAAATAACAGCACTTGGGATTACTGCCAACCTTTTAATTTCATAACATGCTGATCTGGAGAGAGAGAATGAGAGAGAGAGAGATGCAGCTGCATGTTTTAGCAAATGTCACTGGACTTATACTTTCTATCACTGTTACATTCTCACCAAAACTCTGAAGTATGAACCTGGGCGCTGCTTGTTGGCCCACAGTCTGCAAAGGGCAAAGTTTACCTTGGAAACAAAATGGTTTGGATTTCAAAAGACCTGCATTTAATCACACATTCTCCACCACAGACTAAATATATATTATCCATTGAACTGTGAAAGACTCTAGAATAGCAGCCAGGAATTTTACATACAAGAATTGGGGATATATTGGTGGCGGTTTTCTGATAGTGTCACTTAAACTGTCACATTTTAGCGAACAGAACACCCTGCCTCTATAAAATGACTTAATCCTTAAACTGTATTTATACAAGTATTTATTTTATAAGGCTTAGACATTTAAAGACTTCTAAAGAAGAGTCCTGTAAAGGTAAAAGTATGTGTAAGAAATGTTGAGGTCCTGTGCAACACTGCTAAGTTTGTTCTTTATTTTTTACTTTGTGCTGCATAACAAAAGCCACTAGACTGTTACTGTCTTGTTTGTAACTGTGTTAACAGCATTCCTTAATGATGTATATATGGAGTGGTCTTCAAGCATAATGAGCGATTTTAAAGAGAAAGTCAATCATGATGGTGCTTCTAACGAGCAAAAAAAATTCTGAATAATGGAGGACAAGTCTATCCCTAAATTACTTACTGCCCTGATTTTGCACTTTAGGCTCCAGAGGAAAGTGAGGAAAAAAAGGAAAGAAAAAATTAGTAATATATATCTCTTTAGGGCACACACCGTACTTAAAGAAGTTCAAAGACATTTTCCTGTTATGGGAGAGCAATTGACCCTGAATTTAATTACAGATATAAAGAATAGCATGTAGCTATTTCTCTAGTGGACTGTGTCCAAAAAACAGAAGGCCATTTCAGAAAATTAGGCTTCCTAGTTTAATGAATTGTGTTTTTTGAAATGTTTGTTCAGTGCTCCTAAGTGATTTTTTTTGTTTGTTTGTTTCATGTTACTCATCTTTTGTGACTTCAGTTTTGGTTTCAAACTAATCTTTCTTAGTTTAGTACTTTAATTGTTATTCCTTCATCCACATGTAGGGTCGTCAAGTTATGTAACATAGTACTTTTATTTAGTATTAATTTAGTGTTGAGTATCTTCATCCTTATGTCCTGTGTCAGCTTTCACCTGCCAGCAGTCTTCACAATCTGCAAGGAGAGCTCCATACCTTGTGATAACACTCCATGATAATTTACAAAAGAGTCATATATGTGACCCCCTTACAACTTCAGCCTACATGATGGGGCTTTTTCCAATTACATTATTCCTCAGTTACCAAAAAACCTTTCTTGGAATGGCATTGTCCAGCCATAGTACCCAATTCTGCTCCCAGTGTCATCAGCATAAGTCTGAAATAACTCTTTATTTACCTGAAATACTTCAGATTTAACAAAACAGATAGAAATCAGTTTATGAACTAAAATAAAACTTTTTCCTTTCAGTTTTATTTCGTGGTCTAGGTGAACTCCATTGCCACAGGGGACAGGTTATGAGTTAACATGACTGTTCTCTCCCAGTGAAAGCAACCAGCATCACAAAACCAGAGGTACAGGACAGGGCATATCATAAGAGGGGCTGGAGAAACGCTCTGAAATGATCCTTGACTTCTGCATTAATTGTAACAATGACATCGAACAAGACAGAAAATGTTCTCCTCATTAAATTTCACCCTGAACCAGTTAAGTACTTGCAGGCAGGCTTCACCTTTGTGTAGCTGGGTAACGTGCTACGTTTATAGCCTGGGAAATAAAGCTGTTTTATCTGTGTTAGGGGCTCATCATGTTAACATGTCTCTGGTTTTGGGGTTGACTTTCTCTTTTGGAATGGCTGCATACAAATTAAATGTCAGTTTTGAAGACTAAGGATACTAAATGAGTGTATCTTTGCTATACAACAAATGTGAACTATAATATTCAGTGCTGGCTTCTGATGTGTCAGTAAGTACAGAAGTATCTCGGACACAATGACCTTTGCAACCTTTCAAGCTGTGTGATATTCAAATGGTTTTGTATATACTTAAATCATGTAGAGCGATGTAAAACCAGTACAACCTTGTCTAGTCTTCAAACTTAACAATAAAACTTTTGAAAAATGAGGTCGTTTTTGAGGCACTTATATTGCAATACCTCGAAGGAGATACAACTTATCTCAGCCTCACTGGCAGCAAACCCAGAGCAGAGATATGAGGTGGCATTTTCCTGGATTCATTCTTGGGGTCTTTGTGGTAGGTAAGTTTGTTTCTGGCAATATCAGTGGTGGTGCTGTGCTCCCTTCAATGTGTTCCCTTTGTTCTTCCAGATATAAAAGTGAAGGTTTGAACGAGCCTAAAAAAAAGATTATTTTTTTTTTTTTGCTCTCTTGCTGCTCTCTGAGTGAGCACCAGAAATGTAAAGTGACAATTTCATTTCCTGTAAGTCAAATTTCTTCGGATATTTATCAATGCTTATCCTCTCTTCTCCACTCCTGCATGGGCAAATTAATTTCTGAGAGGATAAAGAGCAGCTACAGCCCAGACCTGAAATGAGATGCCAAAGCAGGGCAGCTGCTTTCTCATGCCCCTGCCCCTCTTCTCGTGACTTGCTGTGCAACCTGCTCCCCAAAATTTCTTTGTCTAGTTAACTCTATCATTTCAGTTTAAATAAATTATAATAACGTTTTGGTTTTTTTTTCTTAAGAGAGATGGAGCTTCAGTGGTTTACTGCATGAATAAGACCATACATACACATCCTTGTTGTCTTTCACCAAGAATTGTCTTTTAGAGATAAAAACCACCCATGACCATGCACTGATGACAGTGCCTGCCAAATGTGCAGTCTCCTCATTCAATACAGTGTATTGTCTTTCAACAGAAATGTCAAAGAATTGCAGTTTTTCAAACTTCTGCCAGTCATAAAGATGAGAATATAACACTGCACACACACATACACACACACAAAAGTACTTTTGGAGAATGACGGATGAATATTAGTGCTTCAGTCATAAATTTCTGAAATATGCATCTTAAACCTGACTTTTAATCATAAATTATGACTGCTTCATGAAACGTGGGGAGTTTTCCTGAAGAACTGAAAGGTGAGTTTTCCTCCGATTGTCCATAATGTATATCCCCAGGAACTTGAGTGAAGACAATGAGAGAAAATAATGAGTAATTCTTTTCAGAATAGGAGCTATTTATCAAGGCCCAACCTCCCATACCTGTTAGCAATGAGCTCAGGGGATTGACATGCATATCAACACTCTGCATCATTGTGAAATAACAATCTCTGATACTTCTGTGGTGAACACAGTGACACTTATTCTGTACCTTAGATTCAAATAGCAGGAGATCAGTCTGTTCACTTAGTGATCACTAAGTTACCTGTGGCCAGTCTTAAAAGTAGAATAGTAAAAAAGAGAAGATAATTTTAAAACAGGACTAAATAGAAGATAATTTTACTGATCCAAATTATTTATTCTTAATTTGATTAATTTTCTTGAGAGAGAGATATACTTTAGGATGCAAAAGACCACCTTAGATTAAGAATATAAAACATAAAAGGCAGACTTGCATAAATCCATGTTGTGTGGCTTTATAATTGCATGTATTTTAAATTTATCATTCACTGATACATGTATCAGTGCCTGGGGAGCTGTAAATATGTCCATATTTAAATTCCTCTGAATGCAAGGACATGGAAACATGCCTTGGTCTCACTGATGGGTTGTGGTTGTTTGAGGCCACACATTGGATACATCAGGTCAGTAGGCACATTTCTGACTACATGAAGAAAATCAGCCCTTCAAAGGCAGGAAAGGTCAGTAATCATTTTTATCAGACTGGAAAATCAAAAGCAGACTAAATGAACATTTTAAAATATGTTTATTTTCTGGGATGCTGTGAGAGGTCGGTTAGGAGCTGTGGAAAAATATATTGCCTTGGCCACAAATGCAATCAACTACACAAACTGCTGGGCAAAAAATACATGTCTGATTCATTTAAGTGGGATCAAAAGCTCTTCAAACAGTGGTACATGTTATTTTCTTATGAAAGTGTCAGACAATATAATTTAGACACTATAAGCCTATACACTATGGACTCGTACTAAGCCTGACTGGGACTGATTTAGCCTTTTAAAGTTTCTGGGGGAGGAGAACCTCAATCCATCCCATTCTGACCATTGTGATGCCAGTTCCAATAAGAAGTGCCCAGAGCCTGAAGAGGAATAACAGATCAGCAGGAGAGCACCTGAAGAGCAGCACAAGGGAATTCCAGCCACTCTTGCTGGTGAAGCAGTTTCACTGGGGACCCAAACCAAACTCTCTGTGCTGACACATGGGGCATGGGGAATAAATGAGGAGGTGGAGATATGTGCACATCTATGGGACTGTGACCATATTGGCACCACAGAGGCATGGTGTGATGGCTCCTGTGACTGGAGTGTTGGGATGGAAGGACACAGGCTCGTCAGGAAAGGCAGGGAAGGGAGACAAGGAGGTAATGTCACCCTCTGTGGTAAAGACCAGCTCTTTTGTGAACAGTGTGGAGCTCCACCTGGGGTTGGGTGGGGAGCTGGCTGGGAGCTTATGGGTCAGGAACACAGAAAGGGCAAGGACAAGTGACATTAGAGCAGGGATATGCTACAGGCTGTAGGAAGTCTGAGCAGATGAGGCCTTCTATAGACAGACAGGAATTCATGTTCACAAGCCCTGGTCCTCATGAAGGACTTCA
>JAWWEW010000088.1:9032415-9054948 GCA_035583185.1 Anabacerthia variegaticeps | reverse complement strand
TTTATATAATATACATATATAGCACATGTCACTCACCACCTGCATTGGCTGCTCCACCTTTCCCGTTTCTCCCCGGTTTCTGAGCTGTAACAGAAAGTGTTGTTCAGCTGTGGGAATGAGACCGTCTATTCACAAATGGCTTTTCACTGAGAACACGTTTGACTGCAACGGCCGCATTCCCCAAATATTTCTGGGAGTCAAAAGCCAGACTTCCAAACCAGAGCAGCCCAGGAGGAAGGTGTGATGTGGCTGGGAGGAAAATCTGCCCAGTCCCAGCGCAACAGCTGAGCCGACTGAATGGCAGGCACAGTTTACATCTGCAAACACAGAGTGGGTAACAGGAATGGCTCAGTAAACATGTCCCTGTTAATCCCTTCGTGGCATAAAAGACTGCACTTCAACTAAAACTGTTTGGGTATTTTTAAACATTTAGCAGTCTTTTCCCCAGCGTCTACCACAGGCATTCCTCTGGCCTGCATTAAAAAAAAAAAAAAAAAAGCATTTGTGGTTAATTTCTTCTCAAATGGGTTGCTTTCTGTTCAGATTCGTGTCTGCCAAGCATTTGCACTGCCTGAATGGACTAATATGCTCCTGAAGTCAGATAAAGGACTGCTAAAAGTCCACAACAAGATGTAGGGTGCTGGTCTACCATTCTCATCATACCGAATGGAAGAGCTGCTTGAGGCATCCCTGATGCCACCAGCCCAGTAAGTAGTCAGATGAGCCAACACCTTGATTTCCAGCAACCACTTCACAAAGCTAAGACTGGGGAAAGTGAAATGTATGAATAATATTCCAGTGTGAGTGGCAATGTGATTTCTGATGGGTACTCTGCTCCTTTCAGGCACCCGTGCAACAGCTCTATGTTACCAGGGCTAAAATGAACCTAGTTCTCACCTGATATCGTTCACAAGTGATTGTGAAATTGTCTTGCACTGCCCTGTGAAAATCTCCATTGGTACACAGTTGGTTGGTTAATTACTGAGGAATCTGCCAGAGCTGCCTTTTTTCCCTTATAGTGAGCCCTCTGTACATAGTGACGATTCCTTTGTATTCCAATGTCACAGTGAATCCACTGAAAGAACTGACAATTTTGCAGCCCAGATCATCTCCTGAAATGCAGCAAGGTAGAGTTTTGATCAAAGAACAGGCTAAAGCTTATTAGCATTCCTTTACTACCTCAAGACATTCTGGACTTGCTCTTCCTGGCCAGTGTAACATGACTTCAAACCAGGGAATGTTGGGCTGTGCCGGGGAGAAGCACTTTGATAATCATCCCTTTTCTATTTATCATCTTCCCAAATATGGGTCCCTCACTTTAGCTCTGCAGTAAAATGTGGATAGGACCAGCCTGAACCCAGTGGATCTTACACAGATCCTTGTGCTTGGACTTTAGCAGAGGAGGAATGAGAGGTTTCAGCTGTCCTTCCCTGGCTGTCCAGCAGTAATTGAGCTCAATCAGTAGTACTCCTGGAAGAGTTTTTAGGACCAGATAAGCAATGTCACACTGAAGGTGACTCCAAATCCCACTTTGCCCCAGTATCTCTGACACTTCCCTTGGTGTTGGCTTGCCATTCTCTCTGTGGTTCAGAGCACACAGAACCTGAAACAAAGGTAGAAGGAGACAAGGGGGAGGACTGGGTGGCCCCGCCTGCAGCTGTTCCAGCCATAAAGCTCTATGAACCATGAGCATCACTGCCAAAAACACCATGGGCAGTGTCAGCACCTCCGATTCAAAAATGCTGCTCAAAGTCTGTGCAGCAGGGAATTTGGTTTTGTCAATTTTTGCCCATTTTATTGGGACTGAATAATCACTGTAAATGGACTGGAGGCAAAAGGCGTAGATTTTCACCCAAAGTTAATCCTCCAGCACTTCTGTGACTCTCCAGGTCTTCCTATCTCTAAGAAGTGTGGTCTGGCTCTGAACAGTTGAATTACCCTTAACTAGATTAACTAAAATTAATTTTACAGCTAACCTGCTTGAAAGACTAATTCACATAACACAATTCTAGCTAAAATTATTTCAATTGCCAACATTGTCTTAATACACATCTTAACTATTTCACAGGGGCTTCTTCTTTATCTGTTTTCATTTTGAGGCAATCTGATTGCATACAAGTGGAATTAGTTGCTTCGAGAATAGGAAGGATCATTCCTATGAATACTAATCCACAGACTTTATTAACCTGAAGTTAAGGGGTGGCGGGGGTGGAAGGAAGAGAAAAGTGTCTGAATGTGCAAGACAGAATTTGAGATTTATTTGAGAAGCAGGAGGAACAAAGCTGTAAGAGGCACTTTTTGCTCTGCTCTCTAAGGGCAGCACAGCACCACAATGTGTGTGCACATGTGATGTGCTTTAATCATGGGTAGGGGCACAGATTTGCCCAGGACCCCTACATAGACTCCACTGTGCAGAGGCAGAAACAGCTGCATGACTGGCATCCTTGCCTGCATCTTCACTATGACCTTTTCTCTATTCCTATTGCATTGAAGTATGTTAACTAATTATGCAGGATCTCAGCCTGCTATGTGATCCTGGTACCTTCAGGCATAATCACAAATGAGACAAGAGATCTCAGCTGTACTGCTGCTCACAGGGGCACCCCTTCTTTGTCTGGTGTTAATTATTCCTTGCAGCTGACAATGAAACCAAGACCAAAGAGTTAATTTTCAGTATAATGAAAAATCAGTACATGCTAATATGTTCCATGTTACCTCACGTATTTACCCAGAAAATGCTGTTTTGTTTTGCAACACGAATACTTAAAAAACCACAGGCAATAGGTACAGCTGTAAGAACCTAAGGCACAAAGGAAAACACCAGATTTGCTTGTAAACCAGAGAAAGGACATGGCATGATCAGTTTTCTGTAACTGACCACGAGCTTTTTAAGGGCTTTCCTCCCATGTCCCTATGTCTAAAGGGTACTGGAGAGGGATTTTTCACAAGAGCATGCAGTGACTGGCACAGTTTGGGCAGAGAAGCTGTTGCTGTCCCATTCCTGGAAGTGTCCAAAGCCAGGTTGGACGGGGCTTGGAACAACCTGTGATACTGGAAGGTGTCCCTGCCCATGGCAGGGGGTGGGATGAGATAATATTGAAAGTCCCATCTAACCCAAATGATTCTGTGACTCTATAACCATATTTTCCTCTGAGAATATTGCCTAGAAGTGATGCATCATTCAAATGTACTAATAAAAAGTTAAATGTGTATCTAATTCAGATCTTCCTTTTACTTTCAATGATGTAGTTTTAAATTCATAAAATCTAACATTTTCTAGTCAAATATTATGCAGACAGCTGACACTATTAATTCAGAGGATGACTCTTACAGTTTTGTGGAATATCATGTGATATTTGAGGATAAGACTTCCTCGGTCCCTCTTATTGAAGCCATTCCTATTCTTCCACCCTTCTGAGAGAGAAGGAAAATTAATGTCATAAATGCAGAAAACAATTACCATCAGGAAAGAGGTTATGCCTTATCCGTGCAGCCTGAAGGAAGACAATGAATGCTGAGTACTTTAGTCTTTTGGTAGCTCCAGTCTCTAATCAAGGCAGTATTTTGTTCTTTATAAGATATGTGAAATGCAGCTCATAAAATTATGCTCATTATTTGGAAAAAAAAGAAATAAAGAAATAGCCTATGCATGATGAGAAACACTTAAAAGTATCTTCTTGTGGTTAATTTCTGTAGGTGAAGTTCTACATCATTAATAATAGAAATTGGGAGGAAAAAAAAGTTCAGATTATTATTTCCCCTTTCTAATCATTATTATTAATCAAATACATTTTCAGAGGTGTCTGAATCTGAATATTTCACATAAAAAATGCTGAAGACTCCTTTTGAGAAAGTATGTGTTCAATATGTGCCCTTTTCCTCTTGTTTCAAATACGTTTTTAATATAACCAAGTGCTACTCCATTTTACTAAACTCAAGCCCTACCTAAATAGTAATGGAGCATTTATTTTGTGTTTTACTATTTGCCATCTTTACACAATTTATTGTTCTGGAGTCACAAGGAGCGAACATCCTCAGAAGAGAAGCTTAACCCAGAAACTGTCAGCATGTGTTAATCTTCATTATTTCAAATACTATACACTTTAAAAAAATAAATAAATAAATATTGAAGCATTCCCACATGGCTTGCTGAAAACATTTTCCTTCAAACTGTAGGAAATGTCTAGCATCATCTGCTTAACATTTTCATGCACAGTCGTACTTTCACATACAGAGGCACAAACTCAGGGGGAGGCAGGGCCAGAGACTCCACTGTTATGAAATGGACAGTTAATGAAGGACTCTCGTAAAAATAGGGACCTATTAAGCAAAATAAACTTTAGACTGGTCTTTAGGAAAACACTCAGCACTCAGACTGGTTGGACCACATGGGCACAACAAGTTGCAGGTACGGAGGTCGAAAGAGTTTTTTGGCTGGTACCAAACTGTTGGTTTTGTCTGGGGCAGAACACAAATGCCTCTCCAAGGGGAAGACAAAAATTCTGCCCACACAGGGCAGGCATCTCCTTTGTTATGCTGAGGGCTCTGTTTGGTAAGAAAAATGTCATATATCTGCCATGCATCAACAGAGCCTGAGTTATGCAGAAGGTGTAATTACTGGTGAAAGGCATTTATGCTGTTTTACTTCAGAGGATTCCTTTCAAAGGCAAATCCAGCTACATCCCAAGTGGCTGCCACATCATACCTCTAAGTGCATGACATGGAGAATGTGTTTTTTTCTCCAGAGGTGCGTGGCACTCTGAGGCAGAAGGCAGGATGCCACTATGCTCAGCTTGGACTGGCAGCAACCAGAGTGACCCAGGCTTTCTCAGAACTGCTTCAAGCTTAAGAAACAAGGCTTTACACTCCTTAACCTTCTCCACAGCTGCCAGATTGAACAAGTACCGGGGTTTTAAAAGCATAAATTAACTCAGTGACTCCTTCAAGACAGCATCGATTCAGGAAGTGCAACAATGGACAACTGCTTTCTCAAAACCTCGAGTCATCAAACAAATGTGTAGCAGACCCTTAATTCAGTTGGGTTTATAACGTGATTTAACTAATATAATAGAGACTTGAGCTGGACCATTTCAAACACAATCCAGCATGAAAATGAGTGTTGAGGAAAAAAAAGGTTTAGCACAAAATCAAATTTCATCAGGGAAAGGCAGTGAATAGGTTGTGAACTCAAAATGACAGTCAAGCCACATGCCAATCTGTTGAACATCACAGGCATCTGAGAGATCTGTAGATTCCAGATTTGCAAAGAATTTGGACTGATAGATATGTGTCACCTTTGATGCACAGCTGTAAAACCCTTTCATTAAATAGTATTAAGCAGGCAAAGGTTTGACTGCTGACTCTGGCCAACTTACCTATTTTAGACAATGTATTTCCACCTTCCCACTTTTCCTATTTAATGGAAGTTTTTGAAACATATAGCTCAAAAGCACTTAACTTTACACACATGGTATTGCCCAAAAGTAGCCACAAACAGTGAGACTGTAAATCTTAAGCAGGTTGTATAAAAAACTGAGCAGCTCAACATTAGTTCTGCAAAGCAAGTATATTTGTTCTTCAGAAGACCTTCCTTCAAAAATATCCATATTGACATCTAAATTCTTCACCTCTGCCTTGGATGAGCACAGAGCCCAGGAAATGGCAGGTGCGGGGGGCAAAATGCCGGGCTGCTGACAACACCATCACCCTGAACTCAATGAAAAACCTCCCCCAAAGTACAACGGGCTCCTCCAGTGCAGGAAACAGAAGTGACCCTCATGCCTAACGCAGAGTCCTGACACACACCTACTGACCATGTGGCTGCAAGCTCCCAGCAAGGTGTGGAGTTCTCAAAATACCAGCTGTAGGGACTCCTGCCACCTCAAAGAGAATGGGATTTTGCAACCAAGTTGTTGTGGGAGGCTGGTTTGAACCTGTCAAAGTACCACTGTAGCAGTGCAGAGACCCCAGCACTGGGTTAGGGAAAACTGAGCTTCTTCCAGTGTTTTAACAGTGTTGAGTTTGATAGTCCCTTAACTCAGAACAGTTTTACATCAGGGTCACCTGAACACGCTTCAGTTGCGCTGCTTTGATGTTATGCTGATATGAGCCAGGAAACCTTCTGATATTTCCCTTTTCCAGATGGAAAATGGCCATGTGGATAGCAGAGGGAAGAATAAAGGCAGGTTTCTGTTTACATTTGTTTCGGTGGGACTGAATTTCTGGTTTGGAAAATTGATTAGTTTTGCGTGATATTTCCCACGTAATGCTGAGGATAATCGCTAAATATGTTTATCTTGAAATCTGTGTGGTATCAGAGTTCACTTTGCTTTATACTCCCCAATCCCTAAAGACAAGGAGCTCAGAAGACACAGTGTGCCACTTGCTCTTTGACAAAGAAATGATGCAGCACAGCTTGAATGAGACTACTAGAAGAGATGCAATTCAAGAGCTCCTTTCAATTGTCAGTATGATCTCCTTTTACATGAAAGCATTATGCTTTTAAAACCTTTATGGGAGATAAGTATACAACTTAAAGCTGTAGGCAAGTAGAAGCAGAGAAAAATAAAAATAAAACAGATGAGGGGAATGCTGGAATTTCAATATAGTGGGATTTTGAACAACAGTAATTAGATGGGTATAATAGCTATGATATGGACTCTTTGTATGAATGGTTTTACCTCTAAAATTATTCTACAGATGATGAGGTAGTCTATCACATGAGGGTAAAAGGTATGGCTCTGCAGGTCATTCATTTCCTTGATTTACATGTCACTTACATCTTTGTATTCTCTGACACATGCTTTTTATTCTCTATTATCACAGGGAGCATCTTTCAGTAATTTTTTTCCTGCATGCTGGACAAGATACAAAAATGCCAGTGTGTATTTAGTCAAAGCAATAAAAAGAGAAAGTGTCCTGCATGCACAGAGCATTTGCAATCACAAACTGTATTTATTTTGATTTGGTAAAAGTCTTTGAAGGCTGGAAAGGATTAGCAGGATGTCTTCTATTTTCTACTGGAACTGTTCATAGCATGTGGCGTCACTTTTCTTTTCCAGGCACAGAGGAGGACTGGAGGAGGTGAAAGACCTTGTGGGTGTTTGCCTACAGGGTGTAACCTTGTGATTGTGCAGGGCTACTGAACTCCTGCAAACCTACTGAATGCTTAAGTGCATCAGTAACAATGCTGTAAAGTTTGTGTACTTCTCTGTAATATCCTTTTCACCTTGTGATGATGAAGGATGAACTGAAATCCTGGACATTTTAACAGCTCTCATGTCCTGCAAATAGCATTATGTCCCTTCTGCTGATGAACCATCTCCATTGCCCCTTGCTCAGCTGCTTAAAATTAAAACTATTTTCCACTGCACACTTTGTTATTGGTTTTGGTAGCAGGTCAGTACAGAATCAGGTGTAAAGCTCCTCTATTATCCTGTTGCAGCATGAAAATGAAAAGGCTGCTGGCCATGATTACTTTCTATGACTTAAATATGTGGGTGCAACAAATCTAAGGAACAGTGCTGACAGCTCCTCAGATGATGAGAAACAACCCTACTTTGGTGAAACCATTCTTGGATGTGCAGATCCCTTCCTAATGACTGGCAATGGGAACAGAAGAAAAACTGAGATTGGCAAAACTGGTTACGTAAGAAATCTGAGGCGGAAAGAGAAGTGAGCATTGAATCATAAAGGTAATGATCCCACAAGCAGCACAGTGACTGCAGTGTGGGGAAACTCGGTTTTGATGTCAGTCACGCAACACTAGAAATGATTCACCACCTCTCTTTTTGTAATTCCTTCTTTAATGAGTAGGACTCAACCCATATATCACAGACTCATGTAAATCACCTGTCTGTCCATCTGTCTGAATATCCATCCAGCTCAAACCTCCTCTTCCTTTGTTATTACTCACAGCTGTCCCTAAGGGTACCATTGAAGCAGAACATCTCTGGGTAAATCAATATTTTTTAGGGATAGGCTTTCATGCAAGTGACACTAATTATCATGAAATAACAAAATTGTATCATTAAACCGCCTGACCATATATACTGTACTGCTTTATGTTCTATCATCCTCCAAGTGCTTCTGCTGGTTCCAGGAGGTGGGTTGTTTTTCTTTTCATCACTGCTCCCAACAGATAAAATTAAACTGTCTCAGTCTGAGAAAAATTATAAAATCTTCAGTAATGAATAATCAGTCTTTTCAGACAGAAGGAGCCATGGGGGCATTTTGAAAACTTTCAAAAATTGTCACTTGCCAACTGTGGTGACTTCTTTTTTTACCCACAGAGGAACCAGAAAAGTGTACCTGCTCGTTTTCACATGTAATCCCACGAGATAGGTTTTGTTAGAAGCAGATGATTATTTTGAGCTTTATTGTCAGAGCCAAAGACAAGACTTCAATATTACAAAGGAGAGAGTACTTTTCAATGATGGCACTGGGCTAATTGCTGTCAAAATCGTGTTCTTAACAGGCAAAAGTAGCTTAGGAAGGGAAATAAACATTAAACCATTTATCTATTGATAAATTGCTACTAAGCCCAAAGGTTTATCCTCTTTGGTTAGCACCCTCCAGCCACAGGGAGGACTTTGCAATGCAATATCACAGAAATATTTGCTGTATAAAGACAGGGAAGGAGTAGGGGTGTGTGTGTGGGGGGGAGAATTGCACAGAAGCTCATAAGTGAACATAGCTCCTGGTTTTGTGTGTTTGACAATAGGTGTTAATCCTTTTGATATCTCAACAACAGCCTTCCAACACCCTGGCACATTCCTGTTTATCGTGGTCCTTTTTAATGATCTTCTGGTAATTTTCTCTTCATGCTTTTCCCAATTGACCTGAATTATACTTTTCAGGACAAATTTTACGAGCCATTATGTGAAATGCTTCACTAAAATCTTTACATACAATCATATTACACACTTCTTTGCGTTATTGAATTCTGTACTTGCTAATGTACACGTTTTCTGGAGTTTTTTTCACACCAATTGTCCATCTGTGACTAATCATCCACTGCCAGCTAGAGATTAAAAAACCCCACTGTCCCAATAAATTTCAAAAATAGCCACAAAAGGACAAAATAAGTCAAGTAGGTAATTTCCTTATCTTAAAGAGTGAACACATGAAATAATTCTCATTTCATGTCACACAGCTATCTTGCAGTGCAACCACCTAGTTATACACTCCAACTCAGGCCCACCCATACTGCAACTGCAGATGAGGTCGCATCATAAATGGAAAGAGGGTAGATTTAGATGGGATATTGGAAAGGAATTCTCTGCTGTGAGGGTGGGTAGGCCCTGGCACAGGTTGGGAAGAGAAGCTGTGGCTGCCCCAACCCTGGAAGTGTCCAAGGCCAGTTTGAACAGGGCTTGGAGCAACCTGGGACAGTGGGAGGTGTCCCTGCCCATGGCAGGGATTGGGTCTGGTTGATTTCCAAGGTTCCTTCCAATCCAAACCCCTCTGTATTTATATAACCACCTCTGGCAAAGAACTGCTTCTTTGCTGCAGGTTTTTCACTGCATCTGGCATTAAGAGCACCATGAGATTTCATAAACAAATCAGAGATACCCATAAAATTATTGCTCTTTCCTGCATGCTGAGTAAGGTGACACATAACCTTTCAAAGGAAATAATAACCGGCATCTTCAAGACTTGATGTCTTACACCCAGCCTGGCCAGGACACAGTAGGGAACAGTTCTGCCAAAAGAGACAAATGGGCTGGAGGTCACAACAAATATGCCTTGTATTTTAAGCCTATAAGTCTTTGGGTTTCCTCTCATTACTCCATGGACTGTTTTTATCATATGTCTGAATAGAAACAAAGAAGAAATCCTTACGGTTATGTTAATGATTTGTTTCTCCAAGCATTTCCAAAGAGTACTTCACTGAATGTAGTGAGCATCAACACAACAGAAAGTGACCAATGTTTTCTAGATTGCCATGTGCAGTCTTGAGCTCCTTGGCTCCCTGGAGGTAATTCATCACTAACAGTGTCTCACTGCGATGTGCCTGAAATGAGGCATGAGGATTCATCACCAAGGTGATATTGCTCCTCTGAAAACATCCTGGGAGATACCGCATAAATACATTTTTAAAATTCCAAAGGGAATAAATGTGTGTGACACACAGCTCAGGTGGCTGGAAGTTTAAAAGCTATTACTTTCCATCATTAGTAATCCCCAGGGCTAGAGCATTCAGCTGTGAAGACTGTTTTGTACTTGCAGTGGCACAAGGTCATCATAAAGAGATTATTTCCTGTGGTGCTTAGCTGGAGAATCTTTCCCCAGATGACTTCCATGGCTACAGTTACCCGTGTCTTTAACACCAGGAAAACAAACACAAAACAAACAAAATAATCCAGGCCCAAACTCCTGCTTCTTTGCAGAACACTGGATGTCACGAGTTTAAACTTCTCCAGAAGTATAGATTTCTGAATTTGCATTCTGCAAAAGCCACTTTGCAAATATTCAGTATAATGCATTTATAGGCGAATGTGGAACACTTCAGCAGAAATAAAGAAATTGCCTATTATGTACCAATTTACTAGTTCATTTCACATTAGTCCATGATTTATACCACATAGCTTCAATGGGATGACAGAACAGAAAGAATAAAATGATGAGATTTAAGCTTTAAAATGTATTATGAAGTGGACCAAAATAATAGTAGTTAAAAGATGACTTTAGAAATATCTCCCAATCCCTGTGCAAAGACAAGTGAGAGATAAAAAGAAGTATTATTGTAGCTTCTCATTTTGAACTTGATTTCCCTTGTTTGCATTCTCCTCCAAAACCCAACATTTTCACTATCTATTCTCATGACAGCTAACACTAAAAGGACTGGAAAGTTGATATTATTATTGCTTATTGCTCAGATAACTGCAATGTCTTAACAATTCAGAGTTTATAGAATTTCAGCTCTTTTTTTTTTTTTCTTTAATTATACAGTAGTTGTGAAAAGCAATGCTTTTGTTATCCTGGTGAAATCTGAAAATGCACAGCTATAAAGTAAAAAGAAAATACTGTTAATAACACCGATGATTAACTAGCACATGTCAGTGTGACCAACAATGCTCTTCTTTACAAATCACATTTTTCCAAGGCATTTTGTCCTTTACAAACTTGTTTACCACAGAAAGTTTCCAGGAATACAATCCATTACACCCCTTATTCCAGATTTTGCCATTTTTGTACACTAGATTTTACTTTCTACGCAGTCAGCAATTACATCACATCATGTTAGAACCTGTTAAATCATGTTGAAACTGCTAACATCAACTGTGATAAAAAAAAAAAAAAAGAGATTTAGCAGAGGCCACTGGTGAAATCTTGGAGACTACAAAATATATATGTGTATGTATGCATATATGAAAAAGTAAACATATCATGGCATATCACTAATGGAATATTTCACTAAGGAATATCCATTGTCTTGCTGTATTTGGGTTCTGATAAAGCATTAGGGAAAAAAGCCTACCTTTGCTAACAAGAAGTTTTAAACATTAATATATACTTTTTTGCTGCTACTTTTCTCCTGCCCTGAGCTTTTATGTCATTTGTTTCTCTTTGTTTAGAAATGTAAAGCCTTCAGGCTGAAGGGATAAAATATATAATTTTAAAAACCTATGACCAAACCAGTGGACACAGATTTTAGTCTATTTTGCACTGAAACACAGAAAGAAGCACAAGATGCAATTATTTATGAGCACTTGGAATAGCTAGTGTTGTACTCACAGCTAGGATGTACTCACAGCATACATTCTCTGAAAACAAATTCCAGGGCTGACAAAGGCCTCAGTCTTTTGGTGATCAGTGGCACAGGAATGAATACCACTCAGCTCATGTGCAGAGAACATCTCAGATGCCCCAGCTGTTTGTTGGGGCACTCAAGATCCTTGGGAAGAAAACCTGTCCCTTATAAATGTATTCCACTTTTTTCTTCAAGGAAGAATCTGCTGGAAAAGATCTCTTTTGTTTCTGTGATGTCATTAAATAAAAACATACATTACTTATCTTGTACAAATTACAATAACCAAAGTTTGCAATAGCAATTTTGAGTTATTAACAAAGATCACTACTCAGACTTGGTAACAAAGCAGGGGGCATGACTCTAAAATGTTGCTTGAAGACATTAGTATTTTCCAGCCAATCATTTAAAAAAAATAGTAATATCTCAATTTTATTTTTTTTTAATAAATGAACACCAGAAAGAACAGCAGAGGGGTTGGAATAAGATGCCCTTTAAGACCCCATCCAACCCAAACCATGCAGTGCTTCTATGATTGTCCAAGGAACAGAGTTGCTGAGATTTTATCAGCTAATTCCATTCTTCCACAGAAAGAGAAGAAGCAATTTTGCATTGTTGGGCATTTTCCCCAAGGTAAGGAACCACCCTGTCAGTGCTGGTTGGGAGCTAGAGTGGTTTACAAGCCCAGTTACCTCAGCAGATCCGGGTGTATCTTACACAAAGGTGCATCTCAAAGAAGTTGTGCAGAAAATTCACTCAGTCCAGCTGGGGTGGTGAGGGGCATAGAAGTATCAGCTACAACTTCATGAGGCAATAATTAATATTATATTAATGCATAATGAAAATTCATTTGTATTTATGAATAGTACATTAAGCAGGAATTAATATTGCATTAATTTTAGATTTTAAAAAATCAGATAATATAAAATTTAAGAATATGACCTGTTCTTTATTCCTTTATGAAGGTCTCTGTAACTTTAAACAAAAAACATCCATTTGAGGAAGAGTCATGATTATGCTCCAGGGAGATCATTATTGACAAAAAGACAGGGAAGACTGACACTGCACAGAATCATGGGTAGAAACTGAAAGGATAATAGTGTAGTTAATGATAAACACCATTTTTTTTTCCTGGCAAGTAGGTGGTTTCTGGTGTGGGCAATCAGGCTGATTGATGTGCCTGGGCTGACTTAGTATCCTCCAACACCACTAAGGAATTTGCTGTATGGCAATGGGCAGTATTTTGATAAAAATCCAACCAAGTATTATGGTGGTTCAAGGGATTAATGATGGAGCTCAGGAATCATTTTCAAAATAAAATTGTCGATTTACCTCATGGAAGAATAAAATGTGGTTCAGAGGAGGTGTCTGTGTTGGCTCATCAATGGCATCACAGTGGAACAGAGGATCCAACTCACTGATAATAAGGACCACATAAAGAAAGACCAAGAAAACTATAAATGCACTCAACATCTTCAGCAATGCCTATGAAAGGAAAAAAAAAAATGAATAGGGACAAAAAATATAACACAATATATTGAAACAAGCTACAGCAGTTGTGAGGTGGCAAATGATATACCAATGAATGTGGGTCACCTGGTGGTTTAGACAATGTGTGCTATGTCTCATCCAAAGGCAGGAAACTGTCTCCAGCAGCAAAGTGACCCTGTAGCAGACCTGTGGGTTGTGTTACCTGCAGAGCACAGCCATTATCCTGGGAGCCCAGAGGGGCAAACAGTGCCCAGACTGATGAATAACCAAGCAGAACAAAAACTGTATGAGAAGGAAGAAATTTTTTATCTCTGTGTGTGACTGTGTGTTGGCATCAGCCTCGCTGAAAAAAGATGTGATTGGGAAAAATGGTTGAATAGTCTGGAAAAAATTCAGATAATTGCAACAGGGAAAGCACAGTTTGAATGGGTTTGCTGCTAAATTAAGTTTAAATGAAAGTTTAAGAGAGGCTTTAGGATGGCTTGTATATAAAACAAGTGAAAAATAGTTTTGAAACTGAAGGACCCATAAGCCTTCTGTAGAAGAATATTCTATTGGTGAAAGAAAAGACAAATAGAGGAAGAAAAAGACAGTGATGAATTTATAGTATTTAACTACTAGAAAAATATAGAAATGCTACCTTTCTTTCACAAATATACATATTCAGAATATTTCTGTTGACTTCTGAAACACTGACTGGAGTGTAAATAATAAAGGTGTGTAATTAAGAGCGTCCAACCTGATCTTAGCTCTGCAAAGACACACATGAGCCATTTGGCAAGGCAATACCACAATATGAGCTGGAATAAGTGTTTCAAATATGGGTTTTGCTATGTGGTTTTTGAAAAAAAAAAAACCGGCAGAATTTTAATACCTTGGAAAACTGCTGTTGGAAGTTTTTCATAGACATAAAATGGGTTATAAGTTCCTCTGGCCTTCTTGAGATTTGATCTTTGAAATACAAATAATTTTAGAACCAGGACATAGGACTTCTACACGCTCATACATTATTCCAAAGTACTCTATTTAAGCTCTGTTTTGCAGCTGAAAAATACCAAATTCATTTGAGTCAGACAAAATTTGCCCTGTATCACTTCTGTACTAAGGTTGACTAGATCTTTACAGAAACATTTTAGTGCAGTCAACCAAAAGAAACACACTTGGCTTGTAAATAAATACATTTTATGAACTATAGCATGACATGATCAGGTTGCCTCCCCATCACATGTAGCAGAATTTGAAGCACACAATGCACATGTCAGGTTTTTAGCTGTAGCATCTCACAGTTCACCCCATTTACTTGATTTTCAAGTGCAATTTCATGTTCCTTTATTACAGCTGATAACTATAGTTCCTAAGGGGAGGGGAAAAAAAAAAAGGAAAAATAAAATAGAAAAATAAAAATATATGAGCTATATGAGTACTGGCATCACTCAGCATCCACTGAAGTCAATAATAACGCTTTCAGTGGGAGCAATCTGAGGCCAGTACTTAGTGCTTTCAAAAGCTTTCATCTTATATGTCTTTTCCTTTCTTTTTTTTTTTCTTTGTTTTTTTAAATTACCACCCAGCTATTTAACCATGTCCTGTGCAGGGGGTTTTTTTGTTGTTTTTTTTTTTCCTCCCCCTCTAAAAAGTCAATACAGTAAAGGTACAGAGAAAATTGCACTGCAGTCTAAAACATGTTTTGAAGTATTCACCTTAGTATGACAGCTGAGACTTTTAGGCTTAGCCAAAGAAAGAAAACGCATGAAAGCAGGAACCCTTTTTCTTGCAACTATCAATTGTATGGAATAAACAAACTCCACAAAAATATCTTTTAAGCTACTAGAAAATAACCTTAACATACAACTTGTCCTACAAGAGACCATTTAATTGAGATGTTTTATTTTATATCAAATAAAATGTGGTGTGGTATTTTTCCATATTTATAAACTAGCCTCATGCTCACAAGAGCCACATAAATAATCCAGAAAAAAATGCAGGTAATTTTTTGAGTGGCATAATGCAGTAATATGTTCCTTTATTACAGGGGAATCTACTTCGTCCCATCACCCATCCCCAAAATCCAAAAAACACTCCAAAAACCCCAACACATGAGGAAAGCAGCTAAAATAATGTCAGTTGAGTTAAGTCATAAAACTGAATACTGGGGGTGAGAGATTGTGTGGATTGTACTCCCATACTCCAATATGTGCAGTACCTTTAAAAACAGGACTCACATGAGTATTTAAGAAGTTGAAAAGTAGGAATAAAAAAAACAACATCTTTTATTAAGTACCAAGACAGATAGAGAAGCAATTTCCACTGCTGGGATATTTCAATAAAAATTCTTCTTCTGGGAACTAAGGCAATATCTTCAGCAAACAAATATTTAAATAATTTTAAGGGGTTTCTCTTGGTGAATGAGACAAATAAGACACCAAAATAAATAGATATAGATAGATAGGGAGAGAGAGAGAGAGAAAGAGAGAGAGAAAGAGATTGAGAGATGATGGATGCATACATACATACATACATACATACATAATACATACATTGACAGATAAACTAAGTAAATAAAAAATGTTGTTGAGCATGCATGAAAACCCCAATAAGGATTTCTAAGACTTAAGAGATTTTCCTTGAAGCTTGTTGAAATTAAGCCATAAAACATAAAATTAGTGCATAATTGTTAAATACTAGACATGCACTGAATTTACCACCTAGACAAAAGCTTCACTGCATCACAGAGTACATGTGGGACCTCAGCTAAGACCAGGTACAAAAACAAAAAAAAACCCCAATGAAACAACAAAAAAAAGAAAAAAGAAAACAGACAAATAAAAAAACCCAACCAAACAAAAACAGTTGTTATGAACATCCTACCTGTGTTTAGTTATCCTCCCTGCTTTTCTCATGCACCAAACAGTAATATAATTCAAAGCACTTTAAGTTATTTCTTAGCTTTAAATGTCTGAAATATGCTGAATTTAGATGAACAAATTGATTTTCTAATAGTTGCAGCTCATGTGTTAATAAAAACACAAATAATTCTGTATTTTACTTAGGAGACTGTTCTCTGCTGTGTTCTGAGTCATTCTCCCACTATCTACAAGGACATTCAGGTGCCAATCACTCCTTTGCTCTCCCAGAGAATGCTCCAGTTCTGACCTACCTGATGTCAAATCACTTATTTCACACCAGTCCTACCCCTGCCCACTCTCTCCTTTTGGTTTCCAGCAGCAATATCCCAACCACCCATCTGATACAGTGTCTCAGTTACAGTGGTCAGGATCAGTTTATCACTATGTGGGTGTAACCAAAACTGTGTATTTTACACCCTCTGTGTCATTTCTCATGGATTGTCAATAATGGATGGTTGGCAGCAGCTGCCCAGGGCACACCTGACCCCTTGGCATACACAATGGGTGTTAAAGAACCCTGTAGGACAGGGAAGTCTTTCTGTCTCCACACCAGCAACTCAGCTGTGATAACAACCCTTGGGGAGGCATCAACACCTTCACACCCACCTGAGGGGTCCTGTCTGCTCATGGGCCATCAAGGATTCCAAAAATATCATGTGACTCACAGAGTAAATCACCTATTGTTAAACTCCTTGCCCTGGGGGAGGTGCTGGGCATTCCCACCTGAACCTGAGCATAAATAAACATGGAGTTTGGGGACTTCTGGTAGCACTGGCGGGATCCAGAGGGGGACCAGAACCTCAACAGGGCTGTGACTGCCACTCTGGACCAGACTGTGCCCATCAGCCTCACCAACAGGTTGTCCTTTCCTTTTTCTTTGCACTCAGGGGGCCCACGTGGGGCTCAGCACAGGGACCAACAAACACCATTCTGTTCATGCCCCAGGGGGCTGGGTTATACACCTGGGTTTTGTGAGTCAAAAACAATTTTTTCTCTGTATCATTGTATTTATTGTAATCTTTTTATTAATTTTTAAGGCTGACTCGTCATCTCTTTTTGAGTTGGGTTCATTTCTCCTGCTGGTTCAGCTTTAAACCAGCACACAAAGGTAACTTCTTAACAGCTAAAAATGCCCTTGCAGTTCTGCTCTTCACAGTTAAGAAAATTTTATGACTTACCTGAAAATGCATTTTGGTGGAGTGGTGCAGTGTCCGGAGGCTGAAGTGTTGGAAACACTCATGGAAACACTCAAGGAAATGTCATTTCAAGATCCATGTGCAGCACCACTCACCTGAAAGACTCCAGAAGAGAGAAGGCATTTTAGGAGGCAGCATTAACGTATTCCATTGCTGTTCTGTAGCAGGAACACCTTGCCACAATGTAGTTTCCCCAATACTCTCTTACGTACCAAAATCCTCAGCTGTCAAAACCTCCACCTCCTCACCTGGAACCTGACTCAATTTTATTATATATCTGTTATTGACACAAACTTCTGCACTGTCTCACCCTCATACCTGGAAGCCCTAAGTAATATGGACTCACTTTACCCTAAAAATAAATTTGTAGGATGAGCTAATAACGAAAAGTATCTACAAAGCAAAATAATGTCATAGGTGATGCAGTAATAGTATGCTAGTCTAAAAAAGTAGTCCATTTTCCTACTGAAATTGATATAATGGAATTCCAATATCCAAATATCTTTTATGTCTAAGCCTCAGCACATTTTCTGTGGTCTTAATCATGATCTCTGGAGCATTTTTAAGCTCAGACAGCCACAACTCAACCTCAGACTCAAACCATGGAATAGTGCCATGTAGTGGCACCCATTGGCACTCACAGACTAATTTCAAGTTTACTACATTATGGTTAACACACATCTTCTACTAGTTTTTTAGCTCTTTCTCTTCTCTCTCTGGATGCTTTCTTCCTCTCTCTATTCTGCCCAAAAATGAAAGGGGAGGGGGGAGGTAGAAAGCGGGACTGTTTCATTTAACCATCACCATGTCAGGGGAAAAGAAGCAACGTCTTTTTTCCTATGAAAAATATAGAGTTATTCTTTGATTACTGACTGAAATCTCATAACTTTTGCGCTGTGAGGCATGAAGCTCATCCTGTCAAAAGAATAGCACCTTTAGTGCAGAGTTACTAAATATTTATTTCAGTGGCAATGTTCTGTAAACCTTCGGCAGCTCAGATTGAGTGCTACTCCCAGGCCTTTTCCTCTTTATTGATTAGATTAACACTTTTAACACTCTGCCTCTGTAAATGGTCACCAGAGACCATCCATTCAATGCTTTTGCATTGAGTGGCATTATGTTTGCACGTGTATAAATGAGATGAACTGTCTTTCTCCAGTTGGGGTCACAGAGTGTTCAGGTTACACACTTGATACCAGCCAGCCCCTTGAATGAACTCTCCAGGCAATAAAGGGGTTTTTTTTCTGCCTTCCCCAGAGCACTTTTAAAATCTTCCTAAGACCTCCTGAATCTCTCATTGAAGGTCTATCAGAAAATTAAAAGAAAGGATGTAGATCATTTCTCCTGGGGGAGAAGTTGTGCTCAATACAGGTGCTTGTCAGGAAATGCATCCATTTTGTAAAATACAAGATAATTTCGTCAGAGGCAGATGAAATACTTTCAGCATAAGGAAATTTTATGGAACAAAATCATTTCACAAGCATACGAGTAAGAAGGAAAAAATTTAAGGAAGATGGGAAAGAGAGACCTCCTGATTCTGCCTTGGGGTGTGAGTTTCTCATGGTCAGATTTAGCATGAGTTGTGAAGAGAAGTGCTGCATGAACCACAGCAAAGCCTCAAGCCTGGGTCTCTGTGTGTGACCTGTGTCCTGAGCACTACCATGTGAGCACTCAGAGTAATTTTGTACAAATGCCACCAAAGACATACTTGTCCATCAAAAATGGACTCTTGAGGCAACTTGGACCTGACTAAGTTTTTTTTAACAAGTGATTTGGCAAGAGTTTGCACTGTTACATCCATTTGGTTGCCTTGGATCACCTCAGGGCCCACAGGATGGCACTGTGCCACAGAAGATGCAACCACCCTACCGATGCTAAACTGAGTGTTGGATAGTACAATTTAGTCTTATCACAGCATTACAACTTCTTTTTATAAATAAAATACTTCCCACTCGTAGATACCAAAGAAGAGAATTGTTTTCTTGTGTGATAATGCTTCTCTCTTCCTTTTAGTGCTAGTACATTGGGTTGAATATGATGACTTCTTGGTACCTTATGTGATAAAATATATTCTTGGATGTGATAGACCACTTTTTATCCATTGTCCTTGGCAAGCAATGTTTAAATCAAAAGGACAAGGACTTAAAGTTGTGAGAGAAATATACACACAAAATTTAAAAACAAAAATTGAAAAAAAGTGTCACAAGGATGGGCAATAGTTTGAAACTCTGTGAAACAGTAAGCTAAGTGGTTTGTACAGGAGTCAGGATAGGATTTTGTGCTCAAAAGGCTGGCCTACAAAATATACAGATAAGAGACATGTTATAAAAATACTTACTCCTACAACAGTCAACTCAACCCATTTCTTTATTTCTCTATGAATGCAATTTCCAAGGTCTGGTTTTTGTTACAAAACAGAGCAAAACAAAACTTTCTGCAACCTGTTCAGATAAATCAGACTTAATGATAAGAAAGAGTTCCAAACCCTCCTTGAGAAAGTCCTCATGAATTAAATATGTCCATATAATCTCTGCACAAATGTGCTGCTGCTTTCATGAAGACTGAATACTTCAGGAAATGCTTGGGATGCTGCTGCTCAATATTTATTTTCATGCCTGGCCTATATCAAGATTGTTCTCCTTGAAACCTCATCATTTTACAGACCATTCATGTGGGCTTATTTGGAACATCAAATGAAATTCAAGTCACTTCTAGTCATAAAAAAATGGGGCAGCTTCAGTTGGACCTGTACAGAAGAGGGTTACCAGAGGGGTAGCAGGAATGTGCAACTATCCTTGTGGAGATAACAAATCTAGAGAATAAAAATTAAAGGGAATATGACTGATCACTTGCAGAAAGTAGATATAAACTGAGAATGAGGTAAGGCTTTTGCTTTCCCTATTAAACTGGTTTTGTCTCAACCCAAAACCCTTGTGAGTCCCTCCCTCCCCCACCCCAGCACAGGGGAGTGAGGCAGTGGCTGCCTGGGGCTCAGTTGCCTTCTGGGGTTAAACCACAACACAGAGAAAAGTAACTCGGGAATTTGGGCACAGATAGGGCATTTGGGAGCAAGAGGCCTACACTCTATAGGAAAATGGTTTGGTAAGTCCATGTGCAGAAGTGACAGCAGTAAAGATGTTCTGCAGCTTTAAATGTACCAGTAATATTGCTTGTAAGGTATTCACCACTAAACAGTCACATTTTTAAGTCCCTGATGGCTGTCTTTAGGACCATTTAACAAATTGCCCTTTTTGATGACAAGTTATAGGGTTTTTTCACTACCAAGACCATACCCTGGTTTTGGTTGTATCTTTAGATGGGGCTGCTGCAATTCCACAGTTTGAAAAACTCATCTCCCATGTCATTCCTATGCCTCATTTATGCACTCAAAGTTATGTTGCTCAACAACTTTTGGGATCAGGAAGAAATACCCAATAACAGAATAAACCGTTTTGAACATTTGCTTCCTCTCTGTTTCTCTTCTAGTGTTGCCTTGAAATTTTTGAGACCTTCAGACTTTACCATGTACTAGTTTTATATGGTGTAGTGGCTTGAGAATGTCTGTGGCAGACAGGATGCTCTTTGGAAGGATTGCAATTTTTTTTTTGTACTTTATTAGCAATGAACTATTGCCTGCAGTAATGAGGAGCAGTCACATGGAGCCTTTACATTACATTCCTCTTAGGAAAAGGCCATAACTTAAAATAACTTTTCTATGGCACCAAAATACTGCACCTCACAAGACAAATTTGCTCACATAAGTGTTTTCCATTCCTTCCCTTAAATCCAAACAGGTATTTCCCTCACCCAGTTTTATGCTTGTTTCCCAATTGCTCCCTCTTATTATTATTTTCAGGGAGGAGTCCAAGCCATAAACTAGGACATCACTAAGGCACTCAGAACTGATCAAACACCAGAGAAAGCAGTCTGCAAAGGAGAAATTACTGCAACTTCCGATCTAGAGTTTTATCACTAACTTCTGTTCATCTGTGAACATCAGCAAAACTTTGAGAAGAGAGCATTTATTTCCTGCTACTCAGACATACATATCCACCACCTGTAGGAGAACATTCCCCTTCAAATTTCCTAAGACTCAACAAATTCCCCACCTAAAACCAGCTCTGCGTTTGACTTTGGCATGTAGAATTTTCCAAAAATCCTGGAGAAAGACATGTCCATAGACAGAGATGCAAAAGTCCAGATCGTGTCTGTGTGGCGAGTCCTCAGGTCATCCTCAGACACCTCGTGTCTTTGATAAAGAGGTTTCTTCATGCTGCAGGAACAATTATCTCTCTCCTCTTCACGTGAACCCGATGTTGGTGGTGCTCAGTGAGGCCCTACTTAATTAATTTAGTGAATATTTATGAATGAAGAGGTTAAATAAGAAAGTTACAAGCAAAAAGCATGCGCTAAGCAACAAACTGACAAATTTCTTAATTTTTTAAATACTGGGGAGCTGTTCAACTTCTTCCACCTCCATCTGTTATCCCTCCTTCACCTCCAAGAGGTGTCCTCCTTTTTCCCTTTTATATTATTCTATTAAGCAAAAATAGTTAAAAATACTCCATACTATCCATAACTCTTTTTTTGTTTGTTTGCTTTTTGATGATGAGCCTGCAGAGTAGATTCCTCCAATTTTTTCTGTGGTATCTCAGTCTTCACTTCCTACCTTGTTTGTTCTCAGCTTTTCTCTCCATTGAGCTTGTTGTCCCAAATTTTAAAGCCATAATTGTCTGATCATATTTTATTGGCTTTGGCATGGGGAAATCCAAGAAAAATGGATTTCTGTTGATCCTTTAAAACTTCTTTCCCGAAAACAATTTGCATCTGCAGGTCCTTGCCTTCACGAAGTATGAACCACACCCTTGTTTCACACTGTCTCCCAACAATTCACTCCCTACCAACCATCCACAGTAGACAGGGTTGAATGGAAGATGACCCTCTGTGTTGCTGATTAACTGGGAGAGGTAAGAAAACAGAGATCTTTCCATTTGCATAAAATGGAGGTAATAAGTACAAAACAACATCATTTGGGTTATTCCCAGAAATCCCTATGTTTCTGTTTTCCAAAAGAGCAATTCCAGAGAAGGGCAATGCTTCTGTTCCTTCTACAGTGAATGCTTTCAGACATACCAGCCTTGTCTGTTACAGCTTTGTAAAACTAAAAACATGTAAGTAAGAGAAATAG
>JAWWEW010000088.1:9010853-9026109 GCA_035583185.1 Anabacerthia variegaticeps | reverse complement strand
TTTTTGGGTTAATTTTGGGTTTAGATTGATTGATTTTAAATTTGCTTCCTTTTGTTCTCCGTGCCTCAACCACCTTGTAAGTAGTAGAGTGATCCTTGCCAATGAGTTTTGTCATGCTCTTGCTTTTATATTAAACTTTTGCCAATACCTTCAATTCTTTCAGTGACTTTAAAAAATACTCTCATCTGCAGCAACCTCTCAGCTCATCACCGAACGAGAGGACTAATCTCCCAATCCTGATGAGGATGAGCTGTGCTGAGCACTGCCTGGTGCTCTTTGTCTGAGCAGTACCTGCCTCTGAGGAATGGTGATGTCTCAGGTCTGACCTGGCTCCTTGTACCTTTGTTTAGCTCCATCCAGCTTCCCTGCTCAGTAGCCTGACCAGCTTGGAATCGCTCCTGATATCTCCCTATGAAGTGCTTTGGGAACTCAGTCACTTGGGATTTCCCTCTAGGCAGAATCATAGACTTGTAGTATAATTTGGATTGGAACGGACCTTAAAGATCATCTAATTCCCAGGATGTGTGGGAAGAAGACACCTGGAAACTACACGTGACAACACTCAGCAACTAAATACATTTGTGAAACTTTTTCTTGTAATTTAATGTGCAATATCTACCCTTCTCAGAGGCAGAGAGTTCAGTGGTGGGCACCACTGTGAATTAAATTTTAATAGTTTTCCTTGGGAAGCAAAAAAAGACACCTTGCTTGAAGGTAGAAGGGTAGCAGAGCACGCATGCACATCCAACCTGGTTAGATTTTTTCCCAACCAAAAATGAAATTTTTCAGTTCTAATTATGCATCAGACTATGCAGCTCCAAGGAAAAACTGAGATAAATCCTTCTGCCTTCAAGGTTTATTCTGAACCAACAGCAATTGTCCTTCTTTGCATTTTTCACTGTACCAGCTAGCATTTGCTAAACACACTCCAGTCACTCCACTAAAATCAGGACCTTGTTAAGTGAGGACAGCAAATTCACCCTGGTGTTGAAATGGTTAATATGACAAGAAAATGCATACTTTATTAAAAAAAAAAAAAAAAATCTGATTTGTCTGACAGCCGTGGAGCAAAGCAAATAGAATTATTGCCATTTAAATTTTATATGCCACTGGAGCAACTATTTAGTGCAGAAGCTGCTTCAGACATAGGGATTATTATAGTCTAGTTAAAAATAATTATGGGAAGAGCTGAGAGCAAAACTAATTCCTGGAGACAGTGTATATTATTGTAGCTACTGCATTGATAAATATGAACCTGATAATCTTATGATTAAAATGTGCTCAAGCAGACCCTGGTAAAATAAGCTGCAATAGATTTAAAGAAAATGTAGATGTAGAAAAATGTAAAAGTGAGAAAGGTTTTTCACAAATAAGTGGCCCATTAGAAGACAAAATGAATGCACTGGCACCAGGAGCTTGCATGAAATCACTTTGGCCGCTGTGTCCTGATTTCTACAAGTGCTGTGATTCTCCATATTTTTTCCCTACTTTCTTTACACATTTTTTTTTTTTCCTGAGAGGAAAAAGAGAAACTCTCACACAACTTCAGCTAAGCTATTTCAGAGTAACATTAAAGCTCTGACTTAGGCTGACAAATGACCTCCCCGTAGGGATCTCTTTCTCTGCACAAAACTGGCCATTGAAAAATATTGTAATCAGACATGGTGGTGATTTTATTGGAATAAGCTTATTCATTCCTGTTGGCTGTCAAGCAAGTTTCTGCATGAACCATTTATCAAAAAATCAATGGGAGGCTTTTGAACATCATTTTTCTTGAAAATGTACAGAAATACCTAAGCTTCATAAATGTATTGATGTGTGTCCCTGTGTGTGTGGGTTAGTGAAATGAAACTGTGTCTGGACAAAGAAAAATGATAAGGAGCTCTAAAGTTCTCTTAGATGAGGTCCCAGTGCAGCAAGGAAATCCTGGGGAAAACTTTCCATCAATGAGGGATGGTCTGTGGAGGTTTCCCAAAGCAATGTAACAAATAAATGAGCAAAATTACTTCCTGAGATGTGAAATGTAAGAGAACTGTGGTGATAAAAAAAATGAATAAAAAGTACTCCAAGAGAGTTTCTAAAACTCGGATTCATCCAGAGAAAAGAGGAATCCTCATTATGTCCTACTCTTACAAGATTCCCTGATTGAGCAGCTGTGTTAAGAAAAGGGATATGTGATAGATCTTTAATGTATTAGAGATATTAATTTTTTTTTATATAAAGCAGTCAAGAAGAATTTGTATACTTTAAATAGATGTTAACAAAGTCGAACTGTGCAGACAGAAATAAGCAAAAGAAAATTAACATTCCTAGTATGTATATGTAGATCAGTTTGCTCCATGAGACTCTGATGTATTCAAAGAGGAACCTGGAATCAAAAGTTCCAGTTGTTTTCTTTAAGCTGCCATCACTCTTCAGCAGCACAGGGCTGTCATTTCAAAGGTCACAGGAATCTGTGGTGACTCCTAAAGCTTGGTCTTGCAACCATGACAGGTTTTCAATCCCAAACTACTGAAGGACTTTTTGACTGGGTCATTTTGACAACACTGACTGTTAGTTATCTTTCAGGCTTATCAAAAAAATTGCTGTGATGAAAAAACATATGGAAGTACACTGAAAAAATACACTTAAATGGGCACTGGTGCCACTTGTGCATAAAAAGAATGGTGATTTTACACAAACATGCAAACCAGATGTCCAAAGAAAGAAAGGAGAGCTCATCCTGTTCTCTTCTAATGGTGTATGGGAAAAGGCTGCCCATTTCCATGCCCTTGGCAGTGTGAGCAGCCCATGGGACAAAGTTTCACAGGAGACCTCAACTTGGGCAAATTATGCATTTTGCCTCAATTTGAGTCTCTGTCAGCCCTTCAAAGAGAGCAGTGGAGAGATATGCATCCCAGTATTCTCACCTTGCATACTGAGTTATTTTCCATCCGTGGATGATAAATGATCACAGACATTTCATTTGGTCTGCTGGCTGAGAACTGTGAAACATGGAGTGTCAATAAGAGAGAACACTTCTGAAATGGCACAGATACAGATCTGCTTAAGTCTTTGGAGAACATAAAAAGTACTCTGATATCAGAAACTTTTTTTAATTTGTTTAAGTTCTCCCTATAACGTATGAATGGCAGATGCAGAAAAAGACTGTTGTGATCCCTATATAAAATTAGAAAAGATAAAGATATGTCAAAGTAGCTTAAAGTTGTTTGGAAGGAGGAGTGGTGAAATAAAAAAAAAAGGAGTAGAATGGTCTAACTGCAGTAGAGGATGTCAGAATAAAGCCATTTGTTTCAGTGTGACACTGATAAAAAGACAAGGAATCACACACGTGAAAATTAAAAAGAAAGATAATGGAGGTTCAGGAAACATTTTTCATGCAAGGAATCTTAATACTCCAGGCTACAATCAGGAGCAAATTGTGAGACAAAAGCTGTGTGATAATTCAGGGAAAGAGATATGCAAAATGTCATGCTGTTATGCTGATTACTGACTAGATTTATGATATAAACTTCACAAATTACACTGTATAGAGTGGAGAGGTGGAATAAATATTCTTTCTAAAACTTAATCACTTTCTAACATGGAAAAGCTACAAAAATGTAACCTGCAAATGCATTAATTTCTTTTTTTTACCCTTTTTTTTTTTTTAATGTGGAAGCATAAGCCTAATAAGAGGAAATTGCAATATTCAAATCCATCTGAGACCACAAAAACATAGTATTAGCAGAGTAAATTACTCTCATGTTCAAGCTGCCAAAAGCAATTTAGTCTGTATATAGAAACAAAATCACAAGATTAAATCAATATGTTTTCCCCATGTTTGTGGAGAAAAGATAATTGATTAGAATAGCAGGTCACATCTATACTAATGTACCATTCAGGAGCTCAGATCATCTCTTCATCTTTGAAATGAACACCAGCTCATAATATTCACTTACATACCTTTTAATTACTTCAATTTGTAGCCAGAAAATGGAAGGCTAACTCATTAACCTTCTTTGTCTTTCAAGAAGGTGTTTTTTTCTCTTAATGTTTATGCCTGTTTGGACCTGTAGTTATTCCCACAGGCTGAAGAGGTATCTATTAGCAAACCTAAGCTAATAGTCAGCTGCAAGTTCTCTTTCATTGCTTAATATATTCAGCAATCTGTTCTTCATGGATTCAAACCCATACTCCAGTTTTATCAGTAAACAGAAATTCCACAGATTATTTTTTCTCTTTCTAGGTGTGAAGCAGTTTTTGCAAATGCTGAAACTGTTCTATAGGTTGCTTTGTTGATGGAAGATGATTAAGAAAGAACCTGATAAACAATAATACAAAACAGTGATTTAAAACTGAGACATTCCAATTGTTACAAGCATTTCTCTTACTTATGAGTAATGACTCCTTTTTAATGCATTGTTAGTGCCTTCCTAAAGCAGAAGTATCAACGTGGCAGGAAGAAAAGAGAAATAGATTTCCTGGATCATTGTACAATTATTCAAAGTCAGGACTACAGGACTAGATGAAGACAAAGAAACCTGAATTAGAGAAGAATCAACAGAAAGCAATAATTCTACTCAGGAAGTTTAGTTCACTTTCCTTTAAAAAGACACAAAGAAAGAATTTATACATTATGGTATAAATTTCTCCAGAAAATTAAGACATCTTTGCACCTCTGTGCAGGTTGAAGATATACTGAAGTTAGTTGCATCATGGGTGGGAAAAAGAAACAGAATCAGAATTTGTGTCATACTCCCTTACCCACAGAAAGAAAACTGCACAGTCACTTGGAGGCAGCCACAGAGGAGTGTGACTGCATCCAATTTTGGCAGGAAGCCGGGATAAGCACAGGGGAACAATTCTGCACTTCAAAGGAAGCTTTAAGTGATAATAGGTTAAAACCTTCTTTGTCTAATCAGTTATTTAAATACTACTAATTACCTGGGCTATTGCCTAGTTCGACACCTATAACTTGAGGGTCCTAAGTCTTATAAAGTACAAAGGGTCATTTCATACTCAGATCTCTGATTTTTATGTGCTTGCAAGTTACACAAATAGATAACAAGGCAAGCTCAAAAGTTTACAATTTCTACACCTCAAAAAGGGGCTACACGCTGAATATCTAAACTGTGTGCTTTTAAAATCTCAATTTCATATTTTAAGAAAGTTACAAGCAGCGTGACACCAGGAATGCAGCAATTAAGGTATGTGGTGGAAATGTTAATTGAGAGTTCTTATGCAGGAGGGCAGAAGGAAACGACCTGACTGAAGTGCCATAAGGCCAAGGCAGTAATTCTGCATTAGTCTTTCTGCCTGCCTCTTTGACACCCATCTGCACCTTGTGCAGGGTCTCCTCTGCTGCACATCCACATCTGCTGGTGCACCTGAGCAAGTCTGGCACGTGGGATCTTCCTCATCTCAAAAAATAGCTCTTTTTCTTATTTTTATCCCAAAATAAACATTTCTGACTCCTAATTCTATGCTCTAACTCACCATATGATGGTACATCAAGTTGGACAGGTGCAGAAATTAAAGACCTGGAAAAAAATTAAGGAATTGTTTATGTTGACTCTCATATTACTTCTGCAAACCAGAGCCCAAGAAATAAGGGAGTTGAACTCTCATTAGGAGACAATAAATACTTCTGTCATTTCATTTCAGTGTGGAGAAACAGCTGGATACTGAGAGCACCAGCACCAGTAACCACCTTTAATGAGAGCAGAAGGGAGATTTGGGTTGGGAATTAGGACAGCCCTGGGGCTGTTTGCAAGAACTCATCAGACATCCTCACAAGACAGGCGAGGTTCTGGAGCAAGGGAGACACAAAGGCAAGACTAAGAATGGTCCCTGTTGTTTTAGTATCAGCAACATTCTTCTGTTTTTTTTGTTAAAGTGATGCCTTTTCACAGAAAAGGCAGAGAAGCAAAAGCTGGCAATTTCCTACAGCTGGAAGCAGCTAAATTTTAAGGGGTAATCCACCAGTGATGGCAAAGACCTGACAATAAAGAGGTAACAAAAGCTGCCAGGATAAGATTCAAAGACAAATTCCTAAACATCTGGAGATCTTAATGCTCCCGGGTGACTGTTATCATCACATAAGCTTGGGGTGGTGTAACCCCAAAGACTCTTGGAAGTAGGCAGGAGTGAATCAACCTTAAAGCCTGAGCCTCTCAAAAGGATGGGTCTAATACCCTGCAGTTTAGATCCTGTATTTTATTGTTGTTATGAGGAAATTTGCCATTTTCCACCATCCCAGTACCATATGCACTCAAATAGTAATGATTAAAATACATTGCTGCTCACAGCAGGTAGAAATACCTATCACAATGCCAGTGGCAGTAAAAATGAACCATGAGGAAAGCTAAATGTCTTATAATATTTTCAGGGCAAAAATAAGGTCCAGACCATGTAAGATAGCAGAAAGTCCAGGAAATTCCAATGGAGTGTTATGCAGCAAGACATAGCTCAACTGAGAGCTGACAAGGAAGCAACTCATTAACTTGCTGCACTTTGAGGAGCCAGTAAAGAAGTTCTGTTCCACAACCAGCTAGGAAATAACAGCTAATCCCCAAATTAATGCTAAAGCAGGTGGAGGGAGAACCAAGCAGGGCAGCACAGTGGCATAGCATGGGAGGTGGTGAAGGGAGGGATGTTAACAAATACAGCAGGGCCCTGTCCAAGCTGTTTTTACCAGCCTGTCACTCTCTTACTCCAGTTGTAAGCAAGCCTTTTGGTGTAACTCCTTTCATAGCTTTGGCTGATTAACTTGGGTTTAATTGGCTGTCTGCGACTTACACCAAAGGACCTTTCCGCAGTACCCTGTAGTGAATTTCTACTCACTGCAGTCACTGAGGTGACCTTGTCCCTAATCACAAAAGAAATTCACATTCTGTAATGCCTGTTTGAACCAAAGTGTTTGGATTTTAAGGTTTTGCCTCCTACAGTTAGAGTTAAAGAGTTAGAACTAAGTAATGATATTCCACTAGTATTTATTTATAAAGGATGTACTGTATATCATTCCCTTGATTATATCTGGATTCAAAAGCTTTGCTCAAAACCCTTTCCAGGGGGCTTCTTTTCCTTGGGGTTATCACAGTGGCTGCTCGTGTTTTAGTTTTGTTTTTTTCCCTGCCACATCCTTGAGGGAGTCTCATTTCTCCTCTCACAGGTGCACATCCCTCCTACCTGTGCTCCGGCTCTGCTTTCTACTTTATCACTGATCAAGGAATAATCTAGTAATCCAGAAGAACTCCTTAAAACTATCCTCTTGAATGTAAATGCTATTTCTTCATCAGTCTGAATATGGTAGGGAATTTTCCCCAATCCCCCCATTTTTCATTAATTACCTAATTTATTTATCTGTTTATTTGTTTGTTTCTTTGCTTCTCTGTTTAAGTTATTACTACAGCTAAACCATGTTAATAGGGGAAAATGTTTTCAAATACAGAGTCAGAATTCAAAATTACAGCCAAAAAGAAAGAAGTTTTTCAAAATCCAGGAAGGAATTCAGCCTGGCAGAGAACCCTGAATTCAC
The DNA here is from genome assembly GCA_035583185.1 of Anabacerthia variegaticeps. Taxonomy (NCBI): domain Eukaryota; kingdom Metazoa; phylum Chordata; class Aves; order Passeriformes; family Furnariidae; genus Anabacerthia; species Anabacerthia variegaticeps. The sequence goes on along the minus strand of JAWWEW010000088.1, from coordinate 9,018,590 downwards.
AAGCACCAAATGGGGGTTAAGCAACTACTGTGAGTCAAAGTGGCAGAAGAGGTCCCAGGGGTTATAAGCAGACCACAAATTTAAAATAATGTTTTATATTAGCACTGCATTGTTTTACAGAAGATATAGAAAACAATTACTCTGCTCTACACTCATTAGTAAGCTCTCAGAGGGGATGCTGGCTGTTGTACCATGCATTAAAGGAGAGGCAGACACATCTCAGAGTGGGAACCATACACTGTGGCAGGGAAATACTTGTCTGGGGAGGCTTAAATAACTTTAGCTAATCTCAGTGCATGGGAACAGACTATATGTCTTCTTGAACTCCTTTTCAGCCCTTTATAGACTTGAAATTACACGCTGTAAATTTAGAAAAACTAAAGGTAGAGCGAAATGTCCTTACAAAACTGTTTTAGGCATGGCTTCACTGCTTCAGGATTAGCCCTGGCAGCTACACCTTGCGGTGCTGGATTTTAACCTCTGAACCCTGAGCTGGTTCCAGGGGCAGCAAACCAAGGGACTGCCTCCTTCTCTGTCATGCTCCACAGCTGTCATTCATATCAGTGGAGAGGGTTCAGAGTAAATTAATGGTAACTACAGACTGTCTCCTACCATAGTCAGAGAGCCCTGATGCCTAAATGCTTTAGGAAAGATGCCAGTTTCCTCTATTTTGCCATTCAGTGGGGTGGGGTAGGTGCAAGACTGGAGTGAATTTACCTTTCTTGCCTTCAGTGGGGACTGTGTGAGTTTTCTGACTGCAATGAAGAGGCCTTTTATGATGGCTGACGCACATATTTATTTGGTGTTTGGAGAATTTCTTTCGCCAGGTATGTATGTAGCTGAGTTCCTGAGGAGCACAGTTTATCATATAAAATCTGAATAAACACACATTAAAAGCGTGTTGGTGTTTTGCACTAATTGCATTCTGCTGCACATTCTTTAAGGGGACCCCTGACACTGAAGCAGGTTTGGTCAGCCTTGGAGCACAGTATTAGAACAAATTCATTACTGTTTAAGAGTTATGCACACAGTCTTTGATAATGAAGGTTATACAGGTTTTACAAAAAAAGAAGGGAAAGCTCAAAACATGGAGGGAAATTGACCTCACCCTAGGGGGGGGGGGGGAGGGGGTAGGGGGGAAGGAAAAGAAAACCCAAAATCAAAACCAACAGTTATTCCAGAAATGTTATTATTATCAATTTATTTCTTTTGACCTAAGCTGAAATAAGAGCCTGACTATCTAAGTATCAACAAGAATGAATGTTATTCCAGGCCATTATTCTCATCTTGATGCAGAAGACTCAATCATTCAATCATAATGATAAATGCCCATTAGCTGCTGCAAAAATCACACCACACGTTATTTGGAAAAGTGTGTGACCTCTATATGCAGTTTAAATGAACTTATTCTGATCAGCCTTAATCAACTATCAAATTAATTCATAATGTTTAGAGTAGTGTTACTGAGCTCCTGGAAACTAAGTTCACTGAACAATGTCACATAGTTGTCACATAGTCATTACCTTCTGAAGCATAATACAAACTAAAGTGCCAGAAAACAATCTACAGTTATAACAGGGATAGAAGCTGACACTTCCCTCACCAAAAACAAAATTAACACAAACACACAAAACTCATCTTTGTTATCTGGAGGAAGATTTTGACTTGAAATTGAATGCCAGAGGCTGTTTGTTTTCTTCCTTATGTTCCTCCCAGCCTGCAGGGTGGACCGTGGAAGAAGATTCAAGTTTACATTCCCAGGGCAGGTAACACACCTGAGTTGGTCTGGCAGCAGAGGTCAGTGAAGGAGGATGCTTAGTCCTGACACAATTCATCACAACCAGGGCAAAGGGTATCTGGGAAAGGCATGAAGAGCCCCCTCATGTGAGGTGATTCAAAACTTCTTTTTCATGTAACTTGCTCTGCTGAGCTGTAAGCTGATTTAAATCTGCGAGCTTAATTCTTCTGCATAAGAACACATTAGGAAAGCTTCCAGAAGTACTGTGTCAAAAGACATCCTTGGGGTAGTGCTACCTTCTTACCTTTCCTAAATTTTGTTATTCAATAAAGTGCTTAAGCATCTTGCCTATTTGTTCCTGGAAAGCAAATAAGAGTACTATTCCACTGGATCTGGTGTCACACTCATTTTCTGGGCATAGCCAGAATTCTTCTTTTATTATTGTTTTCCACTCCGTACACCACCATATTTTAGTCCTAGTCAAGCCCATCACCTCACAGAGCTGATTTTTCCAAGGTTCCCTTCCAGGTTGCCCAGGGGTGAGAGGGTTGTTAAAGCAGGACTGCCACGTTGTGAATCACAGGGTAGGAAGTTTTACTCCATAGCACAACATGGACAGGGAGCTCTAGCTTTCCCCACAGACTGGAAACTCAGAAACACCGTCAAGATATGACATTTTTAGTCACATTTACTCTTGCAATGCGAGTTCACACTCAGATTTGAACACAGGAAAAAATCCAGAGTGTGGATTTTGCTGGACTTTTTCCTCGTTCTTCCTCTGTTTGATGTGAAATTACACATTCATACATACAGCCAGATGCAGCTTTCAGATGAAATATTTTTCATCAACATGAAAAGCAGGAAATGTCTGGAAACTGTCATAATTTTCCAAACTTGCCAAGAGAGTGCACAGTACATCAGATATAAGACCTCGCCTTGTGCGTTTGTCACGACACAAACAGCAGTGGGTCCTCAGGGGACCTTCCTGGTATGTTCTAGTCCCCTTTGCCCAGAGATGAATTAGTGCATTTAAAGGAGAGCACAGAGGCTGCTTTCTGAGGTTTAGGCCTTACTTTGTTCTTGGTCGCAGCTCAGCTCACAGAAAGCATCATTCACACGCACAGACACTCTCAGGCCCAGGTTTATGATTAATCCCACCGCAGTGTGCTCATACTTCTGTTACAAAAATGGTCCCTTTGTGGGACCTGATGGACTCAAACAAGGCGACAGTATATTCAAGCAGAGGTTTTTTGACTACTAGGTAAAAAGTTCAAATTCAGCCCAAACTGAAGGATGACTCAAGTTTCGTGTTTGGACTTTCTGAAAATTTTCTCTGAAAACAGTTATGTGTGAGAGAGTACACATGTACAGGAAAAAGTGATTGCTGGAGATGAGGAGGTAAAGAAAGAGGACACCCAAGAATTCTTAATGCATTTGCACTCCTGCTCATAATAGCATGTGAAATGTCATTTGAACTCAGCATGTAATTGTTCTTTGCCTCCCCGATGCCTTGTGGCAACATTCCCTTTAGCACATCGACTTTGTTTTCTCTAAGCTTAAAAACCTATCAGCACCAGTAATTGCCTAATTTGGTGCAGATACGATATGGTACTGTGCAGATTTATTATGCTGCAGCAACAAATAATGATTGAAAGCTCCAGGGCAGCCCTCAATCAAGGCTGCAGTATTTATTCGAGAGCCAGGCAGAGTCCAGAGGAAGAACCAGAGTGTGGTTTCCCAGCCACTGCCAGCACTGATCTACAGGAGGCTGCTCTTCCCACCCCTGGCCTGAGGCTGAGGATGGTGGATTTAAGTAAATCCCCTGGCCCCACCCCACACCTCTCCCCTGTTTCCCTGCCTGTGGATGGGAGGTGTCCTGCCCTCATAGCAGCACACTCTAAATCCCCTGTCTGTGCAGCAAGGTTTGCTCCTTCTCATCCTGCAAGCCTGCACAGCCAGCTCAAAGACATCAGAGAGTCAAAGACGTCGCAGTGGAACTCATGTTATTGATGGAGGCACCAAGAGTAAGACAACTGTGATAGTTTTACTGTGTGAAGCTCGTTTATTGATGAGTTCGGCATTCAAACGCTGTAGAGTTTGGAAATTTTTAGTGTTTGTTCTTGACAGGTGAAAATAGTTACTGCAGTGTGGCTGCCATGATTTGCACTCCTCCTACAACCAACCATGGATTTATACACCATTATACATCTTTCATTATGATGCTGAAGGGAAATGGGTAACACAAGTATGTCAGTGAACATACACATCTTCACCAATCATTTCTCATATTGCAAATGCTGCTTAGATAATTATTGTTGTGATTAATAAGCTGCTAAACTAAGACAAGAGTTGTCAGTTCTTGAATGAAAGAAGAACAAAACAATGACAGTGACAATTCACACTTTGCATACATTTAGGAATATATAAAGTGACACTGAGAAAGAGTAAGTCAGAAAAAAGGAAAAACAATAGCACTGAATGGTGTATGGAGAGCACTATGAATCATGAAACATTATTCTTCAGTGTTGCAAAGGAAGAACTAAGTGTATAAGTAGTTCTTTTAGTGTCAGTAGAAAATCTGTAACTTCAGCAAAGCTGCAGCAAACACTGAAAGAGATTTTTGAACTAGGAAATAAGGTGATTTAGTCACAGAAAAACTGACCAACAAAGACTTGTTCTGAGCCTCAATTTGTATCTTAACTAAAAATAGCAGGTTGAATTTTATTTAGTTGCCCACAGAGCTCCTATAAATTCAGGGGAATGCCACAGAATGACATCAGTTTATTATTATCTGAACACAAAGTAGTTCTGTCAGTTCAGCCTGTGCTTTCTGAGACAGGTAGATGCTGAGTTGTAATAGGCTGGCAGAAGACTCAGATTCACTTCTTAGCAATCCCATTTAGTACCTGACTATGACAGCTTCAGTTTAAGGAGAAGATTGCAAGGATCACGGGCACGTCTTGCTGTTCTTTTGCACAGACAAGTCCTATTGAATTCAGAGTAAGGTTTGTACCTGGAAAGACTGTGGATCTCAATTCTCTTTGATTAGTCTCTCATGAGCACTTGTAGTCAAACCGATCTCTGCTATAACAAGTGTATCCTTGCTCCCATGTGGATATCCCACTGGTTTTTTCAGGATGCCTGTGTGTGAAAAGCCAGTATGACTTAGCCTAAAATGACTGTAACCATTCTTACTTCTCACACTTTTTACTCTGGGACTCTCTGAAAGCAAAACTACTGTGTGTGCTCCTCTTGGGTGGTAACTCTGCACTGCTGGTGGTGGATCAGATCCCACAGGCTCCTGTGCTACTTCTTCCCATATTCAGCTGAGATGAAATGACAACAGAAAAAGCTGGGCTGCTGGTGTGTCTTTTTGACCTTACAGTGCTGAACTGGTGCTGTGTGCTATTCACAGCTGGCAGGATGAAACAGTGGCCTGGTGGACATCAAGGGTGTTGTTTTACACGTCTACTACCAGAGCCAACACTTGGCCATTCTACAACCAGACCAGGAGAGGAAAGGGGATAAAAAACACCATATGATGACACTTTTCGCAATATTTGTCAAATGCAGGAACTTTGTGTCTCGTATAAAACCTGTAGAGTTATATTCACACAATAAGCATTTTATTAAAAGCTGTCAGGGTTTTCCACTGCTTTAATAATTTCTGAAGGACCATTACCATAATTATCAGGACTCCTAAAAAACATCAATAAGAGGCATGTGAGAGTGTCTACAAAAGCTATATGCTGTTTAGTTACCTTTAAAGGACTTCCAGTAGGCACTAAGATAAAACTTCAGAAGCCTGAAGACCTTTGTAAGGGAGGTCACAGCCTTAAAGGGATGCTGAACCTTCCCAGGAGCAGCAGGTGAAGATCAGAGGAGATCAAAGGTTGTAACTAAGTGACCAGCCATCTCAAGTTATCTACCTGAACTGTTTGTGGTTACTCCTTGACTCTTTCACTCTGCAAAGAGACTTTCATTTTTTATCTATCAAAGTTCTGGGTACTTGTGCTTTGTCTCAATTAAAGATCAATCCTTGTAAGTTTTATTGATTCATTATTTTCAGCAATTTTCTTTCTTTCAACTAGCAGAGGTTGAAAATATCACTCTACTATTATGCACATTGACGTGGCTAACAGGGTTTTTTTTTTCCCCTACTTATCAAAATGCATTAAGAAAACATAAAAGAAAAATTCACCACCTCTTTATCTCTGTGCGTCTGCAGAAAGTTAAAAGAAAATGATGAATGGCAAAACGTAAAAGCAAAGGTTCCAAAAATGAAGGAAGTGGCGTGATTAGGTTCCGTATTTTAAATTAGAAGCAACTGCTCTAAATACATAAGTAATCAGACATCCATTTATATCCTGGTTAGGATCTGAAGCTTTATAAATTGCAGTGGAATCACATACAAAATGAAGACTTCCTCCAAAAAAATCAGGCTCGTCTAAAGAAAAACTTAATGTTTTTTGATAGTATTTTCCACATTAGAGTCCTGGCCATGGCTAAATCATCATGGATAAACATATATATATTTAAACACAGAAAGGGTGCACTCTTTTAGTCTAAAAACTGAGCCATAGAAAAACCACTAGGCTGAATACTGATTATTCATATGAATCATTAGTCAAACAGAGGTGAGAACCAAAAAAGTATGAGTTACTATTTCTATTTATAATGTTCAAGTTTATGTGGCATTTCTAAAGGCATTTTTGTCACACCCAGTTGTTCCATGTTGTTAGAAAAAGAGATGAAAACTAGATCAAAGGACAGTCTGTGTTGCTAGTACTCACCTAGTAAACACCCATTCCCCTTTTCCTTTCAGTCATATCCTTTTTTACGCTAAGTAAATCTGGGGTGATTCCTGTGTTTTTACCATTTGGGTCATCACATGATTTCCACCAGAGGATGTACCAAAAATGAAGACAAATATGAGATGAATATTCAGCAAATCAGGAAGAGGTACTGAATATCCCCCAATTCACCAAAAAAAAAAAAGAAAAAAGAAAGGAGCTCCACCCTTTATCACATCACAAGACCACCTGTAATTTATATGTTCTATAATGTACATTTTATGAGACTATTTCATATTCAACTTGTACTTTTTACAAGTTGTACAGCGTGATCATTGCAGTAATTAAGCTATAGGAAAAGTGGATTAAAAATAACAGGCATGCTGCTAAGCCATGTTAGCAATGAATATGGTTTTTAACTCAAATCTTATAGAGGTGCATTATTTCTTCCTTATAATCCTGACTGAAGTTTGCAGAGCATGATTCATTCCCTGCTTACCCACTCTTGCCATAGTCACTTTTTTTTTCCAGTTACAAATCCCACATAGTTTATACAGGAACCTGTGAGAATCTAGAAAACAAATCTGCACTATGAGGAAGGACAGAAGTACTAGGAAAGTTGAGTTCACAATAACAACAAAACACTCATCAAGTGACAAGCCAGACCAACACTGCATCTTCATTCACCCCTCTGACAGTGTGGATGTCGTTCTAAATAAAAAATGTCCATCAATGACTTCCTCAGCTGCAGCAAAAATTTTTCCTATTTAACAAAACTCCTTTGAGTTCATGCTCAGCATATGCCCTTAATAAAAGCAGTTTCAAAATTACTCTTCTATGTCTCCTATCTTGATAACTTTATTGTTTGCTACCCTCTGCTGGCTTTTTTTTCCTTTGTCACATTAAAGAGAAGGTACTGATTTTCACTTTGGAGGATGCTTGAAGGGTGACTAATAAGGTTCAGTAAATTATTCCATCTCCACATCATGGACAGGGATTTTCATCCAGATCCTCAGTTTCTGGTGAAATTTCTAAAAACCAAGAACTCTCGGGAACGTATCTATTAAAATTGCTCAGCTCTCCTCTGCAGTGCATATACAGTGAATCTGATGCTTAAATATAACAACTATGCCCATTTTTCTGACTTCTTCTGTAAAACTACAAAAACCCTCCACATATTTCCCCATCATTTCCATGCGAGCTCTG
>JAWWEW010000088.1:8991919-9005700 GCA_035583185.1 Anabacerthia variegaticeps | reverse complement strand
GGAGTGATGGTGCTTGTCTTTCCAATCACCATTATGCATGATGTGGTCCAGCTTTCCCAGGGATGACTGAACACCTGCCTACCCCTGGGAAGTTGGGAATGGACTCCTTGTGTCACTTTCCTTGCGTACATGGCTTTTACTTTCCCTCTTAAATCATCTTTATCTCAACCCATGAGTTTTCCTCTTGTTACCAGGCCACTATGAACCACCAAAGCTCTCTGAGTCCCATCATCCAACTGGAATTTTTACCTGTCTCACTGTCCATCCCTGGAAGTGTAAAAGGCCAGGCTAGATAAGGTTGTGAGACACCTGCTCCAGTGCGAGGTGCTCCTGCCCATGGCAGGGGGAATTGGGACTGGATGATCTTTGAGGTCCCTTCCAACCTCTTAATATTCTATGATTCTATGAATCTATGATTTAATACCTTTGTCTTCTGTGCTTGTTGTCACACCAAATCAATTAACATCTTAATCACAGCATCAATAACTTAACTACAGAACAAATGAGACTGTAGCATATTTATTTCTCCCTCACATGCACATATTAATAATAATTAGAATATTTCTTAATTAAGGAAACAGTGGTTTGGGGATGGAGGTGTGTTAGTCTCATTATTAGAAATAGACATACACTAAAACCACTAAATGGAGAAGATACAGATCTGAATAAACTCTGAACAATTCTTATCTTGAGTTTACTGTATTTTGCATCACCTGAGCACTTATTTCTTAACTATTGCCCTTGTGTATTTGTCGTACGCTCACTGAGTTGCAGTTGTGTAGCAAACCTTCCTGAGCCTGACAGGAACGATGGAATTGGTGAGCACCACAAGCACTGCTTCTGGTACCCTTGAAATTATTCTATTAACATCTCATTTCAGAACAGATGATACCTGGCCTGGCTGAGTGAGCCAAGATTATTTCTGAACTGAGTTCAGTGATCATCCTATAAAGCAACAGCTGAGTTGCTGCAAGACAAGCTGATAAATCAGCCAATTCTGACCAAAATTAAAGCCATGTTCATCAGCATATCTGGAGCAAGTATCTCTGATACACTGCAGTTGGAAGCTTTCACAGTTTAGATAATTTTGGCCTTTCTATTCAGTTTGTGACTGAATAATGAGGAGTCTTAAAGAGAAGATATCAATTAGACTCCTTTGCTACGACTACTGCTATTATTACTAGTAGTAACATTCATCAGTTGTTACTTAGATTTCCTGAACATTTTTTCATGTAAAAGTTCAGACATAACGAATTTTTACAATCTTTCCTTTTTTTTTTTTTTTTCCAATTCATGGATCAAGAGGAAGTTTTATCTTTTACCTCAAGCAAGGTGATATTAATGTAATACATTTCCTAGTCAGTGGTGGTTTGGGACAGTTCATCTACTTCACAGGCAACAGTTTTCATTGACTCAATTTTAAAATATACTTTTTGTGCCTTTGAAATAGTACTGAAGCAGTTTTTCTACTCCCATTTACTTTCCTCCACTGTGATATTTAAACCCTACATATTTGAAACATCCCTGTTATAAGTTGAAAAAAATACTGTTTCATGGAAAATCAGCCTTCGTATACACAGGAGCTTAGTTACTTCATTTTATGCCACTTGACTGACTTTACTGAATATAAATTTTCCTATGCTGTAAACATATTCAAAATTAGGGGGCTAGCAGTACTTTTAATGTTGTTCTGGCATGACAAATTCAAAGTAATTGATTTTGCTGCAAGTGACAGTAAGCACGATACCACATTTGCCCTGATGTGTCAGCACTACCTTATCTGCCTAAGAGAGCTTCTGATTTCAGATTACAACAGTTGCTTCTTACTCTTGATACAATTGCCTTCCACGCACAACCCACCATGTACAATCCAATAAACATTTATAAATACTAATTCCACCCTTCCTTTGTTGAAGGCACAAAACTGCTTCACTAAAACACAGAAAGGCACAGCGAAGTCGTCTTGAGGTGATCACTTAATGCTGATTTCTTTAGTCATTTTGAAACACCAAAGAGACATTTTGCCTCCAGCTTTTGCCTTTTGTTCTGTAAACTGACATGTTCTTGTCCCTTCCTGACCTCCTCTCTGCCCCCAGGTCTTTATCTGTTATCTTCATTAGGATATCTTTGGTTTCTGACAGCACTGGCAAGAAAAGATGCACTCCCACTACTCCATGAGGACTTTAAAGAGGATCACGTACATTGCCATGGCACAAAGTCTTAAGTCTGTTTTCACTTGGTGAACTGAGGCCATGGAGGAACTCCAGCTGCACATCAGCCTTTCACAAAGACAATGTTCTAACTCCACAACAAGAGGTCACTGAAAACCACCAGACTGGGACAAACAGCAGAAATAAACCTGCTCTCCCCATCTACTGCACCAAGATATGTGCAGTGGAAGGAGTCTGTGTGAGATCAATTGCTCCTGGATGTCTGCCCTTTGGCTCCTGCTGCAGTGAATATCGAGCAAGTCTAAAACTACAACCAGCTGAAGGTGGATTCGGTTCCCACAAGGTGTGCATCCTTGGCAGTACCTCTTGGGATAGCAAAGGTGCACAGATTTCGGGGAGAGAACAAAGTTCTCCCTGGCCAGATGAAAAATAGCCAGGATTTTAGGCAGACATCCCTGCCATAATGGGATGCTCCTGAATGATACAGAAGGGAACAATAAACACTGTCCCTTTTTGTGTTGATTAACAATGACTTACAAATTTAGCTTTTGTCCTCAATATGTAAGGACACAATTCTGCCACACCTGTTTTCTGCAAAATTATTCTTCCCCCCTAGTGGACACAGGCGTAAGACTGAAATATTTAGTGCCTTTCAATGACTAGTTCTTGATAACATGGGCAGGACTGATTACCTTAATGATCTTTTTTCCAGCCCAGATGATTCTATGATTCTCTTCTGTGAAATTTCCAAGGAATTAACTGTGTATAGGAACATATCTCCAAGTCTGATAAGAAGGTTTGAGCAACAGAATAGTCCTTGCCCAAATCAGTCTTTAAGCACCTTGCCAATATTCTAGGTAGCATGCTAACAATGAAACATACATTAAGTTATAGACTAAGGAATATATTAAGCTACAGACTAAGAAATAGCCCCAAAACAAGCACTCAGTGACAAGTACCATAGAAAACATCATGCACCATATACCTAAATACTGCAGAACTCAGCCTCATTGTGGCTAAGGATGGATAATCCTCACAAGCATACTGAAAAGCAGTATAAATGTTTCTCATTATCTCTAGGTTTGACATCACTTTTTAATAGTGCAACAGCCTTATTAAGCTGAATCTCCCCTGTTTTTTTCTGAGACACTCAGCACTGCAAAAACAACAGGAGGGGAACTGTGTTTCCTCTAAGTCTCAACACTGTGTATAGAGTTAACAGGAAAAAAAGAAATAGCAGAGAGATTTAGTATGAAGGGAGATGACACTCTCCTTTTCACATGCACCATAATGTCACCAGTCAAGCATCAGATCATTCTGGTTTCCCTGCTCCAGAAGAAATTAAGACATTTACCAAGAAAAATCTCATCTTTATTAGGCAAATACCAGCTATTTTGGTTTGCATTAATGTATTTTTCTGTGTGGTTTATATTTTATTTTTTTTTAATTATCTTTATTCTTAAAGGGAAAAAAAAATTGAAAGAGGAGGCTGACTCACAAGCAGATGCCATGCTGAAGAACTCCAGGGTGATGTGCCCTGCAGCAGCCCCACACACTGAGATGTCCTGAGAGCACCAGAAACACAGGGAGGAGCTGCAGAGTCCTGAGCAGGGTACTGGCATCAACACCTTCAGCCTTTCTGAAGGCTCTTCACAAAAACCTGGGGGACCACCCTGGTTGCCACAAGAGCCACTTCCCCAATGCCTGCCAATACCATGGTCGGTGAGTTCCAAAGGTCAGAATAATGGGGAGAGGGTGTAAGAGGTTTTCCTACATAATCCCAGTGTTTGTCATCTCTTAATTTCACTGAGCATCCCTCAGTTCTCTCTAAGAGAGAAGGAAAGAGTCTGAGCTCTCTCCATTGCTTCATCTTCTAGTTTCTTATATACCATGGCCACAATTCCTCTACATATTCAATAATGCAAACTTTTTACCCTTTGTTTCAAGCTTTTTTCATAAGAAAAATTCTCTGACATCTCAAATAATGTGCTTTGTGCTTGAATCTTTATTTAAGACAGCATGACCTTAATATATAGATTTTCTCTCACTTTTATTTATGATAGGGCTATGAAAGTTAATACTTGTTCAAGCTTTAAGCACTACTTCTATGTAATAAAAAAAAAGGGTATAAATAAAAATAAAACTAGTAGTCATGTCTCACCTTAAAACAAACAAACAAAAAAAAAAAAGGATAGTTAAATACCAGGCTTGTATAAGTATAATATACTTCTATTCCCTGACATTTTGGAATTGCTGGAGCATTAAGCACAGAAACAAAGATAATGCATTGACACACGTAACAGTAATTTCACTATTGTCCTATACATTTTTCCTAATATAACTCACATCCTTTTTGGCTTCTTTGACCACCATGGCATGCTGAGCAGATGTTCTCATTGAGCTTTCTCCTGTGAGGGACAGGCCTTCCTCCAGAGTCATTACAGCTAATTTATAACCCATCAAGGTATATGAAAAATTCAGAAGGTTCCTCCCAGTGTTAAGAGACCTTCCAGAAGCAATGCCTTTGGAATTCATCTGAGAACAGAACTGGCATTATCTGATATTTCACTGCCACGTTGCCAGCAGCTGTTCTATACTTTCATATATGCCATTTGCCCTCACTAGAGCATTAGGTTTACACTATTCTAGTCTAATTACATAGGCTTATATTTTGATTTCTTAATATTTCAAGGTCAGTCATTGTCTCATCGGATCTGTTCGATCTATTACTAAACTGATGTCACTTCAGTACCTACCTACAGGGAGAAACTAAAACTGAGACATTTAAAGTGCTGTAACTAAAGTTTAAGTACTTTCAAAGGAAGAAAGCAAAGTATCTAGTTTCTGGTAAATCACAGGTATACTGAAGTCCAACTACCAAGAAAAATATTGGAAACTACAGCATAAGCCGCATGGGGTCAGGTAGGGTTCTTCTAGATTAATGAAGGGAAAAGGGGAATTTAAGAAATACACAGTCATCACCATGAAAATAATGAAAGAAGGAATCCCAGGAATTGTTGTGGGGGAGCTGATGAGCATGGGTAACACCAAATCCAGAGTTTGGAACATGGAAGATGACAGGCAGGCAGCAAAGGGCCCTCCCAAGATTGCTCAGCAGGCTGGGAAAGGATTTCGTGGCTGATAGTTTATCATATTTTGTGTAGTGACAAAAGAGGTCGAGATTGATGCTCAGTGAAAACTGGAGAAGTGTATAGTGTCCTGTTAAAAAATCTGGCCTCAATTCACAGAGTTTCTACACCCCACATCCACTCAACAGTCCAGTGACTGATGTTTTCTTGTTAAAACAATGATTAAACAAATTCAGGTGAAAACAACTCATCTGTGACTATGAGAGAAAAACCACTGGAGCTCTACCCTTCTTGTCATATCCATTCCATGTTGCATAGTTAATTAAACATCGATGGGACAAGCTCCAGCACTCAGATGTTTCCTGCAAATACCAAGTGAGTCAGGGAAGTTTTCTCTCTCACAGTAATAGCTAATAAAACCGAGAAATGGAGGCAGATTCACACCTGGCCGTGTGCTATGTGCATGAGTGCATGGTTTTATCAATGCTCTGTGATTGTTCTGACAGTGTAATGCTCCTCTTTTCCATAAAATCCACAGTTGGTGAGAACAAACATGTGACTGTGTCAGCTGTGGTGAGAACACTTGCCTGAGAGGTGTGAAAGCTTAATTATTTATTCAAAGCAATAGAGCTTCAATGGGAGACCTGAGAAGACTCTTCTCCCTCCTTTTCTCTCTCCCTCCAAAGCCCATTAGAGACATTCATCAGGGATAAGCATCCCTCGGGGAATAAGAGAACTCCATCTGAGGAGTTGCTCTAACCCAGCAGAACTTGGGTTTTAAGTGACGTCTCCACGTGTTGACTTTAACCCACACTTCCTTCTTATTTTTGCAAGAAACTTTTGCACTGCATAAAGTTGGTTTGAGAAGGTGGAGCTTCTTTTTCCAGGAAAAATAATGTGACAAATTATGTCTTCACTCACCATGATTTGTGTCTTTTGCTCAGATACCCATACAGGAAGTCAAATTTAACCCTGCTACCGCTCATTCTTCTTCCATCCTCTTCCACTAAACTAGGAAAACTGGCTATACAGTTTTATTAATCAAAATTAAAATGTGCTAATAAATCTGCGTTAGAAGTTACAATCAAAAATAATTTGTAAGGGTATTTCAAACTTATGAACTACATAAAACATATAAATTTCATGTTATCTACATGAAACAGGTGAACAACACAGGGCAAGCAGTGGTTGTTGTGAGTTCAGCTGTGAAAGTATGGGGAAAAGGATTGGACCCAGAGTGAAAAAAAAACCAAAAAATTGCAAAGAAGAATTCTGGGAACTGCAGAAAAGGTCACAGATGATGTCTGTGAAAAGCCTCAATGGGTGCAAACATTAAATGCCATTTTTTAACTGCAATATAGAATAAATGCTCCTTCTGTTCAATTTGGACTCAAAATGTTAGTAGAGTGGCAGTGTGCGAGGGGGGAGAGGGGTAAAGGGGGTCACTTGAGCACTGTATCAAAACAGGACTCATTATTTTCAAGGGAAATCAGCACAGAGAGAAATGAACCAGGAAAAGTGACTGGGAAAGATTAAGACTGGTGATCCAGAAAGACCCGCATATATTTGAAGTGAATGTATGACCTGAGAGGGAGTAAACACTAAAGGGAACAAAACAGAGAAGGGGAAAAGGTAGGAAAATCTCTCCGATTGACAGTGAAATGCATCATGTTGCTCATTAATATTTCTCATCCTGCCCTTCGGGGGGAACCTAAGCCAGCACCCAAACCTGGAAAAGCCTTGAACATCATTGTATAAAGTTTGCTATTTGGCATAAAGCAGGAGCTTCACTGCAGCCTTGCATTTCCAGCAGGAGCATTCCAGGCACTTGTATTGCTGTTGGGGGGTGATGATGTCCACACACACAGACACCCACACCACTGATGCACTGTCTGCACCATTCCAGACCACACGGGGACCACAATTAGAATCCTCTCTGAAGCATCAGAAGCTCCACAGCTGCACAGAGAGCTTTTTGCTGGTTCACATGACCGGCACAACTAATGACGAGTCCTTAGGAGGTGTAGCTCAGTGAACTCCCCCCCCCACTTCGCATCCATCCCCAAGATCACAAAAGCATCACTTAATTCTCACCCATCTCCAACTCAGACCCTCAGCTTCCAGCGAGGGACACACATTTGCTTCATGCTTCCCCTTGAATCTTTCACAATACATCGTTCCCTCAGAGTTCACTCTGCTGATGCCCCTCGAAAGGAAGCCGTGGAACTGAAATGGAACTGGCAATTGTGCTCCACAATGGGCATCTCTCCCCATTCACCAAGTAAAGTCACCTTCAGACAGCTTATCTCTTGAGAAAATAGCACTCCTGTTAGGAAGTCTGTATTGGCTTTCAGCTGTAGCATCCAGACCTCTTTTGGTCTTTCCTTCTTTAAATAAAGTTACTCTTAATTTCTTGCCTGTGGACCATAAATTTCCTGTAGCACATAGTCAAGACCAGACAATTTCAGTAGGACAAACATATTCTGATACACAGAGGGGTATCAGATGTCATGTTTTGTTAGCTAAGGTGTGAATTTGGTACCTTTTTTTTTTGTTTTTTTTTAAGTGCATTTAAGGTCATGCTTTGGAAATTTTATTCAGACTGAGTTTGTCTTATTCTGTGAAAGAACTAAGTCCATGTACTTGTGAAATAGAGGCTTTTGGCATCAGTACTCTTTTCAGAACCTATGTATCCAGCAACAAAGGTAGATGCCACAAAACAAAAAAAAAATAAAATGTGAATACCAATCTAATCTTAGCCATCCTGTACCAATTGCTGTTTTTGCTTTGAAAGTGGGGCACCAAAATTGCAATCCCTTATTTCCTGAGATACTTAAAAATGACAACAGCAGTTTTCCCAATACTTTGAAAAAAAAAACCACCATGTGAATCGGGGACATTTTATTCAAGATTAGGTGGTAAAGGCAAGTTCCAAATCAATACTGTAGGTCCAAAAATAAAACACAGGTTAAAGGTAGGCAGCTACATTGAAAAACAGATGCTCTACATGCCTAATTCTACCTTCTCACGCCACCCTGATCACGCCATCACCATCTTCATTCTGACTTTGTTGCCTAATTTAAGCAGTTTGAAGGATCCCTCTCTGGATCCCATCACAGAACTTGCTATTAAATCTATTTAGGGTGCATTTCATTGGTTGTGTATTCTCAGGTTTCTATCTGGCAGCAGAAACAGCTGCCTCTCTCCTTTACTGTGAATCAGCACCAAAATGTGCACACGTAGGTGCCTTTTCCTGCATATTCAATGTTATAACTTTTGAAGCACAATGTGCAATAAGTGAAGTGCATTCAGAATTACAAATCTGTTTTCAATGAAGAAATAATTAGATAAATCTGCAGAAAACACAGAAATTTTAGATTATGGGTGCAAAAATACTTTTTTTTTTTTTGTTGTTGTTGTTGCTTGGGATCTGATCTGCTCATAAAATTCAATAATCCTGCTGCACCCAATACCTCATAAACACCTCTTTTTTAAAGAAGTTAATTTTCTGGTTCCCTAAAATGGAAATTAATAAAGAATTTCCTTAGTAACCTAGGATTTTTTTTTTTTTTTCATTAAGGCTCTTCCTTTGTAGTCCTTAATACTGGAAAGCTGCCACCAAGATCAGCAAGCATTCTGCCTAAGGGAGGCAGGAGAATTTTATTTTATTGTTATATTAAAGGAATGTGTAGAATGTAAAATTCAATATCCAGAATCCTACCTCTCTCAAACTGAGTTTCTGTCCAGTGCATTGCACAGATATCTTAATCTGAATGGCTCAAAAAAAGTCTGCTGACACAAAGAAAAATAAAGGAATATTTAAATTATTCACTAAATACTTAAAAATAAGATAATGTTGCCCTCATTTTTCTGACAGTTTACTGTGACTATGAAATATTTTCACTGCTGAAAAGGACAATTCTGTTCACAAATTACTTCAGTGATGTTTTCCTGTTGTAAAGGCACCCACAGAAAAAGCTCAGAGGGCTGAAAAAAACAATTGTTTAAACTCTGTTGTTATTATCCAGTAATATCAAGCACAAAGAATTGAACAAAAATATAATATGTATATAATGAAATATCATATTAGAGTCACCTGAAAATTAGTATATGACACAGGAAAGATGTAAGGAAGTTTCTTTTATTGACCATGACGTGTTGCACAGAATACTTCACTGGTGAAGACAGAAATACTAATTTTTTAAAAAAGACAGGAACACACATGCACATAAAAATTATTTTTAAAAATACAAATGAAACAAAAATAAAAATGCCTTTTTAGGTATTTTAGGAAAGTATTTATGTACTTTTATTTTTGTGATGCTATGAAAACATCATGTTGATTATTCATTGCACTTTTTGACATAAAGTAATATAAGAGCAACATTTTTGTTTGTTTTGGTGGTTCTTTTAAAAAATTCTAAGCAGTTATTACAACTTAGCCTGACTGGTCTGCTAAGCCAGTTATTTGCCTGCTGTTTGTGGTGAATGGTTAGTGGTGAAGCTTGAAAGCAGAGAAGGTTCTGAAGATAGGAAACTCTTTTCAAACATCTCTTTATAGATCAGGGGAAGGGTCCCTGTGTCCGGAGTCCTGCAGGGATATATCCTGAACTGCTATTTTAGTTTGAATCCTCTACAAATGACAGAACTCCTTCTATTAATTCTGTATTTTGGGCTTCGTCACTTTTTTTTTTTTTAAATTTTACCATTTTTCATGATTTTACCTCTCACTCACTTCTAGTTTCTCTACAGAACAGCAGTGGACCTTTGAAATCAGATAAGTCCTCGTGTTGCTAAGAATATATTTGCATTTGTTGCAAAAGTATGAGGAAAGCTGGGCTAAACTGAAAGACTTTTACTATGTAGGGCTCGACTTTTAGTAATGTGGCACAGCTCTCAACTATAAAACTCCGGCATTCCAAAAACATTTGGTTCCCCTCACATGAATGGTTTCATAGATTATAACTCAGAATTTATGCAGGTGAAGTTAATTTCAACCCTAGCGAATAGGATTTTTTTTCTCCCATTTAAACTGTTTTTCTTAAATATCCATCCTCATTTAAAAAGGAAAAATTCTGTGAATCTGGTCTCTTTAAGACTCTGTTCCTAACTATGTTCAGAAGACATATTTCCATATGAAAAGGTAAATCATCATTTTCTTATTATATTGATTTTCCACTTACAGCAACTGCAAAGAAAGTCTTCCTAAAAAGAAGGATCAAAGTCAACATATTTTTTATAACACGATGAATATTTTCCACACTGAATCATTCAAGAAATGAAAAATAACAGTCTATAGCATTTAAAATCACTGTGAGAATACACTCCAATGTACAAGCGCTGCACCTCAAAATATTTAAAATTATGAAGTTCTTGGCAGCCATAGCTTACATGTGTATAAGTTTAATATATTTGCACTGACAGAGATTCCACTTCAAAATACTCTACCAAGTAGGAATGAAAAGAGGGTATCATAAATGATTCACTGCGTCTTGTCAAAAGGTAGACAAGGTTTTAGTCCCTTGTGCAATTTTCTCAAGAATAAATAAAAAAAAAATGAAAACAACTACACCCAGATTTTCCTCTTGCATTGGTAGGTACAGCTACACTGAAGAAGCCCTGCACAGAGGAGTATCAAAATTATCTGTATGGGCATATACATACTGAAATGATGAGTAGCAATTCTAACCACTCTCAGAAAATACTATGAAACCCACACATACAGGTTAAAAAAATACTGCCATTAAAAAGGAGCATTCTATTACAACAGAACAGCAGGACAGAAACCTTCCTGCAGAACATGATTTAATGGACTCGAAAGATGAAGTGACTCCTTTCTTTGTAGAGAACCATGTAATCCATAACTTTCTAACAGCAGCACAAATAAGTTCTGCAGGCTGCTGTGCATGGCAGCAGACATGGAACTGCCAGAAAAGCTCAACAAGTCCTTGCTACACCATTACCCCACATCTCTGGCCTACAGAAAATGCCCCAAGACTATTCTTTCAAACAGAGAAAGGAGTGGCTGTCACATTCTTCTCTTTCACCAGCTCGTGACAATCCATCAGACTATTTGGAGGGAATATTCCTTGGTATCTCAGACACAGAAACAGTGGTAGACTTCAAGACAATAGTCAAAAGAAATGCCCTATGAACTATGCAAGCAGAAAAACCTCTCAGATTCCTTTATCTCTCATAAAATACTTTTGAAATATTAACACCTCTCATTCAAGCCATCCCATAACAAATCACAAAGCAGTGCTTAAGTAAGGAAGTGATATCAATGCTTCGCATGGTTATTAAAAGATGCCCTAGCTATAATTGAAACCAGGGAGCTACAATCAAGATGATCCTTATTAAAATAAACTAATGAGATTTGACAGAATATGAATTTAAGTCTAAATACCAACAATGTCATGCTGTCAGCAAATGAAATATATTAACTGAAAACTGTTGCGTTTGATTTAAGGCCCTATCATGCAAAATGAGAAAGGAGGTCACCCTGGACCTTCAGGGAATCTGTTCTTACAGAAATTTTAATTTTGTTCACAACCCCTAGGAAGCAAAAATAATGAACTGCCTTGCTCAGAGATGTGAGAGGTGTACCAGTCACACACTGACAGTGTTACAGCCCATGTTACCTCATCTACCTACACGAAATATTTAGCTGAAAGAGCAGTGATAATTGGGACTAGATAGTGCATGTGCTCCTTTGCTTATACTGGAAATCCTACTTCAGTGGAAATGCACATCTGAGCAAGTATTAGTAATTTTCCCAGAATAAGTGCTATAACATGCCCCTCCCTTGCTTCAGTCAGATGTAGAAGAAATGGGATTTGTGTATTTTAAATGAAATTTAAGTCTCTGGATCAGTTAGTGACAACAACAGCTTGCAAATGCATAGGTCTGAGCCTTTTGCATGCAGCTTGGATGCCAAAAATATTCCCCCATCCAAACCTCAGAGTGCATCTGAAAACCCAGCCAGGGCTACGTGCAAACAAAGTGTGTGACACAGTTTCAGTCACACACATTTCCAGGCCAGTTGGCCACAGAGTGTGACCAAGAAGGCTGAAGGCTCTGCCTTTGGATACCAGCTGGTCCTTTGGCCTGGTGTCCAACACATTTTTGACAGCCAGGTAGCTCTGGCTACTGGCTCCTGACTGGGCTCCATGATCCAAACTCCTCCAGAGCTAAAATTCTTAGAGGCTATTGGAATTTAACTGCAACCTCCCACACTTCCCTACACCTCAGAAAACACCACTCAGCACAAAACAAATGCACTGCAAAGTAGCAACCCCTGACCAATCCTAGTCCAGAGGTACAGGGCAGGTCCCAGCATAAATCAGGACTGGACACCAGTTATCCAAGGCCACTAGAGTGGTCTCTGCCGGCAAAGCAGGCACTTGGAAATGTGCCATTGGAAAGCTGAGCTGTCCCTTCTCATGTTGGTACAACCAGCTGGCTGGGAGCTGCACTGAGGCTGCACAGGGGGCATCTTGATTTGGCCAAAATCTTCTCTTCAGCCCTTCAATGCTTCTTGGGAGGACAAAAAGGCAAGCAAAGAAGCCTATTGCTAGTGGTCTGAACTGCGTGGTGGTGGTAAAAATCAACCTTTCCTGTCAGAATGGCTTGAGAGATGACAGCACAGTCAGGAATGGTGCCTCAGTTCAGCAACATTTTGTTCATAATGGTCCAACACTCAGTAAAAACTGCCTTAGTTTTCTATGTGAGAAGGCCACTTCTCAGACTCACTTCTTCTGATTTTGAGAACACCCCAATTGCCTGAAATCACCTCTTACATGAAAATGCCAAAGACCAGTCATATTCACACAGATTGAAAAATGTAGTCTAGTCTGTCTGGGAGAGTCCCTGGCATGATATTTTCATCACACAGACAGAAATCCTTGGCTTTCCAGCAGTCACAGTGGATGTTCCTTGACTGTTTCTGAGAGTCAATTGACATTGCAGTCATACATGTTATTTTAACAAATGAGAGCAGTAAAAGCAAGCCAAGTTGTACGCAAGGAATTATGATTTTTCTTTCAACTTAGTGGCTATGTGAACAATCAACATTTAAGGCAACTGAAGCTAGTTGTTTGGTTTTAAAATTATATTATCCACTACTAAACTTGCAGTTCAAAGATTAACTTCAGTACTTACCTTATCACATCCTAAGGCATATTTCAAGCGTTGGTTTGTTAGGGGTTTTTTTTCCTATCTCATGTAATAAAACCTGCTCATTTCTGGTGTGTGCAGTGCAGGAACACTTGTGACACCTGTGAGACCTGCAGAAAGCACAGTGTAAGTGCACAGTGTTTGGCTAACTTACACTCTGGTGGCAGAAAGTTTCCTGCTTCTGCTCATATATGACACTACAAAGTCTTGCTCCTTGTCTTCCTTCTTTTCTTCCTTTTCTTGCTCCTTGATCACACTCTACTTCTGTCCCACCAATTCATCTTCAGGGGCTGTAAGGAAAACAGAAGCATAATTAAAAACAAAATGCACAGAGCTTACAGAAGAT
>JAWWEW010000088.1:8980979-8991819 GCA_035583185.1 Anabacerthia variegaticeps | reverse complement strand
CAAAATGCACAGAGCTTACAGAAGATGAGAAAAAACCCCAAACAAACACACCCACATTCGCTCTGGCGTGTGGAAGAGGCACAACTACTTGTGAGACACAGTATTAAGAGCAAAAGGATTCTCAGAAAATCCTGGACATGGCCCAAGTTGCTAACAAGTCAAATCAAATTCCAAGGCAAGGATAACATAGATCAGAAGACAAAAATCAATGAATATTCTGGGAGAAATGTGTAAAGATTGTGTGATGAAGTGCTAAGTCAAAAGTGTATTTATATGAAAATGATTCTCCTGATACAATCAGGCAAAATGAAGACCATGCAAATTTTACAGAGCCAATACATCTATCTCCAGAGAAAATGGTGTTAGAAATGAGATAATCTGAATTTTTTTTTTTTTGGTGTTCCATTTTTTAAGTGACAGAAATGAGAATATCATAAAAAGGAAAAGATTCTTGTAGCCAGGAGTACTAAACAGCTATGACTGTCTCACTGGAACCTGAAGACTAGTCTGAAGAAAACAGCTTCATAGTGTGAAATGCCCAACTTGTAAAAAGAAAGAGAAAACACTCTAGACTGAGAATCTATAAATAATCTTAACTGGAAAGCGGGCTATTCAGCTGGCATAAAATAATTTCCTTTATTTTCAGTGAGTTAGGAAAAGTAGTGTTTTTTCTTTTGATTATATTTTAAGGGATGTTGTTTGATTTCTCACTGTATTTGTATTTCTCATCAATGTTTTTTATTATTTTTCAGTAAAAAATTGGCATGGGTGTTTATGGGGTTGTTTGGGGGTTGTTTTTCAACACAGTATGTTCTGCTTTTTTTCCTGTAGATTTCTGTAGCTTTGTACCAGTGAGTCATTGCATCCATCCTGCTGAATTTTCCAAACAGAGGAAGTGTGTAACTCACATTTTTCATCATATTATTAGCTTCTACCTTACATCTTCTTCCTCACTGAAATCAAGCAGAGTCCTTCTCTTATTCTGGATTCAGAATGAACAACCCCTGCAAACAGAAGTCATGGTGGGTGGCCAGGGAGTGTCTGAGCTGCCTTTGGGACCAGCGTCACTCAGCAGATACAGTACTGGTCTGGAAGACACATGTAAGAAGAATGGTAGTGAAATTTGAAGAAGACTGGAAATAAAAGGGCACTAAGAACCAAGAAAGCTGCACAAGAAGAGTGGGCTATGCATTTCTCATAGGACAGTAACCTTCTTGCAGGAAGATGTCCCTGGCACTGTTTGCTAACACCTGATTTTTTGGCAAAGCCTAAATAGACTACATGACAACCCTGCAGAACTCTAACTTTTATATCAGTTTTGTATGTTTGTGGTTTTAACCCCTTCTCTCCCTCAAAAAACCCCCACCCCAGACAGGCACCAACCACTGCAATTTGAAAATTTCTAAGAAGGACTTCAGGATGGCATGACTTTTAAGAGCTTTGAAAGTGCATGAATCAAGAACTGAACAACCCAAAATCACACAAGTGATAAACCTGTTAAAAGCAAAACCCTGAAACTCTTTCTTAGGTTTATCAGGAAGATTGTGTTTTAGCTTCTGTTTTCCCAGCACCCTTCTCCTCAAATCCTGAAAAACAGCCCATTTTAAGTGGCACCAGTGGGAATCTCCAATCTCTTTTCAATAGCAACCCAACCCAACATGAATCACAATATTCGCTTTTGCAGAAAATGCTGTCTTTGCACCCCTATTAAAAACGAAAATTCAAAATCTTTCATACAATGATACTGAATGCTCTTTTTTTTATTTTTTTTTTTGGGGGGGGTTGTTGCTGTGGCCTGAGGTGCCAGGAATAATAATCAGCAGGCCTATGAAGTTGCTCATCATGACAGTGCTCCCAGGTAAAAGCAAAACCTAATATCCGTTCATCTTATCTGAGCTGGGTTTAAGCAAACAGCTTTCATTCTGCACCCTTTCATGGTCAGATACTGTGGGGGGAGGAAACCCCCCTAAACTATGCTTGGAAGAAAGGCAATAAGCATCCTTGATCACTATTATAGATATGGTTACTTAATGCTTCCCAGGGATGATGAATGTGCATGGACCAGGGCTCTGCATGTGGAGCAGCTCTTCAGCTGGAGCTAAACTGCACATGTCTCTAAAACCCTCCATGGGACTGATACAGAAAAGCCATTATCAAGATATGCAGATTAGGCCCCCAAATCTGACAGAACCATATGAAATCACTTTTTTTTTAAACCTTTGTCAAGTGTTAATCAACTTTCTTTGAGACAGCACACTAGCTCACGCTCTGCCATGCAGAGCTTTTGGGTTTAACCCAAAACTATTGTAGAATTGTGTCTGTCTCATCAAACAAAGCCCACAATTAACATTTTGCTTGTTTTGAACATATGTCTTTGCTCAACAAGATGATAACCTCTCAATAGGACTTAATAATACATGGAAACATACATATTGCCCCAAAACCATGTTCATCTTGCCCAGCGTCTTGCTCAGCAATATTCAGTCTTGAGGGCCTGAAGGATGAATATGGAAAAGCTGGGGGAAAATGAACTTTCCACTGATATATCCTCTTGGTATCCAGCAGCTCAACACTGTTCTAACAACTAGTCTTCTAACCACCATAAGGTGCCAGAATTAATTTTAAAGTATACCAGAAAACTTTATGTTAAGACTCCATGGTGTTTCATGCTCTTAGTTACCTGCACCTGACTTATAACTGGCAAAAAATACAAGGAAAACTAATAAATGGCAAAAAAATACAATGAAAACCCACATGGGTTCACTTTGCAGGATGCTTTTGTTGTTTCCTTTGGTTTACTATGTCTAATAAACCAAAAATAGAGCCCATAAGCCAAAAACAGGGCTCCTAAAAGACTCGCTGACCCAAGCCCCGCAGCACAGGGTGATGGTGTAGAAGAGCTGGGAGCCTCTCAGCTCAAACCCGCTACAAATAAAACAAATAAACAACGCGCAGGAGAGGGCCGGGGAAATAAACATCTAGAAAAAAAAAACGACGGCCGCTGGAAAAACTCTGCGAAATGCCCGTTTCGAGTCACTTTCGAAGCGCTGCCGGGGTGGGGTGCAGTGCTCAGCTCTCCCCGCAGCATCCCCGACGGGAGGGGGTGACAAGGGTCCAGAAGAGGGGAACAGACGGGGGGCACCGCCTCAGCCGCGGTCTCCACGATGTCCCCGGGGTCCCCTCAACGCTGTGTTGGGGTACCACGCCCCGCATCCCACTCGCATCCCTCCCGCATCCCTCGGCATCCCTCCCGCCCGCGGGGCCCCGACGGCTCCTCCCGCCGCCGGGGGTGTGTTTTCTCGCCGTGCCCCATCAAAGCCCCCTCTGTTATTGAAATATGAGGCCGTTTCCTCCCCGGCGGGGGCGGGACTGACGGGGCGGGTCGGGCACCGCCGCCCCGAAGAAATGTCCCTTTGTTCGGCCGGGAGGGGCCGGTGCCGCCCCACGGGGGGCTCTGGGGCACCCCCTGGGCTCAGACCCCGGCCCCGAGGGGTGTGGGCACCCCCCCAGCGACCCCCGGGGTGCTCCAGGTCCCCCCAGGATGCTCACCCATCCCCCGGACGGATCCGAGAATCCGCGGTCCCCCCGTGGCCGTCTGTACCTTGCTATTTTACACCGGGGAAATGCATTGCATGTTTGTTTGTTTGTTTGTTCCACTTTTATTAACAGACGCAAACAGACACCCTGATATTTCTTTCTCTTAGGCACTCAGTGGGTCTCTATTCTCCATTTTCCTGTTTCTTATACATTTCTAAGATAGTGTATAGAAATACTACAGAAGTGCAATACAGAAGAAAATAATAGATTAAACTTAATTGAAAGTGCTTGTTTTGAAGCAGAATATACCTAGACAGAGGACTTTTGGGGCTGTCCTGTGCAGGGCCAGGAGCTGGACTTCCATGATCCCCGTGGGTCCCTTCCAACTCAGGATATGCCATGATTCCAGGCAGAGGCCTGTTTATTTGCTTGGGGTTTGTTCTATTTATGTTTTACTTTTCCTTCCAGTGGGATGTGCTGTGAAGTAGCCGATGAGACATAGCAGTGGTGACCCCTGCCCGGTGACGCTGCTGAAACTGATGTCCCTCCAAATGTGCCTTTGCACCAGGATGTGTCAGGCTCTGGCATTTCCTGATCGAGGAGGATTGATGGGCTGCAGCCTCTTTTGATGGTGCAGGCTGAGAGTTTGACACCCACAATGATAAAAGCCTAGCAGGGTCCAGACTGAAAAAATTATGTTGGAGAATGGCACTGGGTGTGACACGGTTACATTCTTCTGTTTAGCATTGGATTAAGGGGGAGTGGGGGGAAAGGATAAAATTAATCCACAAGACCAAGTTGCCTCAGTGACCTGCATTTTTTAATCTAGCAGGTTTTAGAGGTTAAGAATTCCAAATACATTTCCTACTGTTGGGACATGAGGTGTCAAGAACCTTATTTTTTTCAAGTGAAGGAAAGTAATGTGCTTTAAACATATAACATTATTTGAACTCAAATTTGCCATCATGTTGTCCATCGTTAAGGCCTGGCCCCTTTCTTTCCCTATTCCTTCCATCTGTTGTTGTTTTATTTGGGGTTTGGTGTTTTGGTTGGTTGCTTTTTTTTTTTTTTTTAAATAAGACATATTTATAGAGACAATGGTGTCAACACCTTTTGTCTCCAGTTGTAAGAGGTGAGATTCAATCTGTATGCTTTTCATTCCATGGCATTTAGAGAGTTAAAACCACATACTGCGTGGATTTTAGCAGACTCCTTTGGGGTTGTGTGTCTCCTGATGTGAAATGGACCACAACCCTGAAATTTTTGGTGCTGGAGGAATATCTTGTCCTGAGGTGGTGAACAGAATTTGCATGAAGACTTGGGGCCAACAGTAGCCTGACATTAGGAATTAGTGATGCCAGTGCCCTGAGCAAGGTGTGTTCTGTACTTGGGGTGTAGCAAGAGAAGCTGTGTTTGTTTCCTGGATTAATAATTCAACTGGAAGTTGGGGGTAAAAGAAAAACTGAAGGGGATCCTGTAAGGTCCAGCTGTTTCCGCCCCACTACAAACCTTCTTCATGCATCACTTTCTCCCTGTCTGAAACCAAGTTTCCTCCCTCAAAGTTAATGGGGATGGGGCGGGGGAGGTGAATAAGGAGAGGGGGAGTGGGAGTGAGCAGAGGCAAGTGGTCAGAAGTATCATGTTTCTCAGGGTGTCACACACCCTAAATCCCTAAATTCAATGGTCCCTTCACGAGGAACACTACCAACGCCTTTTCTTTTTTTAATTTTTTTAATATATATTTCTTCTCCTTTTTTTTTCTTTTTTTTTTTTTTTTAGACCCGTGTAGTTTTTAGCTCGAGACTTGTGTGCATTGCCAGAGGCTTTTTTAGGTGCGGGTCTGGGAGTGCTGGTCCTAAGGGGCGAGGACAGGGACCTGGAGGGCGAGGGCAGCGTGCTGGGATGGGGTGGGTGGGTGTGGGCGTGTGAGAGAGAGGGAAACCGCGTGTGTGGGTTTATTTTTTCCTCTCATTCCTGGGGTCTGAAAGGAAGCACGTTGAGCTGTAATTAAGACATCTTGGAGGCGTACTTAACTCATGACGTGTTGCTTTTCTTTTCCTCTCGGTGAGAATGTGGCTCTCTCTTCCCTGAATCAGGTCCTCTGCCACCCAGAGCCACAAAGAGACACTCGGGACATAGACACACACACGCACACAGTGACTTAAGGTGAGCACCAAAAACTTCCTCCGCACTTCGCTGCCCTCCGTCTCAAACTGCTGGAGAGTTCTGAGAGCATCTCGACTCGGGAGCTCTGCGCAAGGTAAAAAAAAAAATAAAAAATTAATAATCCAACTTTTGGGAAAGTTTGTTAGTCCTTTGCTTCTCGAAGCCGGATGGGGATTCAGCAAGCAGAGCCTGTGGCATCAGCTGCAGGGCTGCGCTGAAGGGATTTTTGAGCGATCTAATTTGGCAGCTGAGGCGGGGGGCGAGGGTGAAAGACGGATTGAAACTGGCTAACTTCAATGTCTTTGACTTTAAGCGCTCTGTGTTACCAAAGGAGGGATCAAATTGCAACTGCAGATTCCGTCTGAAAGACAAAAGTTGTGTACTTCTGCTCTGTGACTTTCTCCTAGGGGAGTACACATTTCACAGAGATTGTCTTTTCTTTTTTTTTTTTTTTTTCCTGAGAAATTTCTCGTTCCATTCAGATGCTTTTAGAAGTTTTTAGGACATAGAAAAAAACATGATGGTAGACTGAACAAACATTTCAAGGACTGGAAGCAGATCTGCACAAAGTAGTGCCCATCCAGATAGAATAAGAAGATTTTGATAAGATGTGATATGTTACATACTGATGTCATATTTGGCTGTTTACTGTCAGAGAAAGCCTGAGTGACATTTGGCACGGGTTTCTATACCACCTACCCTCACCAAGACAGTTTGATGCAGCAGCATTTAACATGTGTAGCTGCACATTAGCTGGTCCTTGGCTGCGGTAATTGTATCATTTTACTGTCTGTTTGTTTGGGTTTTGGGGTCAAACACATATAAAGGTGTCATTCAAAGCGTTTTTCATGGCAAAACTGCTTGTGTGGTAGATTTAGATACAGAAGGATGGAAAGCATTTGTGTGTTTGAATCAAGGGGGCTTATTGCTATTTGTATATAATTAGTGAGGGTTTAATTGCTGCTGGGATCTTCCAGGGCAGAAAGTGCTGCCATCTATATTGCTGTGTGATGTCATGTTAATGAAATAACACCTTCAGGAGACTCTGGGAACTTGGTGGTGTGTGCAAGAGAATCATGTAGGTGATTAACAGCAACGAGTTTGTATTAATGGCTACCAAGGCTGTTTTAGTGCCTAAATGTGGAAAGAGGCAATCTGGGAAGAGTCCTGTTGTTTTGCCAGGAGAAGATTGTTAGGAATATGTATGATGTGGTAGTTGAAAACATAGGTGCAGTGAGGCTGTGTAGCTATGGATACACACGCTCTCCATAAACAGTTTCTAGAGACAGGTTATTTTCAGCACGTGGAGAAATTTATCATGAGCAGGAAAATTACCATAAGCTCCTATGAAGAGGGAAGCAGGAGTCTGCAGCCTCATGCCAAGGCATGTCATGCAGGATGCCAAATCCTCGTGCTGCACAGACAGCTCATGCTTCCTTGGATTTCATATCCAATGAAGCCTGTAAAGTCAAGTTTCTCTGAATGCATTACCTGAGACTCTAACCCTTTATACTTACCTGTGTTACATTTGGTGTCAAGGGGAAAGGGAAGAAGGATGAAAAAAGGAACAGAAAGTAAGTGGAGGGTGGGGGGAATATCAATTTGTGATACTTTTCAACACAACACTTAGAGCACAGCAGGGACAAAAATGTAGAGAGCAGATTTCTCAAGTTAAACCAAAATAAAAGTCAATGCAGTAGTCAAGACACTGCCAGTCTGCACTGAAATCATGCCAAAAGGCCTGTCTTCCTAATAAGAATCCTGAATGTATAAGCAGATTCCAACAAGAAAGAGCAAAAAAACCTCTGTGTCATTATGAAGAAAGGTATAATCCACAGCAATGTCCTCTTCAGAGAATTACACTGACAGTGTAATTCACAGCAAAGCGTCCTTTCATTATAAACATAGTAGGTTCAGTTTCCCCTCAGTTTCAGTGAGCATGGTTAAACCAGCAGTTTCTAGGTGGGGAAAAAAAAAACCCACCAAACACATACCACCAAAAAACCCTGAATTTTGGGGCAGGGGGAGAAGAGGTGAGAGGGAGAAAAGGGTGCAGGGTTTTCTGTTCCATGATGGAGTGAACCTTTTTTAAGAGTTTGTAACAATAATAAGAGCTTTTTATAGTGCAAGTCCCCAGCCTTTCTGATTTTATGCTGATATGTGACTAAAATGATTACTTGTGTCCACAATTGGCCACAATGTGGAGCCAAAAGAACTATTATCAATACTTAATGAAGGTCACTCAACTTCCTTGCCCCTCAGCAAAAACCTGGAAATAATATGGGCTACCCTTTAAAAAGTGTTTTGAGATCTTCAAGTGAAGGGACACTTTGCAATTGCTTATATTTAAATGCATTAAAAGTTTTCCAATTCACTTCAAGGATTAAAGTGACAGAACTGAAATTAATGTTCTCTGCTTTTCATTTGCCTTTTCACTGAAGCAGTACTTAAACTATCTTTGGAACTTGAAGTATTTTGCATTTCTGTTTCATTGTAAATCCGAAAGTGTATATCATTGCTTAAAACTCTATGGAAATGAAAAGGTTTTTTGGTGAGAAAAAAAGTTATTTTCATATGACAAGCTGCTTCTGTTGGTTGTGAGGAAGTATTAGACATTCTGTCTCTGCTGTAAGTAACTGTAGCATACAGTTCTTCACTTGAAAAGAGAGCTTGTAACTCACAGGTAACAAAATGTTCTTTGGGGGAAAAAATAAAAAAAAGTCTGAATATACTTAGGATTTCAATCAATCGTGTTTAAGGAGGATTAGAGGAAACAGCTGGCTAAACAAATATTAGGTGTAGAGTGGATGCAGTGGTATAAATTAATAATGCCGTTCTTTATCTGCTGTATGAATGGGAGGTTTTGTGGAGATAAGGCGATTTAACACGGTCACTACATGCCACCTAGTGGATATTCCCGAGTCTTTTGGCAGATTTTTCTTTTATTCACAACATCTGCAACTAATTCATTCAGGTGTTATTTAACTGTAAGTGGTTAGTTTTATTCGGGTTTACCATTAAAAAAACCAAACAAAAGAAACAAAACAAAAAAAAAAAAAAAAACACAAAACAAAACAAAAACCCACAAAAAAAATAGGTAAGGGGGTTTTATTTTTAATAGATTTTTGGGAAGGCTATTTCTTTTTGAGCATCCATTAGATCTGATAAAAATCAGCTCAGCTCTCATTTATAATTTGGCACTCTTTCCAAAGACTTGTTAAATCACTCAGTGACAAATAGCCACAACTCAGTTTGACATACTGAGCTGTTGCTGCAAAAGCAAAGAGATTTTTGTGCAAATATTTTGTCAGGAGAAGTTTCATTCAACACTCAGGATGTCAAAGCTCCTTCCAAAACTCTTCTATCACATAGGATGGGCTCTTGTTAACCCCCTTTTTGTTTTGCCTCTGAATGTTTTGTCAATTATAGGTATAGACGAAGAAATTGTTGTATTATTTCTGATGGCTGATAGAATGTCATAAACCCTCTCTCATATTCTTTTTTCCCACCTGCCATTGCTCTCCACCTCCCTCAGATGTTGCATACACTTATAGCTAAGACTGTCTTTTCTCTTTGTTTGGGAAAGGAAAATGGCCCTTTTTTCCACTGGGTTGTTTATTTAATGGTGGATATTCATGTGCTGTAATTTCTCATATCTCTAAAAAATCTGCCATCAAATTAAGTTTAAAGCAGGCAAACATGCATTTGGACACACTTTGTGATCACATTTATGCTATGTGACCAACTTATATGATTTTATTTCCTCTTTTAAAATGTCACCATCATCACGGCTTCCCTGCAGTCACTCCCTAGGCAGCCAAATCAGGTGATGAATCCATGGTTCTGAATCCACATTTTTCTAGTGGGTGCCACAATGACTACTGGAGCAAAGAAATATTAAAATACATGGCAAAGTCAAGCTCCCTGTGCTTCGTTTTCTCCTGACTTTCATCACTGAGCAGTAAATCAAATGGCAACATCACACTTAGCAGAACAAGCAATTCCTGTGTCCTTCTCATTCTCTTAGCTTGGAAGACATGTTTTTGTCTGTTTTCTTTAAATTAGGACATCAGAATGGATGTCTTAAACAGCCATCAGTGGCTCTGAAAACACACATTTAGAACATACATTAAGAAGTCACACAGCAGTAACCTGCACTGACTCTGGAAACCTTTCTCAGGACTTAGAGGAGACATTACCACAGGAGGTTGTTAACACAATGCACGAGGTAATGGCTCAAGAGGGGAGGAAGTCTATTTTTCCATTAATCAGGCAAAGCTTATGAATTAAAGACTAGGAAGATAAAATACCCCAGCAGAAAATGGGCTAATTGACTGGATTCTCTGCGTCTTAGGTGACTTACCTTTCTTTTTATCTGTGCCTGGTCTGCTACTGTGAATCGCAAGAGCTGCTAATGCAGAGAGATGCAAAGCGTATTAATGAGAGTCTTTGCAAGGCCACACAGTCTCTCCTAAGACAAATCTTTCCACTAGTGTCACTGGCACACAGGGCCACTGCCACTTCCTAGAGCAGGGCACATCAGGGCAAAATCTACATCCTTAATTGTCTGGTGTAATAGAAATAAAATCATGAGACCAGAAGAATGTCCCT
Source organism: Anabacerthia variegaticeps (assembly GCA_035583185.1). Lineage (NCBI taxonomy): Eukaryota > Metazoa > Chordata > Aves > Passeriformes > Furnariidae > Anabacerthia > Anabacerthia variegaticeps. Next base: position 8,981,505 of record JAWWEW010000088.1, on the reverse strand, counting down.
GGATATATGCCTCTTGCTTCAAAAAATGTCATCTTGGCATTTGTCTAATAGCAGGAGACCATTATCTTGAGGCAGCTTTCCATTAATAATATCTCCTAATTACTTTAAATGCTCACATTCTGCAAGGGACATATGGGCAATGGAGACAAGTTAGATTGGAAATGGGTCTGACGGAGGTCTGAGTGGTAAAACACAATAGTTTCAAGCTACTCTAGTGTAGAAAGAATGAGAAGTTAGAATCATGGAGTGGTTTGGTTTGGTTTGGTTTGGTTTGGTTTGGTTTGGTTTGGTTTGGTTTGGAAGGGGCCTTAAAGGTCATCAAATTCCAGCTCCCCTGCCATAGAGTTACTTAGAGATATTTGGGTTTGATCAATTTTGGTCTGTTTTTTTGCAAGAGAATATATTAAGCTTGGGGAATTTTCGGCTTTTTTTTTTTCCCTTCATGTAATATGTTAATTTGCACTGCTTATGTTATGATACCTGGTAATTCATCATCTAAACTGTATCAATATTTATTACTGAATGA
>JAWWEW010000088.1:8935460-8960535 GCA_035583185.1 Anabacerthia variegaticeps | reverse complement strand
ACCAATAAGACAGCAGGTGAGAGTGACATGAGAGCTCCAGCAGCAGGAGAGCAAGTCCCCTTGCTGTCCATGAAATGGGAATCACAGTGACATCAGGGGCAGAGGTGTAGAAAACAATGACAGCCAGAGCAGCAGTGCAATTGCAGAGCATTCAGACCAAATAGAGAGCAAGGGGGAAGATAGAACTGGTGGACTTTGCTGCTGCTGCCTGCGCCTTACTGCTGTGGGCAGCAGGACACCTTTCACCTGCACTGTGTACCTGCTTGATTTGGCACCACTGAGATACAGCAAAGCCAGACTCAATGGCAAGTTTTTAAGTGAGTTTTCTTCTATGGCACACATTCCCTGCATCTTGGGAAGGCAGCTCCTGGAGTTGTGTGTTGTCCTGCACAGCTGGATGTCTTCTGCAGCTTGGACAAGCTCTGTTTTAGCTGGCATAGCTGTGTCTGCATCATGTTGCCTTTGTCACCCATCTAATTGCACCAAGAGGATTAACTAAAGGCCACAGCCCGTCAGAATCCATAGTAGGGAAGCTGAAGTGGAAAAAATACGGCAAATTAGTCACCAGTGGTGCCTAGTTCTGTACTAACTACTTAGCTGTGGCCTGTCTTACAATGCAAATATGGCTGGAAGAGGTGAAAGCCCCACCTGGGAAACTTTTCTCATCCCATTTCTGCCCTTGGAGCTGAGACCAGAGCCAAGCACCAGGGTGTTTCCGCCTCTGTACCCAAGAGAAGGAGCAGCTGGAAGTTGCCCAGGACCATGTGTCTGCCATCTGAGGCTCTGGAGTGGCCATGTATGTGGTCTGTCTTGTTGCAGGCAGGTCCTTAAAGAGAGCTAAAACTCCTTTAATCTGAGGTTTTAAGAGTTTACAGTTGTTTGAACATTCACCTTACAAATCCTCTGGCGGTGCTTCGGGAGAAAGGCTTGTTACCTTCCTCAAATCACATGCTGGACTTTGTGAAAACACTCACATGTCCCATCATTTTTTTCCTTCTTGCAGTCATTTTTTAGATAGTCCTTCCATTTAGAGACAAAGATAATTTTATTCAGGGGGAGGAGACTTGTCAAACCCTATTAGGAAACATCCAGAGAGCTACTCTGACAACCCTTCAGAACAGTGTTTGCCCCATCTTCCTTGACCAGAGCACTGCCTTACAACAGGTAATTTCTCATTGTGTGAAGGTGCCCAGGAGGCAGGATTTATTACTCATTTGAGCTGACATTCACAGCAGTAAGCCACAGTGCTGCACCCAGAGTGCTAAATGAAGAGATTGTGGTTCTCTGTGTCTTTGGTTTGTTGTGGTTTGGTGGTTGTTTTCATTTAATTCATCAACTCCAGGAAGACCAAGACCATTCATTTTGCTGTGCTCCCAAAAATAAAGACCTCTTGGCCTCTTGCCAAGCTCCAGTTACGTAATTTTTAATCCCGAATCCCTGTGTATCTTCCAACCCAAACAGAAACTATGCATCATTCCCCAGTCTGACATCTTCTTTTCCTCGAAAGCCAGAGATTCTTCCTCCTCTCCTAGATCTGGGAGCAGCCACGATGTAATTTCCTGCCAGAAGGGCACACCATCTCATTTTCTGTAAAAAAAAAAAAGCTGGCATTTAGAACACTGGAGGGTGTGGTTGTGTTTCAGGCACCACATCTCCTCCAGAACCTCCAGGGTCACGGGAGATGATCTGGGATGAGGAAAGCTGTTTTCCTTTCCTTTCCCAGGTTGCCATCAGGCAATGGCTGCTGCAAAGGGCCAGAGGAGGTGGGAGGCAGCCAGGAGGGAGGAACACCACCCCATCAGGATGCTGACACTGGAGTCAGAGGTGACAGTGCTCCGGGCAAGTCTCCAAGCCTTGCTGGCACAGGAGAGCTGTTGTTAGAAAGAGAGAGCATTAGCAGCCTGAGTCAGACTCTCCCTCCTCCCCAGTCCCTTCTGCTAATATTTATTAACTTGACTATTTCAGTATTAAAGACCCAACATAGTTGAGCTCTTATTCAGATTTCTCGGTAATAGCTGCCCCAAAGCATAACATTTCCCCTCCCAAGGTGGACAGGAGTCTGTGGAACGTCTTTGTCCCTGAAGGAAACAGGAAAATTCACAAACTGTGCTGGCTGTCTTCACTTTCCTCCCTCTCCTCCTCCTCCTGTGGAAACTGTTAGTAACACTTTCCATGGTGCCTTGCCTCAGGTCACCTCTCTCCTCGCATGCTCTCCTCTGAGAGGGAGAAGATGGGTTATTGGAGCAGCCCTGAGCCTCTGGGAAGAAGGGCAGTGAGAAATAACACCACTCACACGTGGCTGCAGGGGATCTGCTCTGCAGCACTGATTTTTCACTAGGCAGGAAGGTCTCTCATCCTGGTAAAACACCTTGCAGTACCCAAGCTTGTTCATTCTTGAGGGTGCTGGAGCCACGAGCAGCAGCAAAGCTCCTGACACAGCACCTCCTGACAAAGGGATGTGCATTTGGTCTACCTGTTTTTCCTTAATCAGGTGCACATTTGCACTCAGCAAGTTTTTCTTTGCAATTACCACCCCTGAAGGTGTTTGCATGATCACAAAGTGCTGCATCACCCTGGGGTCTCCTCTGCTCTTTGGCATAGCCAGTGTGGACAGAGAGTGAAATCCAACTGAGGCTGCAGTTTAGGTGAATAAATCATTGAGCTGCAGACCTGTCAACAACGCTCAGAAGCCTGGGACTGTCTGGAGATACTTATGAGCATCTCCCTGTAGCTGCAGATACTTCACAGATTCCTGCAGTGCTGTGGACAGAGAGCTGGCAGGGTGGGACACTCCACAGTGGGCTGGTCACCTGAACATTATCTGTCAGCCCATCTTCATCCCAGTCCTTCCCTCTGTCAGTCATCCACAGCTCCCTGGCTAATGACATTTTCTCATGACTTTCTGTGGTTTTGTGTGGGCAATCCATATCCATCCCAAGGGATACCAGCAGAAAATTGCTGTTGGCCTTCAGCAGGATCATCCTCTCAGCAGCCTCCACATTTGGGAGCTTATCCATGGCCTTTGATGAGTTTAGATAGAGCCAGACTGAACCTCAGAGTAGGGAATCACACTTCCAAGCAGCTACATTGACTTGCTGAACACACAAAGGGGATGACAAAGTCTTTCATCACAACCTGCTGGGCAGAGTGATGTTTCCCCAGTGACCTGGTGGTTCACTGCTCATCTCAGTCAGTGTCTCAGTGGTCAAGGACAGCAGCACCAACAGAACCACTGAGCTTGCTGAATAAATTTTGCAAACTTTGCATGAGCTGAGAGGCAAGAGATACTGAAAGGAGGGAATATTCCCACTTTCGGATGCATCTGCTGACTGCCACATGAAATCTGCCTTTGCCAGGGTTTTCCCAAGGCAGCACAGCCTGTAAAAGCCCCAGAGACCCAGGGCTGGAAGAGCACCTGCTCCAGCTGACTGTCATAGGCATAATGATTTCACAGAGCAACATCTGCTGCAGTGACCTACTAGAGGGAAGGAAAGCAGGAGGTCTGGGGTGAGGAGGAGAGGAGCCAGACAGTTGAATACAGGTTTGTGTGAAAAGTGAGGTCAAAATATCAGAGATAAAATAGTGATGAGTATGAAGGAGATCAGGAAAACAGCTGAGGGAAAAGCGGGTTGAGGTGATGAAGAAAGTGGGCAGGAGAGGATCAGATTTTACATTTGAAGATAAACTGACTTCCTGGGTCTTGTCAGAAATGGAACTCCTACTCAAAAGTTAGAATAAAACGCAAATAGAAAATGTCTAAATTGTCTATTTTAGAATTATGCTGACACTTTTCATGTCAATATAAATACTGTTGTTTGATACAGTAATGGCTTTTCTGCTTTATAAGTGGGATTCACTGCATCCCAGATTGTGAGGAGCTTTGTATACTGCTGCCTGAATAAGCTGAGTCCATACAGAGAAACTGACTAACGAAAAAAAATACATAATATTGATATGCAGCCCTTGAACAACCCACAGGAAAATATGGGATGTTTGTGTGGGGCATTTTATGGATGGTGACATTCCTCCATCAGCTATACAACTCTGTAAATATATTTACACCACTCCATCCTCACGACTATGGGCTATATGGCATGGCCTCTGCCTGCATGGGGGGCACAGACATACTTGAAGCTCAGTAAATAATTATTTATACGTGGTTTATCCACCCTAATGCTGCACGGGTCAAAAATGATTGCAGGGAAATGATCCTGCATTGATCACAACCACTTTGTAAAAGGAAAACTAATTATTTGGGATATTTTCTTTTGTTCTGTTCTGTTTTTCTCCCTGAATCCCAGCAGAAAACGGGCCCCGTCTACTCGTGGTAGCAGAACAAGCTAAAATCTTCTCTCACCGGGGAGGCAACGTCACACTGCCATGTAAATTTTACCATGAACACACATCAACAGCTGGCTCAGGAACCCACAAAATCCGGGTCAAGTGGACCAAACTCACCTACGATTACCTCAAGGAAGTGGATGTGTTTGTGGCGATGGGGCACCACAGGAAGAGCTACGGGAACTACCATGGCAGGGTGTTCCTGCGGGAGAGCAGTGAGAACGACGCCTCCCTGGTCATCACAAACATAAAGCTGGAGGACTACGGGAGGTACAAGTGCGAGGTGATTGAAGGACTAGAGGATGACACGGCAGTGGTGACTCTGAACTTGGAAGGTAGGCAGCACCTGAGTTGTGCTTCAAGCCAGATTTATGTGGTGTTAAGGAATACCTGCTTTTCCTTCTCTCTTTTTTCTCTTTCCTATTTCTCCTACCACTGCTGTTATTGTATTATCAGTGATAACAGCAAGTTGAGAAGCAGAATTCATTGTGCTCTGGGGAATCTTGGCCTGACAGCCTGTGACATCAATCATAAATTAGAAGAACATTAGGACTACTATAACTTATGCAAGCCTTTGGCATATTCAGCTTCCAATGAGACCTGGTGTGAGAGGAGCCAAAAAAGAATGAGCAAACAAGAACTCCATGTGTTTTTTATTTTGCTCCTGTCATTTTGCAGAAGTCACTGAGTCCTTTCAACCTGGGTGAAATTATACTAAATTTTCCCCTAATGGTAATTTCACAGTACTTCAGAACATTTTAAGTTATCAAGCCAATACACATATTTCTTACAAAGATGAAAAAGTAGTTATCCAGATACAATGGTTTTGATTTTTTCCATCCTTATATTGACTTAAAATAGTTCTGTATTTCCTATCGAGACAACTCCTACATGTAGTCTCTAGTCATTTCCCTCAGCAATATTCTTGAAAACAGTTGAACACAAAGCATTTGAAGGATTAGTGAAACAGGTTTTAAAAGGACCAAAAATTCAGTTTGCCTTCCTTCTTATGAAATTCAGATAAATCTTAAGAGTTCCAAAGCATGCAAATGAGTGTTTGGCCTTTTTCTCCCCCAAAGCACTGCACTGAACACAGGACTAAACTAAAAGATTCATGAAGACATATTAATTACTGTTATACTTACCAGCAAGTGTATGCCAGAGGGATACTTATGGGGAAGGTTTGGGAAGGGAAAGGTTGGGAAGGAAAGGTTTGGGAAGGTTTAGGAAGAGAAGATTTGGGAAGGGAAGGTTTGGGAAGGGAAGGAAAGGCAAGGCAAGGGAAAGGGAAAATTATATGACTGATTCATTGAGAGTTTCTATACATTATGATAGTTCTACAGTTGTCCTGCACAATAACACCACTGTCTGAGGGTTTCTTGGAACCAAATAGACATCAGTGGCTTAGCTTAGTTCTTTACATCTATTCTTTCTTTCCTGGCTGGAGGGCAGAAAGACCCTGCAAAGTCTTCATGCCAGCAGGACAGTTGATCTAGGTTGTTTCACCCCACAAAATCCAGTGCACACTGTTCTTTTCAAACTTAGGAGATAAAGAAAACTGGACATATACATGTTTAGTTTAAGTTCTCTGAAACAGTTTTGAGTGAAGATAGAAATGAGTAGTAGCAGAAAATATTTTACTTTATTCTTTGCTGTCCAAAAAGCTCTCATGTGTTCAACCTTGACGAGCCACACAAGGGAGACCACATCATGGTCAGCTTTACCCAAGCAAAATCAAAGCTCTGGTCACCTGCCCAGGCTTTTGCTTCCCCTGAACCCAAAGTTCATTAGTTTTCTGCTGTAAAATAAGGAGGTTCTGGTACAAATGCTCCTTGCTGTGTCAGGAGTGCCTGGGGAAAGAGACATGCTGATGGTTATAGAGACAGAGCAGGACGTTTTGCCTGAAGCTTGGTACAAATGTTTGTGCACACACAGAAATCCATATCTGAAAGATATTATTTGATTGATTCTACAGTAAGAAAGCAGTGAGAAATCTTTTCTTTACTGGAGTAAGGCAACTGAAAAAAGGGAGATTTCCTACATTTTTTACTGTTGCTGTGCTGTAATACAGCACCAGCCCTTTGGCTACAAGGTCAGGGTCCCTTCTCCATAATAAGAAATTCATAAGGATAGGAGGAATCATATTTCTTCAGCCTAGTTTGTTCCAGTCTGTGTTGAAAGGAAAGTTTATATATTTTAAGTAGTGTCTGGCTAACATAACGAACAATGTATTTTAAATTATTTTTGTCAGATGTGGGACAGGTGAAAGACTGTTCATTTCTGACATTGTGGAGTGCTGTTTCTTAAACTGGCAGAAACATTTCCTTTGCAAAACCTCATGGCAGAAATTTAACCTTTCAAGTGAGTTAAGACCAGGGAGAGCATCAGTCCTGCTCATGTAAAATAAATCCAGTGATTCTGGGTCTATGGTGCACTGAAGTTTCCTAATAAAATGATGAGTATCAAAATGTACTAATATTACAATGGATATATATAGCTGATGGAATATATACCTGTTTACAGGACTCTGTATTTATTTTTTTCAACTAATCTGCAGCTTTATGTTGCACTGGCATTAATTGCCACTTAATATATTTGAGCTAAGCAGAGCAGATCAAAGGGGAGGAAAAAAAATCAATAGTTGGACAAAATTAAAATATATCAACCCATTCCAACAGACTACATCTGCTATAAAGAAACAGGTTAATCTCACAGTGGGAAGGATTTGCATCAATAGCCTGATGTCCTGAGATGGTGGCCTTAAGGAAGTTTATTGGCAGCAAGACAAAGACATTTACACCCAGGAATGCCCACTAGCAGTGCAGAGCAGCTGATGGCTCCCATGTGAGCTCCCTGTGCAAACAGCACAGCTTTGGCTTGGTGAAAGCATGTCCATGTATCAAAATGAAAATTGTTGACCTCTACCTCAATGGACCTTTTCTCTTCTCCCACTGTGGTAGTGCTTTAGTCTTACCAGACTTGAACGCCTCCTGGGATTGTAATTAAATTAACTGTTCAGCTGGGTACTTCTAGCTTTGGAAAAATGCTGGAATTAGATTCAGTCTGTGTTTGTTACACAGCTTACTTTTTTGTGATATGTTTTCTTAGCTGTTATTTAATGCTGAACCACATCATTTACACACACACACACACACTGTGCTGCCTCTAGCTCAGAACTAGAATTCACTTCAGGTTTACACAAACACCAGCTTTAAGGACAATTCAGTCAGGTCACAACCATCCTCCTGTTTGTAGCCTGGAGTACAAGGACTGGCCCAAGGGAAGGAGGTTTGGGCTGGGTCTGGCTGCTGCAAGAAGCACTGCAGAAAGCAGGACATCCCTTCTGTTGACTTCATCACCAAAGCCATTTCCTCTCTGAACTGGTCTTACTCTCCTCCTGCACATGAAAAATGGATCAAGAGTTCTACACTCTTTCTGAAGTGTTCTGAAAATCAAGAGCTTCACAAATTAAAAGGTCTCATAAGGCAGGGAGATATTGCTGTCCAAGCCATGAGAAAAGGAAGAATTCTCAGCTTATAGTAAATTGCCTTTGTGGTGGTGTTTTACTGTTCTACACTAATTTTTCTTTATGGTAATGCTCTACTAGTTTACTTTCTTTGGATTAGTTGGCACTGCAGTGAATCTCACTACACCAGGTTTGTGTGTTTGCCTTCCCAAGCTTGTGAAACCTCCACCCCTGTCCCTCAGGGGTGCTGCTCAGGCTCAGGTTTGGTGCATTATTCCTTCATGAGATCCCTGGGGGAGGAGACAAGGAAAGTGGAACAGTGTTAAGCTGCCACAGGCAGATTTTTACTCTATTAGAACTTTTTTTAATCATTTCTGCCTTCAGAGAGAGGTGATAACTGAACACACTAAGTTTGCAATACAGGCTATAATATAATTACTTTTTACATCCAGCACTAACAGAAATATGAAGATCTAGATAAAACCATTCAAAGGTTCTGTGCAAAACAGCTTTTAGATAAAAGCTCTTTGTGTGGCTCCCCGTGAACCCAAAAAACCATTATCATTTCTGATCTTGCTTAGAGGTATATTAGCCTTTATGTCCATGGCAGAAAAAAACCAGGCACTCCTTTCAAAACCAGACCTTGTAGTTCAAAGAGCTCAAACAGATCCAAAGCTTCATAGAAACAAATTTTTACAAATTGTCAAAACAGTCATTTTCTGGTGTAGCCATTTGGTCTTCAGCTGGATGCGAGCAATGGGGAGTTCATAGCTGAAACCAACTCCAAGGGCAGGAGAAATCAGATTTAGCCTAATACCGTATGTCACATTTGTTTGTTTTGTGCATTTCTGTTACATTCATACACAAAAAAAAACTGTGTCAAACATCCTCTGTATGATAATCTGTTCTACTCTCTGCTAAAAAACTGATTTCATGGGACATGCTCTTTGTGCATCCCTAGAACGGAACAAAAAGTCCTGTAAAAGCCAACAGGGGGTTGTCAAGAGTAAGTCATGGCAGACCAAATTCCTTCTGCGACAGGGTAACAAGTTCCTTGCAGACACAGCTCTGTTTGCACGTGCTGTGAGAAATGGTCCTTGAAAGATGCAGGTGAAAGAAAAAGTTCAAAAAAATTATCAGGAAATTTATGACCCAAAATGAAAACGTTGATAAAATTAGTGCTAATTAGCCCAAGAAGAACAAGGGAAGACATAAGTCTCCAAATCTTGATAAAGGCTGTGAAAACATAAGGGAATAATCTGCCCTAGGCCAGATGAGTCTAGTTCGTCTGCTTTTATTTGTCAGGAACAAGCAACCCCACTGACAGCGTGGTTATGGGATGCTGTGGGCTGGAGGGACACTATTTCAAGCTTCAGTTTCATTTTTAGGGAGATTGATACCTGCTGACAGCTGGCAGCCCACCCTGTGGCTGAGTGATCAGACATCTGACAGTCCTGACAGGCAGGGAAATGGAGACAGAGTCTCTGTGAAAATGGGGGATTTACCAGTTTTTACAGAATTTTAGCAACCCAGCATGGAAAAAATTTGCCACTGAGTCTATGAACATGCTAGCATAGAACTGTACCCTACAGTATACTATATAGTAAACCCTAGTGTTACCCCTTGTTTACACTGGCTACAAGAAAACTTACTTTTCTGTTTGGGCTAGAACTCAAGGAATCCCATTTCTTTACCCTGGCTGTGAAAATACCTTTTTTTTTTTTTTATTTCCACCCCTCCATATGGGCCAACAGAAATTTGTGTTATTTTGTTCTACATGTCAATACTCTTAAAACTGCTAATTGTGTGTGGTGCTGGCTTAATAGACACCCATAAGTTGTTACAGGAGTTGAGCTTTCTAAGGTTTTTTCCCTCACCTTGCTGTCCTGGGTAAATGTTACAGCTCCTTGCACTGAATATGTGCTTGCAGCAACTGAGTAATTGCTCTGAATTTTAGGGATTACCTGCGTGTAAGACTCTGAAATACAAATGACTTACAGAAGACAGAAATAAATTCTCCTAAAACCACAGTAATGGGAACAGAGTTGTAGGCTTGAGCACTTGAATGTAAGGCATTCATGGAAATGCAGGTGTTCCTGCAGGGGGGATAAGCTGTACATCCAGTTCTTGTGTTCTGATTTGTTTGAAATCCTAATTTCCACCTCAAGATTAATTTCCTGGACTGCAGTTGCTTTGTTACAAGTGCATCTAAAAAGCCTCACCCATCCCTCCTCTGTCACTAACAGATTTATTCCCCACTGAGTTGATGTGTCTCCAGTTCTTCCTCTTTTTTCTTTCTTTTTTGAGGCAAGGAGGTCTTCCCCTAGGGGTAGGACCATGGGCTTGGGAGAGGAGCCACACTGTGGAGCCCATACTGTAAATTAATATCCACACTCAGGCTCCACACATCACTCAGCTGCTTCCTCAGGGGAGGGAGGGGAATCACAAAGGTCAGGTTAAGGCTCCTCAGCTCCGTCTTCCCACAAACTAACCAGATTTTAACCTTCTGGGTCTGGGAGTTTTTATCTTCCTCCATTTCTTAAGCTGAATTTGTTAAGGTTTGGACGCGGGTGTTTTGTCTAGTTGCAGAACACGGGGCTGGAGTCAGGAGTTTAGATTCAGTCTGTGCTTTGGGGAATAGCAACAAGCCTCAGGACAGCTTTTGTCCATTCAAGAACAGATGGGATGGATTATCCCTTGACGGGTTTGTAAGATCCAAGATTGAGCCAGGCGCTCTGTCGTGAACTGAAGTTCAGCACTGCTGAAGTCTAAGAAAGGGAAGATGAACAGTAAGATCTGTGAATTTCAGCTAGGTTTGATAGGGAAGTGATGGGGAAAAAAATAACAAAAATGCAATATCATGTAAAGCTGCACGAAACACATACCCAGTCAATTTCCCTCTGCAAAATCACCCATGGCCACCCCCAGCTGCAGGGTGAAATTAATGCTAATCAGTTGCAGGCTTGTACTGCAGATGAACTCGAACAAAAAATGGGCTTCTATGCAGTCTACTCAAATATAACCCAAAGCTAATATTACAGTTTAGTGCATATTTATGTTATGAAAACATTATGTCCCAAACTGTCAAACTCAGATTTGTAACACATTTACATAAAAACTTAACCCCTTTTAAAAAGTGATTTGGGAACCCTTAAGAAACCAAATCTGTTTAAATAGCTTTCTGTTCATTCTTGCTCTGTTTTTAGAAATGTGCAAGCTTATGTCTTGATTAAAAATTAGCCACCTCACCTGATTTTAGGTGTTTTTTTTACATGTATATGCAAATCAGACACATGTACTGGGCAAGGAATTGGTTGTCTAGGGAAATGTAGTTCTGGAAAAATAATAAGTATTGAATTTCTAATAAAGTAGTAAGACTTGGACTCCTATGACATTTGCTAAATTTTTATTATAAACAGTGGTATTTCTGTCCACTAGCACCGAGGAGGAATAAATAATTTTTAATAGAGATGAATGAAAAGCAGATATCCAGAAAAATATGAAACATCTTCAGCTTCTTGTTTATGAAGTTACAGCAAACACACATGTTGTGTTACATTACATGCCAGCTCAGAACAGCCCGTAGCTGAAACGCCCTTTAACAAAGGATTTACAAAAGGAAAGAGCTGAAGCAGACTCTCTAGCTGATGACTGGAGGAGAGCAAAATATTGTTTATTATTACCCTGCCAAGTTTACATTTGCATGCTTTATTTTCTTGGACCAAGTCACTGAGGTTTAGTAATAACAAAGACTTTTAGCAAAAATAACACTTCTTGGACCATAGAGGGGTGAGGGGGAAAAGGGAAAGAAGGGGAAAGAAGGGAAATATACTGGTGGAATAGACACAGCAATGGGTTTGAATGGTTGGAAAGAAGAATGGCTTCATCACATGGTGACAGCCCTGCATGACCGCAGTGTAATTTCTCTATATCTTACTCTACATTGCCCTGAGGACAAGGAAGTTGTCATAGGCAGGAGAATTCATCATCAGGGAGAAAGTAAAAATATAGATGTTTATACCAGTGGCTCATCTCATGTGTTATCTTGTCTTCAGGCCCCCACCAAGTGCTGCATCCTACAGCAGTTAGTTCTGCAGAGATGTTTGAGAATAACCATTCTGAGCTGGATCTTCTCTGACACTGCTTTATTTCAGTGTATTGTGAGACTGGGCAAAAGCCAACCATAAAATTTAGATATGGGTTAAGTTTCTAAGCCCAGCCAAAGATTAGGGTGGTCTGATCCAAAAGCTTTGTTTCAAGTCTCTCTCTTTTATCAAAGCCACATGGGGAGGTGGTTCTTCAGTGTGTCCTGAAACATCTTATGTGCTCCAAGAAGTAATGTTTAACTTCAGATCTTTTTTGTAAAACAAGCAGAAAATACACTGTGAAAAAATCTGTCAGAAAAGGGCTGTGATTAGATGTTACTTCTGGAACAAATCTGGCGGTGTCCCCATGCTTCCCATCTCCTCTTGGACGTCCTCTGTTGTGAGAAGGTCTCTCTGCAGTGCCTGTCTGAATGGCTCAGCACCAGTGAGCACCAGACAGGGCGTTGGGATGGCCTGTGGCTCATCCTGCAGAGTGGAAGTACACATTTGGCAGGTCCACAGACAGACAAAAGACAAGCTATCCTGGACCTCTCAGGAAATCTTGGCAAGGGTACATGCAAAGAACAGAGCACTCTTTTATGTCTATCAAAACATTCCATTTTAATGTCTGTGAGTAAAAAGGAATAGTTCATAGAAATTGTTTGACAATGTCTCTTTTTTTTTTTTTTTTTTTTACTTTTTCTTTTTTTTTTTTAAATGGCTGCCAGGAAATCCCCAAATCCCATTAAAAAAAAAAATAAAAATTAAAAAAATTAAAAAGTAGAATGAGGCTAGGCTTTAATTGACTTTGTAAAATGAGAATTTTATCTTGCAAAGTTCCAGCCAGCTCTGCTCCTTTTCACATACTCTGAGTGCAGGAGGGTGAGATCACTGTGGTGACAGCAAAGCTGGAGATGCGAGCAGCACCCAGACCTGGCACAGCTCCCACTGGGAAAGGGATGGGGTTGTGGGGTGATGAGCCAGCTAGGTGAGGCAGCTAGTAACCCTTCCCAAACCCAGTGCTGATGTGCTGCTGGCAGAGCATTTCCCCCCAGAAATAAACCAACAGTCCTGACACACACCATGGGGTTCACCTTTATTTCCCCTTCTGGTGTCTGTAGACCCTGTTTCCCCTCCCTCTGCCCCCTCAGTGCCCAGTGACCCTCCCTGCTTCCCCCATCCAGGTGTGGTGTTCCCGTACTCCCCACGGCTGGGCCGGTACAACCTGAACTTCCACGAGGCTGAGCGGGCGTGCGTGGAGCAGGACTCTGTCATCGCCTCCTTCGACCAGCTCTACGACGCCTGGAGGTCAGGGCTGGACTGGTGCAATGCCGGCTGGCTCAGCGATGGCTCTGTGCAGTACCCCATCACCAAGCCCCGGGAGCCCTGCGGAGGCAAGAACACGGTGCCCGGGGTCAGGAATTACGGGTTCTGGGACAAGGACAAAAGCCGATACGACGTTTTCTGCTTCACCTCCAACTTCAATGGTAAGAGCCTCCTTCACCCCAACCTCACAAACAGCGTTTTTCTGTGCCTAGGTGAGAAACCCTGTGGGCAGAAAGTGGTATTTGGTTTGTCAGAACTTGTGTTAGGCTTGGAAAGCCTTGCTGTTGAATTTACGAGGGCACATGCGCAGAGGAACCTCGTCTTTGCCATATGCTCATGTAGGTCGTTTTTACAACTCAAGACTTGTATTGGCAGGAGTTTCTAATATTTCCACTTTCACCCCATTAAAATTTATATGTACCCTTTCAGTGTTGATGTGTGCCCAGTTTAATTCAGTTAAAGGATGAAGAAATCTGTGATTCATTAATGCAGCTTTCCTGTCGAGTTCAATTACAATTCAACTCATATCACTTAAATATACCCTCAAAACAAAATTCTGATCATCACTTCATCCATACTGCAGCATCAGGCAGCTCCTGCTCATGTACCAGGTCTAACATGACTAATGCTTCCTTATCAGCAAACCTATTTCTAGCTTTACTCCTTAATAATTTAGATTCCTAATCTTAGCACACTGCCAAAACTCCATTCGCTTTTGCTCTGAGGTTGGACTGCTGTAAACCTTATTTTAACAACTGCAAGCCTTTTTGCTATTAGCAGACATTACTTTCAGTATGGAATGGAATTATAGGACTCGCTCTCAGCTTGCCATCATTTCAGGTTTTATCTAGTGGCTGGAAAGGATTTAGAGGGCATTGCTGTGAATGGGAGCAATGCTGCAAGCACACATGTGCAAAAGGAACCTACAATGCTCTACAGCATCCTACTTGTGGATAATTCCCACACAACTTGGCACATGTTTCGCTTGCAGCATACTCAGACCATGGAGCATGGCTTTTTTTTGTTTATGCACAGATTGCTTATCCACAGTGAAGCAGTTTTGTCCTGAAGCACAGCAAAAAATAAATACAAGCCTTGCTCTCAGAAGATATGCTCTAGTACTCAGTCTGCTCCACCCTCTCAGAAAAACACCCAAAACCCAAATCCTCAAGCCAACAAGATTAAATGATCTGAAACAAAAGTTTAGCTGATTTTTATCATGCTTCATCATTCCAATTTTTTCTTGTTTCATATATCCAAGGTGAAATATTATATGAACTCGTCTCTTACATGCAGATTTGACCCTGTATTATAGAAATAGCATTAAGGAAAAAAGTAATCTGGGAAAAAGAATTAAAATATGCTGGCTTCAATATTCATAATGCTTGCAAAGTAACTTGTGACTTGTAACTATTGTTCACCAATCACCACCCTTTTTACACACTAGTAGCTCTCTCTTTAGGAGAGAGAAGTGTAATTTCTGGGGGCAAAAAGTACAAATAAAAATAAGTACCGTCAGATAAATATTGTCTGTGCACTGGTGAAGGAAGGAGAGAGGGAGAATGAGGAATGAGGGAAGGTGAGGATAAGGCACACAGGCAGGGGAACAATCAAGGACAAGACAATTAAATGAATTTCAACCTTGATAAGTTTGTTAAACTGACCTGCAAGACAGAACACTACACAGAAATAGAGTGGGATCTCTCTCTCCCATTTTGTGCATGTATATACATAAATATATATATACATGTAGTGTGTGTATGTACCCCACAACTCAGTGCCATGTAACTCTCTCAAGAAATCAGCAGAAAATCTGTATTTCTGCTTCCCTCAGCATCCCTTTCCTTGACTCCCCAGATTACATTGTCCTCACACATCCCTGCTGTGTTCTTTTGTGTTCTTCATGTCCCAGGCTCACCTCAGTACCCACAGTTAACCCAGCCCCTCTCCCAAAAATTCCAGCTCCCTGTTTTCAGCTGATGGATGGCTCAGGCATGTTCAACGGCATGTGTTAACTTCCTCACTGAAAAGGGAAAACTTACAATAACCCTTTTTGCCAGCAGGCTGGAACTGCCAGTTTCCAGAGGCAGTGGCTACAGGCAAAAATCTGCTCCTGCAACACCCAGTATTGATTCTCTCAGCTCAGGAGCAGCCAAGGAAAATGAGAAGTGGTTAGGAGACCCTGCATTCCCAGTAACGGAGGTGACTGCTGGAGTCTCCTGGTTGTACAAAACAGAGGAGCCTTCAACTTTATATAAGGGAGCCAGGAAAACCCAAAGGGCCCCAGGATCAGGGAAGTGTAAGGTTGGAAAAGTGTCACTTGTGGGAAATTCTGTAAAAGAAAAAAGAAAGAAAGAAAAAAAAAAGAGGTTGAGTGAGGTTTAGATTTTTGGTAACTAGATTTTTTTTTTTTTTTTGAAGGAAAGAAATACCCCCAAAGACATTATAACCTCAGGGATCTTTTTTTTTTTTTTTTAAAAAAAAGAGGGTTCAATTCTAAATAATTCAGTAGTCAAACCAAAAAATCTTTGTCTAAAATATGTGCAAAGTTTGATTTTTGCCTGAATAAGAAAGGTAAAAAGAAAACTTATATTTAGCCATTATGGTAAAAGAATGAAACTGTAGTCATCAATGAACTCAAATCCAGGCTCAGTGTTACCACTCCGGAGCTGTTGGATCCTATGTGTGATGAGCTGGATACACAAAAAAGTGCTGGTTAAAAAGCTGGGATGGGGTTATGCCATTAGTGAAAAATTCTACATGCATTTCTGTTACCTGCACAGGGAAATTGTTTGAGCAAAAGTTGTCTGCAATGCAATATAAAATAATCTTGTTACTTTGTGAAATTACCCTCCACAGTGTCTTTTCTCAGACTAAGGGAAATGCAATACTTGAACATTTTGTTCTGCCTGTATAACTCATTTATACTCAAATCTTTTTGTTGGGTCACAGAAGATAGGTTCATATTCTGTGTCCAAAAACATGAAAATGTTTCATACCCTTTATATTTAGAAGTACCAGCAATTTGCCCAATTATAAGACTATATAGTGATGTTTCAAAGAGCAATGCAAAGAGTAATATTAAGAGTAATGTTGTCTGTGAAATCCATCAAAATATTGTGAAATAACATGATTTTTTTTTTCTGCCTCATTTCGATGGCAGCATGTTTCCCAACCTGTTTTTACATTCCTTGTGTTGATAAAAGCTATTGAAAATGTATACACACAAGTGGGAAGTATCTAGCTTAGATTTGAAAATTCCACACTGGAATTTCCTGGGGTCTGAGAGCTCAGCTCTGCTCTCTCACAGACAATTTCTCCTTCACTTTGTCCTTCACAGTGGGAGCCACTTTAGTCCACGTTGTCTGTAGGAAAGCTGAAGGTTCCTGCCAACCTGCCATGACCCAAAGTTTTTCCAGGGCTGCAGATAATGCCAATTTATTTCCCTGCCTTGTCCCAAGCAACGGGGATGCTCCCCTTCTATGCAGTTTGGGGGAATAAATGCAGATGAGTCCTTCATTTACAGTCTTCCCCACAGATCCTAAGAGGCATAAAACCACCAATACATAACAGAAGAGCTGAGTGGTTATTCTTTGTTAGGTTTCAAATGGCTTCTGAAGGAGAACAGCAGGGTTTTGAGAAGGAAAAGCCATGAGAATCTTTTGCACTGAAAAGATTAAATTAGCTAAATGTAAATGTATTTATCGGCTCCTCTGTAATTAAGCATTTTCAAAGGAAAAATACTCAAAAAGGTACAAGTAGAGCTTGCATCACACTTTCTTCTCTTTAACATGCATTTTGTTACATATTTAGCACACAGAATCATTGTGCATAATTGATCTTTCCTCAGTTTTGGGAGAACCAAGTAAGTCTCATGCTAATGAAGTTAAGTATATAAATAATAATTTTAGGGATCATGTTAAAAGCACAGCTGTGAGCCACATGCTTATTACAGTAATACATGTGATAAGCTAAACATCTCTGCCATTTAAATGGGAGAAAAGGTGTGGAAAGTCCTGTCTGCACAATGCTTATTTGATCATTTCAGAGTGTTTTATCACTGGGAATATGTAGCCTTTGTTCCAAAAAGAGAAACAAACCCAAAGTAAAATTACATACCCTTTATTAGAAGTGGTTGATTCTGAGTCACCAGAGACATCAGTGATATTTGGGCATTTAAAAAAAAATAAATTATTCCTACATATTTAATTCAAAACCAGCTGTCTGAGATGAACACTGGGTATCAAAATACTTACCAGGTCTTAACCCTCTTTCTTTGTTTCATAAGAAAAACTGACTAATAGACCTCTCAGTTTAGAGCTGAGCTTGGAGGAATCTCCAAGGGTGGATCATCCCTCAAAGTCCCACAGTCACAAGGGTGTAGGGTACTTAGGTCAGTCCTGGAGTTTTCCTCTTTAAGCTGTTCTGTTACATGCAAAAGCTTAAAATAGCTATTCTAGGGGGTTTGATTAGGTTTGCATAAACCCTCTACCCCATGTTTTGGATGTGAGAAGTCAAACCAAGCACCCTCATCCTCTGTAGGAGCAACCCAACTACGAGATATTAATGAGAGAGGGAGAGTTAATGCCTCCCTCTCCTTCCACATCAATTAATACATACTAAGATGAAACAGTTAGGAACCCTTCTTGCCTATTATCAGGGGGAAAACTGCAAACCTGTATGGGGTTTATTAAAGGAATTTTATGTACTCAGACATTCTGGATACACATTGGATCCCTGTGGGGTTTGCTATTAAATTTCTCTTATTTAATGAAGGGGCAGAGCATTGGAGTTTTTATTATTGATGTCATATGTCAAAAGCCTGACCTCACTGCAAATCCCTAGGAAATTACATTCCATTGACATATGGTTTGAAGAGGAGCTAATAAGCTAGGTGAGGTTTACATACTATCAGTCCAAATCCCTGTTCCCCTAAGTCTGAAATCCTGTTTGCTTTGGGAAACCTCTTAATAGCATATCAGTAACAGGTTTCCATTTAATAAGTATTCTCTTTAACTTGCAGACGCCCTCAACTTGCTGAGATGGAGTTAAGAAAGTGTTTTAAAAAGGGTTGGATTTTCTGTTCTCAGTACTTCTCTGTGCAAATACTGTAGATATTGTCTCTGATAGCAATTAAATATTTTAAGGGTTTTTTTTTCTCCACCATAGCTACAATGTAAATACTTTTTGTTAAACTGTTCTTATCTTGGTATGCAATTTCCAACCTTTAGACAAAGTTAATTCAATTATCTTTATATTGTCATCTGACCTGACTTTTCTTCACTTAGGAAAAAAAAAAAAATAAAAAGCAGCCTTGTATTTTATACAGGAATCTGAAGCTGACACAAACTCTTAGTTTGCTCACCACTATTTTTTCACCAAGAAAATAACCTCAAACTGAGCAGAGTTCTCTATATTTGCCTGGTTTTTTTCCAGGCAGAAAAAGAATATTGTTCTGGAGTACATTCTTAATTAAGAAGTAAAGAGTGTGCTCTGGAATTAGAAGATCCCCACATGAATAAACTCCTTTTTTTCATCTAACTTGTCTCTTCAGGAATAGTCAGATTGAAAAGTTGTGAATTTATGTGGAAATTATTATGTCTTCAAAAAAACTACTATTCCCCTGCAACCCGCTTGGCTGTCAAATCAGTGATGATAAATAACCCCAAGTATAGTGACTGAAATGCTTACAATGAATGTTTATTGCCTTGATAAATGAAATCAATAGTAATATTATTGCTGCTTATGGATTAGTAGGAGAGAGTTCCTTTTTGAGCTTTATTTGCTGGCATATATTTTCATTGCCTTCCTTGAGAGAGAGGCACATTTTTCTTAGCAGCACTGTCAGATCAGTGCCATGTTACAGTGAGCAAGTACCCTTTGATGCAGAAAGAGAAACAGAGCTGCAGAACTGCTGATGAAGTCTTACAACAGGCATGATTTTGCTCAAACTCTCCTTGTGAGAAGCAGTTCAATACCTCAGCATTTTTACAAAAAAAAAAAAAACAAAAAAAACAAACCTAAATAAAATAAAATAAATTGTTCTTGTTTCTAATCAAAGTCACCACCCTGTCAGGGAGCAAACAGAGTGTGTTACCTCTATCCACCCACCCCCAAAGGCTGGATCTTGCTGCCAAGAGGAAAATCACCAGGGTTTTAAGCCATTGCTGGGATCGTAACATAGACCTGTGCTGCTTTGGGTGTTCCTGATTTCCCTCTCTGACAGTAAGATACAGCTGCAGGAGATCTGCTCTGCCTGAAAGTCACAGGGCTTCTCAAGTGCTTCACTGCATTGTCATTGTCACAATATTGGTAAGTGTGTCTGGCACCATAAAGTTAAATGCAGAACAAGGTCCCTCCACTGAATCTCGCCATCCCTCTTCCCAGATATTTTTCTTACTGTTTTTCTACTTCCAAGGATGAAAGTCATAGAATCACAGAATGGTTTGGATTGGAAGGGACCTTAAAGCTCATCTGGCTTCCAATCCCTCACCAGGAGCAGAGCCACGTCCTATTAGACCAGGTTGCTCAAACCCCACCCAACTTGACCTTGGACACTTCCAGGGGTGGACAGTTCAGTTACCTTTGGGTGTAAATACTGGTAGGGATGTCATACTTTGATATCAGTTGAAAAAAATCACAGCTTACCTGGGTGTTTTGTTCAGATTGTCTGTTTTCTGTACCTGGCTTGGCTTTTTTGCCTTTTTTGTCCTCCTGATACTTAGCAACTCATCATACAAAGAGTCATGACATTTTGAACAGCACAACATCCAAACACCACAGTCCAAAATCGAACACTGTTCGACATGATTCTTCAGTGGAACATCTCCACTTCTCCTCAAAAGTCACTATTATATTATCAGCATCACAGTACTCATAGAAATGTGAACTAAAATCAGCTCTTAAAGAAACCTCTAAGACTCAATTTATGCTTTTTGGAAGTCAGGTATTCTTTATTTCAGAGCAATCATTTTGCCAAAATGCGCACAGAGGTATCTCAGCTACAGCTTATAGGTTTGCATTACGTGATTATTCATTTTCGCTCCCTGCATTCCTGTTGCATATTCATGACATTTCCCAACACTTAGTAACATATATACATATCCTTATAGGGTCTCTGAGGGGCTTCTGTGAGGGTCCCTGGTGGCCATTTCTCTCTGGAGTCCCCGAAATTCTAAGTTTGGGGTCCAGCTTATTAAGTTCTTAGACTGACTCATGTTCTACGAGTAAGTTAACTTTTAAGTTCTAAGACTGATTTACAAACTTCTGTAAGACAATACTCCTGGCTATAGAGCAACTTGGTGTTGCTTGGCTGCTTCGGTTCCCTTCCTTGTTGTTTCTTTGCTTTGCTTGGCTGGTTCCTTTAAATTGCTTGGCTCAGCCATAGGTGATTTTCTGTGGCACATTCTGTTGCAAACACTGTTAGTTCTTGCTACGCCCCTGATTTCGACACCAGAATCACTGACTCATCAAGGTTGGCAAAGACCCCCAAGGCCACCAAGCCCAACTTTCACATCACTGATGGCTCCTCTTTCCCCTTCATTCCCCCTCCAGGTCGCTTTTACTACCTGATCCACCCCACCAAGCTGACCTACGACGAGGCGGTGCAGGCGTGCCTGAAGGACGGCGCCCAGATCGCCAAGGTGGGGCAGATCTTCGCCGCCTGGAAGCTGCTGGGGTACGACCGGTGCGACGCGGGGTGGCTGGCAGACGGCAGCGTGCGATACCCCATCTCCCGGCCCCGCAAGCGCTGCAGCCCCAGCGAGGCCGCCGTGCGCTTCGTCGGCTTCCCCGACAAGAAGCACAAGCTCTACGGGGTCTACTGCTTCAGAGCCTACAACTGAGAGCTCAGACCCCGGGGCGGGGGGTCTCTGAAGTCACCGGGAATGTGTGGAAGGTTTCTTTTCGGTATGGACTCATGCAAGTTTGCCAAAACTGTGACAAACCTCTTTTACTTACTGTAAAGAGTTGTTTTCGTAAACCCAACCCATTAATCTCTTCAGTTTTCTTGGTTTGTTTTGGTTTGTTTTTATTTTAGTATTTTTATAGAATTATCATTCCATAGATATTTTAAATTAATATAATTTAATGGAAGCTCTAGATAAGGAACCTTTAGATTCAAATTCTTTAAGGCTACATCATCCCAACAAAATATATTTTTTTGTGAATGGGGCATGCAATAGAGCTTGACAATTGCTAGGGCACAATTATTGAGTGTAAGGCTACTCAAAGCAGCTTTCAAAAGCACAGATTCTACATATTTGTACCGGTTTGAGAAACACTGCAAATTGATTATATCAGGAATTTTAACGTAAGATAATCTTTTTGTTAAAGGGGATCAGTGGGGTTTCGCAAAGAAACCTCGCAACAATATATGTTAGCAAATAACTGTTTTCACTGGTTCACATGGGAACAACAGAGAGTTTAACAAAGGCAGCTGAAACAGTCCACCAAAATGGGACTAGTTTTACAATTTAAAATCTTGCCTTTCTGAAAAATAAGCTCATGGTCCCATGCATAGGAAGAAGCACAATTAGTTCTCCTGAACATTTCAATTGTGTTTTTGTTGTGTATAAATCATTGAGTGAATAATTAAGTACTGAGAAAATCCTGTTTTCTTCTTAACTTTCAAATAAAGATGCCTGAGAAGTGTTGTATTACCTTTGAGTAGCTTTACTGAGCTATTTTTAAACTCTTAAAGGCCATTTGCTAAGCAGCATAATAGCATCTACTCAGGGCAGTTGTATAAATGAACTGCTGGACAGAGAAATTGTAAACTTTAGCAGCTTGATTTTACATTAGCCTTTGAAATGTTATTGTCTTAATGAAAGAACATTACAATATTTAATATTTCTTAGTTATTTACACATCACAAGAAATAAAAATTAGAAAAAAAAATTAAAATTATGAAGTCTTAAACCAAGACTATTAAATAAAATCTGAAACCAGCCATCAAGTTTTAGAAGAGAAACACTTCATTTTCTTACATCTTATTTCTATCTAAAAAGTACATCTGTTTTTTAAACTGTCAGTAAGGAAATAAAAAAATAATATCACTAGCCCTGAGTTATGTAGTTAGTCCTCCTTAGAGTTAACAGAAAATAAAACTATTGAAATGCTTCTTTTCACTAAATCTGCAGTGGTCTAGGTGGAAGATGTTTACCTATATCTGCCAGTGTCAGAGATAAACACTCACTGTGCATGGTGCCTAGGATTTTCAGAGCTGCCTAAAGCACTAGGTCCTCCCTAGATACCAGTTTGAGGGAATTTGGATTCCTAATGCAAACCTATGTTGGATGCAGCAATTCTTGGTGCTCATCTTCAGATACCTTAATGCAACCAGTTTTTCAGAGAGCAGGTGCTCAAGGCTTTCTGAAAATTTCCTCCACTTATGGTGTCTCAAGCTGGATATCCAAAAAGAAAATAAAATACAAAGAGGCCACTGACTGAAAGAATCTTGGTCTTGGGTAATCTCTAAGGCAGTTTTTGATGTTCTCTATCCAATACTGGTTCTACCACTTGAAAAATGGAGAACTGCTTTTCCTACTCTGTGCTTGCTGACTATGAAGATTTCAGAGGAC
The DNA here is from genome assembly GCA_035583185.1 of Anabacerthia variegaticeps. Lineage (NCBI taxonomy): Eukaryota > Metazoa > Chordata > Aves > Passeriformes > Furnariidae > Anabacerthia > Anabacerthia variegaticeps. Next base: position 8,937,736 of record JAWWEW010000088.1, on the reverse strand, counting down.
CAATGTTTGTATTTACGCGAAGTTTTATAGCTGCCCATTGTTTCCATATTTAAACGAGATATAGTGGTATTTATCCAAGTAGGACACAACCTGTATGCTTTCATGAATGGTCTGGTGTAGCTGTTTTCCCATGGACGTGAGCAAATAAACCTCTTTCCCAGAGTGGTTGTGGTCCTGTTTTAAAACTCTGTGAACAAACCAGGAACAATATATGGAAAGGGGCCATAGAGTAAGAGACACTTTATTGGGGTTCATTCCCATTGAGCTCAGAGGCAAATTTCCATCCTTCTGAGGATATTTGAATCTTCTGTGGGTATTTGCTCACACTGTATAGATGGAGCAATCTCAGTGCCAAACCCCCACTTTTTCAATCCACTAAGAATTGGATTTTCTTGAAACACTGTCCTTTAGCTATTACTACAGGTCAAGCCCCTAAAACCATGCAATCTTTCTTTGAACAGCCATTTTTCAAGTTGGTATCCATTTTACACATTTTCTCAGGCCATTCAGAACCGTCTCTGAAGCCTCTGGAATAAAAATGGAAATGGAAAGGGAAATGTCAATTATCCATCCAGGATAAGGAATGGGGTATGCAAGGATGGACCATGACCACGAGGAATATATGTTAGTCTGCTATCCAACCTTCAGAAAATTTGCAAAAAATTACTGAGACTGTTCCATAGTTTAATTCTGAAGCTTGGACAGGGTGGTTGTGAGACAGTAAAAGCTGTAGGGAATATCTGAGTAGTTACCCCACCTATATCCAGAGTTGCTGTAAAGAGTAAAGAGGGGAGTCTTCTGCAGCTGGCTCTGTCCACCCCAAAGATCTGCCAGATCTGGAGGAGGCTGCGTGGTTTTCTTATTGCACAGAGGTGAAGAGATCCTCATTAAATTTTTATTTTAATTTTTTCTTTTTTTACCTCTCCAGGGAAACCCCCTCACAGGGTTCTTCACCCAGATATATCCTCTTTTTTTTTTTTTTTTTAAAGCAGGACTGGGGATTATATTTTGCCTGCATTAAAAAAAAAAAAAAAAAAAAAAAAAGAAACAAAGGAAAAAATAAAATGTACACAACCATCCCCCTTTGTGGGGTGGCTTAAGTGCCCTCACTGCTAGACCAAAGGCACTGCGGGAAAGGCAGGTTCAGCCTTTCCACCAACTTCGCAACGCTCTGGAGATGGCTGGTCAGGTCCTAAAATCACAGCAATCTCAGGCTTGCTCTAGCTTAATGCCTTCTGTGTCCACACCCCGGGGGACACCGCTGTGACAGCCCCAGGTGTAGCATCCTCCCCACCTCAGCCCTGCTTTGTGCATCCCCCCCAAAAATCCCCCTGGCCGGTGGCTGAGCAGGCTCTGCACCACCCAGGTGATCCCTTCCCAGCGCTGAGCTGGCGTGTGTGTGATCACAGGCACGGCCAAGTTTATTCCAGTTAATGCCTGTAAAGTCCACGCTGGAGATATTGCTTGTAGGAATCCTTATGTCACGCTCTGTGAGTTCACATCTGTCGTGTTGCTTAAGGGGAGCTCGGTAGTCTAACCTGGGACCAGGCTAGGTTTAGGTCTGTGTGTTGATATACAGCATTGCATATCCATATAACAGATACTCCTAATTGGGTAGTTTGGTGAAAATATGTTTGTATGAGGATAAACAAAACAACAACAAAAAAAAATTAGCTTGAGAAAAAAATAATCAGTAATGTAAGCAGGTATAAAAACTGTAAAAATGTGTATGATTACCTGAGAAGTGGGCACAAATAGACAAAAGAAGACACGAATTATATTTATTTTTTACAGCTACTGACTACATTTCCTTTTGTAATGTCAAATGTCAGGATGCTTTCTTATTTTCGACTAAGCTAGCTAGGTGCTTGAATAAAAACTTCAAAAAGCAGCTTAAGAACTGGATAAAAGTCTGTGTTATTTCCTGTTAATGAGAGAATATCGTTAGCATCTTGTTCTCTGTCATTATCTTCTATTTCTCAATGTATTGGAATTTTAATGCCCATGAATTAACAACAATTAAATCATGTTGTTCTTTTCAATGTGATGATTTCTTCTTATTGACTGACCATTCTTCTACTTCTGTCCCAGAAAACACAAAAGGGGAAGGAATAGATCAGAGTGTGAAAATACTTACCTTGCCATAGTAAACAACATGATTACAAGGCTCAGGGTGGGGAGGGAAAAGGCTACTCTGTGAGTATGATTTACAAAGAAAATAAAGTGGCCTGTATTCAAAATCCTTTGTTTTATGCTTCTTTGAAGCATTTAAAAAG
>JAWWEW010000088.1:8900410-8914758 GCA_035583185.1 Anabacerthia variegaticeps | reverse complement strand
CTTGGACACTTCCAGGGATCCAGGGGCAGCCCCAGCTTCTCTGGGCACCCTGTGCCAGGACCTGCCCACCCTCCCAGGGAACACTTCCTTCCCAATTATCCCATAAAACCCCCGTCAATCGGAAGCCATTCCCCTTTGTCCTGTCCCTCCAGGCCCTTGTGGAATCTCCAGTTTTCTCTTCTGTCTCTCTGCTCCAATCCCAACACGCAAAAGTTTCCAGAGCTGAATAAATTACCATTCTCTGTCTAAATAAACAAGCATGGGTGACAGGATGTTTTTAGGGTTTTTTGTTGTGTTTTTTTTTTTTTTTTTTAATAAGGAATGTTGTCAGTCCTATTTTATTATGCGTAATAGAAGGAGGTGAAAAAAAAATCAATATAAGCACTGCATCTAACCTAATTAAAACTACAATCACAATGTTATTTGAATGTCTTACAACATTGTTTAAATCCAACAAGTAGACAAGAAAACAACAAATCTATGCAGGGGTTTTTATACATATGGTGAAGAAAGTTTGCAAAGTGTTAAAATATATTTTCTGTTCTGTATGTTTCTGGTACAAGGAAGTGATGTGTAGATTACTGTATATTTATGAACAGAGCCTTGACTTTTACAAGCAATAATCGACTTCAAAACATACAATGTATATCTTAAAATATCCCCTAAAGCTGCTCATATAAAGCCAAATCCAGCACCTACTAAAGTTCAGCCAGCTGACTCTTTGACTGGGCACTTGACCAGGCCCATGGCAATTGTGAAGTACCTGACATCTAATTGTATTCATATGAAAAAAATCACATTGCATAGATTTAAACAGGAAGACATGCAATAACAAGACAAGTCACAGTATAGCAAAAAACCTTGTTTCTTTGGTGAAACAGAAGCAGATATAAAAGTTACAAAGATTTTAGACTTTCATTCACAAAAAAACCCAGACATTCACATTATACACTATACAAGATAATAATATAAATAGAAAAAAAGTATTATGTGCATTGTTTGGGGGCGAGGGCTGGGGAATGAACCGGCCAGCCGTGTTGAACACACGAGGGCTGGGTGTGCTCGACAGGGCAGCCACTGCCCCTTCCTAAGGGATGTTTCTGGAACTGTGATTTCAGTTCCCATCAGGCTGTGGACAGGTCACTCCACGGGCAGCTCTGCCACGCTGGCCAGGGTTCAGTTCTTTTCCTTTCCCTTCCAACTCTTTCCATCAGAACCCCACACGAACACAAAGGCGTCAACGTCACGTCTGTGTGTATTTGTTGTGTTGCTTTAAAAGGTACATCATAAGGAACTTACTGCTCTTTATTTTCTTTTTTTTTTCTTTTTTTCCTTTTTTTTTTTTTTTTTCCATTTCATTTCGCTTTGTTTTGTTTTTAATCCTGTGCCCAAAGGTGTGCAAGGCACTTGACAGGAATAACAGTCCTTTCTGTGGAGAGGTGGTTTCAAACATCACCTCCTACTTACTGTACACGTCAGGGCCAGTTGTCACTCTGGCCAGGGCAAGAAATCATAACAGAAAACTCCTACATACACACTGCACCAACTACAACCTATAATCTCTCCGTGCACACACTTCTTTCTAGAAAGCCAAGATCCTGATTCTTCTGCAAGTCACACAGTTCTCACCCACTTAAACTGCAAACAAATGATCCTGTTTAGCAGGAATTTTGTTCTCTGGGGAAACAGCAAGTTGAACTGAAAGATGGTTCCAAAAGTGGAGCTCAGGGGCTAATACTGCACTGGCGAGCTCTTTCAATCTTCTTTGCATGGGTAAAATAACATCCAATAAATTAAATCAGTATGGCTTACTTCATTTATTTATGTACGCTTCACAGCTGCAGCATTCATACACAAACATTCATTACTTTATAAAAAGATTAAAAAATGGTTATATATACAAAATTATTTACTTTTTTGATTTTTGCTTGTTTTTTACAAAAAAAAAAATCCCCCAAATGCCAGGTCTACCTCCATTTTAGAATGCAGAGACCTGTAATATAGACCTTGTGGTTAATGTTGTGAAAGTAATTTTTTTCCTTTTTTTTTTTCCCTATTTTTTTTCTTCTCTTCTCAGAAAAAAGAAAAAAAAAAGTGGCCCTGGTTGATAAAGTTAATGTATTAGCACTTGGAATTTTACAGGCTCTCCTGGTTATACACAACTCCTCCACACAGTCTTTTCTCATGAGTGGTGAAGCTGGAGTGGAGAGCAGAAAAAATGTCCCATATTGCAGTCCCTAGTTCATGTCTCATGCCACTTTTATGTGCTCTGTCTAAACTTTGCATCTCATGGACACAAACTGTACCTTGGGTGGGAATTGGCACAGTTTCCATCTAAAAAAAAAAAAAAAAATAAAAAAAAATCATGTAACTCGTGTTTATCTTCACCTGATAATAGCAAATTTCAGTCAGTGAAGTCATTATTTCAACCATTTCCAGCCTAGGTAAACAACAGAAAAGCAACATCATAAATGACTGGAGACCTCTGAGGCCGTTCTAACCATAAATATGCCTGAAGTTAGTGTGATTTTCATTTTATATACAGGATTTTAAAAACAACACACACTCAAACAACATTAAAATCATCTTATTTACATTTTCATTGGTGCTAAAATCGAGCTGTTTAAATATTGCAGAAGGCTGGTACGTATCATAAAATGGTCCACACCGATGGCATATAGAAAACTAATAATCTTTATAGGCTGGAAATGGTTTCCTTTTATCCCCATAAGCACTTCTCCTCTTTTTTTTTTTATTTATTTTATTTATTATTTATTTCTTACATTTTTTTGATAAACACCATATTTTATTTCTTTTTTTTTCTTTTTTTCCTTTTTTTTCTTTTTTTTTTGCAAAAACGCATCGTGAATACTGCAGTCCATAGTTTTCAAAACAACTTGATAATACTCCTATAAGTGATAGAAAAGGCACGGAAAGTTATGACTTTGGCTGAAATGGTGGAGATCCCCGTTCACCATTTAGCTCTCAGCGCCTTGAGTCCTGCCACGTCCTGATCCAGCGGTGATAGTGCTTGGACGAGTTTAATGATGTTCCCTTCCCCGACGAGGAGTGCTTGTAGTAGTATTTCTTAGAGTAAGTCCTTTGGTATGTGGATGCTGCAGTGAGAAGGAGGAAAAAAATTAAAAAAGAAATAATAATAATTTATATATTAATTTAAATTAGTTTAACTGCGGAAGGGCTGGCTGCACTTCACATTACAGCTTGTGCTTAATTAGAGTTTTAACAGATGATTAACTGGTGCCACAACCATGTTACAAGCAGGAGAAGCAGCTTCTAGACACAGTTGCAGAAAAAATTGTTGGTGTAATTAGGAACCTGTTGCTCCCAGAACTTTCTAACAGTGAATTGTTTACTTTAAAAGAATCTTAGCGCCTTCTGTAAAACCAGAAGGGGAATACTTTCACTAGTTTTGAAGGCTTGGTGTTTTTTAGAGGGAGCAGTACAGCTTGTCATAATCTTTCATAGCATATTTGCTGTTCTCTTAAAATACACAGCCATTACTTATAACCCTTAAATTAGCCCCCTGTTTCTGGTCTGGCACTGTTTTGCTTTCAGAGAACTCACGATTCATGCAAGTAATTTTGGGCATGTCCCATCTTCCGTTCCCTTGACACCGGATGGTTGGAATGTGGCGCTGGATGAAACCATCTTTGCAGTGGTATCTGATGAGGGAGTTGATCTCGTAGCGAGGCTTCATCTTCCCGAAGGTCTTTGCATTTTCCACAACAGGAGGCTGACCACAAGCGACTGGAAGGAAGAGAGAACGTGACCCAAAAAGTCAGCCTGCAAACCCACGTTGAGCTGGGACTGAGCTCTGAGCCCTGGGTAAGGGAAGGGGGGTCAAGGGACCTCGGCCAGACTCCCAAGAGGCACATCCAGACAAGGACAAGGGGAATCAGCCTCTCCTCTAGTTCTCCAGACTCATAGACCAGATGTGATGACAATTGGGAAATGGCAGACATTGTGTTTAATATTGCCTTTTTGGTTTCAACTCTGATGTCAATTAGAGCCAAAAAGATTGGCATAGTCACACAAGGTGATTTTTCAAAAACCTGAAAACCAGTGAAGCCACTACAGGCATTTAAGGAAAAGGTCTCACTTTCAATACTTCTCATGTCTTACTCAGTGACAGACTATTTCAAAGGACTTAAAACTGAGGGATCCACCAAGGCCCAGAGACAAGGTTAACACAGAGTTCTAAATGCCAATTGAGAGAATGATGCCTTTGTCACTGGAGAGTTTGTACCTGTTCCTTTCTTGCAGGTGTAGGTGAGGTGATAATTGCATGGTACATCATTCCACTGCCCGTTCTCATGCCAGATTATAACAACACAATCTTCTCCAGCAGAAAAGAAGCTGTCTGGCTGGTTTGGCCTCCAGTTCTCATATTGCTGCAGAAAAGGGAAGCAAAATCATCATCCCCAGTGCTGGACAGTATCTATGTTCCATTTAGCAGAAGTGCACCTTTGGTGAAGAGCAGTCTCAGTTGTTTGACTCAGGCTGTTAAGCATGGACTAAACAAAGTGAGATGTATAAAATCCTCCCACTCTGTTAATAGAATATCTCAATGGGAAAAAAATGTTCTGGACTAACCCCTTCTTTGCTGTAAACTGGTGTCAAGTGAACAAAATAAAACAACAAAATTAGTGCAAGCAAAACCCAGCCCTAAGTGGGTCAAAACCACTCTTTCCTGCACAGACAGACCTGAAGTAGAATGCCAGCAAATAGGGTAAATAGCTCACAACCCTCGTTAGTCCACATCTACTAAGTGGCAAATTACAGACTGACTTCTCAGACTCAGATTATTTACTCTCTGACCTCATTTAATGAAGTCATTCAATGAGATGACATGCAGGATTAGGTGTAACATAAGTGAAAGTGCCAGATTGTGGCCCCAGACCACCGCAGATTGGTGTTTCCATTAGAAGTGCTAGGTGGCAGACTGAGCACAGACAGCAGCCTTTCAGCTTTAGAAATGGGGATTCAAATTCTGCCTTCTGCAGAAAAAGTGATTCCAGGCATCTATGAATATATATGAATAAAAGCAGAAAATGGGACACTAATTTTAGAAGTAGAAATCTGATTGTTAGTATCTGTAAAACAAACAAACAAACAAAAAAAATCCCACAGAAGAACCTTCAAACTGGTGTAAAATATCTGCACATGGTCATTTTTTGATGAACATTTGGGAGAATTCAGCCTTTTTTTCAATCAATCAGGAGGAAAAGTAGAAACAGAGGGAATGTCACAGCAATTGAAACCTGTGCCTCAGTCCTTGCTGGGGACGTACAGCCTCCTGTCCTGGCAGTGAGCTGAGCTGGGGTAATCTTTATCCCATTTTTTCCCTCATCTTGTTCCCAAACAGTAATTTGAGACTTGCACCAGGGAAAGTGAGGGAAGATTTGGAAACTGTTCCTAGAGATTTTCCTTGGGATTTCTGTTGTGTCATTCCGAGAAGAATTTAATGAAGGATAAAAATAGATATCTGTAAGAGCTGGAATTCACATAAATGCCAGACATTAAGCAGGCAGCTAGCCCCTTGTACGGGCAAAATGACACAGTTCCTACAGTGCTTATATTTTCCTCACTGCTTACATCTTTCTGTCTAGAGCTGGCCTGTGTAAATGCCACAAAAGTTTAGCTTTCTATTTTCTTACCTTTATTAACTAACCCATATTCACTGCCTGGGCGAGCACACTTCAGAAATAAAGTTAACATACCCCACACAAGCAGTATTTACCTTGCAATGAATCAAACTATGAAAAAAATATTCGATAAGTACTTAACCTTTTGCTGCCACGTGTCATCTTACCCATCACGGGTTTTAATTACCCAGGCAGTCTAACCACCACAGTCTAAATAAATTTGTTCTTCACTGAGTTTATTACTACTAATAAAGCTTCACTCTTTTTATGTGGAACTAACTTAATTCCACTTCGACTTTCCAGTGTTTAGTAGTTCTAAGCTGCAATGCACGCTGACTCGTTTACCCAAGTCCAGAACACATTCACTTACAAGGACATTCAGGGACACACAAAAATTGAAGAAAGCAGCGAGGTTAATGGCAAAAAATTCAATCAATAACGTCCTGACAGCAAAGGAAAGACTGCAACAAGCCTTGCAGCTGTTTTTCGTGGAAATGATGGCAGAGAGAGTGGGGATGAGAGTGTGGGAATGGAGGATGTTTAGTGGCTGTTGGGGGCGTGTGAGCTGGAGGTGCTCCCACCCTCAGCACACAGGCTCCATATGCTCTTACTTGCCTCGCCAAAACAACTCCAGAATTTGTGTTTGCTTTACTGGCAGGGCTGCAGTGTAATGGCAAAGGATTTTATCTGGGCCCTGTGGCTTGTTCAAGAATGTCTGATATCCTCCAGCATGACTTGCTGTTACCTCACATCTGATATCGTCACTGCATGGATTTATTTTGGCTGAGGAGTTCTGATTTTTGGCTGGGTTTAGTGCCAGAATTGCTTAGCAGAGGAAGTTCCAGACTGCTGAATTGCTTTCTTAGGTCTCCACCCAGCTCTTCTGTAGTTTTTCAATTCCTTATTTAGCCACTGATAATGGGACAATGATACAAAGAGATTCTCACAGTTTGAGTGGAATAAGCTGCTGGACAAATAAACTAATATTTTGCCTTCCTCTTACAGATTTGATCTTTGCATGGTCATAAGCATGATCCTGGTTTTCACTTACACTGGTGTAAATCAGGGATTACTGCACTGCCTCCAACAAACCTGTATCAGCAGAAAATTAACGGGAAAGAACCTTTGGCAACACTCTTAGTTGCATCATTCACAAGACAAAACTAAATAGAGTCAACCACTAAGTTAATATGTGGAAGAAAAGCTGATACCACCCTTTTAGTCCTCAGTAAAAATGCTATCACTGGGTGACTGCACAGAGTGACCTAAAAACTATCACTACCTTGATTCTTAAGCAGCTTTACTATAACACGTGATTTTTTCGTCTGGATTAAAACACAGAGCACTTCCAGATTTTTGGACATGTACCCTTAATAATGCACAGGACTCAAAATGTACTTCAGAGAAGGTTTGGCCCATCACACTTTCCTCCTCCAGCTGAGGTGAGGTGGCTGTGGAGAGGCAAAGAAATCAGAGAATCTCTGAGTGGTTTGGATTGGAAGGGACCTTAAAGCTCATCCAGTTCCACCATGGGCAGGGACACTTTCCACTAGCCCAGGTTGCTCCAAGCCCCATCCAAGCCATTCTTGGCAAAACCTCAGGCTCAGACACCACTGTACCAACTGCTCTGCAAAGCTCTGAACACCCACAATGGCAGGAAACTTGGGGGTTTTATTAAAAACCTGAGGTTTCTGATTAATCTGCAGGACCTAGCCCTGGGGACAGGATTTTGGTCCCTGTACCTTCATTCAGTCCCTGTGGAGCCACGAGCCTGTCTTGCCATCATTTCAGGCTGAAAACTGGAGTTACTGTTATGCTCTTTTATATCTTTAATTATACTGTAATCATTAATTAATTTTCCTTGTAAATTTGTTTTTGTTGTTGTTGAAATGACAGCCTGCACTGTCACATTGGATTTACTTGCTCCAGCTTTAAAGGGCCCTGAAACTTTTCCTGCAGACAGAAGGTGGATGATCGATGACTTACAACAGGAGATGAGCTGGGATTCAGCTCTTCAGGCTTCCTACGAGGCATTAGACAATGCTCTTGGCTGGCCATTCCCAGTCCATGAAATAGGGACAATGTATGCTCCTGCCTCACAGGAGGAGTCTGGATAGCGTGGTAACAAAAGCCCATGAGGACATTTTATTAAGTTCCACATTTCCATACATGGCATGCCACTAAGTCGCAGCTATGTTGGGTGACAGGCTGGCTTATCACAGGAATTGAGGTGAGAAAGGCAGGATTACAACAAGGGCTGTAAAGCAGAAGACTTTATTAGCCAGTCACTACTTACTCTCATTGAGAGGGATGCTAATTAAACAGAAAGACCATAATCTTCCCATCATGAAATAGATCCCACCTTGTGGGAGATTTGTTATTTAAATTCTCAGATAAGCAGCCTTTCTTGGTGGACTCATTTCCTCATTAATGGGTAATCCACTCAGCTCCTTCAGGTGTTTGCACTGACAAGGTGAGTCTGGGAATATCTGAGCTTGGTGACACTCCTTTGGAAGTTTCAGCCACCCCTTTATCTCCAGAAGGCACAAGGAGTGGCTGAGATCAATCACCTGCATTTTGCATTCCAAAACATTTAACAATCTCTGTGTTTAATGAAGGACAATAAAATAAACTACTGATGCAAACAAAACTTTACTGCTTGACCTCCATATTGTATAAAGGCAAATAGTTTCCTGTACACAACTAAAACTAGGAAATAATTTACTTGAAATACACCTATTTAGATTTACAGGTTAAGGCTTTTCCTTCTGGTAAAAGGAAGCATGTCTTCAGCATGTTTAAATAAGCTTAAAGCACAAATAAAACTGTCTTGGCACTTCTTGGCACTTGTTACTGTGATTTTTATTTTCTTTTGTTCTGGCTGCTTCCCTATCTTACTTCTTCTCAATGCAACACTAATGAGGCAAATTAAAAACAAAAACCAACCAGCAATGAGAGATGTAGGGACTGGCTGACTGGATACTTTCTGTGCCATTTCATCTGAAAGTGAAGCAACATTTTCTACCTGGTATTTATCACTAAGCTTAGACCACCAGTGCAACCCTTACTGGCTATCATCCTTTTTTTTACTGCCATAACTATGGTAAGAACAGCAATACACTGTTGTTGTTTTTTTTCCTTTTTTTTTCACAACAGCAGACAAAGTCTTAGAAATCTGTATCAGGAAAGTCCCTGAACAAGTCCCTCACCGTGGAGGTTCTGCTGTAATTGAACAGCTTAACTAAAAATTGCATCTCACTTTCAGTAAGTCCTGGCAATTGCTCAGTGTCTGAACTACAACAGGATCAGCAGAAGGTTGCAATGAGTATGTGGATCAGTCCAGAAAACCCTCATGTGTGGCTCATGTTGTTACACAGCACTGATGCTGTTACACAAGACATGTGGAAGGTGGAAGGTTTGAATAGGATTGCATTTCCTTTCAAAAATAAAAAAATCAAACACATTTCTGTGAAGATTTGGCAATGTCTGAAATACTTCCATTAATGTCACCTACTATTTAAATGCATTTATACATCAGGAAACTACCTTATAGTGTAGGCTCTGTTTCACTGAAATTCACCCCAGTCCTGCAAAGGATTTTTCTGTTTAATTTTATGAATGAGAGCAGTCTGACAGAACTCACCAAAAGCATTCTTGAGATTAAAAACTCCATTCAGTGAATGCCTAAGCATATACCTTGATTTAGAGGCATGGGTGGTGCCTTAAACTTTACAGGGAAGATCACATGCACGATTCAGAGGGATGCTGAAATAACTGCCTGAGGGTGGGACCAAGTTCAGTGTGTGTGTAAACCTTTGCTGGGAGAAATTCAAACCAATTTGGAGACAACAGCTATATTTAAACTTATCTACAAGTACACACCGGAACCACATGTCACGATCCTGATATTTTTTTAAGTCATAGTTGAATGGCTTCCCTCTAGCTCTTAATCTGAGTTTTATTTGCATGGGATTTGGGAAACTGGCAGGATTTGGACCAGGCAGGAACCCAGCACTCCCCATGACTGAGTGACACTGTGAGCAACACAAACTCCCAGAAGGAGCTTTGCTAAGGACTTTTGCCAAAGATTTCATTTGAAAGGGTAGAGGGGTTTTTTGGTAACAGAGCAAGGGGATGTATGGAAAAAACTCTTTGAGTCCTATGGAGCAGCTTGCAAAAAACCCCCGAAAACATACACTCGTGTATGTCTGTGGATATCCACAAGCAGTGATTGCAGATTGAACAAGTAGGAAGATGTATGCAAAAATAAACAGTTTGGGAAAAAAATCTAATGAATAGTAATTAAACGAATGAAAAAAAGGCCAGCTGATGAAGCTGGAATACAAAAGCACTGCCAAATCTATATTTTGTGAAGAGCTGATAGTGGGGTGGAGCAGATAACTAGATACAACTTTTTGTGAAACAGCACCATAGCACGAGACTTTTCCCATGAAAAGCAGAAAACAGTGAGCATGGCAAGAAATCTCCACTAGGTGACACTGTCTACTCACTGCTGAGTGCAGGTACTCACTGGAGCAGCTCCAAAATCACAATTATTCAGGAAAGACACCTCGTTTATTAACTCTTTCAGAGCTAAGTGAAGCCATGGATTTTTATCTGCTCTGCACCACGGGGTTTTTTTTAGAGTAATAACTCTCATCATGGTTCACACACCCTACAGTTCAATTTTGAGGGTGTGCTGTGTGTGCTGGGCTTTCAGTAAATGAGAATTCGTCTTAAAAATGAGTGGCAAAGAGCTGGTGAAGTTCTCTTGCCACTGGGTAGGCATTTCACTGTGCAAGAAAGGTCTGGTAAGGTGGCAAGTGAGGGTTGGTGTGACACATGTTCTTTGGGAGTCATGTTATTATACATTATGGCATAATTATACATTACCAAATTGTGTGGGGGTGTGACTTAATCTTTTTGTGCAAAGCTACCAGGAGAGACACTGGGGGAGGAAAAAAAAGAAAAAAAGAAAGAGGAAAAGAAAAGAAAAATACTGCACTTTGTCATTTATGTCAACAATTTCTTCAAGTTTGAAGCTGTTCAGGATTTTTAGCCCAGCAACTGCTGACCCCCCTGGCAAAAAGAAGACAAAACCCCACTTTGTCCAAGGGGCCCTCCTTCAGTGGCTACGACATCCTGGACCCAAAATATACCTGTCATTAATAACATTATATAGTTCTCCTCCACTTAAGCGCAGGTCAAATGAGCATCTTAAAAAGAGGCTGTAATGACTGACTGCAGCACAGAACCAAAACATTTGGTAGGTTTAAAATCTCCTTCTCCAAGGACCCTGTGGGACATGGGCACAATGAGCTTTTTGTTTGCAGCTGACTACAGCACTTTTTTAGTTTGTTTGCTTTATTTAACCCTCAGAGGCAGGCTCCTTCCCCACAATACTCTGTGCCTTTTTGAAGGTTTTTTTCTTTTTTGGTGTTCAATGAAGTTACTCTTTCTGAGAAGGTTGCAGTTACAGATTCTTTTTTTTTTTCCCTCAAGTTAAAGCCTTCTGATTCACTGGCCAATGAAGGAAGGAAAAGAGAGGCCTTTGTTTTTGACAGAATTAAACTTCTGGTTTGTTTTCCTTTCTTTCTTTTTTCTCTTTCTTTTCTTTTCTTTTTTTTTTTTTTTAAATGCAGCTACCTACCCCTGACAACCTGAGGACCAGCTTTGCAGAACACAAAGCAAAAACGCTGCTGTGCTGAAGGGGAGGAAAGCCAAGGCAGGGTCTCTGGGCAGATCTAGAAGTGGCAATATGCCCTGTAGCTTTCCTGGCTGGCAGTATTCTCGGAGTGACAGGCAATCTGGCCACAGACACTGGCCAGCTCCGTATTGCAGCACTAATCTTATGTAATGGGGGTGAGCTCACCGCCCTGCAAAGCACTAATTATCAGCAGCATTTTCAGGGGATATGAATAACCCCCCTTTGTGGGGCAGGGGGGCCCACGGCACCACCCCAAGTAGCTGTGTGTGCTTAATCCATGACATGAATAACTCCTTCACTGCTGTGCCTGCTCACAAGGGTCCTGAGCAGGGAAAACCCAGCCAGCCAAATACAAAGGGCAGGCTGCCAAAAGCAACACCAGATTTTTTATTTTTTATTTTATTTTTTTCTGTTTGGATGGGTGTGCTTTACAGCTGTAAAAGTTGCTATTCACGGAGCTAAGTGAATTATTTAAACTCAATTTTGTCTGGGATCTTTTCAAGTGTCACGGTGTTTTCTCTCTCCCTGTGATCAACTATTGAATGTCTCCACTGACAGTGTAAGTTTTGGTGTTTTGTAGTTTGCATAGCATCACATTTAAAGTATAAAAAGATCCCAGTAGTCACGGACAAATTCCTTTGTTCACATAGTTGTGTGGCTGTTTAGGCATTGCTTTCTTCTCCTGCATCACTCTGCTTTCCCCAAATTTGTTTTTATTGCTTAGTCCTCCTCATGATAACTATGGGATGAAGTTTGACCATGATACATCCTTAAAGAATTGCTCACCATTCAGGAAATGCTGGGAGAAAAGTCTACGGGAAAGTGCAAGAATAGTTTTGATTCTGCAGTTTTCTAAATGTAAATGAAGACTATATTTAGCCATTTTCATTCCAGTGCAGAATGTAAATCAGAGGAAAACGAATGTTTCTCCCACACCAAGTGCCAACAGAACATCCCTGCCACTACCCTTCAACAGAAGAAAAGCAGAGCTAACAAAACATGCCCTTAAAAAATACTATTTCATTCTCTTCTGCCGCTTGAACCTATCAATGTAATCGTACCAGAAATGTCGTGAGTAGAAATTGTCTTGATTTTCAGGAAGTAATGAATAACAAAGCTCTAAAGATGCTGGGGTGCTGCGAGTTCCCTGAACACAGTCCAGCACCTGCCCTGGGACAAGTCACCTGCACTCAGGGGCTGAGCAGATATGCCAAAGCTGTCAATTGTTGTACAAATGCCCTTCCTACTGCTCCTCACAGCCGTGGGTGCTGCTCCCAGCTCAAGCCCATGCCTGTGGCAGTGGCTCCTCATCTCCAGCTCTCACTGAACTTGCTCCACGTGTGAGGATCTGTGAGATTTCCTGGGAGAACATTCGCTTTTTTTGTGTTGTACAACACAGCTGCCATCAGCTCCTTTCCCTTCATATAAAAAGGGAATGATTGATGCCGCCAACATGTTTTTCATGTGGTTCATCAGCTCCAGAACATGAATCCACCTCTCCCAATTACCAAAAACACTCAAAAATTCTCATTCCCAAACACACACACACACAAAAAAAAAGATACAAGAAACATGTTGTAGTAGAAAAAAGGTTGTTTCCTGCCATAAGGATACAGCAGAGTGAATCAGAATAAATCAGATACATGGGAGTGCCCAATGGGTCCCACAGCTTAGTATAATTACAGTTTATTTTATTCTGCTTATTGGATGAGACAGCCTAAGCTTAGCCAAGGACTTCATTGAAGATATACTCTGACCTTAGACAAGAAGCTCCCCTTTTTTGTTTGTTGTTTTTGTTTTCTTTTTTTAAGAAAATGCAAAAAAAAAATATAAATATAAGTAAATTTGGCTGGCCAATAAATCCAGTATGATGATATATCAGTTACTGGAAAGCAATTTCTTTATGGTAAAGTACGACCTGGACTGACAATTAAACTTAAGTCCATGAGGGGTATGATACAACTACATAACTCCTGTAATATTTCACTCCTCAAGCCCAGTCTGTTTGGGATGCAGTGGGTATAGAATGATGAAAAAGGCACAGAATGCTGAAAAATCTGTTTTACCAGCAGATGGTGAGACTTTATCTACACAACTCAGCCGCTTGCACAGCACTGTGCCATTTCCCCTGCAAGGTAGGAAACTGCTAAGCAGTTTTAAATAAAAAAACCCACTTTACAATTAAGAAATAAACCTGCCAAAACCCCTTAGAAGTACATAGATAATGATGCATCAGACATTCCAGTGAGGTAGATCAAAGCCTCTTCAAGCTGCCTTTGCAGGAACAGAGCTACAATACTGTGGTTTAGAAAAAGGACCCATTCCCACTTTGTTAGGAAAATTTTTCTTGTCTTGAACTTTATTTTTATGAAGAACAGGTAGACTCAGTGCAGATATGGACAGAAGTCATTTGGACCAAGAAGTTTTAAATACTATTTCTTGCTTTCTCACTGAATCTGATTGCACTTGCTTCATTATTCAAGACCCCAACATTTCCCTCGAGAAATTCTGGGAATCAGAGCATGTATTTCCAAGATCACTCTTGATTTATTCCAAGACTTGCTTCCTGGCATTATTTTTATTCAGCTTCAATCCAGCTGATGCACAAAAAACATGCACAGGAATAGAGGGGCTTTTTTGACTGCTGCTGGTTTTGATGAATTGCCAACAGCCAGTATTTTCTATAGTGGTCAAAAAGAAGGAATTCCAAGACATCAAAGTGTCTGATTATACTTTTTCCACTACTAGGCATCTGAACAATAATTTTCAGTAGGCGTGTGAGCCTGTCAATAGTACTCTAGATTCACTGTAGGTTTCCCAGTAAGAATCTTAACTCTATATTCTCATGACCATGCTTTGTCTAACTATCATATTTAATGGTGGCTGGCACTTAGCCTGAGTTAAAAAGAAAAATCTGAAAAAAACACAACTTGGCATTAGCTGAAAATGTTAAAAAATGACTGATTTCCTTCCTT
>JAWWEW010000088.1:8874021-8895433 GCA_035583185.1 Anabacerthia variegaticeps | reverse complement strand
GGAGCCTGCTCAGTGCCCACCACCCTCTGGGGGAAGAACCTTTGCTGAGATCCACCAAACCCTGCCCTGGCACAGCCCCAGCCCTTCCCTGGGTGCTGTCCCTGCTCACAGAGAGCACAGGTGGGCAGAGAGTCCCTCAGGAGGAGCTGCAGCCCCCCATGGGGTGTTTAGACCCTCCGTGAGCTGCGGGCAGGGTTGCCCCAGGGGTACGTACGGTTGACGAAGATCTGCTCCTCGTGGGAGAGGATGCTGGTCAGGTGAGCCCCCTGCAGCCGGCACTCCCTCTCGGCCGTGTCCCACGTCCGACGGTGGGCAAAGTACTTGTAGCACTGCCCCTGGAACTTGTGCCAGCCGTAGTCACAGGTCTCTGTGTCTGGGACAAACAAACCAACCACGTCTCTGTCAGCGGGTCGCAAACGCGGGTGAGTTTCGTGCAAGGTTGTGGGTTTTGTGTAGGGCAAAGCTCCGAGAGAAAAGACACCCTTTAGGCAGCACAAAGGCAAACACTCACCCATGGGACCTCATTTTCAGGTGGTTCTGTTTACACAGTCTCTGTACAAACTGCTAGAATACTACTTATCTAGTGAGTATAAATTCATCTGTGAGTTTCCAGTGATGGAACTGGGCTCTGTCTGGGCAATCTCAGAACATCTTCAGCTGTAACTCAGGATGAATGAAATGCCTGGATGTTGGACTGGAGTTATTCTACATTTCATCTGAGTTTTCTGACCCTGTATAAGTGTATGGGAATTTTTACTTGCAAGGGCAAATAGTTCTTTGAGTGAATGTACTGAATTATCTTTGGAAGAAACCAATAACTGAAAATAATATGAAAAAAAATTACTGTGATTGTTCAGTCCACAGAAGCAAAGCTGCAACATAACCTTTCTGAACTTACACTCCTAAATCCTCCCCCAAAAACCATCTTCCTCAACAAAGTCTAACTGAATAAACTTGAGGCATCACCTTCTTAGGCAGGTTGTAAGGCTGAAATAGAAAGCAATGATATTGTGCATTGTCTGTGCTTCTATGAGGCATGGTGCTGATTAGAATGCATCACAGACAGAAGTTCACAGCAGCCATCAGGTCCTTTCATCCCAAGAGAAATAAACTAGAGCCTTGGAACAGGAACAACCTGTGGGTTTGGCGTTAATTATTTTCTCAAGGTTAGGCAGATGTAAACAGAATAGACAGCAAGAAACAGCACAGTTTTGGTTCCAGGTTTGCTTCAGCTGGAATGAGTCACAGAAAAAAAAAATAAATCAGGACCAATAAGATGGGGAAACAAACGTGGTGTCTGAATGTGTCTGAGCTGTTCCTGGGGATGAGAACAACCAATTTGCCAGTGATAAGAGAGAGTCATAATGAGAAGTGCGAGAAACAATAAGGGAAAACAGAATAAGGGAAAACATGGTTAGTTTTGAGCTATGACAGGCCAAATGGCACCGTAAGGGACACTTCAGCACAAGATTACAGCTTGTTTCAGCCACAGCACATTACAGCTATCTCACCCTGAGGGTGGCAGGATGCTGAAGGACAGGAACACAAAGCCTGACCTCCTCCACAACCCCACCCAACAGGAATTTGACACTTCCCACCAAGTTTTACCAATCCCTGAACAAAACTGCCTCTGAAAACAACTGTCTGGCCTTTCAAGAGGTATAGAGGTGTCCTGGGTATGAAACTGGGCTTCTTATTTTAAGTAGGTCAATATAGCCAATGGTCAACAACAAGTTTTGGCCAAAGGGGGTCTTTTTGTATTAGTACAGAAATAGCCAAATATTGCAGAATACAAAAGGGCAGATGACTGAAAATGCCTTCACTAAGTTATTACTTAGCTTTGAGCTGCTACCACCACTGTAGAACAGTTTTTCACAACCCAAGGCAGATTCTTAATTCATAGCAGGAAGAGGCCATTCACATCCTGAAGCACAAAAGTGTCTATTTTCTAGAGAAAATTTAAATGCCGTGTAAGAGAAACTAGACTTTACATATACATAAATCGATTTAAAAGTGCAAATGTATCACAACTGAGGCTTACCATAATTTTTCTCATACTGATAACACAGCAATCATTGTCTTAGGAGTCTGGTACCAAAATAACTTCCCAAAAGTCATCAATACTGACATAAATGTACCAAATGTAAAAGCATAATAAAGCTTACAGTCATTATCTCCCTTCTATTTTCAGAAAGTTGAACTGTAGAAAACTGCTTGTGCCTTGAGCAATCCCAGTTATGAAAAAAAGGAATGTAATCTATACTACCAAATTTTTAGGTTGTTTTATCTTTTCCCCCTTTGTATTCTGCATGAGGTTCAGGATGCAGATACAGCATTAATCTCTGGAATCTAGGTAATTTTAAAGTGTAGTCTGCTTTGGCCTTCTAGGACATTCCTTTAACAGTCCTATATCCTTTGTGATTTCAGTATTTATCTTATTCAGGGACTCCTTTGTCCCACAGGAAACAAGTCGGATAATAACAAGGAGCTTTGCATGTTGAGAAAAATGTGGGCAGAGAGGATTTCCAGGCTGTCTTAATCAAACCCTCCCTGGTCTCTGCTAGGGAAGGAGTGCAGATTTGATAGAAATCTGCTGAAAGGCAGGTAGAGGAGGCAAAGAGGCTTGAAAACACAAATTTGAGATACAAATAAATAGCACAGCTTCTCTTCTTAAGATAGAAGGTGCCAAACAGTGACCAAGGTGCTCTTGGTTGAGATGCATACACTGCAGTGCACATACAACCCCTCCCTCCTATCCTAAATGGCACACTGCCTTCCAAAAGGGAAAAGATTAATAATTTCTGCACCTGTTTGTAGCCCAAATCTAGAAAAGCAAGAAAAGACAGGACCGAAGGATGCAAAAGACATAATGTTTTCAGGTGGGAGAAAAGAAGGTTATTTTGGTTTGGGTTGGGGGAGTCAGTGGGGTTTTTTTGGTTTTTGCTTTTGGTCTTTTTGGTTGGATGGTTTGGTTTGGTTTTTATAGGGGTTTGGAGGGGTTTTCTACTCAGTTTTTTTTATGTTCTTGCTTATTTTCACTCTTTGCTTTTTGAGAGGAGAGGTTGAAGAGAAAAAAGGGAAAATGAATAGGGAAAGGAAGATTCAGGAGGGTAGAGGGTGAAAAACACACAGCATCCAAGTAAAAATGCAGGGACAGTTCATCCCTGCAGTGCTTTGTCCTCCATATGAGTAACTTACTAGATAGAGAAAGCTGAAAGGGTGACAGAGGTAAGGGTTCCATATGGGTGTAAATTTTTAACGCCTTTACTGAACCAGTAAAGCCTAATTGCAGGTGGCTGTAAATTTTCTGACCCAATCACCTGCGAGCACAGAAGGTGCAAGCACTTATAGAGAGCAGTATTCCACGCTCATTGTGCACTCAGCCAGGGGGGCAATCACAGATTCCTGTAACCCTATTCCAGGACGTGATGGAAAGACTGAAACACTCATATTTATGGTGTTTTGAAACCCGTCTGACCAGCGTTAAGATTTATGACAATTTGGGGGGGTTTTGGGTGATGTGGGCAAGGGGTTGCTTACACAGCTTCTGCTCTCTGCAACTGCAATTGTACATGTGTTACAACATCTCTAAACACTGCACTGAACAAAAGAGCTGTCTGTAGGTTTAATACACAGATAAGTACTGCTTTTTCAATAGCTGCAAAAAGCTGCTGACAATAGGCCCCTTGTCTTTAAAGAAATACCATGAGTGGCCTAAATAAAATAAAGATTGACACAGGTACTAGAACATAATGAGAGTCTTACTCAGCTGTGAATTTTATCTGTGACTCTCTGCCTTCAGCTAACGAGCAAATGCCAGAGACCCATTAGCCCACACATCTTGAGGAGAAACCCATTTTTCTGGTAAATATTCAAAATAATCCCTTTTCAGCTGAAAGATATCATTAAGAGACCATCTGTTTTCAGAAAGTATCTTTGCACTGAGCCCTTCTCAACTACTTCAATCCCAAGCTACCAAAGCCTGGGAACAAGCTGAATTAAATGACACTGGAGTAATCACAGACATTGGAACAATGAACTTGAGTTACAAAAAAAAACATTGTTCCTGATTTGATAATTAAAAAACCCCAGTTGGCTTGTCTTTGGAACCTGAAAGAGAACAGCTGGTTGTACTATCCTGAGGAGCCACATCCTGTACAAACACACATGTGCCATTTTTGCATACAGATCTATCCATGTAACTTTGAGGAAGCCAAAAATCAAGTTCAATGCACAAACACCCTTCCTTGAGAGCAGGTAGATGATGCTTAGAACAGGTAAAGGAGCAAAAGAAAAGGAAACTCTAGCCAGCCAAGGAAGGAAGAGGAAAATCCATAGGGGTGCTAATCCATTTCTCATAAGGAGTACTCATTCTTAAAACTGAGGCTCAGATTGGAAGTCTCCATTATTTCCCTGGATACTCAGAGCTGCCATAAGGACTTTTCACAGGGGGATAACAATGGAAGGATTGATGGCTCTCACAGAATAAAACTCACACTGAGATCTACTGTAGCCTGCAGTCAGCCTTTGAAACAAGTGTTTTGGGGATATCTTATGCATATTAAGAAGTGATGTTCAAATGTCACCAAATGTCATGCAGAATGCGCTTTGAAAAGGCACAGGTGGTGGGCAAAAGACAGCATTATCTAAGAGAGGTTCTTCCCTCACTTTTAATCTCACCTGAACCAAAAGTGATGCTGCCTTACTGAGCTAACAATCTAGTTTAAAAGTGAACACCCTCAGCTGCTCTAACACTGGACAGCTTTAGTTCTCTTCAGGAAGATGTTCCTGGGTTTGGATTGCTGAACTGTTTCCACCTGGCAAGAAAAAGGGCTGTCAGGGAGCCAATTCCATCTCCCTGAGTCTCAGGACTGATTTCCCTCACCCAGACTAGATCACCAGAAGGTTCCTCTAACTCCAGCTCTGCTGTCCTCTGGTCACATCCCCTCCAAATGCTGAAGATCCCTTAGTCTTGGGCGGTCTTATGGGGGCATCTGGGTAGAATTTTGAGCTTTAAGTTTCTTTCTGCACCAGTGGGTGTAGATGTGATGGAGTTATCTCCTACTTCTTCAGCCTCACTTCCAGTGGTAATCCATGCTCACTGCTCCCTTTCCCTCCCATGGCATTTTGAATTTGAATGTGCCTAAGAAAGCCCTTCAGCTTTGACTTTTTTATTTGAAGCTTTCTCAAATGAATAGTGTATTTGGAGGGGATGAAAAAAAAAAAAAAGAAAAAAAGAAGTAATGAAATACAATCTCAGTGTGCTGAGCTCCACCTTTCCTGTGGCACCGAGGTAACGCGTTCTGTCGTCCTGGCTGGTCTTTAAATCTAGTGAGGTCAGGACTGGTGCCTTGAAATAAAGCCTGCTTGCCAGACAACCATGTCTGAATCGCCAACACAGTTTTATTTTGTCTGGTGGAATGGAAATTTGGCACTAAAACCTTTTCCCAAGTCCCAAACCACTGCAGGACTTTAAGTGGAGGAAATTTAAATTCCAAAGCTGAGAGAGCACAGCTCTGGTTCTGATTGACAAACTAGGAAATGTTCCCATTAACCACCTAAAATGCACTCTCAGGTTGGTCATAAAAAGGAGCTTAAAGCTACCATGGCACTCAGAGCCACTCACTACTCTGGATTTGCTGGAATGAAGGGAAGGAGGAAGGGAGTGAGAACATTTATTTCTTTTGGTGTGAAAACACTGTCAATTTATAATTTGGGACAGAAGATTCAGAAAGCCCTCTCAAGCCACAAGGTTAGCCAGAATACTGAAAAGGTTAAACTTTGACAAGTGCTGGTCAGCTTTGAGATTTTTCAGCTCTAACAAACAAATCTGTACAGGTTGATCTGGAAGAGTTTGCAAACCACCCTTTGCTGAAGCTGAGAAAAAACCATGAAAATACACAGTATTAATTAAACAAATCTAAAGGTTTGGTTCAGTCACCTGTGACCAAAAGCATTCAGATGAAGAAAAACAAAAAAATATTTTCTTAAGCTTTAGCAAGTACTCTTTAATACACCATTTCTTTTTCCCACGGAAATGCCTTCATTAATTATATTGACAGAGCAGATTTTGCCATCCCATTCCTCCTCCTACATATTGAGTAAGCATCTTGCACTACAAATGTTTCTTGTAAACATTGCAATGTTTCTTGTAAATCTTGCAAGCAATTCTCTAACAATTACAGAAAACTTGGGTAATTAACCTTATTTCAGTTGTCCAGGTTAGAAAGCGTTTTACAACTTCCTTTTAATTATAATCCTGTACCTACTTTTGCTAAACTAATCACAGAACAAGTAATTTTGAAAACTCCAGGATAAATTTGTCAAAACCATGGCTCCCAGTGGATGAATATATAATCTGCCTTATTCAGTAGACTGTTCCTACATGACTGATGCTTATTAGAGGTGATGGGTTCTGATATGTCTTTCACAGTGTATGTAATTATTTAAGACAGAAACTCAATCAGAAAGTAACTTCTCCCACTCATTATCCCATAAGCATCACTACAGTCATGAGAGGAGCTCACTACTTGTCTTTCCAGCAGTTTGCAAGCCAATGTAAGCAAGCAGGCTTGGAGCCACCTGAAAACTGTACAGCTTTTGTTGTTTTGACACAGAAATTGGCCAATACATCAGTTTATATTTGGCACAAAGGATTGTGACTTGCAGTCAGGTTAGCAGGTGGGTAGAGTTTCCTCTCATCCATCTGCCAAATGTAAGATGCAACATAAAAGGAAAAAATCCTGTGCCACAAGTCATGGGATTCTGACCTATTAAAAAATTAGACCTCCTCATCACTGAGGGTCTTCCATAGGTTTTTGACAGTTCCCTCCATCTCCTCAATTTTGGGAATCTTTGCCTAGTTACTCCATAAGGGTGTTGAAATGGCAAAGGATGAGCTCTGCCACCACAGGTTAAAGAACACACCTTACCTTGCTCACAGAGGGCACCTACGTAGCTTGGCAGGCACAGGCAGGTGAAGGTGTTGAGTCCATCAATGCAAGTGGCTCCGTTCCTGCAGGGGTTGGACTGGCACTCATCGACATCTGCAACACAAAGATAAGATTGGTTTTGCAATCCACCCAGCTCCTAGAAGGGAAATGCTCTTCAGCCTTAGTCACACTGGTGGCTGGGACCAGTTCAGCCCAGGGGAATGAGGCATTGCACAAGACCCAAGTGGCCACTGTGTAAATGAGAGACAAGGAACATATGCAGCGTGGTGGAAAATTTGACTTGTGTATGTGACCATGGCACAAAACCTCTCACTAAGAACCAGGGACCTCAAATATCTCCATAAAAACTCAAATAGTGGAAACCTTATCAGGTAGCATCAAACAGACTGCTAATTTCAGCCTGCAAAGCAGGGGGCCCTGGCTTCTTATTGGTTTGCATTTCCCATCTCTTCCTTGTCTAATCTTATCAAGGTAAGGACAAAGCATCATAAAGATAATCTCACTAAATGACCAGTCAGATAGCAGAACTCATGGCCTTGCACAGTGAACAAATAACATTTCTGCTCCCCCCTCCTCCAAGGCTCAAATACCTTGTCTTCACCTTTGAAACTGGTGCACTAGTTCATGTCATATAATTATTTTATGCATGTATTTGCACAGGTTATAAGCTAGTATGTATTTTTATAAAGATCATATGAGGTTTTGTAAAGAGTTCTGCTTCTCTGGAAAAGCCAAATCTTAAACTTCAATGCAGATTTTGCAAACATCTCAGTCCAAAGCGAACTGCTGGTAGTGAGTCTCTCATTGAAATACAAGACAGAAGTCAAACATATCTACCAACCAGCTGACAACAACTAGGAATAATTGCTGCATTGTGTGGAAGGCTTTTTAAGAAATATTTCTATTTTAAAATATACTCTGTTCAAATTTTATGCTGGGCCTTACTTGTTCCAGTCATTTGGAAAGCTCTCAAGATAAGGTTTTAGGCTTTATATCCAGAATATTCCTGAACAGAGGGGCTAAAAATGCAGAGGTTTCCTTTCTTAGGCACCACAAAACACATTTCTACATGTCAATGGTTTGTGGAGTGTCCCGCTCCAACTTTTTAATAAGCCCCTAAGAGTGCCAGGGCACACAAAGTGGACAGATTATTCCTTTATAATAATTACCTCTGACCTCTGGTTCGCCGCCAGCAGATGCCACATTCTTTAAGAAAAAGAAAGATTTAAGATCCAGCATCTGAAACATGATGTCTACTACCAACAGCCCACTATTAAACTAGCAAGCTCATCAGTATGAGCTAGGAAAGCAGAGAAAAACACAAATACCTTTTATATCACACACAAAACACAGATCTGTGCTCTGCCTTTCAGAACACAAAACCACAGCAATCCTGACAATTATGCTGCAGTGATTTTTTCAGTGTTTTTTTCTCCCAAGCTATATTTGATGAGTTATATATATTTGATTTTATCATGTTTTCTTTTTCTTTGCTTTCAAATTTGGCAGGCAACTGTATAACAGACAAATCCACGGTATTTGTCAGGGAATGAAACCTACAGCTTTTCAGCAGGCTAAACCATCTCTACAATGAGCAGCCAACATACCATTTTTACCATATTTTGGCTAGTTTTCTGGAAGGAAAAGCTGGTTATTCTGAACTATACAGGGGAGTCTCTTGAAATCCACAGTCACAGCAGGAGCACACGTATGTCACAGGCAGCTTGAAGAGGTCCTCAGCTAGAATTGCTATCAAAATACTAACATATACCAAATATGCATAGGACTATCATAATAATTACAATTTCCTGGGAAAATATATGATGCTGGAATTCCATGCTCAGCTTCCCAGTCACATTTAGGATTAGTTTATTTACCTGCCTTCCAAATACACAAAGCTCTTATAGAACCATCCCAAATATTAATCCTTATTTTATTTGCTGTATTTTTGAATTTAGTGTTCTGAGTTTTAGTTCCTGAAGTTCACTTGCAGCTCTCTTAACCTCTGTTTGTGCACATATCAATGCACTTTATGTGAGAGAGAAAATAGAGTGGACCTCCTTTATTTCATTGCTCTTAAGGCTTCACTGCAGAATTTTTCAAATATCCTTGTGTTCTCCAACCTCAAAACCCACCACTTGTGCAGAGGTCGTGTAGGAAAAGTTTATACTTGGCTTAATCAGTACCAGAATGGCTTCAGCTTACCTAATTCACACTGCTCTCCACTGAAACCTGGCAGGCAGGTGCAGATGTAGAAGGAACCACGAGGGTAGCAGGTGCCACCATTGAGGCAAGGATTGCTCTTGCAGGGATCCTGCCCTGTTAAACAAGTAGAAAAATGGATTTGACCCTGCAGTTTCAAGGAAATAGCACATTTTCAGCTTTTGGAAGAATAAAAATCTTCACTGCTGCAGTGATGGTGCAGCTTTACTGTAGTTACAGAAACTATTGGCACTGGAAAACAAGATAGTTTTGTAAAACAGTAAAGCTTGTCTTCAGGCATCACTATTTTTCAACTTTAACAACAAAATGGCATTTACTAAGAACCAATACAAATTATTTTTAGAATTATGCTTTTTTTCACGGCAATTTGCACTGGATTTGGCAGTCATGATACTCTAATGATTTAGTTTGCATGACATGACAATTAATTATAGCTGAAAACAGTTAAACATATGCGAAATGAATGGAAAATGTTTTTCTTTTGGACAGGGTTAGTTTATGCAGAATGACAGGGTACACAGAACAAACTGACTGGCTGCTGCTGTTTCCCTTCCATATATTTAATCAATCAATGACCACAAAGTCTTTCTTAAAAATACATTTAAAGAACACAAAGATACTGAATACATTTGTAACTGAACTAAACATTAAGATAAAAGCTTACCTGCTGTGAAATCCTCGGTTGTTACCGGTGTTATCATTTAAATAGCTTTTCCTTGAAGAGCTTTATGCCTTCCAGTGGTGTTTATTTCCACTGAGTTTGGATACCTAGGTATTTGCATCTGATTTCATGCCTAGGAACACTCATTCATACAAACAGTGCACACTAAACCATTTCTAAGTGTTAGCTTCTCAGAGTTAGAAGGAAATTGTGAGGACAATCCCTCTGGGGTACAAAAAAAAAAAAAGCCCTGGCTTTGAAAACTTACAAAATGTGTAAAAGAGTTCTGTAAACCAGAGAAATAAGAAAAATTTAGATTTTTGATTCCGTTTTTTTTTTAAATATCTGACTATGGTTAAAAAGAAGGAAAAAAAAAAAAGGTAAATAACATCTATTTTACCCTTGAAAATTGGACATTCAAACTCTTCCTAAAGTACCAAGTTCCCTGTCTTGTAATGGGGATGCAGAAGGTCCAGCTGAAAGCCACCAGAAGAAACTCCTATGTACAGAAGTTTGGGATTGCAATTAAGCAATTAGGTATTTCACTCTGGAGGTTTTGAAAAGGATCTGCTCATCCATCCAGCAGGGTGCTTGTTTTAGGACTGCTCCACTGAAAGTCACAAATGTAGGGCTGTGCTAAGCACCTTAATGGTGTTTATTGTGTTTGCTGTCTGTTTGTGCTCCTGCAGACTGGGTGTTTTCCCAGTAAGCATTTTCAAATTGACAGCTACCTGGATTGTTTGGGGAAAAGTTATAGAAAACTCTATAAAATTAATCCAGTTCTTTCCCCGGCTGTATCTGATCAAATATGAATTGAAGTGTCATCACTCATGGAGACCTTGCCTGCATCATCCCTGTGTTTGGTGAAATGGTGCCTATTAACCATCATGGAAAACGAATTCTGTGGCAAATGATATCTAATAAAAAGACCTGTAATTTTTAAGAGGCAGACAATTTATCAACCAGTTAAAGCTACAGACAGGCTGAAAACAAGGTCTTGGTTCTCTCCTGTGTGGAAAGTTATCTTGTAGGTTAAGAAAAGCTCATTTTTATAGAAAATTCTTATCCCAAAATGTGCACTAGAGTTGCTTTTTAAGTCAACTACCAGATGTTAAATACAACCCTACCTATAAACCAATTGTGTGTGTGCTGTCACCACACTAACACAGAGAAGCTGTCAGACAAAGTTACCTGTTGGAAGTTGGAAACTTGAATAATTGCAGCTGTATTCCCTACCACAACCAGTGTTACCTTCCTGCCTTTTAGAACTGGTGGGTTACCTCAAGTCCAATCCAGAGCTCCACGATGCAAACGCTCATGAAGAGTCACTGGGCTTGAGTCTGGGTACCCCCATCCTCCTCCTCCTCCTCCTCCTCCTCCTCTCTGCTGGGGTTGCACCCGCGCTGACCGCACAGCCGGAGGGTCCCGAGGGCTGCTGTGATTTCACAGGGTGCTCTGGTGGTCACACCTCCCACCAGAGCTCAGCCAACACCTTTGCCAGTACCACAACACACACAACACAGTGAGCAATCATATTTTGGGAGGAGTTACCTGGGATTTGCACTGCTGTGCCTTCAACTGAACCCACACTGGTGCCAATCACGAAATCTGATCCATTAGTGACCTCCGGAAGGGAAAAGGATGACGTTACAACTTCAACAGTGTTTGGCTCCTCAGAGCTTACTGTCGACTGCTCGTTTTGGTATGGGCTGTTTCCAGGGGCAGTGCTGCGTGTTGCAATGTTAGAAGAAATGGTTGTGATCTCCCCTCGACCGAACAAAGCTGAGGGTGTCTCTGTGCTTCCATCCAGGAGCTGGGAAGGCGAGGCCAGCACTGTAACTGCTTCCTGGTCAGGTTTAAATCCTTCGTTTTCAATGCTGTTGGATGAATCTGGTGTGAAAACGAGCCAGGGGTTCTCTCTCTCAGTACTCCTGTCTTCTTCTTGATGGGGGTTATTCACTTTCACTGAGGAAGCTTCAACTTCTGCTGTGCTAACTTTTGGAACATCTGTGCTCACTCTTTCTCCAAACTTCAGAAAAGCAGTAGGCAAGACATGTATTGATGGAGGATCTCCAGAAACTGTAGAATCTTCCTCAACAGGGAAATCAGTTACAGGGGTTTCTGTCTCCTCTGTCCTGCCTGTTAGAAAGTGAGGAGTACTTTCCATAGTTGTGCTCTCTGGAAGAGATTTGGGAGAGAGCTCCAGCAGAGAAGACTCTGTTGTGTCCATAAGGTCTGTAGTGGGGGGTTTATACGTTGCTGCAATATCCGAACTAACCTCTTTGAAGGCTCCTTCTGATGAATGACTGGGTGGACCTGAAGCCTCTGATGATGATGGTGTACTTGGAATGATTACCTCAGGATTCTCAGACACTCCATTAACTAAGTGAACAGTTATTGAGGATGTAGGAACTGGAGGAACAGAATGAAAACTCTCAGAGCTTGTTTCCTCATAATCTACTGATGCTGACTTTGTGTTTGTGTATACCACAGTATGATTTTTTGGGTTTTTGCTGGGTGACACAGTTGTCAGCTGGGATGCACGCTGTGTAGTGACAATGCTCAACTCATGCATGTCAGTTGTCACGGCCTCTTCTGGCTCAGTAGATAAAACTGGTGTAAGAGAATGAACCACGGGCTGATTGTCAGCCAGTTCCTCTTGGCCCATTCCAGAAAAGCCAGACATTGTTTCACTTTGATCTGCTATTACTTGATTGTTTGATGAAGTATTTGGCTTATAGGTGTCTTCTGTGGTGATGGTGGTGGTTACAACATGTTTAGACCCATGAGGCACCTGAGGGCTTGCCAGAGATGGCACTGTAGGAAGGAAAATGCCCAGTTCAGAGAGTTCAGCAGTGGTGAGAGTTTCTGTTGCAAAATTCATGGCATCCCCTGAACCCAAATCTGTGTCACCTGACTCTGGTCTGTGCCCAACTGTTACTGATTCTCCACCTGGTGGACTGGAAGTAGTCAAAGAAAGACTATCACCTGATCCAAGTGTCTTCTCTGTGGCTATGGAAAATTTAGGTGTTGAATCGTACCTCTCCCCTTCAGTTGTCATGCTATCACCATCATTGTCATATGTTAAATGTGTAACAGGATTTGGCATTGTCTGCACACTTATTATATCTTCAGGCATTGATTTTGAGTGATCCATGTCTATAATAGTTGTTTTTTCTGATGGGATTTGAAATCTTTCTTCAATTAGAGTAATATCACCATAAACAGAAACGTTCAATATAATGCTTCTTTTATCATCAATCATGGGAATAATTTTCTCATATATCCCAGTATCACTTGCCAGTTCTTCTGATGTAGCTGCTTTTGGATGAACAGGAGATGGATTTGCCACAATCTCTGTTTCCTCTGTAAAAAAGGATGCTAGTTCTGTGATCACAGTCTGTGACCCATCTCTGGGCGCCTCTGTGGACAGAACATTGGAATGAACATGCCCAGGAGCACTGGATGAAGCATTTAGCTCTACTTTTGATACAAGGGGTATTGACAAACGAGTAAACATATTAGGAGAAGATGAATCCGAAACACCAACCCAGCCAGATCCTTCCCCAGAGCTTTCAGGTAATACTCTGCCTGGGATTTTTCCTGTTGATGTTACAAAAGACTCCTCTGTTTGGGGACTGGGGGTTCCATTCAGTACAACAGACACAGGAGTAACACCACCCTTAATCAGAAAATGGGAAGTTTCCTCTTGAGAAACTGCTTTAGAAATAGGTGTTGTTCTATCTGTGTCATTTTCTTCTCTCCCATAGTTACTTTCCTTATTGTAAGGTTCTTCATTTGCCACAAAATAGTGGGTTGTCTCTTCCATCTCTTTAGAGATGAAGCTCTTGGAGCTGACTTCTGCTAAAGCTGGGGCACTGGAGAACACAGAGGTGGGGAATTGGTCTCCAGTTTCTGAGAGCAGCTCAGTCACAGCACTTGTAACTTCTTCATTAACTTCAGCATTTGCTTGAGTGCTTCCTCTTTCAAAGTCCTGTGTCATGACAGTTGAAAGTTCAGGTCCTGTGTTTGCAGGATGAGAAATTGGAGGACTCAGGGTACTCCTGGTTTCTTTGACAACCATTGGCACTACAGAAGGAATTACATCAAGGTCATCTCCTGATCCCTGTCCTGAAAATAATGGATCAGCAATGAACTCATTGTTTGGCAGTATTTCCTCCTTAGGTGTCAGGAATGTTCTGGGAACATCTTTTGTAGGGAAAGTTTTTTGTGCCAGCTCCTCCTCTTGCTCTGTATCTGTAACTGGAGAGCTTATGTATTTCCTTTCAGTCCTTACAGGCTCAGTTACTCTGTCATAATTAAATGGCAAAAGTACTTTCTGAGCAGGTTCTGTTTCTGATTCCTTTTCTTCTGAATAAGGACTGAGAGTCGGACCATTTGAAAATCCCAGATGTTCATGGGTAGCCTGTGTGCTTTTAAAGAATGTGTCTGTTGCTGTTTTTAATTCAGAAGATTCCTCAGGTTTTGGAGGCATTTCCCTCAGCCTGTCTTCCCCAGAATATGTATCTTCCAGCAAGGGAATCTTCGTAGAGAAAGTTCTCACTGTCAGTCCATCAGTGGTTTTGTCTTCCATTCTCAAGTCAGTTCCAGTTCCCACAGTGGTTACCTCATGTCCAGGACTTGTGACTGGCTTCTCAGGGTCAGTAGTGAAGGCAAGACCCACAGATGATGTGCTGACAACGTTCCTGTCGTGCTTCTCCCATGTATCTGGACTCCCAGTAGGGGAAACTTCTGTTTTGGCAAATGATCCAAAGGTTGTGTCTGGTTCTCCAGATCCCAGATCAGTAAGTGAGAAATCACGCCCAAGTATTTTTTCAGTGGGTCCATTAGACATAAGTGTTGTGGTGCTGCTGTCGCCTTTGAATTCTTCTCCAGAGCCATGTTCAATCAGGAAAATCTTGCCCAGTGAGACAGTTGAAGACCCAACTTTGGCATTTCTGCTTTCTGTAGATTCAGCTACTGCTTTTACACTGCCAGTACCATGTGCCACCACATCATCGTGAGGGTTGTTACTAACCACTGATTCTGGAGATGGTGTGACCTCACCTGTTTCTGAGCCCTCCATTTTAACTCCTGGTGCAATATGAGGTACTACCTCCTTTATGGAAGTGGATTTTACATCCGAAGGAGCTGTGTAGGTCGGTTCTGTTTCCATGTTCTGTTCTCCTGGGTTTCTTGTACTAAACACATCCAGGGACATCTCACTTGCTACTCCAGACCCCTCTGTGAAACCATCTGACCCAGTACTTGGAACTGTTACTGCAGATTCACCTGTTCTTGCATGTATTTCATACTCTGTTGTTGCATACTTCAGCAAAGCATCATCTGTGCTGTAAATCTTTCCTTCCTGCTTTTCAGTGTGTGTTTCAGTGACAGGCCTTAATGGAACTGAAGTCAAAGTAGCAGACTCAATGATAAGGTCTATGTCTCCAGAACCTGGATCAAAAAATGGGGAGTCAGTACTTACCACTTTTCTTGTGGGACCCCCTGAAAATATGTCTGCTGGTTCTTCTGCTGATCCTTCATTTATAAAAAACTTCTTCTCTCTCAAGAGAGGAATGGTGGTGACCTTTTTGACTTCAGAACTTGTGGTGCCTGGTACTGTTTTTCTGGGTGATGTGGGCTCCTGACTTACAGTTCTGACCTCACTTGTAGTGCTCACAAATTCATTCAAATCCAAATTTCCCTCTGTAGCAGTACCTGAATTTTGGTGACCTGAGTCAACAGTGGACTGTGTTTCTTTTTCATCATCAATATTCTTTTCAGTTACAAGAGAGCTGGATACTACTTTTTCTGTAAGAAACTCAGACACAGAGTTGGTGGCAACAGGTACTTCAGGACTTTGATCAAAAGCAGAATAAGGAGTAGTTATATGCCTGGGCAAAGCAGAGGCGATTCCTGAAGCAGCTACAGAAACTTCTGTTGGCAGTACTGTGCCAGAGCCCAAAGAAATATCCTGCATTGAGAGTGTTTCTGTTACTGCTGTTTCCCCTGTTGCTGCAGGGATGCTCTCTTTTTCATCTCCAGAGCCTTCCAGAACCATAAAAGAAGCAGCACTCATCTCAGGCTTGGCTGTATTGCTTGTTTCCAGAATATTTTCAACAGGGGAATTTGCATTAAGTTTAGCAGTTGATTTATATTGATCTCCTGGAGCAGGGGTGGCCTCTTCTGAAATAAGATCGGTCACACCTTCTTCTTCTGTAGCAGGAATAAAAACTGCATCCAGAGAAGCAGTTACAGCAGAACTTTCCACAGTAAATGCATCAGGAGCAGAAGTTACACCAGAATTTTTTTCATCATCTTCCTGTCTCGACATTGTCACAACTTCTAAGACAGAAGTGGATGGATCAGATTCCGTGGAGCCATCTCCAGAATACTCACTGGTGGCCAAAAGCAAGTTTTTGGTACCTTTAGTAGAGCTCTCCTCATTTCCATGCCATGTTATGGTCTCTTTATTGTTTTGCAGAGAATGCTCATATGAAGAAGTAATGGCTATTGATTTATCTGTTGTGACAACTTCTGACTCCCCACTATAGACAGGCTCTAACATTGCAACATCTGCTGTTGGTTGAGTAACTTCAAATGCCCCTACCACTTCTCCAGCTTTGCTTGGTTGCATAGTACCAGAAGCTTCAGATTCACTAATTATAAATGTGTTTGTTTCATTGATTTGAGCAAAGGTAACATTTTTGGAATGTGCAACACTTTCAATTTGGTCACTTCTGGCTTCCTCAGCTTTTGTGCTCTTAGGGGCACTAGTAACCTGCTGCTTCCCATTGATGAACTGCAAAGCTGGAGGAGTTGTAACATCAGTAGTATTTTCACAGTCTTCCTCTTCTTCAAACTCTATATAGTTTGGAAAGAAAGAATCCAATATTATAAGTTCAGACGAATCCTGCACAGAGTCTGAAGTACAGGGTTCGACCTGAGCTGACTCTGCATCAATGTGGGTTTCATCTATTGCATGGGGTAGCATGTGGCGATTGAAGAGATCCAAAAATTCATTCACCGGATGATCTGCAAAAAAAAGAGAGCTTTTCATAATCCCTGAGTGACAGCAATGGTTGTGCATTGCAGCAGACACATGAAGCACAAGTAACCCATTGGAGAAAAAAGCCAAAACCAACCAACCAACCAACCAACAAAACCAAAAATCAAAATTAAACAAGTCACTGCAAATTCAGTGTGTTCTTCTGTTTACACAAAGTTAAACTCTGCCATGGTGTGTAACTTTCTAGTTGAAGGCTTTCTGCATATTGAACACATTGACTATTTAGTGCTGTTGATTGCTAAGTGTTTTTGGTCACAAACCCACACCTGAATTACCTTGCCCTGTTAAGCAGAGAGGAGAAGTGGACAAGACAAAACCCATTTCTTAGACCAACCTGTTGCAACTGCTTCCATGGATTTAGACTCTAGCTGACCTTTACCAAAAGCTGAACTTAGACAAAGCTAAGCAAGGCAAAGCCTAAAATGACATAAGACATATAGAATATAGATCCCTCTGCATCTCCACTGGTCCTTACTGCAGAGTAATTTAGATTGCTAGGAACACCATAACAACTACATCAATTATTCTATTCATTAGATTTGGACCCGAGATCAGAAAATAAAGTCTTGCTGTACAAAGCTGTTGCTATTTGGAATTTTAAAGCATTATCAAGCAAATAAGAAAAAAGATATCACAGATTCAAAAGTCAGTCACCACTCAGACAGTAATGCGAGTAAAGTCCAGTAATTTTCTTCTGGTTACCACTCACTACAAATTATTTACACACTTCCACAGGTCACAAACATCTCAGGTTTTTTTTCTAGACAGCCAAGAAGAAAAGGAGAAGGAAAGAAGACCTACGAAGGCAGGATTTTAGCTGCAGAAAGCTTCATGAATTCCTCTAAGATTTATGATCCCAAACTGCACAGAGACTTTTTAAACTTGCCTATTCAGCACAAATGTTACTGCAAACCTTCTGTTCCAGACAATAGATGCTATCCTCACTAAAACAAAGCAAAACAAACAAACAAACAAACAAATAAAAAGGATAAAACAGACTCAGCAAAAAGAAAGCCATAATTCAAGCTTAGCCAACTGACTCGAAACTGGAAGCTTTGTGCTGAAATCTTAATCCATGAGTGTTTCTTTCTTCTGAAACTATGTTTATAATCAATTTGTCCAAAGAAATATTACTTTCTGCTGGCCCAATACAGCCAATGGAACTTTGTCCACATCTGCGAAGAAAGGATCTGTACCAGTTAATGGGACTCCTGCCTTACTGTGCTGGCAGCAACGACAGATCCCTAAAATATATTTGCAGAATATGGCAGAGCTAACTTTAAAAGCAAATCTTCCCCATTAAAATTATTTACAAGAAGCAAAACAATGAGAACCTGCGGCAAAGTACTTCACTGTTTTGAAGCAATTGCCCTACCTATGAAGATCACTTAACCTCTATGACTACTGAGTCCTCAGAGAAAGAATCATCAGGTGATCATTCTGGAAAAGAATGTATTAAATCACATTAAACTGACACAGTGCACTGTGAAAGGCTTGTGATTACTTGGCTCAGGCTGCTTTGTGTGTGCAAATTGACGACAACTTGGTTTTTGAAAGGTCATTGCAACTCCATTGAGAATTAATGTTCTAATATCTCACGCTGTGTTTACAGCTAAACTCATGAAGTATTACTGAGTCTCAGCTTTGCTAAACCTCCAGCTGAAGAATACAGGGAATAAATCACCTTCAGCGTTGTTTATTTCAACTACAATGCTCCATTTGTACAGCACCAAGCTCAGCACTCCCAGTGCTACAAAATAAAGGCTGTTTTTAACCTTATTTCTGCCTAGCTAATCTACATTGTCCCAGTGAAACCTGGTGTTTACTTTGTGCTGTGACAGCTCTGTTAGATCACTACAGAGTGGAGATTTCTTCTCTCTCCCTTACCTGTGCTTGTTGAGAGTTATTTTATGCAATGCTTGCAAAGGGAGAATTTCTTCCTCCAATAAATTAGAAATGTTTATAAAGGCTGCCTGATGCCACAGAAAAATAAAGTTTCTGCACTTATTTATTTGAGCTTCCCCAGATCTCTGTGAAAAGCAAGTTTTTGGTGTTCTGTTCAAGACTGACAGACTGACTTTGAGAAACATGTCTAATAACACTGCTTTCAGAATCCACAAATTTAGCCAACAGTGACACCAGTCATAGTGAGAAAATATGTTTTCATAGAAGTAAAAACTCTAAACAACACGGAATTGAACACCTTCCTTTAGAAACTGTGGTGGGAAAAGCATGGGAATTCAATAAAGGAAAGAAGGATGGCAAGGCAAAGCTGCCATGGAGCTCTGAGAGTTTCTGATTCTTAGTAAATTTACTAAGAAATAACTGCACCCACCAGAAAACTACACACAGAAGGGTGCATGGGCAAGAAAGATATCTTGTACTGTGTGCACAGCTTAAAGAGGGTTACCTATAAATAATGTGGTATATGGACTAGTGTGCCATAAAGATTAATTATGATTCAGACTCAGCAGTGAAGTTTGTGTGACAAAGCCTGCAGAATGCTTTTGCATAGAACTGTGCATTAAAGAAAAAGTAAATTATGAAGCCTGGACGGGGCTGGATAGGCTATAATTTGTAGGAGGGTATCGTGGCTAACAAGTTCTGACCAGCAGTGCAGTATTTTTGCAGCAGTGCACACCTGGGAGTCCCTCAAATTACTGACTCACGCAAAGTCATTTATGGTAGGTAATAAATTTAGTGAGCAACATCTGTTCCAAATTCACCTAGAAGACATACACAAATTCTTACTTATGCAGAGATCTCTATCAGACCTTACTTTTACTTTGTTAGCTTTTTCAAGATCTCACATGCCACAAAGATCCACATAAAAGAACCTTAGCTAAAGGTATGATATTCTGATAATAAACTTTCAGGAGGCTCTTTCATTAAATAATAAGTGTCTTTGGTTTTTTTGTAAATTTTTTTCCCAGCTTTTAGAAAGATAGTAAAGAATGCAATTGATTTTTTTTTTTTTTAATTATAACCTCTTTTCCTTTCTACAGGTCTGATTTTTCAGTGACAGCTTTCAAGTTCCCAATGCTTAGGGTTAAGAGCTATGAAAAAAGCTCTTAAAAATGCTCCAGAGATGGAAAATACCCTACATAATACTGTGGTTCAGATAGCACACATCCTTGTCCTCGGAGTATAGATAAGACACTGGGATGAAAACCCACCAAAACATATGAATACAAGAGGGGGAAATCTGTATTTTTTTTGTTAGACCCTGAGAGCATGAACACAAACATGTGAATTAGTTTTAAAATGTCTGGTTGTAGCTGACATATTTTACCCCTACTTATTTCATGCCCATTCCAGCTGCAGGTGAAGATACACAGACCTATATAAGACTATTGAAAAGAGATGAGATTAGGACTTTAAAGGAAAGGAGTTTGGTTACTAAATATGTTTATCAATAGCTCACACATTATCACGGCAAACAAGCCAAAAGGGGCACTTGTTCAACTTGTTCAAGCTGTAACTCTGACTCCAAGAAAGGAAAAGTAAAACAAGTAGCTGAAAAGGAGTAAAGCCCAGGGTTGTCAGCTCAGACTGCCAATCCAAACAAGCCCTAAGGGAGATTTATCAGTAAAGTCCCTGTTTTGAGGAAAGTGATGAGGTAAGCACTGAAATAGAGGAAGAATGGAGAGACGGATGAGTCTGTATGCAGCACAGATTGTTTCTTAATCCATTTAATATGAAAAGGTGCTTTAAAATACCTGGATGGAATGGGTGTCTATCTCAGCAACAGCAGCTATGAGCAGGGAATAGAAATCCCTCTGGCTACAGGGTGCTTCTTAACCTGCTGCTACAAATGACCAATGAACCACTGCTGAGGTGCCACTAATCTTCATTACAACCCTTCTTCTAATTAGCCACAACTGGTCCCAAACCCACACGAGTTTTTCAGTGGGTCAAACAGAAAACTTGCCTCTCTGCTACTGATGCAGAAGCCAACTCCTGCATGTGTCCAAAAATGTGTAACACACAGTAGTATTTTCTCCTGAGAGGACTTTTAATGCTCTACGAAGAGATTTTCCAAGACTGTCTTGGAGGGGGCAGCAGTAAAAAGCGTTTTCTCTCTCAAAAGCCATCAGAGAAGTGGCTAAGGAAGAATTTGTAGGGAATTACATAGAGCAATAACATTCTGGGTTGTCTGTGAGCAGTAGTAGAGTTCACTGTTTTACAGAAGGACCAGAGATCTGATAAACCCATGCAATTCACAGAAAGGGTCACAACATGCTCCCTGAACCACAAATCAGGCCCTATATTTTGATTAGAATAGAGCTAAATAGAAAAAAAAAAAAAAAAGGGACAAAAAAAAGAAAAGAAAAAAGAATATTTTATAAAGAAGACCAAGACCATTTTGAACTGCATGTTTCAAAAGTATTTCATTGCATAATGTGACACCATCACAAAATCCATAATGTTCACTGCCAAGAGCCCATAACCACAAGACAGGTTTGCATGAAAAATCAAAATAGCTTGCATTAAGTCAAATTA
>JAWWEW010000088.1:8856893-8871540 GCA_035583185.1 Anabacerthia variegaticeps | reverse complement strand
CCCCTGGATCCCTGGGAGTGTCCAAGGCCAGGTTGGATGGGGCTTGGAGCACCCTGGGCTGGTGGAAGGTGTCCCTGGTATGGCAGGGGGTGGGATGGGATGAGCTTTAAGGTCCTTCCAACCCATTTTGTGAATCTGTGATTTTATGAAAATATCAATTAAACACATGCAAATGGTTTTAATGTGCCATTTCAAAGTCCCTGCACATCTGTGGGAGGCTCCTGGTAGGTTTGCAAAGGTGACCCACCACAAGAGCACGCCCAAAATCCATCCAACAGGTGACAGTTTACCTGAAACAAAATGAGGAGTCCTCAAAGCAGAAGAATCAAAATGTTTTGTTTAAACCCACTGAAAGCCCAGTGAAGCCTCACAGCTCTATGTCACACACTGACTCCCTGAACTCAGCTCTGCCAGGAACCAGATTTGGAGTCTGGGTGGACTCAAGCAATTTTATGACTATAGTTTGCTGAAACTCTTCCAGCAAATGAAAGCAAAAAAACCAAACGTTCAACCAATTCCACAGGAATGTGTCAGTCTTGTTGAATATATTTTGTTTTAAAGGCATACTGAGGAGGTAAAGAAGTGATTTGACTTGCTGGGCCCACCCCCCACCAAAATACTAATTTTAAAGCCTTTATATTTAGTGGAGGTTTTTTCCCCTTAAAACATTACATTGAATTGGAACAGAAAAAATCAATTTTACAGAAATAATCTGATAACATCTTCTGGGCTGCTTTGTTTCACAGAAAAAGGATTTTTTTTTTAAATATTGTTCTTTTCATCTCATTTCAAAAGAAATAAGATTTTGAAATATAGATATTTCCTGCTGAAGCAGAATTCTGAGTGTCAGCCTTTGGTACATGCAATTCCTCTGACTTGTGCCATCTTGTAGTATCATTAAGCTACCTAAGCACAGTCAAAGTGCAACAGTGCTCCAGGCAAACCCCATCTCCCCTTCAGGAAAAGGTGGGAATACTGCCAAGGAGCTGGTCTAAGGCGTTAAAGAAACATGGCTATTATTACATATACCTAAGTTAACAAAAAAAAAAAAAAAAAAACAACAAAGAAAGGTCCAGCAATAATTAAATTTTTGATACTTTTAATCCTTCTACCTCACGTTAACATGACTAGTATATATGATGAGGTCTAGTAAAACCCAGTTCTTGATTACTGCTCAGTCTAAATAAACAAGAGGTTTTATTTAGTTCACCTTAAAATGTTTCCCAGCTGGGTATGTATTTCTAAAACTTTTGTTAACTTTGGCTCCCTTTATAGCTGCTTAAGGATGTAGGGCAGGTTTCAGTGGTTTGGGGTTTGGATTGGGGTTTTTTACCTTCTAAATTTTGTCAAAATGTGTGTTTTGTTGTCCCTCTGAGAGTCAAAAGAGACGATTGTATTTTGGAGATCGAGATAAATAGATGGATAGATGGATAGATAGATAGATAGATAGATAGATAGATAGATAGATAGATATAGACAGAGAGACAGATATGAATTTACCTTGCATAAAAATCTCAATGACTCAAGTAAGATTCTGGAAGAAAGTCATTGTAAAGAGTGATTTTTGCACAGCTGGCTGGCTAGGAGTTGAGAGTAATTCAAGGTGGGTGGTCAGCCCTTGCCTACTGAAATTCAGCTTATCCAGTTGTCTGCTTCACCATATTTGGGTGTTTCCATGCAAAATACAGCCCCGCTGGAAACCTGAGCATCAATTCCTGGCACATTCCTAAACTGCAGCCTTTTTACAGCCACGCCAGTCCCCCAGGCTCCATCCTGATGGAGTCTTTGGCTATGGCCAGAGGCACCTGTGGAAAGTGGATGTTGCTGGGGTGGAAATCTGTTCTTCACAGGGCTCTGGGCTCCATGGCCGTGCTTACACACTCCTGCCAAACGTTAAAGTAATAGACATGATGATGCAGAAACCATGTCAGAAACAAAGGAACTGTTCTATTATAAAAGCATATCATGAAGCCTTCTGGCAATTCCTGTTGTTTCCCTCAGCCTCGTTCTTGCCTTCCTTCCTCCCCCCTCCCGCCTGACAGAGCAGTGAAGTTGTTAAGAAAAAATCAGGCTGAGTAAAATGTCAAGTTGTTAAAAATTGCAGTGTCAAGGCTGAGCCCCGGCAAGGGCAGGAGTCGGTTCCCTGGGCAGTGCCTGAATATTTGTCATGCATTATTCCAAGGATGGTTATTCCCACTCCCTTTCTGCTGCAATGTGTCACTAACAAAGCGACACTCCAGTCTGCTCCTGACCACTCCTGGACACAAGAATTCTTCCAAGGGCAACATGTCACTTACTGCCCATGGAGAAGACAATTATAAAGCTCTGCAGGGCTAAACAACCCAAACCCCAACAACTGGCATGCAATAAATCATTTTCCTCCAGATGAAATCCCAAATACAGCAGGGAGCCAGACCATGCAGTCACAGAGTATCTGAATTAGCTGGTGTGTCTGGGTGTGTGGAGAGGGAAGTCCAACTCTACAGGAAGAACTTTTGGGATCACTGAAATTACATCAGCCTTGATTTCATGGGAGGGAAGGGGAGGGAGGGCAAGGCAAGGGAAATTACAATCATTTTGTCGTGGCAAATCTGGTTTTTAAGCTTCATTTTTCTTCATGGAAATGCAACTCAAGCTTTGTTGGAAAAGTCCATTGTGGGTCAATTTACCCTTTTCCTAGACCCACCTGCTTGTACAAAATGACTTGAGTTACCACAGCATTGGCAGTGATAACTCAAGTTACCACAGAATCTTCATAACGTCTTCAGTGCAAATACATGTTCTAGAATATATAGAGTGATTACACACATGAATATTGACATACATGGCAGGTGGATTTTTGCACATAGATCTGAGCCTTCCACTTTGCAAATATTACCCAGAAGACACAGAGTGGATTCAGTAATTGCAATTTTAATGGGCTATTATTAGCATCAACCTCTGACTTCTCAAAAAAAAAAAAGGAAAAAAAAAAAAAAAGGCTGATATTTTTTAAATTTAGTGATAGGGGTTGGGAAATGAGGTTGCTTTGGGTATTAAACAACCAAAGCAGCCTAGGCATAAACCAGATTATCAGTTAAACCATCCTATGGCTGTAAAAGCCCCACTGCTACAGATGGAATGACACAAGTATGAGCCTCTTTCAGATGCTATTTCATATAAAACATATAGAACATGAGCTTCTTTTTAACCATATAATCACACCATATTTTGTTTTAAAACCAGAAGTTTTTATATCTAGGTGGGAGTTTTTTGCTGTTGTGGGGTTTTTTAGATTTTGGTTTTGGGGTTTTTTTTGTTGTTCTTGGTTTGGTTTGGTTTTTGGGTTTTTTTTCCTTGGCAAAACCAGAATATTTGTTTTGAGAAAATATTTATTTGGTTTTAGAAACACTTGAGGGTTTTTTTTTAAAGACTTTTTTGTTGGGCATTACTTGGGAACAAAGGTTTTCAATCAATTACAACTGAAAATAGATGCCTTGCTGTGGTAAGATCAGTGCACAGCTAAAAATCAGGAGAGGAGGACATATTTTTGACTATAAACCCATTAGGACAAACTCCATCCTGTGCCAACATGGTGAGACGACCACATGAGGTCACACCTGACAGGCTCTGTATGTCGGCACAACAGACTGAGGAAATAGGTGTAGGCCAAGAAGTCAAATAATTCATTTAAAGTGTGAACAAATGCAGGTTTGAGTAACATTTTGGGTTAATCCTTGCCTGTCTGTTGGACTAAGTGTGCACAGCATTTCCAATGGACTCATGAAATTTGCTTTCAATGCTTAATATTTAACTGAACATGTCAATGGAACTCACTACAAGCTGGGGTACTAAATATATAAGAAACCTCAGAATAATTTTAATCTTTACTTCCAAGAAAGAAAAAAAAAATGGTTTAGACAAAATCCCACAGTAAAATATGGTCAAAAATCCTCATGCTACTCTTTTTACATATAGGCATATTCTTTGTTGCTATTTTGGCCAAAAAAAACCCCATCAAATATGTGGAAATTCTTTTCCTGATGCCAAAAAAACTCCCACTGAGACTATAGAACTCTTGTTTGATGAGGTATTGCATGAGAAATCCAAGTTTATGGTTAAATGTTAAAAATTAAAATTTCTTATGCAGCCTTCAAGCTAATGCTGGGTATCAAAAACCTAATGAAGTGTAGCAGAGACATGGACTTCTGGAAGATAAGATCACTCCTGACCAGGAATAACATCCCAACTGCTCCTCAGGAAGAAGAAAGTTTTCATACTGAATTCTCCTCATTTAAGCAAAAATAGTAATATAAGCCTGGTCAGAAAAGTCCTAATTCGCTGAGCAGTTCAAAAGAGATATGAATTACTCCATAGAAAAAGAACAATAGCTTCAATGACATGTTCCCAAAGGCAACACAAAACATGCAGCAGCCACTTTGGTCACATCCTCACTTGTGCCAGGAGAAGAATTCACAAGTATCCTGAAAGACACCACTGGGTATTTCGAATATCATTGATCAAATTTATCACCCAAGCACTTCCAAAAAGAGGGAGACAGAAAAAAGACTAGCTGGATTAGCAAGGGATTAATTCAATCAGTAAATCTAAAACATGCAAAGAACAACTGCAAAAAGGAAAAAAAAAGATACCACTGAAAACTACATACTTAGAAACTTACAGCCTGGATACATTCAGAAAACTTTGGTGCAGAAAACCACTTTCTTTAAAAGAAAATAATTCATATTTTATCACCATGCAAAAGAAAGCTCATCTTTTCTGCATTAGGATTTCTTAAGGCTTTCTCCACGTGCAAACAAAACTTCTAAAAGGATTCCTGTTCTTCACAACGCCAGTATGAAAAACTACATTGTACCTATGAATAAAATTCCTTCATTTCTCCCATGAATAGACAAAGAGCTATAAGAAAGCTAGAAATGTGTAATCCCTATGTCTAGATCTGAGACGTTTCCTTGGATACAATGCAAAAACAGCAGGGAATGTGTAGGCATCCTCTGAACAGTATTTAATGTGAGGACACTGCTCCTTGTATCTATGGAGGTCTAGAAAGGAATGTGGAAAAAGAAATTATTGTTCTATAATAAGACTTTAGGAAGAGCCAGCAATAGTGGCCTGAAGATCACTTATTCATTCAGTCTTAGCTCCTTGTGAAACTTTCTAAGTATCAAGTTTCAGCTCTGTTGGATATGGGGCTGGGTTTTTTTGTCCCTTTTCCTTTGTTTTGGAAAAAGGAGAAGTGTACAAAAAGCTTGAATTTATTAAAATTACTTGGGTTTTTTAAGCTTTGTTTTCATACAGGGCATCATTGCTGTTACATTTTAGATAAGATTTACAGGAGATGGTGTATAACCTCTTTTAAAAAGCCCTCCACACCACCAGTGGAAAAACAGGTATTCCGAAAAACAGAATATACAGAAAAATTCCAGCTGATTCAATTAAACAAAAGGTCTACCAGTCTGGGTTGAACATGCAACTTAAATACAAAAATAAGCACCTAATTATACAATGATCCAGAAGCTCTAAGTGTTATGAAGACATTCTGATACCTACTATCCCCACATCCCCATAACAACTCTGCTCTCAATCACCTCATTGGAATTACTATGGTGTAATTACACTGGGGAAGATGATATCAGGATCTGGCCACGTTATTTAGAGTTTAACACTTCAGTTACTCGAGACACAACAAGAAGAACGTGGCTGTTTCTGCGCCAGGTCTTGTGAGGAACACAGAGAGTTTGGTCATTCAGGACATGAAAATGACCTCACTGCCTATTGGATGCTGACAAACCTGTTTCATTTGGAAATGAGCATTGGAACATTACACTTCATAAGGAGACAAGCCCAGCCCTCCGTTAAACAAACAGGAGATTTTACGTTTAATAA
This sequence comes from Anabacerthia variegaticeps, assembly GCA_035583185.1. Taxonomy (NCBI): domain Eukaryota; kingdom Metazoa; phylum Chordata; class Aves; order Passeriformes; family Furnariidae; genus Anabacerthia; species Anabacerthia variegaticeps. The sequence continues at coordinate 8,865,654 of JAWWEW010000088.1, read as the reverse complement.
GATGGGAAATTGGTTCAGCCCACGTGAGGCCACTTTTACTATTGATGCAACATCCCACCAGAAATGAGTTCAGGTCAGCCTACAGCATCTTTCCTTGCAACAAACATTGATTTTAAACAGGTCCTGTGAATCAACAATAGGTTTTCAGTAGCATATGCTCTTCATTTGAGGAAAAAGAAGTGGTGATTTCTTGAAATAAAACACAAAGTCTCGCCTCCATCAGCAGAAGTCTCTCTAACACAGCAATTGATGCACATACTTTTTTAAAGGTACACCAAAAACTGCACAGCTAGCACATGTGTGTATACTACAAAGAACAGTGTCCAGATATATTATTTGCCAGAGGGCATAAATAAAATAATTTTAAAGAGAATAATGTGGGTACGTGTGCAGACAGATACATGCTGCGAGCTTTGAGTTGTCTCTGTTGCAAGTGAGGTGCTGCCTGGAAATGGCATTTTGAGTCGTGCTGCTCCTGTCCCTCCACACCCTCATCTGCTCTGGCCATCCCAACACCCACAGCCTCCAGGACAGAGCCAGCATCTTTGCTCCCAGCATGGTACCAGTGCATTCCTGCTCTCCCACGCACACATCCAACCCTCAGAAGTGAGCAAAATGAGGGCTGAAAAAGGGGACATGGTTATTCTCTATGACTGAACAGAGAAATAAAAGTATCAAGGGATAAGTGTCAGGAAGAAGAAAGACCTATTCAAGCTAAAGACAATGCTGGCAAGAATAAACATGGGTATAAACTGGTCAAGAAGCAATTCAGGCTAGATATTAGAATCAGGCTTAAAGAGAGGCATGACGGTCTTTGACAGCCCTCCAGAAGGAGCTGTGAAGACAACAGGATTAAATTAATTTTAAGGCAAGGCCTAAGATGGACCTGAAAAGACTCTATTCTGCCTTCTTTGTTAAGGTTTATGACTATGACTCATTACCATTCTGCATTTCATTCAAATTTCACATGCCCTCTCACACTGCTAAGACAGAAATATGCATGTCAGAGAATTACATGTTGAAACACAAAGGTTTGTAACCTCTTTCCATAAAATTCCACATCTACAAAGCACAAGCTCCTGCAATTTCACTCTCTTCAAAGCTGGAGGGGACAAGAAACCAGACAGAGCTGGTGTGAGTCTCAGGGTCCAATAAGCACTTTGAAACACATTCACTAAGCAAAGACTTTTAAACGTCTCCAAAAAATGCAGGTGTGCAAATTACTCCTGATACAGACAGGAGTTATGTTTCCAGCATCCCGTCAACCACTGTTAAACAACACCCCCACAAGCATTTTTCAGCTCATAAAAGCTTTATGAGCTGAAAAGTTCCTTCAGGTTTGGGGTTTGGTGTTTTGTTTTGCTTTGTTTTTTCCCAGCTACTAACCCAATACCTTCCAGCACCAGCACCAGCCCTCACCATTACAACACACTGGAGCAATGAGGACTCAGCAGGGCACAAGTTTTGCATCCTCACAGTGAGAAACAAACTCCTCTGCCCCATCTGATGCCACGGAAAGCTGTCCATGTGGTACCACCTCACAGTGGAGGGCTATTTTGCTTTCTCACTCTCACAACACAGGCAGTCCCAAAGGAACAGCCTCTCCTTCACTCAAGCAGATGAAATTCCCAAGCTCCTTCCATTATGCAGCATGTAGCAAGAAAAAGGGACGTTTCCCCGTGTACAAATATATTTTCCCCATTAATTGAGACACCTGCCCTAGATCTGCCCATGTGCTGTCAGAAAAAAGCACGTCCTATTACCCTCATTAATTTGTGCACCTGCCTCACACTTGCCCACATGGAAGTGGCATGGATTGTTTGCACAATACATTTTCTCAGTGAAAACTGCTGTATTCTTACACAAATAAGCAGCTTAATCTATTCAGCTGTGTGTTCTTTCTTATCAGCACTTGAAGGCATTTTCCAGAATTTAAGCTAATGAGCTTGACCTTCCACCAGGCCTCCAAATTACTTGTGTTTCCAGGGTATTTTTTTCTTTTTTATCTAAAAGTAACTGAAACTTCCTTTATGAAAGTTTTAACTGATTGCAAGCATGCATTCTGAAGGCTAAGAGTGTAGTTATTTACTTCTTGGATAAGAAAAGAAGTCCTCTAGCAGAAACTTTTTCTGGTCTAATAAACGTTAAGGGCTTAATGTATTAAAGAAATGAAAATATTTAAAATCAGCTTTGAGTTCTATATTGAACTAGTTCATATTTAAGGGGATGTGCATCTAAGACAGACTAATATCCTTGTCACTATATTTAAATCAATTTTACCCAGTCCACATTTGACATCTTTCAAGTGCAGCTTGAGTCTACAACAATTAATGAAGAATAATATATCCCCCACATTCTATACATCCATAACACATTCCATACATCGGCAGCACATTCCAGCCAAGGACTTCAAAGTGCTCCACCAAAGCTGGTGCCAGATTAGGGAGGGCTTGAGGATGAGAAGAAAGGCACAAAAAATCCCTCCTGCTTCTCCTTCTACCTGTGCATGGCCAGAGGGGAACTCACCCGTCCCAGTGCTGCCCCCACCACACTCCACAGGCTGTGGGACACACACCAAGGGCAAAGGGACCCCTGTTCTCCATGGGATACACTCTGTCCTGCTTGCTGGGAACTGCTGGAAATGTCTGCAACTCTCACAAATCCACCCATTTGCCACAACCCTTCCCTCCCACATGGAATATAAATTACTGCTCCTAACTAACGAAGCCTAATAGCACCTCCATGGAGCACTTAAATATTGTTGTGCCTGAGCTACAGATGGCAAACAGGGCTGCAGAGAGCAGCATTCAGCTGTCTTAGTGTAACAGCAGGTTTTTACTGAAATGAGTGAGGTGTGCTGATAGGAAGCTAAAGGTGGTGCTGAATTTCTGCTGAGCCCTCTCCACTGTGAAACTGTCACTCCTGGCAAAGGCTGAGTAACAAGGAGGTGGAGAAAGAGGGCGAAAATTAATCCCATAAATAGTTCCAGCACTTGTGCACACACAAAAGTGAAAATATTGTATTTGTTCATAGACAATGTTTTCTATACAGGAAACCTCTCATTGTTATTATTGCATTTTATTTATTATTTTATTATTTATTATTTTATTTATTATTTATTTTATTATCATTTGGTTTCTAAAGGGTTTTGGTAAGCAAGCTGTCTTCTCTTAGGAGGCACTTTTGGGCTCTTGACTCATGAAGGTCTTTGCATACAGCATTCACTAATTAATTTTATTTAAGGATTCTCTATTACCTTGAAAACATGTCATAGGAGAAAAAACGTTTGTTTTACCAGAGATGTAATGATGAAAACTGTATTTCTAGTTCCCATTCAGCTGAGAATAAACAGCCAGAGGTACAGTTTATGTAGTTCCTTATGACTGAGGATCAATTCTCACATAAAGACTGATAGAATAAGAAGTTAAATTATGTCCTAGTGAAAGGCATGTGTTAGTAATATTTGCCAAATTCACTCCTCTTCATCACTTCCTATACACATTTCTTTCAGAAAGAAAGATTTCTTTCACAAAGAAAAGTTTATGGACTGAGGTACAATGAAGCAAAAATGGGCTTGACAAGATTTTTCAGAAGCAGTCTTTCATTTCTTCAGGAATAAAAGAAATCACCAATCCAAACACTCAGACAGAATAAATCTTTGGCCACTCTAACTCAAGTTGTGATAAGTAGGTAGGGAGAGGGTGCCTTTTGTCTGCGGATATATAAATAGTGGAATTCCCACCGATGAGGTCTGAAAACAGAAAAATAAGGAAGACTCCTTTTTAACATTGCACTAGATACATGATGAAGTTCTCTGTGTTTAAAGAGAATACTGACACTACCATACTGAGAATTTAAAAATATTTCAAGAAAACATAAATGTTTTTTCTATGCTCACAGATTAAGTATTTCTCAAAGCGAGATTTTTTAAGGATGTAGAACTTTAACTCTGCTTATAAAGACCCTCTCACATAAGCACATATATAGGTTGGAAATGCATGCACAGCTTTGAAAGTTTGTGAAGATGAAGAAGGCAAATCCTGGAGAAAGTTTGTCCTAAAGACCTGATCACCCAAGGGAAAGCAAGAGTAGCTATGAAGAGCATCATGGAACCACTGTCCTTTAGATAATCCAGTTTGAACTAAATCCTGATTTAATCACAGTACACACATCATTCTGTGTGGGGGGAGGGGGCAAAAAAAAAAATAGCTAGATTTAAAATAATACTCTCCTTAATCCTTTCTCCTTAATGCAGAGAAATCTTACATCCACACCCTTCCAAACCATTCTACATCCCTCCATCCAACCAGAATACGCAGCTACCCATGACAACCCATTCTCCCTTTTGCAATAAAATGTATTGTAACTCAAAAGTCTAATACTAACTACTACATACTCCAACTATTCATTTTTTAAGTCAAATTAATAAAATTTCTACAGGTACAAAAGTATTTAATACGTGGCTTAACTCTAGTCTTCAGAAGTTCCCCTTCTGCTCAGACTTACTGGATTTGTCTCATTAAATGGAGACTCCAAAGACACTGGTAACACATAAAGCTTCAGACAAAACAATGATAATATACCTCAGAAACAAAAGGAGTGTTTAAATGCTACAACAATAGAACTATCATTTTCTGAAACTGAAGGCTAAGCTACTGTTGATATAACTTGTGCAGATTTACAACTTGTAAGTATAAGGGAAGTAAAAGGCATGAAGTGAATAAAGATATAAAACCACTGTATGAAAAGTCCACCAAGGATATGGCACATCTCAACAGAACCACTACTGACTTTTGATTTTTTGAATGTATCTCTAGCAAGCACAAACCTGACAAAACCATCCAAAAGACTCCCACAAATTATGGATTCTGCTGGATGAGTTCTTCAGAGATACGGATGTTATGGCCGAGAACCAATGAGAACACAATTCTTACACAACTATTCATAAGCAATGCATGTAGTTAAGGTATAATATACATAAAATCCATTTTTACTGTATTGCTTCAAAAAATAAAAAAATTACTATTCAACAAAAAAGAATTAAACAGAATACAACACTGAACCTAGCAACATTCTGTGCTTTGCCCTGTTATCAGTTCTTTTACATTTCACTTTAAAAAATAAGGTTTTACCAAGATATCCTTAAATAATAAGTTGACAGGCTTCCTTAATGTAAAATTGCATAGCCTTCAGCTATTGCATTATGGAGACATATTCATCATAAAACCCAACAGTTCATTGCTACTTTAGAAGTTTCTGTTCTGGATACCCATGGAATTGAAGCTACATACACATGTACAGAACCATCAGCTAAAAAATGTGGCAGAGTTAAAAATTAGGTCAATTTGCAGCACATTCTCTAAAATGGATTTAAGAAGTATTAATGTATGCTACAAAAACACAAAATAAACAATTCCTCCAAATCACAGGAGGCAGTAGAGTGCTTTAGCCATTTTTTAGCTGACTCCACTGTACATGGCATTGTTAATTGCTACAGACTAATGGAATGTTAAAATAATCTAGTGCTTCGTTTAGGACTAGTAATGCATGGAATGGAAGCTGTGAAATTAAAATGCTTGTTTCACAGATAGCTGAAGTTAAATCAGTGACTTGGCAACATTAAATAAGAAAACTGGACTGTAGCCATGATGACTTTTAAGAGGAAATATAACAGTGTCATAATCATTCTTTCATAGAAATTAATCTTACCGCAAAGTATATATATAATACATTTCTGAGGGGGTTTTTATTGGATAGGAAAATAGACCTACCAATATTCAGTGAGTTGCTGTCTAGATAAAACTGGCACTTTGCATCCTTCAGTGATCCAAGAGACATCTCCAGTATATCCTAAAGGACACCTGTTTGTCATGATAAACCATCCATTCTGGTGGACTGTGGGTCTAAAAGGCAAAATCTTACCTGTGTCATTGCCTGTGATTTGAATAACATACATTCTTATGTCATTATCGGGGTGTGAAGTAGAAGGAGACGCCTCCTGAGGTTGCAAAGCCTCTGTGGCCTCCTCCACTTTGGGTGGTGCAGTGGGTTGTGCCACTGCCGTGGCAGTGGATGCTGTGAAATATTCCTTATCGATCTCTGGCTCCGACGTCTTCCCTGTCAGATCCTCATCAGCAGTGGCTTTACTGGGAGAAACAGACTCATCAATTACGATGATGTCGTGGCTTGTTACCTCTTCGTCTTCCTCAGGGATGATGCGGGGAGACTTTTGAGTCACAAAAGGCTTGGTTGCCGACGTAGGTTGAGTTTTGTCTACTGCACTAATGGAAGGTGTTACACCAATGGGGATTGTTGCCTTATCTGTTGCATTAGCCACAAATACAGCTGGCTTAATTTCTTCAGGTTCCTCAGTCACTCCTGAGCCTTCCATGGTTTGGCTTGGAGAAGCTCCCAAGGTCAGATGAGTGATGCTTTCCACAGTGGAATGGTCTGTTGGCACCTTATGGGGGGGCAGCACAGGGTCCCAGCTCACTGCATCCCCATCTTCTTCCCCAGTGGGGGTTCCTTGGCTTTCCTGGGTACCAGCTGTCATGGCCATCACCTCAGTGACCTCCTGGTCTTGACCAGTAGCAGTTTCAGCTCTCGGGGTCACTGTGAGGTGTAAGGTCCTTGTGCTGGTCTCATCAGGTCCCAGAAGGTCTCCATGGTCCGTGAACTCCACTGCAGGCACTGATGCTTCTGTTGCTGGGTATGTCTCAGCATAAGCTGAGCCTGTCTCATCCTGCCTCTCCTGCACAGGTGTGTGAGATGATTCAGGTCCTGGTGCTGTTCTTCGTTCATGTGCTGGGACAGATGTCACAGACAAGGTCGACTCTGTGGCAGTCCGTGGTTCCTTATCTTGATCTGTCGTGGAGAGTTCCCCTGGGAACACCTCCCTGTGTTTTGCAGTTGTTTCTGTTGCTTCTGTATGAAAGACACCATCAAAAGGAGTCTGATCAGTAACTGGCATATCACTAGTGACCTCATTCTCTACAGTAACTGGAACTAGGGAAGCATCATGTTCTTGCTGTGGGACTGCAGTATCTACCTTTGTTACATCTGTAAATACAATAATTCCCTCTGTCCCTGATGTTTCATCTCCTTCACGTCCAGTTACCTCCACAACTGTGGGCACAGCACTTGGCAATACAGTAACGCTCGAGGAGCTAAAGGACCCTACTGTTGCACTACTTTCTCCCACTGGTATTTTGGATACGGTGGCCATCTCCAAATCCAAAGAGCTGCTTGTGTGGGAGGCACCTGTAGTATCTCTACTTGAATAAAAATCAGTTGATACCACGTCTTCCTCACTCGTGGTCTCCCCTGGCTCCATGCTTGTCTCAGTTTCATCTGTGGCTGCTGACACTGGAGCTCCTGTGTGCATTGTATATTCTGCAATCTGCCCTGCAGAGGATGTAGGCTCCATTCCAGAGACACTCTCCTCTGCAGCTAACTCAAGCACTCCCTCAGTATGGGATGACTCCTCTGTCAGGTACCCCTGATATTCATCTGTTGGCAGCCACGTTTCAGGGGCTGGAGGAGTCTGTGTGAACTTCTGCTCTGCAGAGCATCCCTCAGACTCTGCTGCAGCACAAGGAGGGATGGTGGCTGTGCCACGAGGTATCTTAACATCCACTGGTCTCGTTTCTGGCTCCCTTGTTTTTTCCTGCTCCTCAGAAACAGCTGATGCTTCTGTCTGCTGAGAGGAGGGGATAGCAGAGGTGGTGCTTTCTGCAGAGCTTGGTGGGGAATCAGTGCTTTCTGAGAGAGCAATGGCCTCAGATTCTGTTAGAGCAACAGCTGATACAGAAAAGGATACAGGTATTCCAGATGGCATGGTAGGCTGCACATCTCTCAGGTCCTCTCTGCTTCCTTGGGCTGATGCCTCACTATCAAACACCGTCGCAGAACTCAGTTTAATGAATGGTGTTGACTCCTTTGCCGTAGAAAATTGCCCAGTGGTCACTGCATGCTCATCTAAGAGTGTCTCTGATGCAGCAGGCTCTTCTGCTTCTGGGACACTACCAGTAGCCATGCCAGAAACTCTGCCAGGTTCAATGGTGTACGTGCTGTCACTGCCCTCCCCCTCTGCAGTAAGGCCATACTGATCAGTGAGCAAAGTTTTAGGGATTACAACAGTTGTGAGTTTCTTGTCAGATTTTGCCTCCATTGACTTTTTTGTGGGTCCTTGTGTTGAGTGGGCACCGTGATACACATTCTCTTTTGTTAGTGAAACTGAAGTCCCTGTCCTAGGAGACTCTCTCCTGGAAGTCAGTAACAAGCTATCTGTAGCTGTCATCACAGGACCCACTTCTATTTGTTCAGTCTGATTATCAGCATCGTGTTTTTGTGCATCTCCCGTGTCAGTGTCTTCCCAAAAACCAGTGGAACTCTTATCTACAGCTGTGCTATCCTGAAAAATTATAGAGGTCAAGAAAGCGTCCTCAATGCTTTCAGACCTACCTTGTTCCTCGGGCAGTTCTGCTTCAGAGTAAGTGTGGTCCGGCTCCAAAGCTGCAGATGTGCTGTCTGCTACTGTGGGGGTAACATCATATTCAGTCCTTCCCAGAGTTGGGTAAGTGCTTATTTCGCCATCTGTGACAGTCTGAGGTAGAAGGGTGGTTAACTGAACGTTTTCCATAAGCACCTCCATCTCCCTTTTTTCCTCAACCAATTCAGTAGTCATTTCTGTATCTTCCTCAGCCTCCTGGGTTGTTTCCTCCCAAGCAGGGGCCTCTGTTTGGGTGACAGGCACTTCAGT
>JAWWEW010000088.1:8845343-8856267 GCA_035583185.1 Anabacerthia variegaticeps | reverse complement strand
TGCTGCCCTGCATTTAAATTGTGCTGAGGGAAATTTATTATGGGGAAAGGTGGGAGCGGTAAACCAGCCATAAGACCATAAACTTAATACTATAATGATGTTGATCTTTGGAAAACACTTCAAAGATCTGAAGCGTTCTGAAACTCCACCACGAGCAAAAATGGGTTCTATGGGAGCGCTGGACATGAAAAGGTGGAGTGTTGAACCCTCTGGGTGGTGGGCAGAGTAAAGGGGTACCTATCCTCTCCCAAAGGAGACACAAGGAAAGGTCTTTCAGTGAACCTAATTGTGATGTTTTAAAGAAATCTTGTTGCCTTACTCCTTGTCCACTCCTTCTACCCCAGATTTCCATCACTGCCTGAGGAGGAAATACTGTGCCAACACTGCAAGGCCTGTCAGAGGATTTTAAATTCCTGAAAAGGGTGAGTTTGTGCTCTGAAAACAGCTTTTACTTGGGAAAAGCCCAGGGTAGAAACACCTTCCCTTCTTCCAGTCTTCCTGGTCAGGAATCTTCAGAGGGGCAACAGGAGCAGTCAGGTGGAAAATGGGAATGTCTTAAATCAGTGCTGCTAATTGCTAAGTCACTGAGAGTCAAAAGCCTCATAAGGATGCAAATAAAGAGCAAAATACAGTCTTTAAATCAAACTAAGCCCACAAAGAATGCATTAAACAGGCTGTGTATATGAGGACTCACTGCTTAAGAGATAGACACCACTACATCTATAACAAATTGCAAATTAAAATATTGTTTGTCTCCTAAGAGAGCAAAGAATTCTTTTCCACTCGCATGTAGAAATCAAAATATTGTACAGTTTATACTCAAGAATAAGCAGTATGTATGCACAAATCAGTTCTCTTCACACTCCCATGACTAATTGGGTGCCCCTTTGGTAGTTGTAGATATGAATTCTGCACGTGTAAGCCAGAGTCACACAAATATTTGTTTAGTTTCACACACCAAGCTCTGAAAGCGTCACCTTTGCAAGAAACCTCTTTGATTTACCCTGGAGTAGAAGGGCTTGCCAGAGGATGACTGCTTACAATTTCTAGAAGAACTGGGTAGAATTACAGAGTAGGGAAATGAGGAAAAAGAGTTGACATTTCAGCTTCCTTGAATGAGAAGTGAAAGTGAAAAGGAAATTGTGAGGGTAAGAAAATATGACGTCGCTATGTTTAGAAATGGTGGTGTTCTTTGCCAGCAGAAAAGGGAGCGGATCCTTATCCCTGCCATATGTTAAATCTTGTTGTGGTTTTACAAAGAAGACTTAGCTACTTTTGTATAAATATATATATATTTTTTTAGTAAGTTAAAATATTCAGTTGAGTGAAAAGTTGTTGAAATCCCACAAAGCAAAAGCACAGCCTTAACACAAGAGATTTTTGTGTTTTGGGGTTCTACAACCTTAAATGGATTTTGTTGCTCTTTTCAATGCCTACGTGATTCAAGTGGTGGTGATCACACAATCAAGGATCAACAAGTTCTTGCCATTTTCTCCCCTCTTTCTGCCTGCATGAGGCTGGTTTAAATCACACAACTTTTACTTCACAACTGGGGAGTGAAGAGTGCACTCAAGTGCTGTGTGCTACTCTAGCTGTTAAATTTCTACCAAAGAATTCACCCTTTTTTTTTTTCCTTAACAGCTCTTTTTTTATGGCAAAATGAAAAGGAAACAGCAGTCTCAAGCTCTCCCTTCTAATCATGGGATCAGTTTCCTTAATGCAGATGGAATTGGTTTTGCAGCCAACACAAACACTCATTCAGACCCCAGTTGCCATACTTTAAGTGACTATCAGGTTCACTCTTTGAACGACTATGAAAACGTAATACCCTCTCACAGTGCTAGACAGAAAATGAGGGCATGGGAATAGACTTTAAAACCCGTGGAAAAAAAAGGTAACTTTATTTCATCACTGCTGGGAAATTGTGTACACTTACTCACAACCACTTATGTAGCTTCCAAATTTCCAAGAAATGCTTAGAAGTCCCAAAAGTTCACCTATTTATGCCTGGGATGCAGTTGTTTATTGTTCATGACTTATTAGCTGACAATTACTTGACAAAATAGGTACATGTTTATTATGCAAACCTGAAAAAACACTGACCGTATTTGATTTGCTTATACTAATAAATGAATGAATAAATATTAAATTTATATAGTGGTACAAGAAAAGCACATATTTTCTAAGAATTTACCAGTAAACAGCCAGATTTTCTCCTGTGGCAACTGCGTGCAGTTCAGCTGTGGTTAAAATCAACTACAGGGCCTCTATTACTGCTTTGTCATAAATATGACATATAAGTTTTTTTCATACAGATCATTCAGGTTTGCAAACTTATTTGAGTGGATAAAAAAAAAAAATTGTCATTCTTCAATGAGAAGTCTATCAATGCTGGTTTTTTTCTGTGGGAAAAGAAAAACAAAACAAGGAGAAGGTTGCTTTTTTAATAGGCAACACCAGTTTGAACTGTCGTCCACTCCACCCAGATGTTTTGCATTACTGTATTCCTTGCATCATGCCTGCAATATGCTATCTCCTTTGTCCTCCTTCTGATTCAAGACATGAGGCAGATTTTCCTAATAAAATTCATGAACATATTAGCAGCAAGAAAGCAAATTATCTCACCAACAGCTGCTCCTATCAAAGAGTATATTTTCTTTTTTTTCTTTTTTTTTTTTTAATCAATTCCTCTTATATTGAAGAACCTGTATGAAGTTGATTTTGGAAGGACTACATGACTTTGCAGAGATACTGTATTTTTTCACTCTTTGTTTATTCATTTTATGTCTCTACTATACAGCATTTCCTTTCTCTTCTCTTCTCCTGTTGTTTAAATAAGGATTGAGAATAATGTAGCAATATTAAAACTTAATATTTTTTCAAGAAAATCCAATTGCACAACTTCAGACAGGGTTTTACCTTGCAATTGCCAAATAAGGATTTTAATATGTTCTTTGCTGTTTAATAATAATTTCAGGATATATGTATGTGTACTTGTTGGAGAAGTAATGTTTATTTTAATGATTATATATATTTTAATTTATATATATATGGTTTTTTCAACATTACTAGTTCCAAAAAAAATTTTACCCATGTACCTAATTTGAACCACTTCAGCAGTTTTTCTGCACTCAGAAATATGGTTTGTGTGTTCACATTTAGGTGTGTTCCTAAGAATCTGGAAGAACACAGACCCTATAGACAAAAATTGTTTTGACTCATTAACAACAGCCAAAACAACAAAAAATTGTTTCAAGTAGGAACAAAACATGGAAATAGTGAATTCTTTCTGTGAATTACAGCCAAAATAAATTATTATAAAATATCAGCCAAAATTAATGGTTTAACATCTTCCAGCCCAATTTGAGCACAATGCCTATGCAGAAATCTGCTTTGCTTAATTTTTATATATTTTTGTATGCTAATTTATTAAGTTTGTTCTGTGTGTCTGTCCTTTCCTTGCTACCAGCCTTGGCAAAGAGGACAGTCTTGAATGTTCCCCTGATTCCAAGAGTTTTGCCAGCTGGAGTTTAAATTACTGGCAGAACCTTCCAAACTGGACAAGCCTAAGATTAAGAACAGATTTTAAAAAAAAAAAATAAAAAAATAAAAAAAATTGGTGCTCTGAGTTACAGACTGAGAAAGAAACCTCTGGTTATGGCACTGACTCAGTACCTGCTCATTCATGTCTTTCCAGAAGCAGGTTGCTGCACAAGAGATGTGGAATTTTGTTCATAAGTAATGAAATCTTTGGTAGAATAATGAGAATCCAAAATCTGACACTGCAGCTGAAAGAATTTCTCTGTGACTCCACGAGTATACTCCCACTTACCTACACTATGTTTTGATGTCAAAATCAAAAGCCAAATGTAATGAGAAAAATATGAAAATCTAAGTGCAATATCAATCCCTGCTTAGAAAATATGTGCAATATCAGAGAAAACCAGTGGGATTCTTATAAAAGCAGAAATTTGGAAGCTATCAGCCTGTGTTATTTATAAGGAAAAAACTTATAATGAACAGTCATGCATCCTATTCACACCATTGCCCAAGGTCTTTTCTTCCAGCTAACAAAACAGCAGAGGCAGCAGCTCTTTTAGTTCTGTGAACACAAACACTCTTAAGTAAAACCACTTGCTATTACATAATATCTGAAGTCAGATGGTTAAAGGGGGAAAGATATGTTATCTCCTGGTTTCCCCACATGCAAGTGTAGTTCTGTGAACGAATTATAATGTGCCAATAAGAACAATAGCAAAAAACATTTCTCTTTCCTCATTATTTATAATAAAACTGCCAAAGAGGACAAAAAAATCCCAGCAAACCTTTTTACTCAGCTCTTCCTAATTAAATATGTATCCCAGCACCAAATAAAAGCAATAATCTTTTCTTCATGACCACAAAAAAGAAATAAAATAACTGAAGGACAAAGAGAGCAAGACGGTCACTTGGGCAGGGATTGACAGCAAAATTCTTCCTGCTTTGCTCTCCCCACCTGGTGTGAGAGGAGAAAAATCACCCATATATCCCATGAGTGATGCCCAGTCCCCACAACAGTGAGAAAAGTGCAAAACCCATTTATCTTTCCTGCACATGAATGCACCTAAACGGATGAATCTTTTACTTCTTCACCCTGTTGCTCCTAATCCCGCCCTTGTTACCTGACCCATTCAGTGACCTGAGGGAATGAAAGGAAAATGCTTCCACCTGTGTCTTCTTCTCTTTCCTCTCTCTGGCCACATCTGCACTTAGAGGTTATTCTTAAAGCACACAGTTTTGAAACACTCAGAGAAATGCAAGTTCACTTGCTTTAGCAAAAGAAGCACCTCTCAAGCTTCATCTCCCAAGGTTCCCAGCAGTTGCTCCACATGCATACATCAATAAATTGGGTTTTCTGTGTTCCTACTTCACACAGCATTTAAAATGTAAAGCTGCACCCAACCACCTCCTTCTCAGGCTGAGGTATGAGTTAGGTGTTTTAGCACGGTTGTTTGAAGTGGATGGAGACCTTCTTGCAGTTTCCAGACTGACTTCCCAAAATCCAGAGGCATGGGATTTTTCTTCCCAAAATCCTGGGGTGAGAAAGCTGCAGTGAGCCATCAGTGTGTGCAGCCTCTGAGGTGTTTGCCTGCTGCTGTAAACCCAGCAGGGACCTTCAGGGCTTTATTACTCCCACACCTGGTTCAAGATATTACTGGGGATCTCCGCAGCTAAGCAGGACTTGATAAACTGCATATCTGAGAGAAGCAGGGAGATCTACCTTCTTAGGAAAATAATAAAAGGCTCAGCAATTGTTATCTGGCAGTAGCTGCCTCAGTAAGGCAGCTAAATCCCTTTGCATAGCTTCACCTCCACAGAGGGGAAAGGCAGCCAGAGCAGAGACAACAGCCTTGCACACACCATGGCCAGTGCCATGGCCTTGAGGTGTTTGCTCCAAGGCATCTGCACACCCTGATACTGAGCTGTGAAGTGGTGGAGCACGTGGGATTTATTGTGTCCAGCACTCCCCTGCCTTTCATCCAAGATAAAACTTCTCCTTTTGGTTTTCTTTCTCTCTTCAGATTGGCAGTCTTGCTCCCCGGGTGTCACCACGCCCTATGTCTTCATTGTCCTGTGGTCACTTCCAAGCTGATCAAAAATCCACAGATCTCCCATAAGGCAGTCCCTGACATCAGCCTGGAAATAATTCCCTCATCCAGGAAATAGCTGGGACACGCAGCTACCGACGGTTGCTGTGGAGAAGGACAGAACTGCCCAGTTATTCAAAGTTTTCCAAGCCGGGTCACATGCAGCAAAAGGAAAGGCAAGGTTTTCTTCTGCCAGCTTTTGAGCTGTGCCTAAAAGTCTCGTCCTTCCTGCCTCCGGACAAGGGGAGCACTATGGATGTTCCCTGAGGCTTTGCCTGCAGTCGTGGTGGCTCCTGCTGTAGGACCTCTCAAAACAGGAGCTCCATATTATGGAAGTCATCATTTCCTGCATTTCTTCCGTAAAATCGTGCTCTGATTTTGAGCTTTAGGTGGATGAAGTATCAAAGCCAGAGGCCCCCACTCTCCAACAGTGGTTGACTTGGATATGCTCTTGAGAGGACTGTGTTGAAACAATTGGGACAGCATGGACTCATTCCCGAGGAAAACACATGGCAACACCATCCCAGAACTGGAATTTTCCAATCTCCAGCTAAAATTAAATCATAGAGCCAAACCAAAGTGGTATAACCAAAGGGAAACAATAAAGGTGTGTGAAAGAGAGTCAAAATGAAAGAGCAAAATGTGAGAGAAAATGGGACAAATCCAGAGCAAAATGGCCAACACGTGTTTTGAGTCGAGCAAAAAATGCTTTGCTGAAAGACTTGCCAAGATCTATACAGGTCTGTGAAAAAATTTGTAAATCAATGTTTCTCTGAAAAATGGGGATTTATGTTTCAGAAATTCAGCCACCTCTATGTTCAAAGCTCCCAGAGCCCAGTTTTGTTGCAGGTGTGTAAGAAAAAAAGCCCTGCATACATTTTGAGTAGTGCATTTCTGGAGTGCAATTTGTTCTGCAGATGGTGTGGGATGAAACAGCCCATCCAAAGTCGGCTGAAGTCTGATTTCTACACAGTCCAGTGAAATAGGTCTGGCGAGACTGGGAGGCTGGGGGGTGGGATTACATAAATACCTTATAGCTCTCTGCAGGAACTAACAATTAAATAGGTACCCATTTAAAATGAATTTTTTAATGATAAAATGTTTAAACTCTTAGAAGCTAACCTAAGTGCTCAGCACAGATGTTCTACTTTTTCTTAAAAAAAGAAAGAAAAAAGTTAATATATTATAAGTCCTTTATGTTAACTCTTGAAAAACTTTCTCTCTGATGATGCCTCCAAGGGGCTGCAAGTACTTAATCATGTGTCTAACCTGAAACTTCTTCAGGCCTCATCAGATACATGATTAGGTACCTCTCAGGAAAAACAAACTTTAAAAAAAAAGGAGAGAAAGAAAAAAAAAATAAATGAAAGGTCTGGCAAAAGCCTTGGAGGGATGAAATGAAACACACAGATAATGTTTCAGAAATTCAGAGCCATGTGGTTTCTGCAGAGTGAAAAGCACTTGTGATCAAAGGAAAGAAGGTTTCAGGTTTTTTTAAACAAGGCTTTTTGATTTTAAATCATGTATTATTAGTCTGGGCCACTCTTATTTTCATAAAGTCAAGGCACTTCATACAATGTAATTTTGTAACCAAAACACTGCTGAAGTTAAAATCCTGAACTTAACTGTACTGTTAGAAGTTGCCCAGGTTGGCTGCTTTACTAAAACTAGTGCACATCACTTTAAAATTGAATTTACTTCCTGGATTTTTTTTTTTTTTGTGTATTTTAATAAATACAATTCCTTTTTAAAAAGTAAGTGAAATATTCAGAATACGGATTGAGGTTTCTTTCAACTGCAAATTAAAATCAATATTTTGCAATTTTCTGCCAGAGACTTTTAATCACAGAATAGGGGTGAAGAGTCTAAGCTGGGATGAAGAAGGAGACACCCCCTCTCCTAAATGCATGATTTGCCTTTGTGATGACTAAAACAGGTGCCTGGTTTGCCACAATTTGTGGTGTGACTGGGCATTCAGGTGAGGAGGAAACAAGGCAATGTAATGTGAGACACACTAAATTAAGGGCTGTGAGCTCTGGGTCACTGGGTTGGAGTTTCCCAGAGAGCCAAGGGCTTGGGGAGCACAGTCCTGTTGTCAGGCACGGTGGGGATCACTGTGTGAAAGCTTCACATCCACCTAAAAGCAGCCAGAGCTGGGGGATGGTGGATTTTGCCATGGACTAATGCACTGACACTTTGAAACAGACATAATGGAAAGATTTGGGAGACACTTCCACACAAAAGATTCTTTGAAACAAAGGCTTTAAATTCAAGTTTTCTGCTCTCACACAAGACCTTTTTTGGTTCATGTTCTCCCTTTTTCTGCCCCAAAAGAGGGACTGGCTCCAAGGCTTCAATGGGAGAGAGTGACTCACTCTAAAGCCACTGCAGCAGACAGCTGCTGGAGATGTGGAAGACCAAGATGCTGGGAAGTGAGTCTCATTACTCACCACGTGCATAAATCTTTTAGCAAAAGCAGTGAGGAGTCACAGCTGGTTCCTGTGAGATCCCAAGCACCTTCTGAGAGAGGGAGAGAGTTTTCAGTAACTTCTGAAATATGCAGCAGACAGGCACCCTGGAGGAGGGTACAGCACTACACTGCTGCATTTCCCTACGTAAAACCATATGCATGTGGCAAAACCTGAGTCATCTAGCTAGCAGCACATAATTAACTCTGATGCAATGTTGTTTAAATTAAAATGACCAGAGAGCAGCTCACCCTCTACCAAGTTGTGATGGTCCTTTCTAGTCTTATTCTGTCTTGTAAGAGGGTTGATAGCCCTAGACTGTCTACTTTCTGGGCTGCAAAGTGATGAAATATTTATTCTTCATGTATTAAGGACAAGAGTTTGCAGAAAAAAGCAGTTAGACAAAAGGCAACAACCCAATACGTATCAAGGTTGTTTTTGGAGCAAAGGCTATGATTCCAAAATTCATTAACTAAAACTTCTGGGAAAAGCATTGTAAAGGCACATATTGCTTGAAAGGGGCGAAATTCACAAAAACAAACAGCAAGTTGGAATTTGT
This sequence comes from Anabacerthia variegaticeps, assembly GCA_035583185.1. Taxonomy (NCBI): domain Eukaryota; kingdom Metazoa; phylum Chordata; class Aves; order Passeriformes; family Furnariidae; genus Anabacerthia; species Anabacerthia variegaticeps. The sequence continues at coordinate 8,847,613 of JAWWEW010000088.1, read as the reverse complement.
CCTAACAAAAGACTAGATTACAGGCAGAGTCCAGTTCCTACTCCAGTCTTTTAGAGGGACTGATGAAATTCACCCCTATTAAAGTCTGTTTTATCTGCAACATTTTAAACAGATCATAAACAATTTGGAGAAGAAACAGAAGGAGTGACATGACAAAACTCTGTTCTGCAGAATCGAGCACAGACTCCTGAACTTAAGTAAGTCCTTTTTCCTGTGGGCAGTTCCCTTGAAGTGCATTAGGACTACTTCCACATGCAAAGTTTTGGAACATCATACCCACAAACTATAAAGGAAAATTAAAACAACAAACCAAGAGTGTCTGAGATGAGCCAGACTGCAACAGATGCTGGGATTTGTTCTCAAGCAGTAAGATTTGTTCATAAATGGGTCTTCAGTGCCTGAGCTGGAAAGATCTGCAGCTGCAGTTGGTTCATGATCCACAAGAATGGGGACGGCACAAACTGCACATTTCAAGCACTTCTGCATTAGAATCACAGGACTGAGTCCAAAAAAACCTAGATATTCATAGTTATGACCGAGTTCTGCACTTTTAACTCAACCCAGCGTTAATGTCAGTTGTGCTATTTGCAACCACAGGAACTTCCTTGAGCAGAGAGGCTTGCAGGAAAAGTGCTGAGCCGTCCAACCTCCCTCCCTGTGCTGATGAGGGAAGCAGGATATTCAGCTGGGAAGCTGGTGAATCTCTTGGAATGACAGGAATCTCTGCAAGGACAGGCTGCACTATAACAGCAGAGCCGGGTGGCTGGCACTGGGGATAGATGAGGTTACAGAGGAATATTGAACCCCAAAGGAAAGCTGAGAGGTGTGGAGGACATCTGGTTTAGACTGGTGCAGATTAGATTCCACCCTGTGAATGTGGCAATTGCTTGATGGGCCTCTGAAAACACCAGCAGAGAAGCAAGCAGCAACAAGTTTAGATAGTCCAGTGGGACATGAAACACTGAGCACGAGAAAGAATATGATGGGAGGAAGTGCCTTGGATCCAGAGATAGCCCCAAAATTAGGGGCATCTCAGAGACCTGAAATTGACCTGATTTCTACACAGCCTATGCACAGCCTCTCTTACTGCTATCACTGGAGACAGAATACCAAGTTACATGACAGTCATTCACCTGGCCAAGCTAGGCATCTCCTCTATTCTTATCACAGAATCACAGAATGGTTGGGGATGGAAGGGACCTCTGGAGAACACCCAGTCCAACCCTCTGTCCAGGCAGGGTCACCTGGAGCAGACGACACAGGAACATGTCCAGGTGGGGTTTTGAATGTTTGATTTGTCTATAGTTCATTGACACGACACAAAGGGACAAGGTTGTACAAAATACGGAGCATCCACAGACTCAGGGTGACCCTGGGTGTGCAAAAATGCTGCTCAGGCTGAAATCTTACCTTGAAACTTTGCCTACCTTCATGTGCCAGTGCTACTTTAAGACATTCATTTTAGTCTGGATTTTCTCTTTTTTAGCAAAGCCATAATGATAAACCAATTGCTTTTCAAAGAAACAGGCAACAAAAAAACCACACATTGAAACAGAACACGCGTATTAAAGAAAACACGGTAAGCACACTGAAAATGACAATAAAAAATAAAATAAAATAAAAAACAACCAAAAACCTGCTTACGTTCATAGCAGTAGGCATCAAACTTGCTATGTGGGTAGGGGAAGCCTGTCTGGTTCTCATAGCGATACAGGGTTCTCACCCCAAGCAACCCTCCTCCGCACTGGGGCCGTGCCACGGAGGCCGGGTACCGCACGCTGCCGTCCGCCAGCCAGCCGTAGTCACACTGGTCAAACCCATTCCTCCAGGCCACGTACAGGTTCCCCACGGAGGCCAGGACACCCCCCCTGCTCTGGCACAGCTCCTTGGCCTCCTCAAAGGTGAGCTTCTCGGGCGCCGAGACGTGAACCACTTCGTCTGCGGGGAAGAGAAGAGGCAATAATGAGTGGCACAGTCCATCAACTCAGCTTGGGGTTTTTGTCCCAAATATCTTTTTCCTCAAAGGAACAAGACAATGAGATAGTTGGAAACCAAATGTCCCTCATTTGAGCTTGAAAAATAACCTGGCTCAAAGCATGAGCATTTGTAAGCAACCTCCACGTCATGGAGCGCACAGTGGTTGGACTCTGAGTCTCTCCCTTGGTCCCTGATCTCCCCTGTGACCTCTGCTAGACTTTGCATCTCAGCTGGGCTAATTAAACCCAGCTCAACAGAATTTGCTTTCTCTGTAAAACAAATCTTTTACATCT
>JAWWEW010000088.1:8826181-8840451 GCA_035583185.1 Anabacerthia variegaticeps | reverse complement strand
CGTCAGAACAAGTGAGTTGATTCCTTTTGATACTCATCACCAATGATTTAATCAAACTCTCCTGAATGTCTTGAGTCTATTCTGTGCAAACCCATAGGCTGAACAAGAACCCTCTTGAGAATCCTTGGATCAATGATCCTGAATGATGTCACACAATCCCAGGCTAGGTAAGTGATCAGTATAAACCAATGCAAAGGTTCTGATTCCACCATAGGCCCTGAACTAGGTTAAAAAAAAAAAAAGATCCTCTTCTCTGTGTCCCAGTTTTAAAATCTAATCCAATTGTTGCTCCAGAATCAGAATGGACTCTGGAGAAGGTCTTTAGTTGCCCAAAACACTGCAGGAACTTCTCACCTGAAGCCATATTTTAGACCATGACTTCTTTAAGTGTTATTATCAGCCTCACAGAAATTTCCATGACAATGGCAAAACCACATGAGAGTAGGTGGAAAGTATTCAAAGGACATCTGGTTTAGTGTTTCTGTTTTTATTCCCTGCTCTCACCGTAGGGGGGAAATGGTGCAATGGAAGGGAAGCTGTATAATCTTCCCCACAGACACCCCAAAATAACTTTCTTAGCATGAGTCCCCATCTGCATATGTCATAGGCTTGTTAGGCAGATATGGGTTCTGGCTGGCTTTGGCCAGAAGACAATCCTGACAGAGTAGTTTGTGCCTTGGCTCAGCACCACACCCCCCAGGCCCTCACTTGGCATTTTGTCCCCATCTCTGACACCACAAGGACTGTCAAATCAGCCACTCACACCCTTTATCTGAGGGCAGAATGGAATCCCTTCCTTCCCCACCACCCACCTCCATCCACAGGGTTATTCCACAGATGGAGGTGTTAAGAGAACCTCTGAGTTACACCCAAACCTTTGCAGCTCAGTCACTTTAAACTCTTTAATAGTCAAAGTTAAGTTAAAAGTATCCTAAATGTTTCTGCTAATGCTTTGTACACCGGAGTACATGTTAAAACATGAGGAATGTAGAACAGTTTGTAATAAGAGACCATGTCCAGCACCCTTTTGATGATATTTTGACATCAGATCCTCATTTTTTATCACTAGAAGCACAGAAATTTTAAATCCTTCCCATAATTCTTCTTCTGAGAGTTTTAGTAATGCTCAATATTTAAATTAGAATTGTGCAGCCTTTAATCTCTCTGACTTTCCTCAGAACAAGGAAATGGTAAGAGTTAGCCTAGATAACTGGTTTTAATTTAATCTAATCATTTGCGTTTCAAGGAGAAATCCATGTCTCTGGCTAACTTCATGATTTGATATGGTCAGAAAGGAATTAAACTGAAATGGAGTTGCTCCTACAAATCCTCAGTGCAAATACCCAAATTAGTACTCTAAATTCAATGCACATTTATTTTAAAATGTATGGCAAGAATTCCTTACCACCATTTATGGCCTTCTGGGTCACACTCTAATAGCAGCCAACAGACCAATAACTGTTCAATGGCTTCCATGATGACATTCTCATTATGGCCCGGATTTTGATATCATTAATCAAGCACCATCTTACTCCATGAATAGTCATTCCACTGACACAGACTCTCCAAATAAGGACCTATGCAGTGCAAGTAAGTCTAATAGATTTGGCATTGAATAAGAACAGGCTGTGCGAATACAAGCGTTCAAATTCACATGGGAAAAGCCATGTTTAATTCCAGTTCTACAGTATCCTAAGTGCCATGGATGTCCTTAGTTATGAACTGAGTGCTGGGAGTGATCTCTGCAAGAGAAAGGTCATACCTTGCAGAGTCAGCCTTTGGTGGACAGGGCAGTCAGGAATTTGGCATAATCTTAAATCTCGAGCTGCAAGTTTTCTGCCAGCACAGCAGTCTAGATAAATGCAACTTTCACCTTCCAGTAACTTCACTGACACTTTGTCTAAGTGTCTGTCATCTGTGGATGAGTGGCTCTGAATTATAAACTCATTGATGTTATGTGACAGCTGACAAGCCTTTCATTTGAAATTAACCTTTGTTGTCACAGAAACTGCTCCTGTTGTACAGACTAAGCCACCTTGGCTGCTTAGTCCCACCTTAAAAAGGAAGTCTGGCTCGGAGGCTCAGGTTTCTGTGAAGGCACTGAGGAATAATTTATCCTGCACTATTTCATGGTGTGTCTTCTAACATGCACCTGTTTCTCTTCATCCAAACAGAGCAATTTAACTTCTCTGCATGTCACTATAACATGTCAATACCATTCCTACACCCCACATCCATAAACCATCACTCTTTTTGGAAATCATAGTGGTTCTTTCCACACTCCAGATCACCTGAAAACTTCAGGGAGGATAGGAAAAAGCTATGATCACACATAGGGAGGGTATCTTTGGCCAACTATTATAATAATCTGGCATTAAAATTGATTAATATAATGAATGTGCTTATTGCTACCTGGGCTGATAGACCAAATCTCCTCAAAATTCTACCCCAGATCATATTTCTTAAATGCCTAATAATTCATAACCAAGCAGATCACATTAACACACTACAGCTGATGGGCCACAACAACAGGCATTTCTTTAAAGAAACCATCACACAGAACAATAGGACAGAAATTTATCCATATTCAGAGAGGAAAGCCAGCTCAAAAGTCTTGGTAAATTAAATTTTATAACATGGAAGAACCAATTAAAGTCCATGAGAAACTGAAAACCTGAGCATGTGCATCTTCACCCAAGAAGACTGCACAGTCACTGCAACCTCTTTGGGCCCCATAGCCTGGTCCCAGGTTGTTCCAAGCAGAGACCATAAGCCTCAGTGAAAAACACTTTGGTTTTGGCTTACTTTAATTTTTGTTTTTGAAAGCTTAGTGAGAATATTTGACCCTGAGAAATTGCTGGCTCACAAGCATCCAGGATAAGCTTCTCTGTATTAACTTACACTGTTGTTAAAGAGGGAAAGGAACAAGGGTTTGTTCTTCATCCAGGAGTGAAATAGATTAGTCAAAACTTCTTTTGGTAAGATAGGAAAGACCCAAATTGAATTTAACAGCCTTGATTCAGAGGGTGAAGGACTGATGGAGGATCAAGTGTTACGAACTGTAGATGTCCAGGGGTGCTGCTCACAGAGAGATATAAATGGGATATAACTAAAATTAAGACAATTAAGTGAACTAACAGAATTCTGTCACTTAATTTTCAGAGTTACAAAGCTTGTATGTTTTCAGAGGCTTTGCAAGACTTGTATTGCTTGTACTGTACAACTCTCCAACCTGGGCCAGAACTTCATCTACTAAAAGTAAAATATTTATTGATTTCGGTAACTATAACACATCAGCAGGAGAAAACTTTGCATGATCTAGTCTATTTCTTCCTTAAGACAGATTACAAACACAGAGCACCTTCATTTTGCAATTGAATGTTACAAATACATGTATACATACAGAGGCTTGCTCAGAGCCATGGGTGATTTATTTTCTGCTGACTGCAAGAGCACCAAATTAAGTGTATAACAGTCAAGGATCGAGGTATTTAATTAGGAACTATCAGGGTCTCTTTGTAAGGGAACAGTGAAACTGGTATGGAATAAAAGCCTGTAAAGACAGGCAAAGTGACACAGTCAGACCACTGCAGTAAATGGAAAATGTACTTTGGTCCTGGCTTTAAAGGATTTCTGTACCAGAATGGAGTTCCCATGTGTACAGCCAGCACAAAGCCATAAAAATACAGGCTACAGGACATGAAAGGTTATTTCTGTGTTTACATTTTAAATCTGTGTATTTAACTAGTCACAGTAATGTCTAGGCATAAGGATATTTGATGTCTGGATAGCTATAGGCCCACTGAAAGGATATAACCTTCCAGAAGGGAGGTTATAAGAAATTATTACAACATCACATCTGTAATATGGAGATTTTTTCACATAAGCTAAACTGCCTTATCAGAGGAAAATTTACTGTATTTTTCTTTTTACCATCAAACCCTTTGTTGAATAAAGCCTGACCACAGATCCTAACACTGGATCATGAGATAGCATGTGTTCACATCATGACCCATGGCTCACAGTCACCATGTGGCAGAACCATGATCACTCTCAAGAGCCACTTAAATAGTAGATTTTCCAAAGGTCATAGTTGTACTGTGAAATTGAAAAAAATGTTACTGAAGAAGGTCCAGATTCCTCACTAGAAAGTTTTCTTTTTGTTTCTTTTTGATGATGAAATGTCCCCTTTTCAAAAAGATATTGTTAAGCCTAGATGGCAATCCAATATCTAACTTTATGCCATGAACACATAAAAAACTTAATTACATACTTTATGAACTATAATACACTAAGCACATGTACCATATCCATCCCTATATATATATATTTATATATAGTATATACAGTTCCTCAAACATTAAATGCCCTTCTTTGAAAATACTTTTATAACATTAAAAAAAAAAAAAAAAGAAAAAAAGAGATGTTTCAGCAGCAAATTTTGTGAGATCTGCTGCACTAACTATAGCAGCTTTAAACCTGAGTGCCTCTTTGCAGGCTCCATATTTGCCTTTAATTAAGACCTGCTAGACCACAAACTGTGGGTTCGCCCCATTCAGCGATGCCCTGCAGATCCAAAGCAGCCAGAACTTATTTTAAACGGAATTTCCTATTTCTCTGCTCTTCCACAGAAGGACCTGCAGCCATTTTTTGAGTTTTTATCCTACCTTCCATGCGCTCCACGTAGCAATACACATCATAAGTCTCATTGGGGAAGCGGCGCCCGTACGTCCTGACTCCTTTCTTTCCCATTTTATCTCCAAAGCAGCCAACTCTTGGGTGCCTGATTGGATACCTGGAATGCAGCAGGGCCAAGTTTATGATCAGGACAAGCTGGCATGCTTAAAGCCTGATCAGCCAAAGCATACAAATTTTGGGAAGCTGCGCCAAGGGGCCTTTGAAATCCCTTACCTAACGGTCTGGTCAGACACCCAGCCAGCATCACACTGCTCAAATCCATCCTCGTAGGCTGCTTTCAGTTGTTCTGGGCTTGCCATGACGGCGCCATTGTCCCGACAGGTCTGGTGAGCCTGGGTGAAATTCAGGGTGTACCTGCTGGTGGCTGCACGGTAGTGAAACACAACACCTGGGAACAGAACAAGATTCCTGCATTAGAGACATGCTTTGTGCTGCTTCTGCATCCATCCTCGTGCTGTACCTCTGCCTAGGTGTTGCTACAATGCTGAAACAGGTGGGTAGAATGAAAATAGCAAAAGGATAAAAGACATATTTGATATAAATGATGTTCCCCCTCTAGTGGCTGATGCCAGTAGTGATAAAACACACAGACACACAAAAAATATATATTTTTTTTTTTTTAAAAGTGCTTTTGGAGAAGATTGATTAGCCCTCATGTCTGCTCCTATGCATCAAAGTTTACTACAAATACAAAATTTATAAATATATGGCTTTCAGGCAACTTGTCACAACCATGTTTTCCTGCACACACTGTAAATGATACAGATAAAACAAAGTTTGCTTTTATTTGGGGTCTTTCTTGTTCTGGAAAAAGCCTTGACAACTTCAGCAGTTGCTGGATGTTTGGAGATGAGTCCTAAAGTTAAGATGGTTTTGGTTAAGGCAGGATCTGTCTAGAAGCCACATTCTGTTTTCTACACAGACATAATTCCCAGTGAATTTGCCAACAGCTAAAACAAACCAGAAAGGGCACTAAAGTGGCACAAAGCAGATATTCCACCTTGCAAAATCACTTCCCCCTGTTGCCACTGTCTTTTGCAGTTTACCATCAAAGGGATGTCCCCTGATGGTCTCTCAAAAGTAACATCCAACCTCACTTATTGCACTCTCAGTTCTTCAGAAGCATTGCAACACCATAAAACAACCACGGAATGGCAAAAAAGCAAGAAAAAAAACCCAAAACCCCACCCCTGAACCATAAAATATTATTTTTCTCTGATGATTTTACTGGAGTAATTAATGATGAGGAAATAACATACTGTAATACAGTTTGAGATGGTGACATTGTAGCAATAATGAATTTTACAAGTATTTGTTATTAGAACATTGTTGAAAGATGGAAAACGTCTGCAAAATTGCAAGTAAATGGAAATATTGGCTACTTAGTAAAACATTGATGCAAGAGGTTCCAACATATTTACAAACACTTTTTCACATGCAGACAAATTCAGTAAATTTTACCACTTATCGAAGATCTACATATGGCCAATAAATAACAAATACACATTTTTCTTCTTGTAATGACGGATTAAGAAAATAAAATAAGACATTTTATCTGAGAGCTGCTTGCAGGTAGGTTAAACCTCAGCTGTCAGACATCAGTTTTATCAGAGCTACTTGCAGAGGAACAGGAAATAAAAGAGGAAATGGTGGGAATTCCCATATTTCATCATTTCATATGGAGTCACATGCCAGCTGCAGCCACTAACTGGAAGCTTGCAGAGCATGAGCATCCCTATAAAACGTCTTTCCAGAACCACTGACAAAACCCATCACAGCTCCCTCCAAGCAACGACATGATTTCACCTTCAAATGGACCCACATGTTGTTTGGCAACACCAACAAGTGAGGAACACAACCTTAAAAATTATGTCTATGCTTGTGTCACTGAATTGAAAATCCCAGGTGCCTGAAAGTCAGGCATTAAGGGTGTTAAATTGTCAGAGTAGTTCACTGCATTACTTGGCCCAGGCCCCAGGACACCGTTCCAACAGTTTCTGGGTGGATTTCAGGGACTAGCAGAGAACAAGGACAGCTTCCAAAGGGCATCTTCATCCCTTGCTGGGAGCCAGAGGAGCATGACAGGGTGGATGGGGGCCATGCTGCCCCAGACAGCCTCAGTGCTAAACTACCCCACAGCAAAACAAGCTGGACAACAGCAAATAGTCACACTTGGCATTTCAAACCTTAAAATAACAAAAATAAATATTCTTTGGAGGTTGTTTCTTTTTAAAGACAGTGTAAGCACTAAAACATTTATTTCAGAGTGCTCAGAATTTAGTAACATGGGCTCTCACTGTGAGCAAAATACCTGCTGGTGTAAATGAGCATTGCTGTATCAGCAGTACAGGAATAAATAAAAATGAGTTCAGTGACATGCACACTGTTCTGGTTCCAGAATTTAGAAACAGGCAACTACTACAGAGCTCACAACAGAAGCAGAAAAAACACTTACCCGGAAAAAACGCTTACAACTATAAACCCACAATAATATTCAGTAGCTGGGCATCTGCCTTTACTCCATGATATTGTTGAATATATACAAACCTTTTAAAACTTTCTTTTTTTAGGGCTGTAACCTTAATGTTTCTGTAATGGAGAATGTTTGATACTGACTCTGCAACTCAAACTAGAAATGCACAACATGAAGCAACTTTTAAATTCAATTTAGTGTTACAATGTTAATTAAAATGCATTTTACATTAGTTAGGATTAATTGGCTCTTTCTGCTTTTCCCAAGACTGCTTAACTGATATTATATGACTTCAGCTGGGCACAAAAGCCCTGCTTCTCAGTACAACCACAAAAAGGTTCATTACCTTAGCAGGGGATGGCAAGGTATCTCTCCGAAGTTGTTTTTTGGGGTTTTTTTAAAGCTTCCTGCTGCTTAAATATATGAGTGACTTCTCCACAACCTCTCTCACCTCTCATTTCTTCCATACTGGAAGCAACCACTGCCCTTCCTAGCTGGCATGTGCTTGGGATACCCCTATGATACCTGAATAACTCAGGACTAAAGAGTTAATATCCCTTCCAATTTAAAGTGGATTTTGCAGCGCGAAGAAGAGCCTTTGGTCATTTGTAAATCCTGGAAAGGAACTCGGGGAATGCTTTGTTCTCCTCACCCTGATCCTAAAGGTAAACTTCACCTATTCTTGGAGCTGAAGGCTCTTCCATTTCCAGCGAGGAGCTGATGGACATGAAAGCGCCTCCGAGATGAATGGGAGGGAGGACGTCACTAAGCATAAGCCTGTGCAACAGCTGCAATAATTAGAAGACCCCCTGGGGCTAAGAAGATTAAAGTGCAGGACTTTCATTGTTTCAGTCAGACAGAGAGAGGGGCAAAATCCATTGTCCCAGTCTTTGCACTTTAAAACATTTTTAAAGGATTTTTTCTTGCCCCCCCCCCCTCCTTTGTCTATTTCCTCTCTGAAAGAAAAAGGCAAGAAAGGAGTTGTCCTAGGAACAAATAAAGCAACTGGAAAACAGGCTACAGCAGTATAATGTTGTCACCGAACATCTGGCAAACAAAGTCAGCGTAATTACAGGAAGGAGTAGCAGCAAAAAAGGGCAATCACAGGGAAGCAATTTGTAGCATCCAAAACTCACTTCTGTCAGAGTACGAGTGAAGGGCTTTGAATCACTTACCTCATGTCTTAAGCCAGAAAATGAAAATGTATAAGCATTTAACTTTCAACAAACAAGCATTTCCATGGGTAAAAGCCTGGTTTTGTGGTTCTGCACCTTTGGGTTGCAACTCTATTATTTACCAGGGTATGTTGTAACCAAAGATTGTGGAACTGCAGGGAAAGTTAGTTTATTAGCTCCTGGTATGGCTAATAAATTGCAGTTCACTTTCACTAGTGAGCCCAGGCTGCTGCCACATGCAGTGTTGGATGTGGCAACATAAACCCTGAATTTCCGAAGTTGTCTCACACAGCAAAGAACACCTAAGGAGAAAATGTTATGGTGGCAGCTGTTGTTATCCTGTTAATTTTTTTCTGGAAACATTGGACTCTTTGGTGCAGACCCCTGAAACAAGCCCCAACTCACTGCCAAAGGTACCACAGAGTTTGCTGATTCTCCTTGCCTTCAATGAAGAAGAAAACTTGATTAAAAACACACCCCAAAATAGAGGTTACAGCACTGTATGGAAGGCAGGAATAAGGCAGCGTTTTCATCTTCCCGCATGAATAATTCATTTATGTCCCTCATTTGAGGCTTTGCACCCATCTTCTGACCCTTGTCTTGGTCTTTGGCAACCTGAGAGGGACAGGTTTCCCCTGCATCAGCAGGAGCTGCCTTGCCAAAGCCCCGAGGAATTCCCCATGTGGAGAGAAAGTGTTTCCCAAGCCCTCTGCTCTGCACCTCCTGCTCTCCAGGGACAGACACTCCTGGAACGCCCCACAGCAGCCTGACCAGAACATTTCCTGGCATGCCTTGCACATAAACCTTGGGTCTTTAACACCCAGAAATAAATTTCCCTCTCCCATCCTTTGACGGCCCCTACCAACTGTGCTGTTCCCTTCCCAGGGACACTCCTTGGGGTCAATTCCATCTAAAAAACGCAGCAGCCCATGACAGGTTAGTCAGAAAGGAAGCACAGAAGCTCCGCATCAAGAGGTGGTGAGGTTTTCAAGACAGGTGAGTCTAAAAGATAAAATAAAAGCATCTCTTTAAATGCCTGCTTAAGACATAAAGAAGGGGAGTTCTGGCTGTGGAGGGAATGGATCAATTGGGTTGCCAACACACAGTTTGTCAGGGCTAACAGCACTGTTGAATGGCAGCATTACCACGTGGAAATAACTCTCATTTATTATCATTGCAATGCTTGCAAGAAAGACAACTCTGCATAAAACGAAAATGTGAATTGGCATCTACTCTGTTTCTCTAGTTGCTGTTTCTTTTCATTAATAAGATCAATGTTTTAAGCTTAAGATTTTCTTTACTGGCTTTAGAAAGAAAGTAACAACAACAATAAAATTAGGGGAGAAAAAAAAAGTCTCCCAGATTTGCAGCAGAATCCAACAGAATGTACCAAAATGAGGCCCATGAAAACAGTGGACTGCCAAAACACCAGCAAGAAAAGAATAAAGTGCTCTCACTTTTGGAAAAACAGTATTCACTGAGAAGTTATGACAAAAGAGTAAGAAAACTGGAAGGATCTCATTTGCCACTTTGATCCCTTTAAATCCAATTATCTCCAAGAAGGATAACAAAAGATCAGTTCAGATGAGTGCTTTGTTCAGATTTTTTTGTTTTTAATTACACTTGGTCATACATGCTATTTTTTATTGTCTAATATCATAGCACCACACAATACAAGAATTTCATTAAATATTCAATTATATTCCAGAATGAAGACTACTGCCTCATTTCACTTCCAGGTCAGCTTTTTACAAGGTAGGTAAAAAGTATTTTATACAAGTGGACTTCATTTTAACTAAGGAGAATGAATAAATGTGGACGTAGAAAGGCACAGCCACATTTTTAATAAAATCCTTTCTGGGACTCAACTCACCAATGGCTTTGACTAAAGGTTAGAAGATAAATCTAAAAGAGTCATCTATAAATCTCTTTAATCAGTGACCAGGGATATGGAATGCCAGAGAGCTCCTCTGACCCAAGAACATCCAAAACCTGTGAGACCAAGGACTCCCAATCTGAGACAGTTTGACTTGTGGGCTTAGGAACATCAAGAAAGGCTGGGAGAAAAGCTCAAAGCACTATAGAGAGATTAAATTACAAAATCTGACAAAGGAAGATTTGAATCTGAGACAAAGAAGAAATTTCAGAGGGACATGCACAGAAGGCAGAGAATAAAACACGTGGAATTAAAAATGAGTATTAATTACTGGTTCTATACATTCAGGACTGGTCTCTGATGATCCTAGTGAATCCTTTCCAACTTCAAATATTCTGTGATTCTACATTTCTCTTCTTGTAAGAGGCTGAAACATTTTAGCAGTGTAATGCAATTAGATCCATTTGCACACAAAATATCCCTGTCTCTGAGGCTGATGTAATTATAGCAACAACCAGGGTGCAAGGAAAGCACTTCCTACAATTAGTAACAGGAAAGGAGGTATCCAGTGGGATGAAACTGCCCCTCCACGGGCACTGTCCCCTGCCTCAGGGACAGCTCTGCAGATGCAATTAAGGAGCAAGGAAGGCATCTGGCTGCCCAAAACTTCCTGCATGTGCTAAAATTAAGTGTTTCCCCTTCTCTCTCTTACATTCTCACCAATTGCAAAATGGAAAATAGTAACACTGACCTCAGAGGTGGAATATGGAAAGCACCTGATCCATGTGAATAGGTGTTCTCAATTGATTTTGGGATTGTTAATGGCACGTAGTGTGGTGACCCGCAATACCAAAGGAATGAGATTAAGTGACCCAAAATGCCTTTCCACTCCTACTTTGCTATGACTTTCCCAGATCCCCAGGACTGTACACACAACTGGATCACCCCAGCCAGGAACAACCTCTCATTATGCCTAGGAAAAAAAAATAAGGCAAATCAGGCTTAGCTTTAAGATGAACCATTTAAATAGTGTTCAAATCAAATTATCTGACCTCTATCACAAGCTGGGGACGTACAGCCAGCCAAGCACTGCTCAGCAGACACAAGATACCATGTTCAGTCACATGGTGATGCCTCTGAGACAGAATCACAGAATCATAGGATGGTTTGGGTTGGAAGGCTCCTTAAAGATCATCCAGTTCCAAATATAAGCAGCTATTTATACCCAAGTAGTAGGCATAGGTTATGCCTATAGCCAAAGCAGAGTAAAACCACAGAATTATGCCAATTTCCAAGATCATGTTACTTTTTAGGAAGCTTTCACCTGTCAAAAAAGGATGGAGCAGAAACATGCAATGCAGAGAAAAAGGCCAAGTGGGTGTTTAAAAATGTGTCTTCCTTGTGAATAACAACTAAGATAACTAGCTGTGGTTATGTGGTGGCTCAACCAGGAGTCCAGCCATGGACACTAAAAATCCACAGACATTCAAAAAACAGAAGGGAAAAACATTATCTGTTCAGGACTGGGTAACATAAGGCGGCTTTGTGAGTAACTCCATGGGTGACAAGTCTCTGACAGTAATAGAGTAAATATTTAGGCTTGCTCTTTGATATCAGCCATTGCTGCTGTCATTGGAACAGGACACTGGGACAGCCAGATCTTTTGTCTGAAAGGGTATTGACAGAAATTTGTTGTTAGTAATATACGATACTCTCTTTTCTGAAATTCAGAAGTTCATTTGGCATCTAAAGGAGCAAATCAACTGGATAGTTGCATGTAAATTATCATATATGTCTGTTGTGATAGCTAAGCAGGAAAAAATAGATGCACAATTACACACAATTTTTGTAGGTAGTCTTGAGCTTGAGACTCAGGCAAAAAAATTAGTTAGGCATTAGAAGTTTTAATTTCACTGACAAATACCAACTATTCAGCTTGTACAGCTTAACTTGGGAAAATTTACATTCTACAGAGAAAATTACTCTTCCTCAGAAATCCCATTTTTCTTTCACAGGTGAAGTGCATTTGCTTCATGCACAGTGTATTCAATAGCACTTTTATCTTCTCATCATACCTAAAGGATTGAAATAGCAATTAGAGTAATTTCATTCAAAGTAACTCTCACAAGTATCTATTATGTTGCTAGCAAAGGTTAATTTGAAAATTTGAAAAACAAGCAGGCCAGCTGTCTAAGCTTATATCCATGGCTTCATTGATGCTGAATTTTGATTTTTGTTTGAAAGTTTAAAATGAGGGAATGTCCATAAAACAAATGGAGATCCTGAAAATAACTAGAACACAAGTCCTGAATTGGTTTAAAAATACCCAAACACGCATACAAACCTAATAGAATTATTATCCTGGCAAAAGAAGAATTACATCTACTTCAGAACAATGCTGATAATTTTTGGCTTACCCCATCTGAGCATAAAAGGTGCAGAATAACAAAACTGGTGACAATTTTGGCAGGCCTTCATGGGTTGCCCTGCACACGGCAGCCCCAGCTCCACCCAGGAGAGCTGATCAAAGCACAGTGCTGAACCAGCCCTCGGCTCTGGAATCACCTTAGCAGACATGGGATACCCCAATAAGGACAGGCAATGCAGAGCTCATGGAGGGAGTTTACAGGAGATCAATTCACTTCAACTGGTATCAGCTTGGGGTGCAGGTTCAAAAAGGCAACACAATGAACATAATACACCTTTGGGACTAATGGGTTTTGTTTTTATAAATAAAAGGTGAAATCATAAGGAACCATAAAACCTCAGCGAAAAGAGGGCAGAAGATTTGAGCAGTAACACTCACATGAAATTCTTACGTGTCTGATAAATGCCATTTGTTTACACAATGTAGAAAATTGAGAATGGGGTGCACAAATGACAGTCTAACAATGTTATTTTTCATTTGGGTCAAGACCTATTTTTTTTCCTCTCATAAAATTTTAACATTAAAGCTATCATGGAAAAGTACAGCTGCAGAAAGAAAATAGTGTGTGTGAAATTCTCTTTGAATTAAAATATAAATGCTATCAGTTCATCACTTTGCAGTGTTTTTGCAGGAGCACTAACTACAACAGCTAAAGCATAGCCATAAATCATCAGATATTTTATCGTAGTAAACATCTGCTGCTCCTGGATATAGATATGCAGTCAAGGGAGCACTTGAAAAGGAGTAAGAAATGCCAGGTAGACTCATTACTGAAAACTAATGTTCAAACCAGGATCCCTTTTGCTTTTGTCATTAGGACCAAACAGCTTATGAAGTTATGCAGACATTAATGGCAACACTGATTTATTGCATTTCCAAATTAAGACCATGCCTTCAAATCCTTTCAACAAACCCATGCCAACAGACTGTTCACTTTAGGTCAGGCATATTGGAAGAACAATTCAGTATGAAGCTCACCAAAAAAAAAAAAAAAATAAAAAAAAAATAATTAAAAAATCTGAGCCAAAGCCCCAATTTCCAGCAGCAGATATTAATGTTTGTTTTGGGATTCAGTCATTTGAGTAAATACTGAACTCTCAAAAAACACCACACTGCAAAGGAGTGCAAGGCATGTCCAAACCAAGGCTCCTGTGAGGAGATATATCCACAGAGCAGTGTTGTTCTAAGCACATGCAGCAACCTGGATCCAAAATTTGCCTGCATGTGGCACAGAGCCTGGGCTAATATGTCCTGCCTTTCAGCACGGTCTGTTAGCTCAGGCTTAGTGCCAAACCTATAGGGCTGTACAGCACCAAGTCCTGGAGCAGCCCCCGTGCTGTACTTACCGTGCCAGGTAAGTGGTCCTTAGGAGAAAAACACCTGTAGGTGAGATGCTCCTTTTGCCATGATTTTTTTTTTTCTTAGCTCCCTGCAGTTTCAGGCTGGTGGCTGTGGCTGGAAAGCTGGGAAAGGCCCTGGGGATGCTGTGACAGCAGGTGGACACGAGCCCAGATGTGCCCAGGTGTGCCCAGGTGGACAAGAGGCCAGTGCCCCCTGGTCTGTGCCAGGCAGGGGTGTCACAGCCCCAGGGCAGTGACTGACCCTGTGCTGGGCACGGCT
>JAWWEW010000088.1:8814815-8825211 GCA_035583185.1 Anabacerthia variegaticeps | reverse complement strand
AGCAAACCCCTCCCATCACTGTTTTCCCACAGCTCCCTTCAGATGAGTTTCCTTCTGCCTACACAGCCTTCATTACCGAGTGCAAAGAAACATTTCCTTTGTGCTTGACATTCCTGTCAGGGGAAGAGTGGTTCTGATGGCAAGATGGCTTGGTACACCAAGGCAGACCAACCACAGCTTCATCTGCAAGGTGGTTGCTTCTTCTCATCCTACGCACAATTGCTAAATTCGCTCCTTCCAACACCCCGTTTCTGTGTTAATTACTGAGTTTCACTGATTTAAGGGGAATTGGTGATGGTCACAAATGGGGCAGACAGATCCTTACCCTCAACAGCCAGTGAGACGATGCCCTGTGTGTCCTCCACGCCGTACATGACGTCGCAGCGATACACCCCGGCATCGCTGGCACGCAGCTTCGAGAAGGTCAGGGAGGCATCACCACTCTCCTCCGAGTGGCTCGGCACAAACACTCTGTCCTTGTAGCTCTGGCCTATCTTGATGTTGCCGTTCTGGGCCACCAGCACTGTGGTTTCCTTTGCGTCTTTCCCGCTTTTGTCCAGTTCAACCTTCGACCACTTGATTCGGAGGTACTCGGCTGCGTAGCTGGAGGATATGGTGGGGGTGGTCGAGAAGAAGCATGGCAGGACTGAAGTTCCAGAGAGAGACCCCTTCACCAGGGTTTTTTTTTCTGCTTTGACTAGAGAAAGGGGAGGGAGGTGGGGAGAAAGTAGAAATCACATTAGTGAAACAGCAAAATTGTAACCCAATTTATTTCACTGTTATTTAAAGATTGGCTTGTGCAAGGCCTGAAACTCATGAACCTTAGCTATTTTAAAAGGTTAGGATAACCTGAAAAGGAGTTTTTAGCAATCTTAAGCTGCTGATGGAGCCCTTTTCTCTTTGGGCAAATTTAATTGTGACTTATTTTCTCCACCTGTTACAGTCACCAAGTTACTGACCTTCAGAAACCAGCATGAAATTTTAGATGACAGATGAACTGCAAGAGCTGTTTCTTCAGTTCACAGGGAGAACACCACTGTGATGAAAGATAGTGAGTAACCTCAAAACTATTGCTGGCCAAAAGCATGCATACAGGGGAGCTAGTGGTCTTTACACCTTGTCTTATCTCACAGCAGCTTGTTCATTTCTCCTTCCTCAGAGGAAAGCACAGGCCATGGCTTTTCAGGCGTGACATCCCTGTTCTTTCAGGGGTTAACTCTGCTCATTGCAAACGTGCTGAAACAAAAGCCTTCCCACGAGATTCTCCCAAAGAGTCATTCTTCCAAAGTTGCTTCCTCGTAGCCTCAGGGGCTTTAACATGTTGCAGAAACGAAGAATTTCAGGATGTTAAAGCAAAGAAGGAAGTAAAGAGAAGAGAAAACCCCTATTTGGCTTAGACTTGACTTGATAGGACCTTTATCATTTTTATGACATCTCCAGCTGCAAACATTTTGCAGTGAAATGCTTCCATCTGATAATATCCTGAGGGGGAAGTTGACTACTGTTCATCCAACCTGCACACAGCAATGGAAGAGAGGATTTCTGATGGGTTACTTTTTTATGTGCTGTTATTTCACCATATGCAGTGGTTTAGTGAAGATTAAGAGATGATACACAACAGTATCTATTGTACCTTTTTCACTGTCTTGCTCTCCAGCACTTTTTGAAAGGTAGAACATGGCCATCCTTACTTTGAGATGAACTAGGATTCATGAAGTTTAGAAATATAATAAATTAATAAACTAGACACCAACAGAATGACACATGAAATATGAGAGACCATCACATGGAAATTATCTAGCTATTTATGTCTAAAAAAATATAATCTCCATAAAGCGTAAAGGATTGGGGAAGGGAGAGGAAATTAAAGAAGAAGAAAAAGAAGAAGAAGGAAAAAAAGGGGGGGAAGAAAAAGAAAAGGAAAAATGGTTCATTAAGTTGATTATTTTAATAGAAGCAGACTACTTTATATGAGATAAAGTGGTAATAGTACTATCTAAAAAGTTCAGTGAAAAAATCATCAGCTTGATGCCCAAACATTTCAATAACAAAGTACTAAATAGGAAAAGAAAAAATGGAGTGGCCAGGGAAGACCCAGAATTCTGAATGGAAGTTCTCAGGACCTTCCCATTCATGCCCACCTAACCAGAATTCCTTGGGAACACAGTTCAGATACAGTCAAGATGATGGTATCAAAACTGATTAGATCAGAGACCTTTTATATCACCTTTAATTTGTTGAAACTTCCCTGAGCTACAGTGGGTTAGAGATAAAGAAACAGAATGAATCCTCATTTCTATCAGTTGTGATGGAATTACTGCCAAATTGCACAGGTGGGAGATTAAAATCAGTCTCAAAATATTTAGTATTTATTATGATCTCTTGTCATCTATACACATTACAGAAACTTTCTTCTTAAATGAAGAATGACCTAGTTATAATTATTCTGACTGACAGAATTTTAATAAAGTTTTGAGAACATTGTTTCTGATTATGAGTGATCTGGAATATCAGCACTGAACCCTGAGGAAATTTCCTCTCTTTAAAATCTCCACAACAGCCAACTGGAACCCTTGGCAAATAACACATATCATAATGACATGCAAACCAAATCCAGTCTAAATCGTGTTATATCCCAGAGCAGGAGTCTGTAGCTGCAGACAGGTCTGTCTCACTCTAGAAAGCATTGTAAAACAATATAGAAAAGAAAAACTATTTATTTTAATGAGTGGAGGGAAGAAATAGAAGGAGAAGGAAAAGGAGAGGTCAGAAGCTTTTCTCTACTGGAAAAAAAAAAAAACCAAAAATATTTGAAATTATATCTGAAATAAGACTAAGTGATGTTCCTGCACAATTTAAAAAACCCGGTTTTTTGCAGCAGTCCATATTAGTCAGTCTAGCAGAATTTACTGACCAATGCAGAAAGCACAAATGACTTATATTAATTAGCCCTTTTTTCCCCTTTATCATTTTCCTCATGGTTATACTCCATGTCAGCCACCATCAATGGTAGGGACAGACTATTTCTTAGAAGGGACAAGGGGGGCAAAAATATGAACAAAACATTAAGTGACTCTTTGCAAATTGGAGTACAAGCTCAGAAAAGCAAAAATTTGCCAATACTAAGTCTCCACTTCACCATGTAGGACCTAGAATACTTGTGATATCATGCCTTCTTAAGGAGAGAATGGCTTTGAAATTACTTTGCTGGCTGGCAATTTATACAGGCACTTTCCTCAGTTGCTGACTAGTACATATCACTCAAGCATAATTAATTCATTAGGGAAAATGCATAGAAAATGAGGAAATAAAACACATAGATAAACCCAAATCACCTGGCCACAAACTCTTGTCTTGGCAGAACTCCCAGCAAAGTCAGTGAGGGATCTGTACAAGGTGGTAGGACCAGGGCTGATAACATTGGATTTTGGGCAGATTCTGGAGGTAATGTGTCTCAGCCATTGTGAATTTTGCTGTCATGGGTTTTTTCACCAGCAAAGCATCCTTAATTCCTCCCAGTCCACTATTCCAGCTGCAAAGTCAACTCATCCTACCAATGACACATAGCTTGATAATTTCCTTTGGAGGTCAGATGAATTAAAATCTTGCTTGATGACAAAGCCTCTTTATCTAGAATTTGTACATTTTTTCTGTGGTAAATGTTATAAAATTCTTAAAATGTGAATCCAAAGAGATAGGAAATGACAGAATTCTGCCCTTTTATTTCACATTAATGATAATGACCAGACTAGTATGTCTGCAACAGACAAGGAGTCTGAAGAAAAGAACGTCCTCCATGAAGTGACACTGCTTAGGGGAGTGATTTTGCAACATAATTAAGCTTAATTGAACAGAATGTTGCTACTGACTGTGCAGGCAAATTCCACATGCTTAAAGAATACAAAATTCTATTTATTTTTAGCTAAATTTCTGAGAAATAAAACCCTGCATTTCATTTTTCAGTTCACCAGCAACCTGCCTAGACATATGGTATATTGCCCTGCCTAGCAGCAGAGATAGAAAGGATCAAGAAAATTATGTGTTTTGTTAATCCAATGACTAGCACTGAGCCTAAGAGAAGTCTTTTCATTAACCACAAATCTCTTAATGAAGATAAAGATGGATTAAATTGAGTGCACCACTTACACTAACTTGTATGAAACTGACAGCAGAGGTAAGGGACTGAGACCCAACAAAAACCCTCAGTGAGTCCTTTTCTAGGTGGTTTGTAGTCTGAGCAAGAAGAGTAAGAGTGGAAGGAATAGAGTGATTAGGAATTACTTTTATAGCCCACAGGAAACTCATAGGGACCCAGGCAAATGTAAATCTCAGCTGCAGAACTCAACATGCAGACATCATAGTCACGCACACATGTAGTTTATAGCACATAAAACATAAATGTGATCACACAAACTGATGTTTAAACTGTCATGTTATTTATAAACCTTTGAAATAATAGATCACACACTGCAATCTCGGGGATTTCCGCTGTCTTCTGGATTACAGAGCTCTCACAAAAGGATGCTCACTCGAGGCATGACAAATAGACACTTAAAACAGGTAAGAAAAACTCCAGCATTGATCACAATCACAAGGTCCAGCTTGTAAACTAAAATACCCTAACACCAGATAGTTCAAAGTGAGGAACTGCCACACTAGCAGCAGGCACAGAGCTTGATGTTGAACTTCTGTCACTAATCCCTCACCTGTACCTGAGCAAACAGCCAAGGTCACACAGAGGGGCAGCCCCACGACCCAGAAGCTTAAAGCCCATTTCCTGCTGCCTTTCTGACACATGTCTGAGAATTCAAAGTCTGAAAGGAGCCATGAAAGGACATTCTCAATCTGCCCTCAAAGGAAAGGCACTTTTGTTGCTACATAAAATCTAACTACAGTGCTGTGCAAACACTACAGGTATTTATGAACGTGACCATTCACAAAGACTAGAGTGGGAAACAAAGACTGGAATAGTGGTGAGTGGTGGGGATTTGGGGAACCCAATACTTCAACTCTATATTATATACTAACAATTTAAAAAGAAGAGGTTGAAACTTAAGATGTGTAACCCTTCAAATGCTGAGACATATTTTAGAGAACTTTTAACCAAAAGAGGCAGCTGCACCTATAAAGATTGTGAATCTTCTAACACTTATCCTTAAAAATATTATTACACATGACTGACATGTCTGCAAAAGAGAGGGACATGAGTTGGTCCCACAACCTCTTTGGGATCATGACTTGGATCAATTCATGAAAAAGGAATTTTTCTTTTCTGTTTGTCTTCCTCGTCATGGCCATACATTGAACATGTGTAAGTCTCTCAGTGGCTAAAGAATGGCCCTCAACTTCAAAAATAAACCACACAAAGCTCAGTGTGTTCGACGAACATCAAGGCCAAAAACTCTTACCAAAATTTTGGGCAAATAAGGGTGGGTCACAATCTGATCTGCATTCTGAAGAAGGCCTTATTGGGACATTCACAAAGAACTCCCTTAAGTAAAAAAAAATCTATTCTGATAATAACAGGAGCTATTTAAGAGGTATTAAAAAGTGGGATAAGTTAGGGGACACCTAAAGATGCCATCCCATGCTCTAGCACCCTAAGGATCCATCCCACTCCTCCCCACTTACAGGGATACCCTCTCAATCCCTGAATTCTGCCAGCACCAACGCTTGCAGGGTAGTGAGTCAGGTCTGTGGTCTGGTCCAGTGAAAAAAACAAAACAAAACAGCAAAAATGCCATTTGCCCTTTCAGGTAAGTCCTTTACCTGCTTCAGCTGGACATATACCCACACAAATACTTGTGTCAGCACAAAGGAGTGCATGAAAACTAGCACCAGGGATGGAAAAGGAGCAGGACTACCCCATCTAGTCCTAAAATGTATGTGTGATCAGACTGACCATGGAACCATGCCTCAAGTAAACACAAAGAAACTCTCAATAACTCGTAAAAGAAATGTTAGGTGTAAATTTCTTGTCAGATTCCTTTGCCTTACTTACTCTTTCTCCTTATATGTTCCCCATTCCAAGGCCAATTTTCAGGGACAATCTTATATTTAGCCCTCTCCTCATGTGGGTGAGTACTTCAATTTTGTCCACTTTGAACCACAGCATCAGGGAATGGTTTGAGTTGGAAGGGACCTTAGAATTAACCCCTTTCCACCCTCTGCCATGGGCAGGGACACCTTCCACTAGCCCAGGTTGCTCCAAGCCCCATTCAATAAGGCCTGGAACACCTTCAGGGATGGACAATCCACAGCTCTGGGTGACCTGTCCCAGTGTCTCACCAGCCTTACTGTAAAAAATGTCTTCCTCATATCCAATCTAAACCTATTCTCTTTCAGTTTAAAACTGTTGTCCCTTGTCCTACTCTGGTGAAAAACTTGCTTGAGGTAAAAACCACCTTTTTTTTCAGTGGGCTTCACTAAGAGGAGCAGTTTTGTCCTCTATTTGTCAGGACTACTTTACTAGCAACAGTGTTCAAGTTGAGTGGAAAAAAAAGAGTAGATTTGATTTTCCCAAAGGCTACAATCAGTTTGAGGAGTTCCTGGAAAGTAGAGGGAAAGAAAATAAAGAAAAATCTTGCTTGGGAAAGCTGTTATCCCAGTTCTGTGAGTCTGCAGCAGCTGTAAGGACGTTGTCCTTACTGACTCAAACTTTCAAATAACCATGGCAACCACACATGAACACACACTTTAGTTTTAGCACATAATTGCCAAGAGAAGTAGTAAGGGCTCCTTCCTTTCCACCCAAACTGAAGACCTGCAGCTGCCCCGACATATCCTTGCTCCAGACCCCAGCAGCCAAGGGACCTGCCCCCAGGTTAGCTCCTGGCAGCCCCATCCCAAGATCTAAATCAGCAAAGCCATGAGGACAACACAGAAACAAAGGCAGTGACACAGAGTCTGTGTTGTTTCCTGAGTCCTGGGAAGTAACCCACCAACTGGACCACTAAATTAATTTTAATACATGGTTCTGTATACAACACTTACCTTTAGGCAGCATGTATGTTATAACTAACGTAGAGTACATCCATAAGATACTTTTTATACTTAACAACATCTTGACCTATAAATGAAGAAAAAAGGAATAAGAGGTTAGTGTTGCACTGTGTTCTTAACAAGTGCTGTAACTCAGTACCTCTGTATTTGTCACCAATATCAGAAGCAGTCCTCCCTGCTTCCAGGATGTCTCCATTCAATAATTTATGGTGGAAACTTGTTATAAGGACAGTGTATCCCTGAGGAATAGAGATTATTCCTAATGAGTTTCAGGTGATTGAGTCCAGAGTGATGTTTGGACACATCAGTTCCCTTTGGGTTTGCTTCTCACTGCCTTTACAGGCTCCACCTTCTAAGAGCTAAAGAGGTGTCCACATGTATAATATGTACAGGACAATAAATTGCATGCTCATAATAGTGTTTCTTCATTTCTATTTCAGTTCATAGTTACATACATCAAATCTGGAAACCTCCCAAAAATTACAAAAGCGTGCTGATGAAAGTATTACAACACCCATAAACATCAACAATTATTAAGGTTTTATAAAGAGCCCCTCATCCACATAGTAACACACATGTGCCATCAACATAAGAAATTACTTTCAGCAGCAGTTTTCCAAACCCTGCCATTGAAAATTTTTTAATCACAAACCCCTGAGTTTGCTGATAATTGCTGTCAAGATATGCTACCTGGGTTCCCACTTGGGCAAGTAGCCTAACTGATGGTTTTCTCCTGCCCAACAGAGATCGCTTTCTTAAAGTTGAACTGCTTTAAGGATCAGTGTAGCAGAGGTTTAACAGATATGTATGTCTGTGTCGTAACTGTGGAGCCTGCACTGCATATATGTATAATGTGAAAAATTAACTAATACATGTACAAACCCCCACAAGCTATGCTGAACGTGACAGCAAGACACACAGAGAGACATCCTCAGAAAAATGCTGGTGACGTGTCCTCTCTCAGGATGGTTCTCTCCACAGCTCACAGCTGCAGCCCAAACTCCACACGAGCCTCCCTGAACTGATGTATATCCTGTAATGTCTGAGCAGCCCAGAAAAGACGCAAAACATCCCAAACCAAGCCTTTCCTATGAGGCAAGTTAAAAATTCCCACCCAACAGGGCTGAAAACCCCAGAGCCTTTCATACCCTATACGTGGATGGCCAGAGCCAGTTGGTTGCACTGGGAAACATGTGCTGCAACCTATTCCCAGGGCGTGGAGGAAGAAATGCAGCTGCTTTCCACAGAGCTGGCTGTGCTCTGCCAAGGACACCCCATCTCTGCCTCAGCCATTCAGGAGAGCTGAGTGTACAGTGTGATATCACTTATTTTGCAACACGAGCTTCATGGAATTTGCGCTTTTCGTGTCCCAAACAAGAACCAGGACGTCTTTGACTTCATTCAGTTCAAGCCCTGTCTGCCATAACACTTTCCCCGAAGACCCTAACACATAACCCCAACACCACCCAGCCAGACCTTTATCTCTCCCTACACTTACACAAGCCAAGCTGCACATGAAGAAAACAGAAGTGGCTATTTAATAGCTAATTTTAAAATTCTATACTGTGCCCTGATATAAATTTCCTGAAAAATGTTGTTATGAGTGAGAAGGTTGCTCAAGATCAGAGCTGCAGGTGTTGAAGTCCTTTAAATCAATGGACCAGCCATGAAATACAGACAGTCACATTTGCTTGGGTAAACACTTAAATGATCCTCATTATTACACAAGAAATAACAAAAAGGGAGGTCAGTCTGAGCCTACACAGACTAGAAGGTCCTTCAAGCAGTGCTTGTACCCTGAAACTGCTGGAAGTCCCAAGCACCAAATCCACTGCAGACCAGTCCCTACAGTAACACAAGCACTCTGAAGACAGCACAGAAAGAAGACTGTCAGAATTCTCCACCTTCCAAGGTCATGAGTGATGGACCCCCCATGCAAGACAATATGAAAGTTCCAGCTCTTGTGAACACTGACTGCCTCCAAACCTTCTTTTGAGATGTTCTGTCCCCATGTGCTCCCATGTGTCACACACTGGCCACATCAACAGCGGAACAAAAAATCCGGAACAGAATGTTTGCAAGTTTAGCTTTCCATGTTTACCCATATGCTTTATCTCCCTCCTCCCCCTGAAGGCAACCTTGGCTTTTGGGACCAGAATCCAGGGAATCAAAGACATTGGCCAAGAAAAAGAATAGTGTTTTCTCTTTCCTGGACATGGGTGTGCTGCACCTAAACAAGGCTGGTTTCGTGTTGCAACCACCACCTGCTCCATTGCCCTGGCTCTGATCTGGAGTTCCTGGGTACCTGGCACATGCCAGTGGCAGCCTGGTGCCCTGGGAAGCTCATTGCAATACTGTCATGACACAACTGCTTCCACATTTGGCAAGAAGACAAACCCCGCTGCTGCATGTCCAGTCACCAAACACAATGGGCACACCCACAGTGACATATGAAAACAGAAAAACTACTGTGGAAGGACAATTTTGAAGGTATCCATGGGAACAGAAGAGAGCACTTGTGGCTGTGATGGCTCTAAGCCTTTTACTGAGTAGAGCAGGAATTACACCTGCTGCACCAAAATGCTCAGATGGCTCCAAAAAAATTGTAGTTTGAGCACGGAGATTACTGCGAGACACCTGCCAAAAATCCCCACCTGCCTGTTGGAAAACCACCTTTTGACTTCTTGTAAATCTTCCTTGTCCTGAAATGCTTACTTGAGCAGTGGGAAACCCTGGGGGAATGGTCTGATTTTCAGCCCTTAGGCTCAGGAGTATGATTCCCACACAACCCTCCATGCCCGAGGGTTGGTTTTCGTGCTCTGGTCCTTGGTGGGCTCCCATAAACACTCCTGGGTTACCAAGTGCTGTTCCACTATAGCTGCCAGAATTAAATGTGCAATTACTCCTGCCACCCTCTCCAAACATGCAGACCATAACAGCAGCACCTCGCTCAGCCCCCCAGGGCAACCTAGATTAGGAGAAAGCAGAGCTCTGCAGACCAGGTGCCAAAAACCCTCCTCAGGAGCCACAGGCAAGGCAGAGGATGCTGTTTGTGCCTCGCACCCCAATTCCCCTTCAGTGCTGCCCACACTTCCAGGCCACTGCCCTCGGATGTGCCTGGTCCTGCCTCCTCCCCTTTTGCTGGCAGAGGATGCAGCTGACTCTGTTCCCTTGCAGCCTCCTGAGCAAAATCCCTGCGCCAAAGCTGGTTTGTATTTCCCATTCCCACACTCTACAGTTCACAAAAGTCTGCTGTCTGACTGCCACACTGCCCCTAACTCCACTGCAATTAGCCAAAATCCTTCTAAACATACCTTTTTCCACAAGCGTTCTCGGGGGGGGGGGGGGGGGGGGGGGGGGGGGGGGGGGGGGGGGGGGGGGGGGGGGGGGGGGG
>JAWWEW010000088.1:8794292-8811129 GCA_035583185.1 Anabacerthia variegaticeps | reverse complement strand
AAGGTGAGAAAAGGGGCGAAAAAGGGGTGAAAAAAAGGGGAGGAGAAGGGGGAAAGAAAAAAGGGGGTGGGGGGAAGTACAAAGAGAAAGGAAAGCCATCGGGGTTTAATCCCGATAGCCGGTGCCGGGATGGACGGAGGGAAGGAGGGATGGAGGGAACCGGCTGGGCGCAGGACGTGACCGGGGGGACAATGAGAGCAGGGCGAGCCCTTTGTTGGGGACCCTGCTCTCTCACACTCACACACACATACACACACACACACACGGTCCTTCCCGCCGTCGGGACTCCCGGGATTCCCTCCACGATGCCCTCACTTTTCCTTTGTGACACAAAGGCGGCATCCCGGGCAGCGCAGGGGGGCAGGCAGTGCCCGTGCCCCGGAGCTGGACGCGGGTCTGAGAGGGGGCGTTCTGCTCCACTGACCTCGCCATCCTCTCCTCCTCCTCCTCCTCTCCCACCGCCCCCCTTCCCGCAGGGAAAATGTGGCTCGGGGGGCAGGAGCAGCTCTCCGGCCGCTCGGGAGGGATGCTGAGCGCCTCAGCACCGCTCTGCCCTGTGCGCAGCTTTCCAGGAACATCGGGGCAAGGGATTAAAAGGAAAGGGTGGGGAAAGAACACAGGAGCGGAGGAGAGCGAGCACACGCTTTTCCCGGCGGCGCTGGGAAACCTGGTGGCCGGGGGAGAGGTCCGCTTTGTGTCCTTCACACCCGTGCGGGAGCAGTTTCCTCCCCAGTCCCTGCCGAGGTGCGGCTCTGCCTTCCCAGCCTCCCAAACCTCCGCCACCAAACACTCCTGCCGGGGGTCCCACCCCAAACTCTTCTATTCCATCCCCAAACTCTTCTATTCCATACTTTTCTTTGTTCTCCTCTTTGTACGGGTTTTTTTTTCCCCCTCTTGCGGGTCGCCGAGCATCCCTCCTTTTCTCCTCTCTCCCCGCCTGTCGTTGAACTTACCCCAGGTTGTTTAAATTCACCAATCATCAAGCTATTCCCTCCCGCTTAAGATCTGCAGTTCGAACTCTTTGTTGGTACGGCGGTAAAACAATTGTTTTAAATCTTACACTAGGTGTTTGCTGGTAACCATGTGTAAAGAAAAAAAAAGAAAAGGGAAAAAAAAACCCAAAACCACAAAAAACCAACCCGTAATAAGAGTTATAGTTACCTTAAAAGGTAGTGTATTGCAGAGATCGCAAAAAATCACAGCGTGGTGGCTGGGCTAGTCCAGAGATCCCAGTGGCCGCATGAAAGAGTAAATCCCCTCGTTAGTGTGGAAGGAGCCGGAGGTGCCGGGGTCTCCCCTTCTCCCAGAGCTCGGTCTGCCCTCCTTCCCTGCCCTCCCGCCGGCGAGCACCTGACTGCGGGCACAGCGAGCGAGCCTGCAAGTTCAAATGCGAGCCTCAGCCACCCATCATTATTATATCGTTGTACCGTCAGCGCTGCAGAGGAGGGGCGCTGGCTCGGGGAGAGGAGGGTTCACAGGCTCTGCGAGAGCCTCCTTGCAATTTCCAAACCTCCCGCAGCAGCTGGGCGCAGGAGAGCCCCCAGCGCTGCCTCCGCCGAGCGGGGCCCCCTCCCGGCCCCATCGGGACCCCAGACCCTCACCGGAACCCCCCAGATCCGCACGGGGACCCCAGACCCTCAGCGGGACCCCCCAGACCCACAGCGGGACCCCATACTCGCACCGGGACCCCAGACCCGCACCCCAGACCCTCAGCGGGATCCCAGACCCGGAGCAAGACCCCAGACCCGGATCCCAGACCCGTAGCAAGACCCCAGACCCGCAGCAGGACGGGTCCCTGCGCTCCCCGGCACCAGCCCTCCGGAGAGGGGCAGGAGGGTGCACAAGGCGCATTGTTCCCCAATTAGACAATTAACCGGGAAGAGAATGGAGAGACCTCCTCCACCCTGGCTCCCGAAGCCGGTTGAAATGGGGAAAGTGACTGGGACCGAAATCCCTTTTTTTTCCCCCTCTTTGCTTCCCCAGTCTCAGCGGAGGTTGCAGTGAAAGAATATATTGGTGCTGGTTCCAAACTTCCCCTGCCGATGCTAATTCACAGGCAGCCTTGCATCGGCAGCCTCCCGAGCCAAGCTTCTCCACCCTAGCTTTACGCATCTCCAGCCACTTTTCTTTCTTTCCTTTTTTTTTTTTTTTAAATTTAAGATTAGTCTCTGCACTTGCTGTCCAAACCTCTCAGAGATGAAGTCATAAGCAGAACTCTAAACCACCCTTTTACAAGGGACGCTCACCAGCTAATAAAGGGTCTGCTGTGCTCTCCAGGCAGCTCCTGCCCAGATTGTACCTATCTCAGCCTCTGGGAGACTTTAAGGCACTCTTCACCACGCACTTTGTGCTGGCAGGAGCAGTGCCTCTGGCGTGCTCCCTCAGACGGGCGGGTGCCACAAGCCCCCCTCCTCCAGGAAGGTGTAAAGCCAGAGCCAGAAAAGAAAAGCCTGTAGGAATAGGTGTGTCTGATCGCACTGCTCTGGGCACGTTTTTGGCAGCCCCAGGTAGGACTGGAAGAGGCAGGAGGAGTTTTCCTCCAGCGCCTCTCGCTGTTACTGTTCCAGCTGGTCTGTCCCCAGAGTTACGCTGACAGCAGGTTTCAGACAAGCCCAGAGCCCTCGTTTCCAAAGACAGAGCTCCGTGCCAAGTTGGAGGAGCAGGAGGTGGAAGAGATGACAGCCAAGCAGGGGGAAATGGAGACCTGGAGGCTTTAACCACACCAGGTTTGTGTGAGCTGTGTCCTGGAGCAGGAGCTCTGGGTGAAATCCTTGGCTCGCCTTGCAGAGCTTGGTGGTGTTTCCTTCCTTAGAGAGGGTGAATCCACCATTGCTTACCAGGGGCATTGAAGAGAGGCTGCTCCCCTTCTCCCATGGGAACACAGGCAGTGTGCAGCAGCCCTCTCAGCACTGCCACCCCGCCCCAGCACCAGTCCCTCATGCACGGATGAGACCCTGCATGGCACTCAACACACTGGACCTGCCCCGTGCTGGGATCCAGGTTTCTCAACCCTTGAGCCTTGTGTGATGGAAAAGCCCACAGAAATACAGCTCTGTGCTTTCAGACAGGCACTATAAAGAGTTGCGGGCACGTTTTTGAGGGTGTTTGATGCCAATTCACACAAAAGCTTTGCAGTTCCTGTTTTTGCTAGCCTGGCCTTCCCTGCCTTGCCATGTGCAGTGTCACTGCTGAGGCGGTGCACACTTCCTCCGCACAGTGTTGTGATGAAAGGAGAATACTAACATTGAATCTCTCCCACACGGATTCAAACAAGCCTCTTCTGCTCTCCCAGACAGAAGGGAGTTGTGTCAGACACATGGTTAGGGCACTGTTCCCTCTCCCCACACAATCTCAGCCTCCTCAGGCTGCAGACAAACCCTCTGAGGATATGTGCATAAGATAGGAACCTCTCTGGACTTGTTTTGTCCTTTGTATGAGTCTCGTTTGCCCATTCTCTTCTCTGGATGAAGAGAGAACATCCTGCCACCATCCCAACCCTCTGGAAAGGAGTGCAGGACGCACCCCATGGCATAAGGTATCTCCCCATCTCCAGGTCACCCTCAAAGACAAGCCACCAACTTGTAAATGACCAGGCATCACAGTAAAGCTGAAGCTGCCCCTCTAGCTTTCACCATCCACCCCATCTTTCAAGCTTCACCTGTTGTCACTCCACGCCCTGCCTTGGCCTCAGGCAGGAGGGGTGGCCTCGGACAGGGCAGGAGCCACCTCTGCAGTCCTGGTCTTGCTGCACTCTTGTCCGCTGGAGATTGAACAACTGCTCCTGGCAAAGGATGGGAAGGGGAGCTGGTGGCTCTGCT
Source organism: Anabacerthia variegaticeps (assembly GCA_035583185.1). Taxonomy (NCBI): domain Eukaryota; kingdom Metazoa; phylum Chordata; class Aves; order Passeriformes; family Furnariidae; genus Anabacerthia; species Anabacerthia variegaticeps. The sequence goes on along the minus strand of JAWWEW010000088.1, from coordinate 8,807,311 downwards.
GCCCCTGCCCTGTGGAGATCTCTGCCCTGCTGAGGAGCATCTCCTCACAGCAGCGGCCAGCGGGACAGCCCCAGGAGGGGGAGCTGTCTGGGGGTCCCGCTGAGCTGCTGACCAGCTCTCCTGGGGATGGGCAGACAGTCTGACCAGGAATTTGGGGCGCGATGGGTGTAGTGCAGCTCTCTCCCTACAGGCACCACCAAGAAGCAACAAGGAGCTAACCCAGTCTTGCTGCTGGCCTTTTTTTTTTTATTTTTCTTTTTTTTTCCCCTCTTTTTTTTAACGATAAAAAAGAAAACATTATTTTTCTAAAGAAAAGACCCTCCAGCCCTCTCCTTTCCTCTCCCACACCCAGCCTGCCGGAGCCCCGATGGGAATCGACTGGCCAAGCCGCTCCGAGTCGGGCTGGGAAGAAAGCGGAGGATGCAGAAACCACCCCCTTCCCCCCTTCCCATCCCACCCCTCGCCTTCCTCCTCCTCCTCCTCGTCTTCCTCCTCCTCCTCCTCGTCTTCCTCCTCTCCCTCGGAGCCCCCACGGAGCCCCCGGGTCTGGGGGCACCTTCCCGCAAGAAGAGGAGCCCTGCGGTCCCCCCGCCGCCCATCCCTGCGCCCCTCGGGGGGTCTCTGGGCAGGGGGGACACTTTGGGGCTGGGGGGACAAAGGCACAGCCGGGGAGCGAAGATGATCGCGGGGATCCCCTTTGCCCGGCAGAGGTGCGGGGATGAGGGACCCCAGAGCATCCCCAGCTCCAGAGGGACAGAAAGCCCTGGGGTGAGGGGTGGGCGACACCGGAGACCCCCGGGGCTTTCCACTGTGGCTGGGGAAAGTGAAGAGCTGATCAGGCTGCGAAAACAGACCTCTGCAAACCCTCGGTGTTTCCATCCCGCTTTATTTAACTCTCCCTGTCCTCCTCGGGAACAAAGGTTTCTGCACTGACCCAAAAAACTGTCCAGAAAGGGGATCTCCTTTCCTCCCCTCTGAGAGACCACTCAGGCTGCCTCCGTGGGCTATGTCAGGGGCCTGAAACATTGTCTGATTTACTGTGAATGTCAGATATTTTTCTTTGTAAATATTTTAGGCAAAGTAGAAACAGTAAACCTTTGCTCGGGCTGCCAAATGTCTCCCATGACAAATCATTGTTTTCAGATGTTCAGATTTGTGTGAGAAAACCCAACAAAAGGGAAAATGTTTAGGCTTTGTCTTCATCCTAAAGCAATATCACTGGAGAAAAGAAATAATCCTGCTAGCTACATCGTAGTCCAGAGATGAAGAAAAACACTATTTTCATTACACACTTTTTAAGCCCAGGTTTTATGTTACGGACTCAACAATGATTATCATTTTAAATGTGAAACACAGACCCTAAATGGTTCTTTATGAGCAACCATTGTTTTGAAATATCTGACATTAATTAGACCATGGCTGCAGCCAATGTGCAAATATCAGACTGAACATCTGTGGAATAAAAAAGCTTCCCATCACTTGAAAGAATATTGTGAACATGAAACAGAGTCTCTCAAGGAAAAACTAATTTGTCAGGCATAGGTTCTCTTAAGCCATCTTTTGTGGCTTCACAGTCACCTTTTCTTTGTCTTTCCTGTGCCTTTTTTCCTCTTTTTTATTTTTTTTTCCCCCTCCTGAGCTGCTGTATGTGCAAAACCTTATGTAAAAGTAAAGGGAATAATTCATGTAATTTAGGTGCCAGCAATACTAAGGTCAGTTTAGACGAATCAAAGATCCTTGCAAAGTTGTCCCACTTGGCCACTGGATCTGAAGGTCCAGCTTCCCATTCCCATCTACTTGCAAAGGGCTGTGCCATGCCAGATGTGCTGAAAATGAGTCCACTGGCCCAATTTTCCCCTTTCAGAAGTACAGAAATGTAGGCTGCTTCCTGATTCTGCAGCAATTCAGTTATCTAAACCCCAGTGTGTTTTCAGAAACCACAAAATCTTTTGAAACAATAGGCTTCTGCAAGTTCTCAGATTCCGTGTTTAAGAAAAGCTTTTCCCAGTCTTTCTCTCTCCTACACTTCAAGACAAATACGTTTTCAGAGGCAAATTAAAACTCTTCAAAGGAGTCAACCTTAGCAGCAGCAGGAACCACAGTGTATACAACCACTTTCTCAAATGAAACACTTGATGGCTTATGTCAATGTTTCTTTTGTGGGAAAACCCTTCTCCACCTATTTTTACTCCATATTTCTTCAGCGGACAGGAGAGCACTCAGCTATGAAAAACTGTGAATAGAGTGTTTCATTTGGTAGCAGAACAAGCCACAATTGATGGTTAGGTATTATTTCTGCATTAAATGTAATGATGCAGACACGCATTATCTACGCTGAGATAGTGTGTTTCCAGGACAGGGTTTATCACAAGGGGGTCCAGGCTTTCAGCAACACTGGATGATGGCAAAGACAATGGTATGTTTTCTTCCTGTGTTTTGGTGCTGCCCTCTCTTTTGCCTCAGTGTTTCTGCCCTGAGTCCAAGGACAAGAGGCCAGACTGAGGTAATCTCCCCAAATCCTGCGTCAGAAAGCTGGTGGTGTTTGGTTCTGCCTGGTGTAAGCCAGAGGATCAGGCTCTGTCTTCAAGTCAGGCTGGAAAAGCAGTCTGAATCACACAGCCATATCTGACTCTTTGAAGAATAGCTGCTTTGTAATATTGGGGAGGAGTTGTCAGTGTGGGCAGGTCACCACCAAGGTCCTTCTCAATGTTGGACCCTATGAGGACCAAGGCAAGCAAGGGGGAAAGAAACCAAGAAACTTATCAGCACAGGGTGGCCTGAGCCACAGTCAAGTGTTGTGCTAATCCGTGGTGTCCTGGACTTCCTCTGATAAACTCCATCCTGGGCACGCATTATTTTTGTTTTGATAACTCTGTGGCTGCATCATAAGCTGTAGTGCAGAAGTAATCCTGAATAATCAAATGTGGGTTTGTTCTCTTACTGTTACCAAAATAAATGAGTCTTTCATACTCCTTTTTCTTTTTTTCTTCATGATACAAAGGTACCACCATTGTGCAAAGAATAAACTCACTGGGTCTGGTTCCACACTGATAGGGCAAACTCTTGAAATGGATTAAGAGAGATTTTCTTAACTAATCTCTTCTTCCTGGGCCTTCTCATCCTTGGCTAAAGCAATAACAAACATTCGCAATGTGATTAATCCAAAGCCCACTGAAGTCACTGGAAAGATCCTACTGATTCCACAAGTGTCAGTCAACAGTTTCTTCTCCTTTGCCATGTGTGAAGGGGAAGCAAAGACCCTAAAAAGTGGAGGAAAGGGAGCATCCAGGCTTTCTCATTGTCCTCCATCATGCAGGAAAAACTTTTCTTCCCTGGGGGCTTTCCACTTCCCTGGTGGAAAATTTGGTAGCTGTTAGCAGGCAAGGAAAGACAAAAAGATCCATGTCTACAGGACGAGTATAACCCACCTTGAGAAAAAGAGTGTAAATAGGCTGAAAGAGCTGATCCACGCCTGTTCCTGGAATCTTGTGTCTTGGCTGGCTCTCAGACTTGGGCAGGATAGTACCTGTGATAAGGTGATGTAAAACAAACAGATAAACATGTAAACAAACAAACAAAGTGGGCTCATGGGGTCTGCAAATACTTCTTGCACAATTTATAAGATTTTTTGAGGAGTTGTAGATGTTTGGCCCAAAAAAACTTTAATTTCCTATGAAAGAAGTGATTATTTTTTTTTTCAGTCAGGAGAGGATGGGTATAAAAGCAGAGAGAAGTATTCAGTTCGCTTTGTTAAAAACTACCCTGCTTTGTTGAATATTCTTTAGTTTTAATGCTTCTTAAAATTTATTTTTTTTCTGAATGCCCTTTGTTTTTTTATGTACTTTTAAATCTACTTTTTTAGGGCCTCAAAGCAGGAAATGTAGTACCCATGAAGCTCATTTGGCTTTAACACAGAACATGAATCATGGTGGTAGCAGACAAAAGTTTGGAAAGAGGAAGCGAATTCACCCTGAAGACCCAAGCAGCAAACAAAAATAATTAGACAGGCAAAAAAAAAAAAATTATTTGTTAAACAGTTTCATTGTTTGCCAGGAAGATGGGCTCAGTGTTTTGGGAAGCCTGGGACTGTCAATAAGTGAGAATTGATCTGTGATGCACTCTGCAGCTCACACCTCCTGCCACAGCTGTGGCAGGCAGGTACAGCACACAAAGACACCTGCCCAGGTGAGCCCTGACAGCCAGGCATGGGGCAGTGCTGCTGAAATGCCTCTGCAAACCAAGTCAGACCAAATCAGGGCACTCTGCCCCAGGAACCTCAAGCTCTGTGATCCCTCACACCAACACCAGCTCTCCTCTGTGACCAGGGCTTGGCTGTCATCAAGGATTTCTCACCAATTTTTGTGAAGACCCATGCCATTTTTACCCTCCATCTGCTGAAGGAAGGATGAGAAGAAGTGTTTCTGGTGTCCAAACACTCATGAAAGGTCTTCTGTGTTGAGGTGAGTGGGATCTCCCAGGACGAGGCAGAATGGGAACAATGTTAGCATTCATAACATTGGTTGTAGGAGCTAAAATGTGCTGGTTTTAATTTTTTTAAGATCAGACAGAAATAGCATAAACTTAGTGAGATTTTTTCCACACTAATGCAAGTGGACCCACTAGTGGTGTTAGCTTGGTACAGGAGTGCAAGAGAGGGTCCTCTCTTTACCTGGCAGAGCACAAGCCTTCAGCACAATGGCCCCAGAAGGTGACATTTCCATGTCCAAAGTGGAATAGATAGCAGCTCCTGTTATCTCCTTGGGGTGGTGAGTTTGCAAACAGAGAGGGTGATGTGGTCTGGCACAGATAAGGAGCTCTCACACGGGGAGCATGAGCTCCCCTGAGAGTCTCCATAAATCTGTGGCCATACAGATGTTTTGTAACAGCTGCTGGCCCTTCCTGCTGGCCCTCTGCGCCAAGAAACAAGTGGCTCTGCGGCACCACAATGGAGATAAACCCATCTGCCTGGTATTTATTTTGAGGGATGAGAGGGGGTCCAGGTCTGTGCAGAACGGGAGGTGATGTACTTCTTTTTCTTGCCTCTGGCCCCAGGAACATCATTGCACAAAATACTGCAAGAAAAGCCATTTAAGAAGGAGCTGTTTGATCACCTTCTCATTTTTTTGTTTTCTTCATCTGGTTCAAATGCATGAGGGATAAAAGAAGGTGTGGGTTTTAAGAGATTCTACTGAAACCAGTAGCATCCCCATTTTCTGTGCCTGCCTATTACCAGCATTGTAGGGTATTGCGCTATTTTTTGTGTTCAGTGGATCAAACAGCTCACCTTTTGAAGATGGACATGGCCAGGCTGCTACAGCAATGCTCTTTGAAGCACAACAGCCTCCCTCTCTTCCAGTTTTAGCACTGCAGACCCAGGTCAGTCCAAGAAGAGAGAGGATCTCCCTGATGTGCTCCAGGGAATCAGCTGGAGGCAGCTTGGGGTGGGAGGGTCTTCCTGTCTCTATGCTTCCATAAAAGCCAACCAGGAAATCTGAGGAGCCTTTGGGAGAGCAGAGGCAGAGAAGGGGCTTGGCAGCAGCAAGGCAAAGCTCTCAGAGGATGATGTGGCCTGATGGCAGGAACTCCTTGGCACGGCTGCCCAGGCAGAGGGAAACAGGGTTTGAGGAGCAGCAAGAAAACAGGAGAAACCAGGGGACACTAAATCTGAAGGAGGACGAGTGTCAAAACAAACTCCACAGAGCAACAAAAGGCAGGGGGAAAACGTGTTTGTTTTTCTCCCTGTTTGCTTTTTAATGAAAGTAGGCAGGCGAGTGTTTGAGGGTTGTTAGCATTTCTTGCTGACCTGCAGCTGGCGCATTTTTCACCCACTTCTGTCAGAATTTATTTGAGTTTGGTACTGAACGCTGATCAGACTTTGCCCCTTGCTTTACTTAGGCTTGGAGTTGCTTATACAGCAAACACTCTCTGCTAGGGTTCTCATTAATCCACTTCTTTGTTGAGGTTTCCTAGAGGAATTCCTATTTGGTAAACCAAACAGAATTAAAAGGAATGCATCTGCACTGGGGATATCCATCTTGGGTCTCTGGGACCTATTGTCCCGGGTAAATTAGACTAGGAGGCCTCCTGTGTTTGCCTGGAGCCGTGACTCCCGTTGGCACTTGATAAACCATTAATAGGCTGTATTATTCCCGAGTATTCCGCAGGTTTGGGGACGGGCAGCGCGGGATGCGGGATGCGGGATGCGGGATGCAGGATGCGGGATGCGCTCCCGCGGCGCGGTCCGTGCCACTAGGTGGCACTTCCCTTCTTACAAATTACAGTAATTAATGAGAGCGTCTGATGCCGCTGATGAACATTGCCCACTTTATTTAATCGGCTGCAGAGGATGGAAGCTGATGCACAATATTTTGTTTCAAGCACACGACTGGTGAATATTCTCCATTTCGGCTCCTGTTGCTGCCTTTATTTATTTTTTTCTTTTTAAGATGCTCGGTGCTCACAATGATTTCTTTGCCTCTGTTGAAGCTTCTCAGCCTCCTACATGTGTGTAAAGTTGGATCCCTTCCTCCAGAGATAGTGCTTGTTATTGAAAACAGACAATTTTCAGTCCCAATTCATTCCATCTTTGTTGCCTTGGTATCAGACTCCACCAATGCGACACGAAAAAAAGACAAGACAGGAAAGCCAGTGTGGGACTTCCAGCTACTCCTTTCACAGCAGCCACAGAGAAAGTTTAAAACGAGTGAAAACTTCACAGTTCAGCCCAAGAAAATGTGTGCTTTCTTTATTAAAAAAATAAAAAAATAGGTAGAGCCAGGTTTTACTGTGGATTATGTGACACTTCACCTTGTGCTTTGGGTTTCCATAAGGCCCAGTTTAGGTCAAACCGGTTTTTGGAAGAAAACCAGGCATAACTAAGAGCTTCATATAGTTTCCATCTGAAAACATAAATCAAGCAGCAGGCTCAAGGACAGCCCAGCCAAGGTTTGCTGAGCCTCCCAGCCCCAGACAGTGAGGCTTTCAGTAGATGTAGCCCGATACGCAGCACCGGCTATGATATGTAGATATGTAGTTTGCTTGTTTTGCAAAGCATCTGGGCGCGAGGAGAGGAGGAGAGATAAGTGAAATGTGGCTTTTTCCAGGCCCAGGAGCTGCCCCCAGCTCCTGGTGAACAGTGGGCTCTTTTACACAGCCCTGGCAGAAGCACGTGGGATGCAAATGGGAGAAGGGCAGGAGGGGATTTATATACACATGTGTCTTTAACATGTTCACCAATGTATTTACACCATATCATCTGTGATGCAACCAGATACCCATTCATACCTGCACACTCCCATTGCCCCATTCACTTTTTATTCATCCATCTTTGTGAGCTCCACTTTTCCTTTTTTTTTCCTTTTTTTTTTGTGAACTTGTAGCTTTTGACTTTGCAAGACTCGATTTTGCCAACTCCTGCATGTTTTCCATGCCCCTTTTCCTCTCTGTTTAGCTGTGTTAGTTATTCTTCTGCTGTCACATGAGAATCAAGACCTTTGTTTGCAGGGCTGGGTCTGTGTGTTTGCCCATGGAGTGCCTTGAGATGTTCAGTTTCACAGAGGTATTCGAGTTCTTTAAAAATGAAATGAGAAGACATAATTCCCTACTTGTGGAATCATTTAATAAGCTCTCACAGGCTTAAAGCAATGCAAAAAGAGGCTTGAAAATTTGCTCTCTTTGTTATAATTTTAATTTTGTGCTCTGAAAGTCCAGTGGTTTCCAGCAAACCCCTCCACGTAGTGTAACCTCTGCTCCCTGCAATCATTTCACTCCGATTCACAGAGGGCTGGATTGTTTCTGCCCCCAGGTATCCCCCAGGATTAATGCCTTTTAAAACTTCCTAACATATTCCAGCCCCTTCTGCTGCTTTCAGCATCTCACTGAAGACTTTCACTGCACCACTTTGTACTACAGATTCGGTGCCTTATTAACAAGCACCAATTATGTCACAGCAGCCACACACTGCAATATTGGCCTTATATGCAGCCCAGGTGTGCAAGATGGGTGGAAAAAATAAGAATAAACGCTCGGTGCAAAATGCTGGATGGATAAAAGGAGAGAGCACTTTTATAGCTACAATATTTCAAAGCTGGCAAGGAAAAGTAAGTTCCAGTTTGTGAATACAGGGCTGAAGGAAAGGGCTCCAACACAGCTGAAATCCCTGGGAAGTGATGTGGGTCTAAAGACCTGAATTTGCCTGTTGTTGTGGATGCTGTGTGGACTGGGGTTGTTCCCTGGGCAGGCAGCAGGATGCTGGATGTGTGAGGGGGCTGTGCAGGTGCAGAACTGCATCAGCAGACCCTCCAGAGAGGTGTTTTGGGGCTGGTGGAGATCCTAGAGCCCTGTTAGCCCCCGGTGAACCTGCTGTACTTGTCAGCATCAACTGGAGAAATCTCTCCATGGAGCTTTGTTTCTCCTTGCAGAACCTGCCCAGCCTCTTCCTGGGCCTCTCCTCTTCTTGCACAAACCCTCCTTCCATTTTGACTGAAAATACAGGAAAATCCTGCCTTTTGGGTAGTGTTTGGGATCCCACACAGCAATCCTTACAGTACCTCAGGGCGCTGATGGAGAACAGGATCTCAGGTCTTGTCAACATCTGTTTTCACAGGATGGTTCTTCCAGTCCCCAGTGCCCCCCGACTGGCTGATTGTGCCCCAGGAGCACTCAGCAGCACTAATTCTGTGTCTGAAATCATAATCACTTCCATCAGCACTGGGGAGACTGAATCATGGGTGCTAATACCCCTGCTGCACGTATCTGCTCGACAATCCTTGTTCCTCCTAATCAAATTAAGCAACTGTGAAACGACAGAGAGAAGGGCTGGACAGGGCAAACACTGGAAGAAAAGATTTGTACTTTCATTCCTTTGTGCTAAAACTTTGTGCAGAAGCTTTTGTTTTGACATAGGAATGGAGTTAATTCCATTTCACCAAAGAAAGCTAAGCAAATAAAGCTCTTAAGCAGAAAAGTTGAGGAACTCTTTAAACTCTTACATATTCTTTTACAGATAAATTAAGGAGCTAGCTCAAAAATTCCCCCAAGACATAAAGTAATAATAAGCTATTCACTATAGTTGGGGTGACAATTAAAATGCCTGTGGGATATGTCAGCCCTCCATGAGAGCTCCCCAGCACTGACCTGCTGTTGGAATGTATTAACTATCTGACTACAGATGACCCTTGGGTGCTGAAAAGCTACTCATTGACTGAAGACAGACTGATGGTAACCTTCATAACAGGGATGGAAATACCTTGTCTGAAAGCCTAGACACAATTTTTGCACAAGAGTTAATGGTTCATGCAGAAAAGCAACAGCAAAGCTTTAAATCAATAAAACAGAGCCTATTTCTTTTGTTTTCCTGTATTCAGTGGTTCACAGGAAGGTGCTCCTACAACCACTGTAAAGGAGCCATTGCAGTCTTAACCACTGAATTTTTCTGATTTCCCAAGGAATTAAGGGGATCCTTCAGATTTAATTTGCAATTTTTGCTTGTGGGATGTGTATATGTAACAGCATAGTTAGAACTTACCCATATGCTTTCACCACATTTTCGTTGTTTTTATTGCTGTTGTATTGGTTATTACTAGATATTATTTTTAGGCTAGCCCAATTCTTTAAGAGAAGAAAATACTGGAGGTATTTTTATCTTTTTAGAATATACACCTGGGTCTTAATGCAAAGTTGTGTGAGTTTCCTCAGGAATCTTCTGCTGACTTTGAAGAGCTTTATGCTCTGGTGTGCTCAGTAAAAAGGTCAAACAAAAGGAATATGTTCTTATGTTCCTATAAAAGCAAGCCTGAAAGTATTTAAACAGAAAAATGCTATCTTTCTGAAATGCATGTTTTCAAGGCCAGACATTTAAGCCTCCCCAGAATCCCTCAATAAGCTGGTCACTTAATATCACAATTAATTAAATAGACTCAGATAGGACACCCTGTTTGTGTGAGTTCATGCACTCGTGCCCACACAAACCTCACCTGTCAAGAGAATTCCCTGGGCTTTGTTATTCCATGACTATTGCCCTCAGGACAAAAAAAAAGAAAAAAAAAGTATATTAACATTCAGTTCAGGGGCTTAGTTCACAACTCTGGGTTTGCCAGCTGAAAGCTGAGCCCTGGTTTGACTCGGGCTGGCTTTGAAGAAGGGCGAGATAAGGCAGCATTAATCTAAGTGAGCAGCCTTTTTTGCCTGAAGGGAGAGAGCTGGAGCTCCTTTGGGAGGCCAGAGACCACCTGGGCATTCATCCTATCGGCCCACAAATCAGTGTGTTAATAGCTTGTGTACAATAGCCTGTCAGAGAGAGCAGGAGGCACCTTTGGTGCTCCTACAAAACAGTCAGAAACTGATTTATTTTGTCCCCGGACAGGAAAAGTAGATATTATTTTAGACTCAGAGGGATTTAACCCTGTGCAATAATTCCTTGATAATTTGTGTGATTAGAGTTAGACATAGGTAATCGTACAAGCACACTTCTGTGTGTACTGTGTATACCTGTGTATACTGTGAAGTGCTTTTCTGAGTGGGGGATTCTGATGGGAAACCAATGTAAGTGCAGTTGCAGCAGCTTTGTGGGCACAGCCAGTGCTGGCGATTGATTCAGGAAGACTGTGATGATTTTGGACGGAGGTTTTCACTCTGGGAGGTGGGGCTGTGCTTTGCCACCTGCTCAGAGGAGGAGCAGCAGGAGTTTACACAGGAAAGGACTGGCCCAACACAAGAGGGGTCAGAATGGAGCAGCTGAGACTCAAGGACACCATCACCACAAGTCCTTGGCGTGCAGCAAAAAGGAGCTTCAGTTCCACCACAGATCGTGTGTCCTTCACAAGGATCTGATATGGGAGACCCTCTGCTTCCATATTACCCATATATTAACATTTCTGCTGCCATGCATCAAGGCAGACAAGAATGTTTTTCATGTTCCTGACTTGAAAAAGTGCTCCCACATACAGAACAATTCTATTATTAGGTCCCAGATAGAATATGAAAGCTCTTACAGAAAAGGACTTACACAATGACTTATTCAGATTAAAAGTTATACAGGCAGTCCCTTTTTTCAGAGCAAAAGATACTCTATCAGCAGCCAGACAAACTAAATAAGACCAGGTATTTTACTATTGCAGCCATTTCTAGTTTGGTGTGAGGCATCACCCAATAAATCTTATCATTCATTCCCAAAAACTTTTCCAATTACCCATCCCTAACCTATACCCATACTAGCGTGAAATAGGTGACCTATCTCCGTGGGCAAAATTTAAGTGATAAATATCCAATATCTCTGTACATTGTAAGAATTCAGAAGTGGATATGGTGTAAAACACACCTCACCACTAACACAGAGAAATCAAGACCACAACACCTGTTCTTTCACATCTCTAAATTCCTCACACTGAGGAGTAAGAAGGAAATTCGCAGCCAGTGGGACCAGGGACATGTGGCCTGGGCAGGGTACAGGGATATGGCTCAGGTTTGCAGGGATGGGGTCAGGAAAGACAAGGCACAAGTGGGACAGGACTTAGCAAGGGACTAATAACAAGAAGAATAACAAGAAGAGATTCTACAAGTACCTAAGTCAGAAAAGAAAGGCAAAGGACAGTTCACCCCCCTGGTAGATGGGAAGGGGAACTGGTGATAATGGATGTGGAGATGGAACGAGGAGTTCCTTGCTTCAGTTTTCACTGGCCTTCAATCTTCCCACATCCATTGAGTCCCTGAACCTCCCTGTGGGGACTGGGGGAGCAAATTCCCTCCCTCTGCTAGTGAAGAGCAGGTTTAGCCTCAAGTCTCAGGGGCCTGAGGAGGTGCATCCCAGCATCCTGAGGGAGCTGGCTGATGGTCCCAAGGCAGTCTCCATCATATTAGAAAAGTCATGGCTGTCAGACAAAGTCCCCACTGACTGGGAAGTGGGAAGCATCACTATTATTTTTAAAAAAGTGGGGAAAGGTAGACCCTGAGAACTACTGACTGTGGACCCTCACCTCTGTGCCTGGGAAGACCATGGAACAGATCCTCATGGAAGAAATGTACATAAAAGACCAGGAGGGATTTGTCCTCCTCCTCTCCATCTTCCTGAGACCCCTCCTGCAGTGCTATGTGCAGTTCTGGGGCCCCCAGCATGAGAAGGACATGGAACTACTGGAATGAGCCCAGAGGAGCTCACGGAAATGCTCCAAGGGCTGGAGCTCCTCTGCTCTGGAGCCAGGCTGGGAGACATGGGGGCTTCACCTGGAGAGGAGAAGAATCCCCTGAGAGGCCCTTGCAGTGCCTGAAGAGGCTCCAGGAGAGGTGGAGAGGGACTGGGGATAAGGGATGGAGGGACAGGACACAGGGGATGGCTTCCCACTGCCAGAGGGCAGGGCTGGATGGGATATTGGGAAGGGATTGCTGGTTGGGAGGGTGGGGAGGGGCTGGGATGGAATTCCCAGAGAAGCTGGGGCTGCCCCTGGATCCCTGGAGTGTCCAAGGCCAGGTTGGATGAGGCTTGGAGCAACCTGGGCTAGTGGAAGGTGTCCCTGCCCATAGCAAGCAGTGGGATGGGATGGGATTTAAGATCCCTTCCCACCCAAACCATTCTGTATTTCTGTGATTATCGCTTTTCAAACAGAAGTGTTTAGGGCTTGATGGATCTTTGTGTCTAGAGAGACACATTAAATAGTTCTTGAGAGGGTCACCCAGTGCACAACTGCTGTGGGGCAGCAACACTGCAACAATTTAATGTCTTCACATCTCAAAGGCAGGACAAATTCACCTTTATTTCTTTGCCACACCAGGCTTGTCCTACAGACCCCTGGAACAACCTTGCAGAGGTGCCACCCCCCTGGCACATAAAGACATCCAAAAGGCTGCTGATGCCTAAGCATTTTAGCGTATTTTGTAGCTTTTTGGGGAATTTTCAGAGTTACGTAGCTTTCCCTGGATTGCTCACATTTTTTAGGTGGTGGTTGGGGGTCACTGGGCACTTTCTCCCACATTCCAGAGCTTTCCCAAGGACACAGTGTTTTGAAGGAGCACCTGCAAGGGCAGCT
>JAWWEW010000088.1:8775650-8786860 GCA_035583185.1 Anabacerthia variegaticeps | reverse complement strand
TCCCTGGGACCAGGCTTGTTACTATCCCTCTACGATCCAATCAAACAGCCACAATAACCATAACTCAAGAACACTGCATTTCAATGCAGAAACACTTGGCTATGGAAGCCAAACACTGTAATGAGCCAGGGACACGTGTCTCTCAGCCTGAAACACAAGACATGTTTTTCACACAGGACAACACAATGCAAATGTGTAGAAAGGTAAGTGGAGACCAGGATGTTTTACAGGAATACACACAGGCAGACTAGATGCTGTAATGCAAGTTAGACCTTGTCCAGCTGTAAGGTTACAGGTCCTGCTCTTGGAACAAAACCCCATGTTTTCCTTCTGCTGACTGACACTAAGCAGCCTAAGGATGCTCTGCACCTGTGCCTAACATCACCCTTTATGGGCTGATACCTGTCCATGCAACAGCTGCCCAGGTGTTGACTTGCACAGCAAAGGCTGCAAAGATACACACATTATTTAAAAAGGCATTATTTGTTTTCCTGAGAGTGTCATGTTTAAATATCTGAATACAAAATCTCCTGACAGTGGCTGAAGCACAACCCTCTCTACTGTGTCAAACAGCATGGAGACTGAAGAGGAGATGATTTGGTGCAGGGCTAGACTCAGGTCAGACCTCAGGTGGAAGGACAGTGGTCACCCTCAGTGCTGTTCTGTGACACAGAGCAGGGCTACATAGGTAAGGGATGGGGAGGGAGGAGCACTGAGGAAGTGACAACCCACCTCCCTCACAAATCCATCCAGGCAACATCCCCCAGGTTCATTACAACACCCACTGTGTGTAGGAATTTCCCATTTGCTCTTGCAGTGCTCTGCTGTCTAGGCAGGGCATACAGCCTCCTGTTAATGAGCTACACCCACAGGAACAATCCCTGCCAGCTCAGCATCTGCCCACAGCACTGCTGAGAACCAGTTGCTTGGAGACACTTAGAGAGAGGGTAACAGAGATTATGCTTCTCCCCAGCACTCCCCCAGACCCTGCCAGCCCAGGGGACCTCCTGGGCCAACCCTTGGTGACCCCTTTCCAGGACACTTGACCCATTTCCCCTGGGAGCTGCTCTGTCCCTCAGCATCCACCCTATTGGCAACAGAGTCCAGGGCTTGCACCAAGAACTGCTCTCTGGTGTTTCTCAGGTTGCTCATTTTGTTTGTAGCTCTCCTTCAGCCCTGCTTAAATCTCCTTTATCACTCCCTCCAGCACTCCCACTGCCCCATGGTACCTTCCAAACCCTTTCTGTGGATGCTGCAGCCACCTCACGTGCCCTTTGTGGATGGCAGACATCAGGGGGTACTGAAATGGGACCCAGTATTCCTGCTTAGGATTCTGGAAGACCACAGGTGAGATTTAATTCAGAATTTATCCAGAGCTCCCAGGTGCTGTTTTTGGCACTCCTGGATAACACAGAGCATCCCCTCAGCAGTAAGAGCAGGAAGACAGGGAGGACCCCTTGAACTGCCCCCATCTCAAGGACTGGGGACACTGGTGGCACCACAAACTGCAGCCTGGGCTCTTCTCTCTTATAAATTAAAATATCAACCTCCAGTCTGCCAAGGATTACCCCATTCCTCCAAAGCACAGCCAAGGGAGATCCCTTGTCATACATCACCCTAAACTTCAGAGCCCTCCAGTCCCTAAAGTGCCTTTATGGACTGTCTGTTTTGCTCCTACTCTGCTCACCTTAACCATTTTTATGTACTTTAAAGGCACTCTTTTCCTTCAGAAAGCATGGAGGTCACATCCTTTCTTCCCTGAAGTCTGCACAGGGTTTGGGGTTGACTGCAGTGAGGTGAGGGCTTGACAAACACAACCCCAGCAAAACTCTGCCAAGTAGTTCTCATGCCACAGTGGAAAGCAATTAATTATAAAAGGGCTAAAGCGAAAATATAGCCAGGAAAATAAAGAAGCACAGCACTGTCAGTAGAATTTATTGAGACATTTTCAAGGCCCTTAAAGGGATTTTATTTGGAGACAGTTTTCTATTCAAATTGTAATCACAGGGCTGGGTGTGGAGTAACTTCTTATTTGGCAACTGAGCCCCGGTGAGTATGTTACAGTCACGAGCAACAAGGGAGCAAAGGGACTCAGGCCAGCCCTGCTGAGACGTGGACATCAATTTCAGCATTTTCCCCTGAGCTGGGAAACAGGATTCACCAAGAAACAGTAAAAGCTGATCAGAATGTGCCTGCCTGTGCTTCAGACCGATTCTTAAAATTTCTTTCAAAATCACTCCTGTGCTGAGGGGAAGGGAAAGGATATGAAGAAACTATTGTGAAACCTATGCATATTTTTTTCTGAAATCAGAGACTGCACCTTCCTTTTTTTGTTATTTCTTTTTAGGCTTGTGTATCTTCTCACACTGGTGAAGTTTAATTTCTGGAGTTTAATTGAACTGTAGTGATGAAACCAAACAGGGTCACCCTCCCACATTGCATTGTTTTGAGAACTGCCAGTGGTTTCCATGCATCAGACTCTGGTCTGGGCTGTCTAATCTGGGGAATTTAACTTCAGAGATGTCCCCTCTGCAGGAGTCTCAAGCAAGTTTGCAGGTTTTATGGTGAGGACTCCTCTTCAGGAGGAACATATGCCCATACACACCTCTGATTGCGCTAAATTAAGCAAATACACCTGCTGAAAGATGCAAGAACGTGACCTGAAGGCAGCTGAGCCTCCCAGTGAAACTGGTGACAGCAGCAGGGAAGGTCCTCACAGCAGTTCCACTTGGAGAAAATTGCTTGCTTGTTCCCCCATACAAAACTGAAAGCAAAATCAAGTTAAAAAAAACCCCTAACCAGATTGCAAAACAACAGCTTATTCTGGGCTTACAGCAGCTTTTTACTGAGCAGTTGCAATAAATCATCATCCAGTTTGGCTGCTGAGCTCGGCTGAAGTCAAAGGGGAAGACACAACATTCCTGGGATGTGTTGTGAGGAGGTTTGTCACATCTTCCCAAGCCTTGCGTGAGGGGAGTGAGACAAGCTGGAAGAGGCCAAGTGCTGGGCAGAAATTATTTCACTTCCTCCATGCCTTTGCAGTATAAAACATCTCCAGCCATAAATCAGAGCTGATTCATTTATTATGGATGTTTAGGTTAAATGTCTCAATCGCTCCTTTGTTCTTGGGAATACACTCTTATTTTCATAGATATTTATTAGTGCAGCTTCTAGACGGCTGATTTCATTTCCCATCTCTTCTGGTTTTGGCTCTGTGGAGGGAAGGATGGAGTCATAAAACTGAAACACATGCAGACATGGGGAGCAGGACACAGGCCTTCCCCTCCATCACCCCAGTGCAGGGGAGGACACGGAGCTGCCCAGCACCAGACTCTCAGCTATTCTTCTCCCACAGACTTGCCACAGCCTCTGGAAGAAATGTGGTTGGGAAGGCCAGCCTTGAACACGACCAGAGAATGAAAGCTGAGCTCAGACAGGCTATCCTGCTTGAGAACTGGTGTGCAGGAACATGTGCCTCCAACTCACCAGTGGGAAGGATTCACAGCAGCATGTATTTTAACTTCTATTTTAGAATCACTACACTGCCATTCCCTGGGAAAATGGGATGGAGATGGTCTGACCTAAGCACAAGGCTGGTGCTCCTCGTTGCTGAGCTTTCTCTGCTCCCATGTGAACAAAATTCATGGATGATGGGGGGTGAAGGTCTCACTCCTCCTCAGTCACCTGCAGTCCATGGTGGTGACTCCCTGCCCCTTGCATCACCTGCAGAGAGTAATTAACCAGGGATGATTTCAGGATAGGCACAGCTGGGGCAGACACTGTTTGCTTCAGTTCTTTGGTCACTCAGTATTGAGGTTCTACTGCCCTGGTGAGGCTGAGAGGTCCACACCTCAGCTAACACCTGCCCTTGGCTCTCCCCACAGCTGCTGAGCAGTGTGAGCTCTATCCCAGCACCTCTGCCAGCAGCTCCCTGCAGACCAGGTCTGAGGAGGTTTGGGTTTCCCGAAGCCAGCCCAGAGCAGCAGGAAACCAGGGCCATGTTTCATGGGACTCTGCCTTGCTGCACCACCAGCACTGCCAGCAGCATCCCTGGCAGGGTGAACTTCCCTCCACAGGAAGGGAAATTACACATGTGCTTGCTATGGAAATGTTCCCAGAGAGCAGTACCTGGTTTCCTAACACAGCAAGAAGCCAAGAGCTTGAGCAGAGTATTTCCCATTTGGGTGCATTTTTAATGACTATTTAATGTAAGTATTTCTGTTCTTCTCTGCCTCCTCATTTCTTTTCTGGCATAAAAGCTCTCCCAGTGTCTCTGTGAATTTGGGGTGAGCCCCTCTGCTTCCCTCGGGGACAGCTGTGGCTTCCTGCCCAAGCCCTGGTCATCCCCTTCCCAGCTCCAACCACACACACACCTCTCTGCTTGCCATCTACACCCCTCAGTGCCCACTGAGAGCGACAGGAGCACCACCTGGGTGCACGACATCTCACCTCAAGACAGGCAAGCTGAAGACACACAACTTTTCCTGGCTGCCAAAGGGCCCAGGGTGACTGTTTTAGGGATGAGCATCTCAATCCATATATTTTAATCCAGCCCAGATTGTTTTCCCCTCACTCACATCCCTCACGTGCAGCAGCTTCCCACCATTTGGGACACCACGCTGGGATGAGCAGTTGCTCAGCATTGCTGGTCTCTCCTCACTGGACTTGTGAATAATCCTGTTAAATCTATTTTATTACCTTTTTATGTTTTACATGGAGTGGAGTCTGGAGGACAGACCTGTCTCCAGCCTTTCCTGCTTAGAACTCTGGCTTTTGGTTACAATCAAAATCAATGTTTAAAATCATCCTTCAACCACCCTGGAAGTCAAAGAGGATCCTGTAACACCTCAGAAAGAGAAGAAGAAGCTAACAGACTGCACCAGAAAACTGGGGTAGGTGATTAAACTGAATAAGCCTAGGGCTTAACCCTGGTCTCTCAGCCAGTGAGAATCAGAACTACACACCAGAAATGAGATGCAGGACTTCCAAACTGTAATTAATTGTGGAGGAAAAGAAGGACAATGTGATGTTACGCTATTTCCTCAGACCAACACAGGCACTACATGCTGTATTGATGACTATTACCTGATGAGCTCTACAACAATATTAGTTGCATAAAACCATGTAATTAAATATGCACCTTCATGCCCTTCAGGAAGTACTGGAATGGTTCTCTATCTCTAGGCATAACATTTCCCATCAGATATTCCCCTCAGACTGTCTCATATAAACAATAGCTCTGTGTGGGGGAGGAAGAGAATCAGGACAGCAGTTTTCAGCTTCCGTATTAGAATGGTTAAATATGCCTGTTTCCAACGTAGGAAGATTATTCCAGCAAGGACCCAATTGTTTAATTCTCAGCAGAGGCAAAAAGTTAAGACTCAGAAGAAAACCCTTACAGCACCTGGGGGAGATGATCTTCAGAGTCCCCTCCCAACCTCTGCTGTCCCTCACCCTGTGATGCTGCAGGAATTGATGGTAAAAGTTTCTTTGGTTAAATGTTTCTGCACAAGACAAATAAAGCCATAAAAAACCCAAAACAGAGCTATATTTCCTTCCCAAGGAGGAACCTGTAAGTAGAATGGTCATCCTTCTTCTCTAGGGCAAAACAAACATCACCTTGGATGAGATTAAAGCTGCTCCAGCTGTTTGACAAGACCTGTGAACTCAGGCAAAAAAAGAAAAAAAGCGATTTTTGGTTCTTGCTGTCACCTCTGACCAGTGGGACAGTACCAAATTCAAGATCAGACAGTGCCAGGATTGCCAAATCCACACCATCAACAGGTTTAATTGGAGTTCCCACTTCTTGTGCCAGTCCCACTGGTGAAAATGCTGAAAGAGACTGGCCCCAGGACTCAACCCTAAGGGTATCCAGAAATAATCTTCCTACAGCTTGGTACTACCTTTTCAGTAGTGTTGGTTTTAAAAATGTAGAGTGTTTCATTTTCCTAACATCAGCAGATTAATACTGATGAATTTTATGAATGAAACTGATTTTGGAGTGTAATTACAACAGCAGGGAAATCATTTAATGGTCAGAGAAGGATGAAAATTCAGATGTTGATCAACATTATAATGGGGTAAAAAATGATAGCAAGTATGACAAATCACCAAAAGGAAATTTTTAGGAAAAAGTTTTTATGAGACCACAGACTTTGTGAAGGGAATTAGAACAAAATTAGAGCAGAAAAATATTGAGCAGAATAGTGGAACTAATCCCTGATGAGAGCTTTGATGGTTGATGGAAACCCTCTCCCAGCTGCTCCTCTTTCAGTAGGATAACCAGCTCCTGGACATTTTTGTCAATCAGTACTGCTCAGAAGATGTTAAAACATATCACCTTCAGTCTCTAAGCAGCCTGGATATGCTTTTATTACCTTTTTTTCCTTCCGTTCTTACTTCACTATTACCACATTTTATTTTACCCACAAAACCAGAAAAAAAAGCAGCTTTACCTTAAACATTTAGCAGCACCTGAATTCCCATGTGTGAAGGCTTTGTCTTTCCTCAAGCACCTCCAGGCTTCTAAATCAAACTGCAGAAGCTGTCAAAGCCAGACAGACGATACTAAATATTTCCAGAGAATCACATTTATACACACAATCATTTATATGTTACAGGGACAAAGCGAGGAGGAACAATATATCTAATACACACATAGACAGGAGTGTCTACTTTTGGGAATAATAGTGAGAAGGTAGTTAAAATAGTGATACAGGTTGTCAAAACATGATCTCAAAATCAAAACAATATTATCATCCCAAAGGCAACACTTTGTATAGCATTTCCTCAAGAAAAGAGGGAGGTTTCTTTTGGTTGAGAACCTTTTTTTTATTCTGTCTTGAAAATAAATATTTTTGAGCTTTGCTTTTCAAGATTTGCTGGATAAATTCAGACTTCGAAAGACAAATTGTTTTGCATAAAGACGTATATTCTGTTTAAGAAGTTACATTAAGGGTATAAAACTCTGGATGAGTCCAAACCTTTAATGAAATATATGGTTTTCCTCCTGTAAAACAACCACATGTTTCATCTTCCCCAAAAGTACAGTCAAAATGATGAAAAAGAGAACTACCTGGGAAACCATTTTCAGAGTAATATCAAAGAGAAGTATTAATTAAGGACCTTTGAAATTTGATCTGCGTATTTCCTAACTTTGGCCAACTTCCTGCCTTGCAAAACCCATTTGTGGGCATGTATAAGGTATATATTATGAGGCATTAACCCTGAATTCCCTTCCCAGGCATCACAGGTTAGTCTGAAAGAGATTTTACCTGGCTTGGCCAACTGGACCACTGGGTCTAATTCCATGCCCTGGGAGAAATGAGTTTGAGGAAAAAGCAGACAAATGCAGGTTGTGAAGAATTTTCACTGATTTTCTGAAGCTTTGGCAATACTGCTCTCACATGATTAAAGACCTGCAACAGAGGCTAAACTGGTTTTAGGACTGGTGGGTTTTTCCTCTTCAAAGCCAACTGGAAAATGGAAACTTACCATCAGAAAGCCAACAGTTCCTCACATAAATCCTCAGAAAGGAGGATTTCACTGACACTTCCCACATGGCTCTGGACACTGAGATATTGCCTGTGGATTTCCAGGGCAGAGAAGGTGTCCCTGTGAATAAAACCAGTCTCATCTGACTGGCAGCTGGCTCTGCACCACAGCTGGCATCACCACACAGCACACCTGTGCTCACACAGCCCAGGAAATGTGCATCCCCCACCACGTAATCTTCTATTCAACCCCTGCCTTGCCTCTATAAACCTCTCAAAAAAAGGAAAAAAAAATTAAAAAAAGAGAAAAGAATGAACTCTCTGGCAGACTTTATTACATCTTCCAGCAGCATGCAGCATTTCCTATTTGTACAACACCATTTCACCATTAGAGACCAAGAGCTTCTTGAAAGTTGAGTTTTGTGGGAGGTTCAGCTCCATTCACCTTCATTTTCTGCCACGGGCACAATTAAACCAAGCTCTTGCACTGGGGAGTGAAGTCATGGAACATTTTCACTTTAAAACCGAAACCATGCACGAGGTTCTGATGAAAGCATTGTCAGATCAGCACTGGAAGATTTTAAATCAGGCCGTGCCTGTGAATGGGTCTATGAATGGGCCTTTTGTGGTCCTGTCACTTCTCAGGCACAAAGCCTTTTTAGCAAGCAAAATATTTTGGCCATTCTTATTTTTACTATGTGATTTATAACACTGTCCCCAAAGCCCTTTGTGAATTTAAAATGCTGTGACCGTGTTTTTCAGGGAGGAATGCTTAAATTTAATATTCCCAGACCCTCATGTTCCACTATTCCACTATGAGTCCATGATGCTGCAAACACTGACATGGAAGCTTTTAATTAATTTTAGGATGGAATTGTGGCAGACTCAGAGCCCACATAAGTGGCCATTTCAGAAACACTAAGCAGGTATTTTACCAAGTAGCTTTGCAAACCACAGAGCACAGAAGTGACTTCAATGAGATTCCTTCTGGAGACAGAAGAACTGGATCCCTCTCCCTGAAACAAGAATTGATTCAAGCTTTTAAAACTGGGAAGCAGAAACCTGATGCCTATGCTTAGCTCTTCATTTTGACTGCTGAGGGTAAATACATGCTCACTTTGCCCCTGGTGAAGCCTTAAATCTAAATGAATGCATCAGTTTGGGGCAAGGAAAGCTCATTAACACACTTTGCTGACTCCTGCCTTTACTCGTAGTGTCTAAGGAAATAAGAACAAAATTGATGTGTTTTTAGAATGCATTTTATTTTTTTTTAGAAATCACCTAAAGGAAAATGTTGAAGTATCAAAAATGACAATATTTTTAAATGCTATAGGTTTCTACAGAAGGTTAAAATACAGTAAATATCTACTTTAGAAGCACTTTACTTCTAACAGCAAAAATACCTTATAATGCATTAACGCTCCAGAGATCCTTCAAATAAAAGGGTATTTCTTTGGATCCCTTGAATCAGAAGATTCTATTCTAAATTCACATCTGCATCTCAAACAAAGCTGAGGATGATTTATCTAGACCATGCCTAGGCTGAGCTAAGAAAGGGGCAGCATAAAAGGTTAAGTACAGTGGTAGGTTAAAATCTTCTTTATGTCTGAAATTATCTGGGGACACGTGGGAAACCTGAACACAATCAGCAGAGACTGTGAGGATATAAAAAACACCTCAGTGGTGCTCTCCCTTCCCACATTCACTTGATAAAAGGTCTACACAGGGGATAAACTCATTTTTAAGACCATCACAAATCAGGTCTAGCAGGCCACGGGTGTACAGAGTAAAGAACACGGACAAGTGCAGTGCAGGAGGGTTTAGAGGGGTGTGTCACTGAAAACCACCTCAGAGCACAGATCTTGGCTCTGCTTTATAAAAGAAGCCTGTTGGTTTTACAGCTTATCTGTGTCAGAAGCACCAGTCTCTGTCTCCCAGCCCACACATGGCTATATGTCATCAAAGAGGTCCTCTGGCTCACGAGTGTTTTCCAGTGTTTCCAGGTTCCAGTCCAGGGAATGCTGCCCTGACGTCTTCTGTGAGGCCAGATCAGGTCTGTAAATATAAAGCAAAGGGATATGAAACAGATCTGGATACAGATATAAGTAATTCCAACATATACTCTGCCAAAGTAACCCTTTATAGAGAATTCTGAGCTTTTTGTTAAGGTTACATCAAAGATGTAAGACACAATCCCTGGCTGAGATGGCAAAGGCAAAACAAGCAGATGAGATTCAGCCTGTAAATGTCACAGCTTCAGCTATTTCATTGCAATTATTGTTTTTTAAAGACCCTGAGGGTGACCATTTCACCCATAGTTTCCAGAAGGAGAGCAGAAAAGATGCAGGAAACATGCCAAAAGCCCATGTGCCCTATTTCTCCTTTCTCTCCAAGACACCATTCCAGTGGTGCCTGGAAAGGTGAGGTTTCAAAAAATACTGGCATTTGATCCCTGTAGGAATTAACCTTACATGCATAGGCTGAATCCTCAAAAAATCTGAGCTCTGCACAGAAAATTTTACTTCTGTGAGCTCAGAGAATTATCGAGTCAGAGGGATGTGTGTTTTCAGTGGCAAGATATTCCAGGCCAGCATCACTCTCTGCCTTCAAAACAAGGTGTAATCTCCTAATCTTGGCTCACTACTGAGTTGCAAGGACTTGGTGCAGGAAGAAGAATCAGACCTGGCATGCTTGTATTGTAGGATTTGGGACTGGCTGGAGCTTCCCAAGGGTCGTGCCCAGGGATATGGCACTAGTGCAGTCCTGACAGTAGGTGAAAGAGTCACATATTGCCAGGATATTGTCACATATTGTCACAGCACCCAGGATGGGGAATGTTGCTCTCAGGTGCTGCCCTGTGAGGGCTCAGTGCAGTGAGGCAATCTTAACTTTCACACTGATTCAAGCACTTATTTTGCCTTCACCTGCTCCACAGTAAGTGAAACTCAGCAGTTTTTTAAAATCTGGTTTTGAAGTGACTCAGAGCCAAGTTTTCCAAACCTCATCCCTAGAGATCTCCAGGGAGGAGAAGTCTTTGTGAAGCACTGCAATTCCAAAATCCAGGATGTCCCTACGTCATCAGGCACTGCACCACTCACAGCTTTTCACACTGGAAGTTCCTCAAGCCCTTGGAGGGTCAGAGCCCTCATTATGGTCTTTCCTGGTGTGGACCTGGGCAATGAGTTCCATTTTGTTCCCCTTGTGCTCCTGAGGAATCAGCAAAGCCCCAGTAAATGCTGAATGCTGTCACTTCCCAAGAGGTCTCCAGTATTCAGAAAGGTTTCCTCACCACTCAATCCATCACTCCAGTTCTGCAAATCCCTCTTATATTCAGATTATGACTTTATCTGAAAGTCTAACTAGCTTTTTATGGGGAAATTCCTTCAAAATGCTCCCCTTCTGGTCTGAATAATTTTGTGTCCAAGCATTTTCTGTTTTCCTTTTGGTAAGCACTGCCACCCAGACAGATGTGTGTCTCACCAGGAAGTCACTGGGACCAGCAGTGAAGCACACCTGCCAGAACTGGAGCCTCAGCCAGTGCCCTCAGAGCACTCCACACTGTTCAGATTGTTCGAAATCAACTTTTTCCTACCCTAATTTAAAAATAAATACAGGCAGCGTATCCCAATGGAGTTACACTCAAGTTCACTCATTGACTTTTCTAGATCTATCCAAAGCACTGAGTCTCCAGTGAGAACAACATATGTAAATTACAGT
>JAWWEW010000088.1:8745907-8773771 GCA_035583185.1 Anabacerthia variegaticeps | reverse complement strand
TGATTCTGCTCGAGTTTTTGTCCTTGAGCAACTCCAATGGGATTTGGAAAGAGAAATACCCCTGTAAATCAATGTAAAGACCTTCCAAGAAACTTGAGTAACCTAGGAGGCATCCTGGTGCCCTTGAACCACTGCACTGTTTTCCTCATTTTTTGGGTAACTAAAATAATCAGTTCCAATCAGGAGCTGGCATTTTTCTAAGAGAGGGGATCTCATCTCTCACCACTGTTTTAGGAAAAGGCTGGATTTCTCAGCGTGTATGTCTTTCTTTATCTTGGTTTAATGGTTCCCTTTTGTCATTTTGACATTAATCTTAATGAAGGCTTAATACCATAAGCAGATAATAACAGAGGACATAATCTGATATATCCTTCCTTCAGAGTCATAAAAATAGGTGGCAGCAGCAGCTCATAGACAGAGGATTCATAGTTATTACAGCAATAACCTCAACTTTCTGAGGCAGCTCAAACTACCCAAAGCTCATGGCCATAGGTAAAACCCTGGCCTTGGATAACCAATGTTCCCTGGTGCTCCTGGGAGACACCCTGACTGCCCATGGCTACTGGGCAAAAGGAGGAAAGTCAACCATAAAAGAAAAAGAAATGGAAGAGGGGGAAAGACTCTCAGATGAACAGATGCATTGAGCACACCATGAGCAGGCAGAGCTCTTTAAAGTGGAATATTAAAAACGTAAGCAGACTAAATGGAACATACACTTGATTAAAAGTATCATGGCATTCCCCTTTACAGATATGGTACAATGACTACAATGTAAGGTTAACTATAAAGGCACTTTTTAATTCAATTTAGAATGGAAAAAGAAAATAAAATGTGTTATGTTTTGGCAGCATTAGGAATACTCAGCTTCCAGATGTAGTCTAGGCTGGCATTTATTCCCAGAAATGATACAAAACCAAGCCCATATACTCCTAAATGGTCTTGCAAAGTGTAAACTCCATCAAGCCTTGAAGAACTCATGGATACAATCAGCTTCATGACCTGAAATTACAGCTGAGGGGCTTTTCCCTCAGTCAGTGAAGAAACTGAAGATTTTTTTCTGCCCATTTCAACCACCCAAAGAGAGTGGTGGTGTCAGGGATCATCAGAGGCCAGCCTACACCTGGCCCCAAAACAAACTCATAGAAACTGGAAAAAAATACTCCAGAAACAGCTGGGAAGAATAATTCCTCAGGCACCCAGGTGTGGCATTTTCCTGTGCTCAGTGCAGTGATCAAACAGTGTAGTCTCAGTTAAGGTTACCAGACAGGCAGTAATAATAATAATAATAATAATAATAATAATAATAAAAGGTTTGCTCAATTACACAGTTAATGAGGAATATTTCCAATGCAGCAACCACCAATTTAATGCTCACCCAGGGAATCAGTGTTCCTTATGAAGGCTCTGGCTGGGGGCCAGTGTGCACCTGCAGCTGCAGCTGCACCCATCACCACCCTGCTCAGCAGGCAAGGCTGAATCCCCTCAGCAAACACAGCTCCAGGACACAGGAACATTGCTGAACACTCTCTTCTTGCTCCTGCAAGTGACACTGTTTGGTCTCTAGAACTAGAGCCTATCAAATGGTTTTGTTATTTTGGTTTATACTGACACAAGCTGTTTTTGTTTCTTTCTTTAGGTACCCCTGGAATCTGTCGGAGAGAGGAAAGTGGACTTGGAGTCCCTCAAGCATCACATGAATTGACACAGTGATTGCAGCAAGAGCAAACTCACAATCCAGGCTGCTACACTGGGAAGATACTCGTACATCTCTTAATGATATAACTTTGAATGTTTGATGTAACTTCTAATAACCAGTCTAGATCAGTTCACAACACCACCAGCTCTGTTTATTCAGTCCTACAAAGCAGAAACTTCTTTAGGGACTTGCATCCTTTCAGTTGCAAATTCCCAATTAACTTCAGTTGGCTTTGGTGCAGGTCCTTACTTAAAAAGAACATTCTGGTTTAGTAATATAAATATAGCCTTGAATTTTTCCATCTGATCAAACGCGTTTGCAGATGCTTACTAACAAAGATCCACTTAAAAATGTAATAATAGATGTCACTTTCAAGGAAAAGCCGAAACCATGTTTGTTTTAGACAAGTGGCACACATTTCTGTGGCTCATTTCCACTTAAACTCCTTCCTGCTTAAATAAACTAGACCACATGCACTTCTAGGAACATACAGGCTCCACTGCCTTCACTGGGGAAAAAAAAATCACAGCTCTGCTAATCACAGCTACAAAAGTACTGAGTAAAGGAAAACTCAGTTTGTTTAGGAATTTTGTCAAGGTCTTTCATAAATCCAGTGCATTGCAAAGGTATTGGCAAAGGCTGGGAGATGTCTCTCATGGCCATGAAGCACTATTTATAACATACATATTCATGTAACACCAGCACAGGCTAAACTGTGTCACAGCCCTGCTCCAGACCATCAGACCTGGAGCTGCTTGGGCTCCCTGACCCTCTCCTGTCCCCTCAGGGCCATCACAAACAGTGTCCAGAGACCTAAGGGGGCAAAGCAAAGTCCCTGGGCTGATTCCTCTTGTAGGAAATGTGCATCCTGGTGGTCCTCCTCCTGCTGCCCCCGAGGACAGGGGGGCTGTCCACTGCATCATGAGGGGTGAGGGTTCCACCCCAAAATCTGGTGACTGCACACGGCAGCTGAAAACTGTGTGGAAACAAACCACAAAAGTAAGAGCATTTAACTGCAGAAAAATGCAGTCCAAGTATTTAAAGTTTGAGTCTGTGCTTGCAAAGCCACCCAAACCACAGGCTCAGCCTCCAGCTCTCTGGGGTCCATCCTTTGCACAGGCTGCTACAGAATGAAACCCTCCACTCCACAAATTAATAACATTTAAATTATTCTGAAAGAAAAACGGATTAGTTCAGCATTCATATGATGAAAGGCTCCCTCAATACTAGACTAGGGTGCTCTGGTATCTCTTTTAAATTACAAGCTGCAGCTAAAGCCATCCTTTTCTCAGAAGGATGTAGAAGTATCCATGGACATAACCTATAAAATGATCTTTCAAAAACTCCTGTGAGTGAATTAAGCACATTCTTTCTCCCTGCTGAGCAGTTTGTACACATACACCTGGGCACCCTCAGGAGCCTCTTTCTGCCCAGATTACCTATTACCCACAGATCTGCTCAGCAGGTTTTGGATCATTCTTTAATCAGCTTATTGCAGAAAACCACTCTGGATCAGCAGAGCATGTGGATACCACTTAGGTATGTGTTTTCTAATGGCAAAATGCACTCAGAAAGATAGGGCAGCAATGAGTTCTTAATAAATCTGGGAGCAGTGACTTGAATAAACTGGGAGCAGGATTCAATTTACAAGCTAAGGTTGAGCAGATAAAGCACCACAAGCTTCCCCCCCTCTCCCCAAATAGGTCTTCAGTGAATACAAAATTGTTTTAGCACTGAGAATTCTGCTTTTCTTTCTGCTGCCTCTTAACTCCCATTCAACCTCTCCCTATATGTTCCTCCTGACCCCTCCACTGCCACAGATCTGAATTCATTCCTATTTTTATGAAATAAGATCAAACCTTTGATATTTAAGATCAAACCCCTGCCTACAGTGACACCTGTGAGAGCCAAAACCTGTTCAAGCAGCAGTACCAAAACCAGGGGAAAGCCAAAAACAAACAAACAAACAAACACAAAAGAAGAGGACACAGATTATCCAGTCCTTTAGAGAACACATGCAAAAATGGAAAAATAGGCACAGGCAGACTTTGGGGTGCATAAAGTAAATGAATGTGAGCTGAGGAGAGTGGCTGTGTATCCTGAACCTCTAAACTCAGTGATAATATCTGTTTTTACTCTGGATATGTGGTCAAGATGCTTTAACAATCCTCCCTTCGAGAGCCCACCTATCAAAACCTCTATCTGGGGGAGCAAAGAGGCGACTTTCAAAATATTTTTAGCCCTACTATAAGGAGCAGGAACATCTGCAGCTCCTGATGCAATTGCTGTAGGACAGCCTGTAGAGCAAGCTCCAAAAGCCAGCTTTTGTTCTCCAAAATTCCAACAGGTCTCAACCCATTTGAGCTCTCAGGGTCTGTCTGAGGAGTGTCTGCAGTAAGTACTTTACCAGGAGAATTCAACAGACCAAAGACTCGAGTCATTTCTTGTTGGGTAAATGCTGCAAAAGAGTTTAGAGTACAAGATTTCTAAGAAAGATTGTGCCATCTCCAAATAAACAACAAAACCCCAGCTAACCAAAGGGATGGGACTATCCCTGTGTGAGTTCTTTTGGTGAAAATTCTTAAATAAAGCAGGTTTTCCTTCCTAATGAACCCCTTTACTCTTTATTTTCACAAATGGTCAAATTCACAGGAAGATTCTTCAGCCCCTAAATTTCAGAGGCTGCAGAACAGTTTGCATAAGAGTTGTACCGGGGCAAGGGAAAGGCTCAGCTCACCCAGGCACACACAGACCTCTCCAGCATTACAGTCATTAAGGTCATGGGCTTAACTGGTGCCAAACCAGCACCAGTCACACCGCGACTGGGATGATGATTTCCCCAAGGGTGAGCCCAGAATGGCCACCAGACAAGATCTGTCCCTGCACCAACAAGCCCCCCATCTCCTCCTGAGGAAGGAACTGCTGGGCAGGAGTTACAGGAGGCAAATGAACAAGCATGACCAGCTGGAACTTTAAAAAGAAACTTCTGGTTAAAGCCTTTCCACGTTCTGGGCACAGTTTCAAGGAGCCCATGCCCCTCCAGTGCCCTCTGCCAGATGTTTCTTCTCGGGCTCAATCAGGAATTTAGGAACAGGGTCTTGGATAGACTTCAGGCATCTGGGGCTGGACCACAAGGCTCATCAAGAGCACTAACCCAGTGCAGAGGCCAAGGGCAGATGCTCTTCCAGCCTCCAGCCCTCAGAGCATCCCTGAGCCAGGGGTGCCTTTGGTGTATCCAGTAACATCCAGGACATTTCCCTTTCACAGCAGGGCTCTGTGTCCCCTCCAGCCCATGTAAACTTCCCAAAGTCTTGAAGACACTCCCCAGGTAATGCATAGGAATAGGAAAAACATGGTAGAAAACACAGGATACAATGAAAAAGGGGGAAAACATGACAAAATTAATTAGATGCCAACACACATCTCTTTACCAAGCTGCCTCAGTTCCACAGCCCAAGCCAGGTTTTACCTTCAGTTGTGATATATTAGCACAAACCTGAAGTGCCTCCACCAAAGTTTCCTTGTTACTGGTTCAAAGAAGCATTCAAGCCACAAACATTATAAAATTTTAATACACAGAGAGCCTTGGAAACTGTCCTGGTGCTGCACCACTGACAAATTGAGATGGTTTGCCTTTTTGTGAGTTTCAGCACAGAGCTGTAAAGGAATTTTTAATCTTACAGATGCATTAAGAGAGAAGGGAACACCACACAGGAGGGCAACTGGGACTTTATTAAGAGAAGGCAGGTGTCAATCAGAGTAGAATTTTCTTGGTGTACATGTGAAATAGATGCTGCCTGAGTAAAACAACCCAGGTGAACAACCCACTGAAAATGGAATTACACCTGCACCTTGAGTTATTGGTAACAAGTCCATTTCATCCAAAACCATCTGGTTTCATCCACCCTGTGGAACTGGGAAACAGGAAAAGAGTAATGCACATTTTTCAAGTACACCTCCTCACCTGATGTATCAATTTTCTTCTTCCCATAGGGAAAAAAAATAAGAATCAATACTAGTTTTATAGTCCAGCATCACAAGGGGCACAGTCTGCTGTTCATTAGGATTGTGACAGCTTTAGCACTTTGAATTCTGATTCTGTCTGAAACAGAAGTCTTTGCAAAAGACAGAACAGGAGGGAAAGAGCAAGACAGGAGTTCCCATCTAAAAGAGCATCTCACTGCCTCATCCCTGGAAAAGATTCTCATTATCAGAATGGGCAGCTCAGACACTACAAAGGGATGCAAACAATCTGAAAGACCTACTTGTTCAAAAATCCTTTTATGTTTGCTATTTTATTTTATTTTCAAGTACTGTTCTAAGTAAAAATACTTGTTTGAAAAGCTTCCCAATGAATCTGGCAGTCTGAAAGCATTCCTGGTACCATTATGGAAAAAAAATAAAAAAAAAATTTCAGAACTCAGTCTAAAGCCCAGATTTTCAGCTCAAGCTTAGCTTAACTCCTTGTTTAATAACCCCATCACTTTCAAAATAATATATCTACCAGCTTCCCACCAGAACTATGAGAAGAGAAATCCATTCTATGTTTTCGTCCTTAGTGTTGCTAATTGCAATACATTATTCAGGCAACAGTAATAGAAACTCGTTCTAAACCTGGTGGGAACCAATGAAAGCAATTACATTCAGGGTTTGGGGCTGTCAAACTGTCAAGTTTCGAGCTTAACATAATTCTTTGGAGTTTACCCTTTCTCTGTTGCAGAAGAAAAAGACTTCAGGCTGTTTTCTGCCGAGAACACAGTGAGACCAAGGAAACACCATTTAACTGCACAACACCAAAGCACTACATAAACCACCAATAAAATTATAAATTTAAATAATAAATTGGATATTAGTACTGAAAAAAAAAATATTACACACCCTTTAGCCACTTATTTTCTGGGATTCTACAGGGCCCTGAGGCCCTTGGTGGGGTGGGTGGGAGTGAGAGAAACTTCAGGGGTCTAGGAAGAGTGTTCATCTAAAATTTATCAATTGTTTCTCATTTTCTGGGCTGGAAACACATTGCATTGTGGAAGAAATAATAAAATTATACAAAATGAGTCAACAGATTTAGCCTGAATACTGGCATTTATCAGCAGAACATATTTTGCCTGAAGTTCTCCCTACAGCTGCTTGCAGAGCCAGCACTGATGCTAATGCTACACACAGACATTGCCACAGGAGCTTTGTGATGATAAAAAATATCATCAAATTGCAAAAACAAGATGCATTCTGTGTCCTTTATGCATAAAAAAAAAAGACAGGGTGTATATATGAAAAAAAGATAAGTTGCCTACAGAAAGGGGGGCTGTTCAGACCTAAACTGCTCCTGCCCTTCCCTCCACAACAGCTTAATGACCAGATAGGGACATTTAACAACTCTTCATAACAGCAAGGGCTAAAAAGGCAGACGAAAAAGTTGGGAGACAAGATACAAAGAAAAAAACCTCTTATTTGATTACTAAGGCTGCTACAAAACCACAGCAGAGAGAAACACTCATGCTCCCAGACAGAATTTACACAGTAAGATGTTGTTTCTCTTCCTGTAGGCACCCTAGACCTGTTCCCAGCATCACAAAAACAAGCAGATTCAGAAGGTTTGGAAGTGGTCTGGAGGCTTATCAGAACCACCCAGTTCTCCTCAAGTCTTTAAAGAGCAGAAAATCATGAAAGGAAATACCTCATGTAAGATTTCTCTATTACTGCTTTCAAAAACCAGAGGGGATGAAAACAGCCATCCCCCTTCTGCAGAGTGGGATGAAAAATGGGATAACATAAACATCCAGGACAATTCTTTTGAAGTTGGGATCAAAAAAAGGAATGAAGCCTTGGGGGCAGTGGCAGAGGAAGGGAAGTTACCCATTTATCATATTGAACCATTCATCTTCAGCACTTCTGTGTGTCTATTACGTGCCAGCAATCAGAAATTAGACAACAGAAGTGTGATAAAACCAGATATTCCTAGAAAACTCTTCTTGCAGGTGATGCTTAATTCAAAGGTGTGGGGTTTCTTTTCTTTCAGTCGTTGCCTGAAAAGACAAAACCTCCAGAGAAACTGTCTCTGGTGAGCAGTCCAGATTAATATGAGACGAACAGCTAGAATTAAATCAATAAAGGGAATGATGAACCCAGAGACACCTCTCTTTAAAGCAAAAACCCCAGACAGTTCAAATTCCCTCACAGACACTGTCCTGCCTCACCAGAGCTGATCTGCCTTCCACACAGCTTGGAGGTGGTGAGCCACTGTGCTGCTAAAAACGCCTTAATGATGATTAAATGCTTGTGATGACCAAAAATTGACGTCTCACAAGGCTGGGTGAGGGGAAGAAGCACTTGTGTCTCCCAAGGACCACTCGGAGCAATGCAAGTCTGGACAAACCCCACATTTATGGAGGGGCTGTCACTGGAAAGGGGTGAGCAGATGTCACACCACGGGGCACTTTTGGGCACAGGTTTGGCACAGTCACACTGCACAGATGTGTCATTTGTGGCACAAATGAGTGCCAGAAACACCTATTTTCCCCACTGTGCTTCTCCATGCACTTCATTTATTGCCTCCACCCTCCTCCCCTGGCACGTCCTGATGGCAAACCCAAGCGCTGCAGTGATGGGAACAGGGACACGGATGCTCCCAGGGCACAGACCCAGGGAGGGTCCAAACTGGGGGAAACTGGACCTTGCCAGCCACAGCACGGAGAGGTGTTGGTGTGCAGCAGCAGTTTGTAAAAGGTTATGCACACCACAGTCCAGCAGCACCTCCAAAGGGTGCGTGGCTGCCCCTTCCAAATCTCAGCTCCCAAAGTGACTTCCAGAGCCACTGAAGGGCTCACTGGGCTGATGTGGTCACAGTGCTTCTTTGTGCTATGGAAGAGAGAACATATGAAAAGGGAAAATTAAAAATCCAGGGTGGAACAAGCGTGCTGTGGTGGTTGGCTTGGCTGCATAGCACAGCTGCTCTGTCACCTCAGCTGGGCAGGGCAGAGACATCACAGGGGTCTCTGCCACTCCTTCCTTCTCAGGAACAGGTTTTTCCCCTCTGTTATCTCAGAGATGTCCCACTGTCCCCCCCATATTACCACTGAGTCAAATCACACAGCAAAGAGTCCTGGTAATGTTGTTATTATTGCAAAAAGAGCACAACAAGCAAAGCATGCTGCACTAATGACGAGTTTGCAAGGCCAAATTCCAACCCTGCCATCCGAGAGAGAAATAAAACAACCTTAAACAAGGGATCTGGGAATAGATTTTTCCAGCACATCTCACAGTCAGTTTGCTAAGTGGCTGCCCAGCCATTCTTGCAGCCTCTGGCTTCAAGCACTCGTTTGCATCCTGCAATCTCCCACCTCCGTAAGAAATCCAAGGAAATACCTGTGGTCCACAGGACTCCCTGAACCTGTCCCTTACACAGCAGATACTCAGGGAGCTCTGCAGCACCACATGTGTATTTCAGAGCCTGGCAATCTCACTGTATCTGAAACTGGAGGCTACTGAGCAAATCTCAGGAGGATGTGTCCTTGCCCATCCTCCTTGGAATGGTGTATGTCTATGAAGCCATGTGTATAAATATATACATATAGCTATGTACAGGCATTTGGGAATTGCCTAGCTATGTTTTTCAGCCAAATCAAAGATACACATTAAATATACATCCACATTAATTCTAAGAAACATTGGGAAACTAGGGCTTTGGGTACATAAACCAATGACCTAATTACACTCATCCACATACAGCGTTTTTCCTACTCACAACAGATAAAATGCTTAGCAACATTCACTGCCCTTCCTGAAATTTGTTGTGCAATGTTCCTGTCACCAGTGGTGCTCTGGTCTTTCTTAGGCGTGACTGTTCTAGAGACTAAACCACGTACATTGTCAGAAAGTCATCAGGTCTCCCTCAAATTTAAATTGTTGCGTTTTGGGAAGAGACATCAAAAAAAGGCTCACAAACTAGAATAGTATGTTGGACTGTCCAGCGTAAGTCTGACATCCAATATTAATGGATATTGCAACATACAGCACCTGAAATGCAGATTATACTCTCCTTCATGTCCAAGCTTTTAAAAGTGTCCTCCCCACCACAGAACAAAGCCATTAATACATTTAAAATACACCATTGAGTATTAGACATGTATTGTCTAATACATGAAGGAAGGACAGATTCGAATTTGTATGTTTGCCAAAGACATGGATAGCAAGCCCCAACTTAAATTTGGTTTTGAAATGCTTTGTGGGAGTGGGGGACAGAGGAGTTGTTCTGTTTGTTTGCTGCTGGGACAGCACAGTGTTTATTCCCAGTTTCTTCAGTTCCTTCCTGTCACACAGCTGAACTGGCATTTCTGGGTGAATACACTAAAAACAGCCTAGAGGTAAATATTAAACCAATAACCACAAGGTGAATAAAGAGCATTTTTTTGAGACAATCTTTTACTTAAAGCTAATTGTTTCAGTACATTGATCACTCAGGCTTGAATTTCTGCTCTGCTGGAAACTTTGTAGAAGAACCTAACAAAAACAAATGATCAAACATGTCTTTATATATTTGGGTGTCAAAGAACTATTTAATGAACTGGAGCAAGTCCTGGAATACGGACAGCCATGGCTTCAAGTTTAATGGAAATTTCCAGCAGAACCACACTTGCCTCAAGAAAAGACATGTAAAAATAACTTTGCATATGTTTTATCGCAGCAGTTCATCCTTACATGCTATTTTTCAACTCAAAGAGATAATTTTAGAACAGAGAGGAGTGTATCTTGCTTTCAGTCAAGATAAACACTTGTGACATATAGAGCACAGAAAATAATCCAGAATGACAGAATTGATTTTGGAAAACAACATTCACTAACACGGCTAGTGGTGAGTAGTTCCAGGTTGGGACTTACCAGGTTTGATCTGAACCACAGACCATTTCTTTGCTTACAGCTCTGTGGAATAATACTTTAACAGCACTGTGGCAGATTTCATGCACAAAACCTCTTCATTTTGAAGAGGTACCTATTTCCCTAGAGCAGCAAACAGTGTCTCACTGTAGTGAGGATGTGGTAAGCAAAGCACATTTTTAATTGAGGGGGTTATCACTGGAATAAAGGCAGGCTGCACTTTGAGCCCAGCTGGGTTAATTGGCACTAATTTTCCACAAGGGCATCACAATGGTTGTATTTCTTACAGCTTGGTTATTTTAATTGATGCATTTCACAGAGTGGTTTGGATCGCTGCCCACTGAGAGCCCTCCACTCCTGACTTTCCCCACTCTTTCCCTGCCCTATTTTCCACATTACAGCCCTGTCCTGTCAGAGCACAAGCCAGGATTACAAACTCCTCCAACTCTGGGCCCTGCCAAGAGTGGGAGAGCCCAGCAAGAAGGAGCAGTTCAGTGGTCCAAGGCTCCTGTTGCCTGGTGGGTCCTTTCTCCCTGGCCAGGAGGCAGCCATGCCTCTGCTGTGGTTTTGCAAAGAGAAAAAACCAAAAAAAAAAGCCCCAAAAAACCCCAACCAACCAAAAAACACCCCATGAATTATATGTCAGTACAACGAACTATCAATTACTGACCCAATTTGCAATGCTGGGAATCAAATCCCAAAGAATCTGGATGATCAAAGGGGAGTCGTGGGTTGCAAATTTTATTGCTGTGTTTTTACTGGAACGCAGTTTGCTCCTCCTAAAATCGTCCGCATTAACACAATACATGGTCTGGAGCTGTTTAAACAAAACCTCATTCCACAACCCAGCATTTCAGGGAAGTTAGCCAAGCAATAAGACAAAGCATTTTCTTTAGGGTGCAAGAAAAGAGTAGGAAAAGTTTTGAAAATCTGACTTTCGTCCCCAAAGCCTTGAGCTTTGGAAATCTATCACAAAGGATTTATTTTCTAGATAATGAAAATTACTTGCAATGGATTTTACAATTAAATGAATGAAAACTGCCATAGAATCTGTTAGGGACTGTCAAACCACTGCAAAGAATTCACTGCTACGTCAAACCTACCATTAAATTTCTGGTGCATTTAGCCATAGGCATTAGAGAAGGAATAACATCTTAAGCTGAAAGAAACCCCCTCATTCAGGAGATAATGACTTAATTTAACCTCGAGAGCAAAACTTGAAGGTAATAAATCAGCCAAGGGGATGCACGTAGCACAATGCACATGCAGCAATAAAACAGCGGTGAGTTTTCATTGCTGTTTCCCACTCTGCATCCCGTTGGTGCATTGTTAAAGCCACTGGGAGCAGAAGAAGCACAAACTTGCACTCATGTTGGCACGAGCGACGTCGAAATGGATGAATTTATGGAATTTATCCTGCTGCCACCAGCCACAGCTTTCATAGAAGGAGCTGCAGAAAGGAAAGAATCTTTGGGTGCTTTCCAGCGAAGTTAAACCTCCAGGAGAAACTTAGGCAACACCAAACCATAAATGTAGAACTGCATCCCCTGTGAATTCTAACATGGCTTTCCCTTCAAGCATCTCACAGAGCAATGTTCCTATCCCACAGCTGGGGGAAGGTATGGAAATAGACCTGTTCTGAGCACAAACACAACAGACCACACCTCAGCAGCAATGTAGTCAGGTTTTCTTGGTCCTTGCTGTTATTTGAGTGGGATTTTTCATTGTTTTGGGTTTTTTTTCTGATGGTGGTGGTTTTTGGTGTGGTTTTTTTGGGTTTTTTTTGGTTGGTATTTTTTTTCCTTGTTTTAATTTTATTTGTGTTAGTTTCTCTTTTTTAATTCTTTTTTTTTTTCCTTTTCTGTAGTGGACAGACAAAAAATTTTCCTCTTTTTCTTCTTCTCTAATGCTTTGCTGTTCTTGTATATTGTCAGTGGGGTCACTCACACTAATAAGGTCTCAAATTTCTGAGCCTTCTCTGACAGCACTTGCTTCATGTCAATTTTTTTTTTCCAGTAATTCTGCAATCTTGTGCATTGTAGAAGAAAAAAAAAAAAGGGACTTTGGATGGAATCTTATTCATAATCCTGGTAGCAGGAGCCTGTAGAAAGAGTCAAAGAGGCAAAGGCACTGGGTTTAATGTTATAAAGAGCTGTAAATCACAAAATCCCAGGGTATTTGGGGTCACAGGGACCTGTGGAGCCCCCCCAGCCCAGCCCGTGCCCGGGCAGGGTCACCCCGAGCAGGTGACACAGCCCAGGTGGGGCTGGGATGTCCCCACACAGGGACACTCCACACCCTCCCTGGGCAGCTGCTCCAGGCTCTGCCACCTCCGTGCAAAGAAGTTCTGCCTCAGGCTGGGGACCTTGTGGTGCTGCACTTCATGGCCATTGCTGCTCCTCCTGGCCCTGGCACCGCCGGGCACAGTGGGGGACCCTCCTCTGACACCCCTGCAGAGGTTTGGGTGGATCAGTGGCATCCCCTTGCAGTGTTCTCCTCTACCCAGGGAGATGCTCCAGACCCCTCACCATCTAACACACTCCATAAGAGCTGCAAATCTGACTCCACAGAGGATATGTACAAAAACCTGAAGAATTAATTAAACAAAATGCTCAAAAAATCAAGAAAAAAACAGACTTCTTTACAAAATGCACTCAGCTGTGCTGTCTTACAAGAGATGCACACATGCTAGGGAATGCTGTGGTTGAAAGTGGAAAAGCCACACAGCACACACCCTCTCTGCACGTGAACATGTACTGGAAACACTGCAGGGTTCCTTTCCACAGCCCAAAGATGAGTTTCTCAATCAGAGCAGCTCGTTTCAGCAGAAACTACACATCACTCAGCAAAGTGAGTGTCACTTGAAGTGGCTGCTTTGATACCCTTCATGAAATCCCAACTTAGACTCTCTTCAGCTCAGCTGATCTCAAAACTTTAAAATGTGGTTGCAAGAGACACAGGGGAAATGACATAATGCCGATGGGGAACAAGCACTTTATCTAGAGAAATAATTTCTAGGAAAATAAGGTGCATGACAAGGAGGGAAGATGCCCTGACAACTGAAACAGAAATTTGCCAGAATTCAGTGCTTGCACATCAATTGAAAGCAGATCTAGAGCTGCACTGGCTTCCTTACATGAACAAATCAATTTCTATATTTACACTGGTTTTCCAGAATATAGTATTAGATGAGGGGTTTTCCTTTACCTTACAATGGACTATGAAGAGAAACGAGCTCTGTGGAGTTTGCCAAACTAATGCATTTCCTCCAGAAGAACTCCTCCTCACTACTAGTATTTTTGCATCACACTGTTAAACTCAGCAAGAGATGCTGCTTCGTTTTTCTCTGGAAATACTATTCTGCAAGCCAATAGATATAACTGACAATTCCCTAATATATTGTCCAAAAGCTCTTTTTCATTTCAAGCCATCTTTGCTAATCCC
Organism: Anabacerthia variegaticeps; assembly: GCA_035583185.1. NCBI lineage: Eukaryota > Metazoa > Chordata > Aves > Passeriformes > Furnariidae > Anabacerthia > Anabacerthia variegaticeps. The sequence goes on along the minus strand of JAWWEW010000088.1, from coordinate 8,759,754 downwards.
ATTCCTCATATTACATCCTCTGCTCCGTGCTGATACCCTTCAAGCCTTATCAAATGTTTCCTTTGTTGTCCTTTAGCCAGCCTGTACGTATTTAACCTAAAATCATTCCTTATAAATGTGGGCTCCAAATATCCTTCCCATGTATGCTGTTCCTCTCCCCATCTGTCAATATCCCTCTGCTAACGAGACTTCAGCATCCTGAGTGACAGGAGACCTCTGCTTATTAGACTAAAATTCAATTGGTCTTTATTGCTGTCAAATCAGTATTCCAAATTCATGCCTAATTTGCTGTCATTTACTACTTTTAAGTCTCTTTTGGCATTACTGCTTCCCAAGGTTTCTCCCACTCGTAGGAATCTGTGCCTCGGATTATTTTTCCCTTGATAGGCTTGTGCTAATTAATGTTTCTAAAATGCTTTTAAAATGGAAAGCACCATATAAATATTAAGTATCCTTATCTGCAATGGGAAACACGCTCCATTACCACTGTCACATAAACTTCACATCAACACACTCTGTGCACTGTCCTTGGTCATGGGCACTTGATTCCCTACAAAGCACTGCTAACTGGACACATTAATGGGAAATATTTATGTGTGGGCTGTGTACACACAAGACCTGGGCCACGCACTGTGTGTGTGACACACACAAAGTACAGCTCGAGCCACTCTGCTGTTTATGTGTTTAATGTAAACAGAAACTCAGTCCAGTTTGCAGCTTTGCAAATGTATTTTACACCGATTTTCACTGTATAAACACTGTCCCACTGAATTATTGACTGCCTAGCAAAGCCTGGCACAGAGGATTTTCAATACTGAATGAAATGATGTTTGGTGAGTATTAATCATTCAAAAACCAAAACAAACAAAGAAAACCCTTGCACTTTCACTGCCTAGTGTCTTCTGTATTTGACTTTAATGTGTATCATTTCAAAAGCTCTGTTCCACACAGACATGGAACATATTTCTGTACACTTCAACACCTTTAAGGCACTGCAGAGGATGGTGAGCATCATCCCCTCCCACCAGGGGAGTTGATGTCCCACGGTGCCCCCAGGGTCCCACAGTTCATGGCCCGTGGGTTTATGGCACAAAGCACAAGCCCAGGGGGATGATGAGCACTGGGAACACAAAGCATGGAAACCAACCCAGAAAATTTGGTAAAGCAGGCATTAAATAGGCTGGCAAGGTTCATTCTTCCAAAATGTTGCATTCTTGGTCCCAGTCCAGTAAATCACTTACCATAGAAGTCAGTGGAATTATCCAGGGATTGGAAGGTTAAACCTGTGTTGACATGTTTTGTTTGGTTGGGATCTGCACAGCCACCACCCTCCAGGACTCACACACCACTTAGCCCTGGGTTTTTCTAAAGTCTACCAATTTCTATCTTGGAAAGTTCTGTGACAAAGATTCTGCAAGCCTTGCTCCAAAGGAATAGGATAGCATATCTCCACTTTCACTTTTTTCCAACAAACCTATTTACTGTGGGTCATGTTATGAGGCACTTCATCCCATTCCCTCTTTATCTGGACTGATATCCCTCCACAAAGTTCAGAGCAAAGAAGAAAACCCAGCACTTAGTCTTAGTAAAGACTGCAAGGAAGCCATTCTGTCCAACACTCTAAAGCTTTTGTTTGACATCCTGTATTTGTTGAGCTCTACACAGTGATGCTCCTGAGTTACAGGTGTGTCCCCACTATCCCCTTCCACAGGTGGAGGTGGGTACACCTGTGCCTTACTTCCTAAACCACAGTTTCAGACAAAAAGCCATCAGTCTGCTCATTCTGGAGATTGTTTAGGTTGTTTAGGCAGAGCAGCACACAGCCAGAGCACCTGTCAGGCGACCACAAGACCCAGAAGAGAGGCGTGTTTGCCTCCCTTATAAAACAGAGAACGGAGCCCTAACCTCATATAAAATGTCTAGACCCTGGATAAACAGTCACCAGTGCTGGTGCTGGTGCTGGTTACTGAATTACCACGAAGGCAGGGCTGCACACTCATGCCAGCCACGCTCAGGGATGAGGGGCAGGCAGGAGACAATCCCTGCCCTCCCCAGATCCACATCTCACCTCTGAGAGGTGGCTGGAGGAGCTGCAACACCCCTGCCACTGTGATTGTTTTATTTATAATTGTTCACACCAGTCTGCTCAGCATCTCACCGAGCCACAAGGACATTCCCTTGCAGTAATCCACAAAACACCACGATGGAGTGAGGATAGTCTTCACAGAAACAAGGGACACTTGAGCTGCACCCACAAAAGGCAAAGGGCACACTTTCCTAGCTGCAGATGGATTATTTCAGGAGTACAGTACATTTTGTTGTAGTTCTACTGTTAACTCGACCATACAAATTCAACTTGCTTTATTATGTACACACTTTTAGTGGACTGTTACCCTCCATGCACTACAGTGTGCTGGAATTGCCTTGGATTTTGTTTCCCACCCCAAAGTAGGTAAACCAACACAATGCTGTTTTGGAAAAGAAGTTTCCTGTATTCACACATTCACCCCAAAGAAAAGCACAGGCTATTTTTATTTGCATTAATATTCCTTGTAAAAGGTGGCTACAAAGACAGTGAGGTCGGCTTGTAAGGAATTTTTGTCAAAGAGATGTTCGAGGTGATTCCAGCAAACATGCTGGAAAACTCACAGCCATTTCACAAAGGTGAAAATGCCACATAAAGCAAATGTTTACCAGTAGTGATTACTTCCCAGGTATTTCAGTAGTGGGGGAAATATTTATAAGAAAAATGCAGCCCTAACATGCAAGAACAGCACCTGCTGCTGTTCCCACAAGCAGCAGGTTTAAAAGACACAGAAACTGGGACAGCCTTGAAGGAATTTTCCAGGATTCCATCCAGGAATGCCTCTTCTCTGGCTGAAAACCAGCTGGGCTCCTCGCTGAGCAATCTTTAATCAAATTGTCTCTGACAGAGAGAAATATTCCAGAGATCTAGGAGAAGAAAGTCAGACCCATTCACACCAGCGACCTAAGCAGAAGCTTGAATTGAGATTGAAAGGGAGAAAAAGTGAACAAATGCATTATTTCATTCTCCTATTCCAAGTTACAGAGGCACAAACAGATAAATGTGTCAGTAAAATCAGCTTGCTTCTACTGCACAGTAAGCTCTTATGAACGACCAACTTCTCCCCACCACTTTTTCTTTTTTTTTTAAAGAATAATTTGTTCCTACTCAAAAAGCCGGCATGCCAAGTTTCAGCACAGAATAAAATCTTTACAGTGAGTTATAAATTTTTTTGAAAAGTGGGTTCTATGTACTCACACACACTTAACCATTACAAGGGCAGCAGGTGTCACTATAACAAATGATGTAAAGTTCAATTTAAACATCAGAGAACCCACTGAAATACTTTGGAAATTGCCACAGGTCACTCAACATTTTATATGAAAGAAAAGAAAAAACTTTAAAAAAAATATTCCCCTCCCTAACATTTAATTTTTTTCCCCCAGAAGGCAAAGCAAAGAAAACACAGACACAGATTCTTTGTAATTAACAGGACTGTGGTTTTACAGCCAAACATGGGCCAAGAAGTGAAAAGTTAACAAATCATTAGACAACATATATTGCTCTGTATGAGAACCGTGGCGATCTGCAAAATAGCTCAGGATACATGAGCATGAGGTCAACTGTTTTCAGTAGATAATTGTACATATAAGCATCCTTACCTCAGGGACAAGGCATGCAACAACACACGGATTTCTGGCAGTCCCAGAAAACAATTATATTTGCCCACCACGTTACCTAAGCAAATACAGGAAGCATGTTTGCTAATCACAGTTATGATTTAAATATTAAGGGGAAAAAAATTCTATTTTCTTTCCTCCCCTCCTTCCATTTTTTCCCTGCAAATCACCAGTTTCCATAGGAACGACACTGTTTACAACACAATGGCTCTTCCTCTCCTTGCTCAGACTCCCTGATGTTACAGAGCACTTTAACACCTACTTAACTTTAAAGCCAGGGGACTCCTACAGGGGTGCAGGCTGTAGGTGTTTTGTTCAAATCAGGGGCAAAAAGGGAAGAAACCACGACAGAAAAGCGAAAAAACACATCTATTTGCTTAAGGATAGTCCTGCTTTCTCCTTTTAGGCTGTCCTTCTATTATAAGTGCTTTGATTTCCAGCATTACCTGCAGGTTTCACATGGGAATTCTCCTCCTCCTCCTCCTAAACCAGACTTTGCCCAGGGCTGTACCTGGTGGCACTCGAGTCCTACCAATATAGTTGATAAATGGTTATCAATGTCGTATGTATTCTTGCCACCAAAAGCTGAGTTAAGCTCAGGTTGGATGAGGCTTGGAGCTACCTGGGCTAATGGGAGGTGTCCCTGCCCATGTTGGGGTGGCACTGGATGGGCTTTGAGGTCTCTTCCATCCCAAACCATTGGGGATTCTGTGAGTTATTCACCACGACACTGCTCTCACTTACGTCGGTGCCACCACCTGCCTGCGACAGCAAAACAGCCATAAAAGCACCAATTTTAACACACCAGACTTGTTACAGTGGGAAAAACACTCCAATGAGACAGCAGAGATGATGAGCAGCACTGGCCAAGCTTAACAGGCAAACAGAAGTATTATGGGGGAAGGTTCCAGTGGAAGGTTCAGCTTCTAGTTTTCTCTTGAGAAAGGGAAAAGCAGAGTCTGTGGGGGGATTGGGTGTGAGACTGGCAGTGGTCTGTTGCCCTTTTTTTGGGCTCCTTCCTCACTTTTCCCCCAGGAAGCAGAGCCCCTTTTTTCCCAGGCAGCACCACCAGCCTCCCCAGCAGAAGCTGCTGCTCCCAGCAGGTTGACCTCCCCATTCAGAGGGATCTGCAGGGAATGCTGGAATCATCAATCTCATCCCCTCTGTCCCAGGAAAAGCCGGCAATCCATAGCTGTCAACACCCGTGTCCTCAGCAGCTGCCTCCTTCACCTGTGCCTGCAGCTAATTGATATTTAAGCTCTTCCTCTCCTTGAAATGAACATTTTAATCCCAGAAATATGAATATTATCTGTTAGTGGGGGTTTTTTTGGTGGTTCTTTTTTTTTAAATTCTTCATCATAACAACTCTGGCCCTGATTCAACAATGCACTTAAGCATGTGCTTAGTTTTAAGTAGATGAATAGACCTGTTGAAAAAATGCTCCAGTTAAGCATAAAATTGATAATGTGCTCCAGTGTTTTGGATTAGGGTTTAATTGCAGGAAAAGTTTAAAGCCATATTGTATAACACTTGAAGATCCACCCATAAGCAAGTTATGCTTTCCTTTAAAAAAAAAAAAAAAGCTATAGTAATGCTCCCTGCAAGAACCAAAGTACACTGTTAAAGATCCCTAAGATGAAACCAATATATATCTTGCAACATAATAATTGTAAAAAAAGGATCTGTGATTTTTATGCTAATGTTTGCTGTCACACACCAGAGTTGTTTGGGTTTTTTTTCACAGTCTCTGTAACTCAGATTACATATTTACCTTAGGAAGACCAGTGCAGTCTGAGGTCTTTTTGGCTAACTTGTTCTGTTTTCAAATCCCAAACACGGCAATTAATACAATCACAATTCCAGGCCACACATGTCAGCATCTCTTACATGCTTCACAGTAGACTTTTCTTACTTTTTTTAACTGGTAAATCGTAATTCCTGTATCACTATCTCCCCCATCTACATGGAACAAGAAAAGCCTATATTAGTTTTATTGTGAAATATCCCAACTCAACATTTTAAATGGCAAGAGAGCGAGCATGAACACGGAATATACACATCTTTCTCCCCTCTTTATGAAGGTGTCCACCAGGATAAATTCAGCACAAAATGAGGTTTGTCCTGGCCTGAGGACCCATGTAGTCTCAATGCCCACCACAGGGAATTTCACTTGTCCCTGTGAAATGAGACGTCTCGCAGAAATCTTCCGCCAAATCTGGAAGTCTGAAGTGCTTTCTTTAGCATATTAGTGATATATGCTGCATAATGAGACAAGCCCAGAGATGTGCAGGATGCTGATGCCTTTGCAGGGAAGGGAACAGACAGGAAGGGGAATCCATAATGAGGATCAGGGATAAATACAAACTGTTGACAACAAAGAGCGAACTTTGGCACCAGCATGAATAAATATGAATTGGTCATGAAACACGGAGCATATGACTGAAATCTGAGCACAAGGGGGACTGTGAAGTTCTGAAGCTGAGCAAGATGATTGGTATTCAGATCCAGCCTGCAGCTGCCTTAAAGCCACCGAGTTCTGTGTCTCATTCCTGAGCGAGGCTCATCCTCTGTGCCAGCTACAGCAAAATATTTATGGGGTAGTTGATAGGAAAAGCACACAGCAAGAGGAAGGGATAAAAAGGCCAGAAGACATTTCTCTCTGCAGCTGTCAGTAGGAGGCTGCACACATAAAAACCAAAAAAAAAACCCAACTTGCTCCAAGAAGTTTTTGCAGTGCTTTTTCCCCCCAAGAGACATGGACACAATGATACCTATTCAGTATCCCAAGCCTCTGAAAAACAGAGAATTATACTTCTCTGCCTCTGTGTGCAGTTCTCTGTTCACATATATTGTCCAACAGCAAACGAGACAGAGAGGGAATATAGTTTCTGTAACAAAACAGAATTGTGTCTGTTGGGACCCTTGACGTGTTAGAAATACCAAACTTTTATTCATATCATCGATGTCCTGAGACTTCTCAAAAGATAAAGAAAAATATTTTATCAGGCTGAATCAATACTGGACTTTCTCACCAAACACTGCAGCGCTTTACTCCTACAGGGTTGCCTCAGAGCATCACATAAATCAATTTTTTTATTATTAATTACAAGATTTTCCCCTGCAGTTCTAGTGGGAACAGTGTTCATATATTGATCTCTCCTAAGGCAGTTCCAGCACTAATCTAACCATCCTATTTTGCCACCTTTGCAAAGTTCCCACAAGTTATTAAAAATCCCATTTCTACTCATGTGCTGTGCCCCCAAACTCTTTGATTTCTCACCTGTTTTACTTTTCAGATGGGAGACATCCAACTAGTGCTGGTTTTCCTTTATTTGTACCAGACCAAGCCAGGCAGGGCACTACGAACACTGCCCAGGGTAAGAGAGAAGCAACCTACAAGATTTGACAGCCAGAGCTACAGAATTTTTTAAGCATACATCAAATAAAAGATATTGACAATAAGACTGCAAAGCAACCTCACCCATTGACTATTTTAAAATTCAAGCAGGTATAATGCTTTTCCCTCCAAAACCAGATTGCATGGGAGCAAAGATAACATTGTGTAGACATCATTTGGATTAAAAAAAAAAAAATATCCCAATAGGATGTTTCAATACATTTTTCCTTGATGATTTTTGTCTCTTTTGAACTGCAGATACCAGACGTGATACTATCAGTATCTTCCCTAGATGATGACAAAATGACAAGCTAGTGCAGTCAGAAAGCAAGGAAGAAGAGATCCCTTTATTTTTTGCTCAGGAAGAAGTCAAAAATAGTTTTGATAAACACACATGGTTGGTGCAGATGAATATTGTCTCTGACCCTGCACTGGGTGCCAGGGCAAAGCACAGTCACAGCAGAGCAAGAGCCCTCTTGACAGAGGGTAAAATCAGAGGGTTTGGACAAAGGGAAGCACAATAAATTCGAGTGACACCATTAGTCACAGCCTCGTATTTCATTAATGTTGTGGCCTGCATGACTGAGTAATTTTCATGCAAATAGGAAGGACTAACATCTTAATTTCATCCTGAATAAAGTTATTGATTTATCTTGCACTGGTGTCCTTCCACCATCCTCTGCAATGAACTGTAGTCGTGGTGGTGTGGAAAAGCAACTGCAGTACTGGTGGAACCACATGACATGGAACATCATCTCATCTGGTTTAGGGGTATCAAAGTACACTGGGCAACATTCATGAGTGCTAACCCTGAAAGCAACAAGGGACATTCAACATAACTGCAAAAAGCCAAGACATTTAGATGTAGTTCCCTGCACTGCAATCAAGAGACTTACACTGCTCCATCACTTCAACAATATTATACAAAAGATCATTCAAATTTCTGCTTATCCCTCTGAACCCAAATGGATTTAATACATACCAGAGCATAGTTGTGTCTGGCAATGGGTGGGAGATTTGAGAATAGCTACCTTTTAATGCTGTGGTTTGATGAGCGAACAGATCTTCATCTTTGTGTACAAAACAAACTCTATTAGTGCAGCAAATCCTGTTCAAAATTGTTTGCTTGTCTTTGGGACTTGTGGGTGACTTCAAAATTTCAAGGCAGGATGGCTTTTGGTGTGTGATGCAAACTGCAAACTTCTCTTCAGCAGCTTTTCTGCAGCTAAGTGACATAACTACAGAAAACAAGCAAACACAGAAAACCCCACCACAACAATTTCTGCTACATAAGCATTCTCAGTAAACATTCAGGAAGGTCTAACTCACTTTTTACCTCTGCCAATTCCTGACTTGAAGTCAAAGGGTACATATTTGAAAGATGAATGCCTTGAGTTGAGGGTGTTTTTATGAAGCTGCAGATGCAATAATGGGATGAGTTTTCCATACCTAACTGCAGTGATATTAAGATGCCTGATTGAAAATGGGAAACTGCATGAAATGAAGAAAGACTGATGGGCATCTGTTTTGAGGGGGATTTCTCTTTTGCTGTAAATAGTTTGCCATGGACATGCAACTGCAACTTCAATTCTTCTCCCATCTTTGGCTCTTCCACTTGTTTAGCTTTCATAGTTAAAAAATCAGCTTTAGTTGCAACAATTTTTGGGGCCAGCATGGCAAGACCTCACCAAGAAGGAAGATGGATCTGTGGCAGCTAAACAAGTTCTTATTCTCTCCTCTATACTGTGCCTTCCCTCACAGATTTATTGCTGTACTGATACTGCACAGCAACTACACAAAAGTGAGAGCTTCCAGCATAAAGAAATGACATATTTTCTTATATTTTGTTTTCTGGTAACTAAAAAACAAGTAGGAACATATTTTATAATTTTTCTCCAACTACTGGGAAAGGAGCATCAATAGTAAGGTAACAAATTTTTTTATGTAAAGAATATGAACAATTGAGAAATCTACACTGACTTAAGATGGTATCTTTCTATAAAATCACTTTGTAGGATAGGTAATAAAACACAGGTTTGAATTCAAAAAGGCATAATTTTTCTGTATTACATGAAGCAAAGAAAACATCAAAATCCAAAATAGCCTTACCTGTTCATAAGGAAATTCATGCCTTATGCTACCATTTAACATTTTAAAATGTAGAGTGAGTTAAAATAAAAAAACCCACAATTTAAAGAGGACAGTAGGATTTCTCTCATCCTTTTCTTTCCTGTGTTGTGGTCTACACCTCTGTTTGTGCATCTCAATTCAAGACCAAATCTGGCAAACCTTTACTCCCAGGTGTAATACTTACTAAACCAAGGAGCTGCACTGGAATCTGAGGAGAATTGTTAAGGAAAAGGGTATCCCAGGAGACCACTTTAGACTGAAGAATGCAGACAGGGTGTTGGGAGGGCACTACACAGTGAATACAAAAAGAGTCTGATGTTTTTGTTGGTTCTGTAGAGTCTTCCCAAGCAGCAGTGATGCATTTTATGGACTAAGAAAGGCAAATCCAATCCTACCTCAAAATGCATCAGCCTGCCCCAGAAATCCCTACGTGTTCAACAGCAAAACACAAATGGCCAATATTATTGTTTCCCCTGTAGACAAACTCTTCAATGCAGTCTGCTACTTGTTCAACTGCATTACAGTAGTTCTTTAAATCAACACCACCACGTTTACCCATAAATAAACAGGGATATTCTCATGGAATACTACAACAGAGACTTCATGAGCAACCAGTGTCTTGCAGCACCCATCTCAGATGGATGTGAAAACACACGGGTTTTATTTTCCAGGGTTCACCTTCTCCCACAAACCCAGGCTGACCAAAGCAGCACAAGGGCAGGGAAACACCAGGTTTCAGTAAAACACCTGCCATGGTAACTCTGCAGCAAGAACTGCTTCTGCTGACCTTTCAGGGGACTACAGCCTGTATAAAACATTGGTCTGTTCACACATGGTGGTGTTTCCAAGCAGCTGGGCACTGCTCTCCACCACACAGGTCATCTCAGCAGCGCATCTTCCATTACATTCATTGCTCACTGTGGTATTTAATGAACTGGTGGCGGGGTGGGAACACATTGTAAGTGGAGACACAACTAAAACAAAGAGCCAGAAGGGCTGCAGGGGGACTGTGTGGTGCCACAGAGAGGGGTGCGGAGGGTGCTGTGGGGCACTCAGGGGCTCCCCATCCCCATTTCCAGCTGCAGGGCCAGCACTGGGAGCTGCTGGGAGCACTCAGGGCTGCCCAGGCAGCACCAGGCACATGTTACACCCACACCACTGTCCCCTGTGCCAAAAACACACAGAGCCCTGCACAGGGGTGTGGGGGAACAGAGGCTCCCTGTGCTTTAATAGCCTGCAGGAAAAACAGGCAAGTAAATGACACAAGTCGCAGCATTGGTGTAATGTAATTACCCACTTCAAAATAATGAAAAAAGCACCTCCCACAAGGGAGTTTCTTCCCTTTCTTTCCTTTTTTTTAATTTTTCATTTTCACATAAATACATTACTTTATATCCCTTTCATTCTTCCCATCAGTTATTTTAAAGGCTACAGATGATTCTGCTGTAAAACAAAATGAAAATATGGGTATTTTACACAGAGAAGCCAGTTTAAAAATGCAGAGCCCTACGCCTTGAGCCTCTAAAAACACTCTTAGAAATCAACCAATTCAATGCTTTTCATGTCAATCATATTCAGAGGTCTCCAATGACTCTGAATTTTATGAGCTGTCACTCATTCCAATCCCAGAGGTACACCTACTAAATAGAAGCTTAATGACCCTAGAAAGTATGGTTGAATATTTCTACACTACAAAAATGTAAATTTAAAGCACACCAGTAATTGAAATTAAATAAGGGGAAAAAAAACCCACTGGCAATTTCTCCTTAAATAACATTTTCATGTTGGATATGGGCAGTCTTTGTTCATACCATAATACATATTTTGGTCTCAGAAGGCTGAAAATTATGTTCAAAAACATCTGCAAAAATTAAGTGGCATCACCTTGAGACAATGAAGATTATAGTGTAAATCCTTATAATACATAATGTCACCTGATTAATTGTATTTCAACTCTTATGATAAACCAGAAAAATTTCTGTTGTCAGTCAAACTTGACTCACCAACTGGCCATACTTTTCACTTGGAATTTAAGTTGCATTTTCCCTTTACATTAAAGGCAGGGATAATCTGCAAGATTATCTGCCCCAACATTCAGTGTGTAGCTGAGCTGCTTCACTGATGGAAAGTCACCACTAGTAAGCCAAGTTAAATCACAGATATTGATTCTTTTTTTCTCTCCAAGGGACTCATACAGTGAAGAAATGAAATATTAATTATGCTTTGTAGGGCGATGATCAAAGAAATAAAACAGTCCATCAGAAAAGCAGAGGGAATGAATGGCTGTATCTACTGTGTTAATGACAGTAATTTAATTGGGTATCAGGTGTATAACACTGTGAAGAACTTATGATAGAACTACTGGGTTGGCTTGGAAGGGACCTTACAGGTTATTTAGTCCAACACCCTGCCATGAGGATTATGTCTCCATTTGCCATGAGTAGCACTGGAAGTGCTAGAAATTAAGCTGAGATATGTTACCTCCTCGTCTCGTTGTTCTAGCTGCTTTTAAAGTTCATTTGCAGGTCTCAGTCCAGAGGATTCAGCTGATACCCATTAACATACTTGTCCACATCACTGATTTGCATAAGACAATGCATCAGATCAAGCGAGGAAGTAAAAATAAAACATTTACCCTTTGTTTTATTTTTAAGTCAAAATGTCCCAAGTTACCAACATGGCAACTGTAAAAATCAAATGCAGACTGACCTGAATATTGTTAACACTTGCATTTCACCTTTTAAGGTCCACAATACTCATCTTCTGACAAAAAAGGATAAAATACTATCATGAACCATCACTGTTATATTGCTCTTAATACTTTACATATAAAGACATTGTTAGGAAGTGCACAAAGCTATTTTAAATTTTTATACACTCATAAACGTTATTATGAAACTGAGAAATAATCTACTTTGGAAGAGTTTTCAGCTAACAAAACCTATGAGAAAAGGAGGTATCAATGATGACAAAACCAGAGCTACAGCAGGGATATGGTTCCTCACATTGATGGAAGTGCATTCCCTAATGCTGATGGACAAGATATTAATGCCTGACAAGTGGAAGAGCTGGAGCTATGAAGAGTCACTTCCCAGCACAAACAGAAGAGGAAATTAAAATTTCTTGACTACTGAAACGTGTAATAGAAAGTACAGACCAAGAATAAAAGCAAGCAATATCTAGAAGTCAACTATGTTGACTATATATACAAGTGCATTTTGCAGTCTGGGTTCATTCTTAAATATTATAGACAGCCTTATTATTAATTATTAATTATACTTATTATGATACCTATTAATGAAAGCCTATCGTATAACAAATATACCAGATTAGTACAACTTTTATTGCTTTTTTGATAATGTTAGACTGGGCTGAGTCCTACTGATTTCCTGAGATGTTAATTTTATTCTTCTTCATTTGGCTTTTCTTACACTCTTCCTCCTCCCTAACCTAAATCAGACCTTTGTGTGGAATATGGCATAAAAAGAGAAAATTCAGAGAAAAAAATCACTCCTTTTCAGATTTTGTGTGGCTCTTGTAATAGAATTTCATACAACATGAATTGAGTGGGCACAGGCTTTGTCCTTTAGTCTCACTTCTCAGTCTTCTTCCTTCAATACAGAAAGAAAACAAAACAATATTTGGGGTGTACTTTACCCTTTGTATGGACTAGGAAAGCACGTTCTTCTAAACTTTTGAACATGGCTCTGAGGAATTACCCAGACAAGGCTTAAGGGAAAAGTGACATTTTTGTGGAGACCTCACTGATACCACCACAAAGAATAACAATACCTGAGAGTAAACATAGTCCTTGTCTTTTAGTGTATGCCTGCTAAGATGTGTTTTTCTCAGGGTACTGTATTTGTATCATAAAACTTCGAAACTTAAAAACAGTCTGCATCTTTACAATTTGTGTCTTTCCTGGACAGCATCAAAGCAATTGTCATAAGAGCACGTTCTAAGCTTGCCTGAATTCAGAAATATGAATCAAACAGCACCTTCAGGTCCTTGTTAAGCAATTCCTGACCCAAACTCTTCAATTTCCTTGCTAATGCTTTGAGTTTTAAAAATTTGCAATTAATTAATTTCCCAACATTGTTCTCTGCAAGTACTCTTTCAAAAAACCCAAAGATAGAAGAATAATTTTCCTCACCAAAACTGCAATCCAATCACTGCTGGCACAACACCTTGGGACAGCAAATCCTATTTATAATACCCATCAGTAGCCCAATATCATCAGGTATTCAAATATATGCCTTCAGCTACAGCATTTCCCTAAAGCATTCAGTACTTTTAAAGACCCAGTTTTTGTGGCAGTGCTTTAAAGAATGTTCCTTCTACTCAATTAAGAGAACCACTTCATTCCCTAAAGGTATCAGATGTTACCTGTCGGGAGCAGGAGACAAGAACTGAGCCTTGTTTCACAGAAGGAATACTAAAAACACCAGACAAAATCAGTGTCACTGCAGTGAGCTGATGAAATACGGCGTTTGGGAGGCAGGGCTTTGGTTAAAAGCTGCTGGCTAAGGTTTAATCCAGGAAACAGCAAAACCAACACAAACACACACACACAAAAAAAAAAAAAAAAAAAAAAAAAAAAAAAAACGAAAAAAAA
>JAWWEW010000088.1:8729052-8742952 GCA_035583185.1 Anabacerthia variegaticeps | reverse complement strand
ATAATTAGCTGTTAATATACAAGCCAACAAATCTAAAAAAACTAAAACAAAGCACCTTCCCATATGGAGGACACAGATTACAGGTTTTGGTGCTTGCATTCCCTGCTCTTCAAGCAAAGCAGTTTGGCATGAGCCACAACCAGCCTGGCCCTCTTGCAGCTTGTACCTGGTGTAAGTGAATAAAACAAAATTGTTCCTTTTTCATTTTCTCACTGCCCTGTGGACCCTCATCATGTTAAATTTTTTGCCTCCAACTCTAAAATGTGCAAGAAGGAAAAAGGGAAATGAACCCCTTCCTTTTATCCCTTGCTCCCTGCATCCCTCTTGTACAAAGCGTGCCCTATTAAAGCCATGAAAGAGTCAGGTCCTCTTTCTCCTCAGAGCAGCAAGTTTTGTAATTTGCCTGCAGGCAGAATAGGAACAAGCAGCTCTTCAAGGTTTTTATGGCCTGAAGAATTCTTGTAACAGCAAAATTGTTTTGGAAGAAAATTTCTTAACTCCTGCAGGAGAGAGCAAAGATGTTCCAGATGATCTGTAAATGTATGCTGATTTCTTTTTTCCACTCTGAATTTGCTCTACTCTACCTTTTTGGGACTTTCTCTACATTAAAAACAGAGTATTTCTAATAATGGATACCACTGCAGAATGTGTGTGTAGTGGCTGAAAACAACCACAAGCACATTTCTCGGAGCATGTAAGACTTTATAGTTATTTCTGTCCAAAATGAGGCCTACAGGAGTGAAGAAAACCTACAGAGATACTTTGCACCACAAATTTTCTATTCAAGATGTTTATGGTGCTGCAGATGTTAGAGGTTTATTCCTTTCCTTAAATGCTGACTGAACACAGCAAACTCTTCCCCTGGGAGTTTGCGAGCCAAGGCACACACAAGCATCCCAGAAAACATCTCACTGCATCCACAGGAACAAAATACCACTCAAAATCTGGACTTCAGGGGCTGACAGACCTCACGCTTTGCTGGTCCCGACCAGGATTCTGGCACCTCAGTGGAACAGGCACAGGGACAAGAGGCAATTTATGAAGAAGCTTTCAGCGCAACAGCATCAGCTCCGGGTCAGACCCTGCTATTTTATGTCCCCCACCTGAGGAGAGGGCAGGGAGATGAAAGGGGGGTAATCAGGCACAGTAAAAGCTCTTGGCTGGCAGGGATGGGGCAGGATCACTGTGGCAGGAAGCAACAACAACATGAGCCATTGTACCCCAAACCTGTCCCGACAAAGGCGGCTCTGTCGCTCTGTTTACTTTTCCCAGTTCGTCTTGCCTTGTGCCTTTGATAAATTGTCAGGACTGGTTCCTCCAAGGGCTATATTCCCCCCAAAAAACCTCTCCCTGCCAGCCTCACATATGGTACAGTTTCTTGTGCTTCAGAAGCCTGCAGTTCTCATAAGAGCTCTTCATGTTTTCCATAATAACTTAAATGCTTTTCGCATTATTTCTCCAGCTGTGCTGTGTACAGGCTGAGCAGCACTACAAACCCTGCCCTATAGCATTACTTACTTTTAGCTGGTGCTGCAGTCCTGTGGGTTAGGCTGCAGAAATATTAAAAAATGCAGATCAGATAGCTGAATGCCAAATATAGTACCAGTCTATGCACAGAACAGATAACTTTACTAATGTTGCCCAGGCCCTGGAATAAAGTAAAGTTTAAATCAGATTGCTTTGGCTCCAAACAACAAGAAAAAAGCTCAAGTTTCTCAGCTCCAGAGAAGTTTTTTCTTAAAAGCTGATCAGGCTGAACTACCTCCCAGAAATTAACACTATCAGCAGCTTATGGAGCAGGACATGCACTGGATAAAATAACATTTTTCAAAGGTCTTTGAAACCGTCAGGACTTTTCTGCTTCTGAAACACTCAGGAAGAGAAACAGGACAGCAATTCCTCAGGTGCTCTGGGGGCATCCCCAGGGTCTGGGTTTGTCTCCTCTGGAGCTGGGGAGGCCTGGAGCACAAAAAGGGGTGATTGTGGAGTAAGAGTGTAATTCTAGGACTTGTGCAATACCACTTCTCTTTAGATTCACTTATTAAACTAATAGCTTATTTTGCAATAATTTGGCTGTGTAATCAAGCTTATAGCAAGGTCTAGAATACAAGAGTTGTTAAACACCAGGGTGACTAAGCCGTCCACTTGCAAAAGCCAGACAAAAAGGGGATAAAATGCATGTCTGAGGACGGGAAATGTCTCACACTGGGAGCACAGAGTGGCCTTTTTCTGAAGAATGATTAGTGCTCTGCAGCTGCCCTGACCTCATTATATTCACTCTGCTGAAATTCAAACTTCCTATTCCGACGCTGTCTAAGGAAGGTGAAGGAAAAGGTTTTTTAGACTTTCCAGTCATGGATGATTACAAACTTCCTTCCACTGATAGCATAGGGGAGATACACGACCAAACAGCATTTCTGCTCTCCAAAACCTCCCTCCTAGGAAGGCAGCTCTTGGCAAGCAGGTTTAATGTTGAATAATTCCACCTGCCCATTTTCACTCGCCATCAGATCTGAGCTCCAGCAGCCACAGCTCAAATTGAGAAATCACCTCTGGCAAGCCTGAAGCAGATTAGTGATAAATTGCTTCTCCTCCTATTAAGCAATTTTCAGCACTTTATTCTGGTCAATTCAGCAGGTGACCATTCTCCCCAGGAAGGCACTGGGACATGAGGGAGTGAAGATGAAAGATGAAAGATGATTTATCTTTATCTCCACAGATAAATGTGGTGCACTTTTAATTCATTAAGATCCTCATCTAACTCCTCCAAAAAACAACAGACGGGTCACAATATCTCATAGAGCTTTTTTTTAATGGCAATTACAGTGGGTTACTAGTAAATACAAATTCAAAAATAATCCTCATTTGAGAACTCAGTACTTCCTCACAGCTGCACTGCAAGTACTGTTTGCCTGTCATCAGCATTTTTTGAGCATTTCTTTTATTACTATGCTTTCACTAACCTAAAGCAGCAAAGGAAATGGTCATGCCCAGTTTAGTTCAGACTGGTGGATCCAGTGGGGCATCACATGGGTGCTGATTTCTTCAGCACACACCAGCTCAAGGTATCACATCCCAGCCTCCTGTTCCGGAGGCTGCTAAAACTGTTCCATTTCACACCAAAAATGCAGCCTATGTTTTAATGCTCTGCCATGAAAACCTTTCCCTTGCAAAGGAGACACATTCCCTTCCAAAGCAAGGGTGGCCCCTGGAAAGGTGAGTTTTCTCAGCAGTGGCTTCTTGTCTTCCCTTGTTTCCATCTACCTGAGTGGATGTGATGGGCTAAATTCCAAATCAGGACGCAGTTATGTTGTTGCCACTGCCTTTTGGGTTGATTTTAAGCTTTTGCAGACTGCCTCTTTATGAAGTTATCCTCTGACGAAAGCCCTAATCGCTCCTGTGACCACAGGAAGAGAGATCAGTAATCCTATTTTCCATCCTAACTCTTTCGTGCTGGCAAACAAAATGATTTTTTTGTTTCTCACACAAAAAAACTCCATGCTCTGCAAAAGAAACACTGATGAAATTCTGCTTAGATTATGCCCAGGGAAGCGGTGACATTTGGACAGGGTGATAGGGTGTCTGTGCAGGGCCAGGAGCTGGACTGATGATCCTTGTGAGCCCCTTCCAACTCAGGATATTCTGTGATTCAGGACCAAAAAATATCTTTACCAAAAGCCTGAGGGTTATCTAAGAGCTGCAATCTCAAGATTTTGGTTGGATGCTCCCCTACACAGAAAAAAATCACCTGTCCAAGTAAGTCCTGTGAAATTTGTACTAAGAAATTTAAGTTTCAACCCACAAAAGTCAAAATCTAGCAGCTTACTGCAGCTCCATGTAGTTATGGCACTGCCCAGCCTAAGAGCTGCCTTCTGAAATAACAGAGAATTCAGTCTGACTGAATTAGTGTTTTTAAGCTCCCCCTCTCTCTGACTGAACTCTCAGAAAGCCATACACACAATGACATGGTGTGAATAAAAACCCAGGAAATTGGAAGCCCTAAGGAAGGATTCCAGCAGGTGAGCCCACTGCAGGAGCTCAGTGTGCACCTGACTGATGAGGGTATAAACAAATCATTCAAAGGCTAAAAGCGGGTCCTCCTCCAAATGATTTTTACAACTGATGAGACTAAGTGAGGAGGCTGGGTCCACAGATCAAGAAACATTTATTTTAGACTCACTAACTATCTAATCACACTATATTGATCATGTGTCTGTTAAAAATAATGTTCCCCCTAGTCTAAGTGATCCCCTTTCTACAGGCTGATGCTCTGGCTTAGAACTCTGTGAAGTACGTATTTTATTCAGATAATGAGTTGCATGTAATTTTTTCATGACTAAAACAGCAAATGGATGCATAACAAATCTTCAGTCCCTCTCTAGTTAGGGCTATTAAAGGCATGGAGTCATCTGTAAAATAGCTTTCCATCATGTAATATCATGAATAGTTGCATAGCATACTCAAATACATGGTACAATAAAGGCATCCTCAGTGCCTTTCAGGGAAATTATTTGTGTTTTCTGAATGCAAAGAGAAGTGTAAATTGCAAATGGTTAACCTTCTGAGCTGATTAATAAGTCCAGGGACCACATGCAATATTTATTACTCTACTCTCTGTATTCCAGAGGTAAATGCATAAAATACCCAAAACACAACAGCAATTGTCAGACTTGGCTTTGCAGACTATGTAGGAGACAACTCCATTGATAGGAAAGAGACTATAAATAAAAACAGGGGATAGATCTCATTGATCTAATGCCCTCTGAAAGCACAACTCATCTAGGTGTTTGAGAACATTTAGCTGCCTTGTTTGAACAGCAATGCACTTCTGTCAGTAATTTGAATTTTAAATTCTTGCATTAGCTTCAGGGAAAAGCAGTGGGTGTGCTCAGCGGGTTCGAGGTATGAGGAAGAAGAGATAAGCATTAAAATAGGAAAGCAAGGAAAAAGTGTCTATTTCAAAGTGTGCGCTGTTAATTAATAGGTTACGAGCCAAAAAAAGAAAGTGCATAAATATTCCAGTGATGGCTTCGCAGTTTAAAAATAAATTTAACTCAGAGTTAAAAATTACTCAGACAGACTTTTTTTCACTTGGAGAGATGAAGGGCTTGACTGGCCTAAGGGAAAGACACAGATGGAGTGGATTATTTCCCTACCGTTCATAGGATCATGGAATCATAGAATGGTTTAGTTTTGAAGACACCTTAAAACCCACCCATCCCACCCCCTGCCATGGGCAGGGACACCTCCCACCAGCCCAGGGTGCTCCAAGCCCCATCCAACCTGGCCTTGGACACTCCCAGGGATCCAGGGGCAGCCACAGCTTCTCTGCCCAACCTGGGCCAGGGCCTGCCCACCCTCACAGGGAACAATTCCTTCCCAATATCCCATCCAACCCTGCCCTCTGGCAGTGGGAAGTCATTCCCCCTTCCCCTGTCACTACAATTCCCCCTCCGGTCTCCTTGTAGCCCCTCCAGATACTGGAGGGTGCTGTGAGGTCTACCCAGAGCCATCTCTCCTCCAGGATGAACAGCCCCAACTTTCTGAGCCTGAGGTTGCCACTGACTCCTTAAATCAACTGGATCATGACTTGATCTGATAAGCAGGGAGAAGATAAGCCACAGCTCAGCTCAGCTCACTCCTCATCCCTTTGTGTCCTTCAACCAGAGAAAGCTCAGCCACCTGCCCACTGAGACCAGCATTGTCCATAGGACAGTCCACAGGTTAAACAGGATAGCCACCTGTATGAAACATGCAGGAGCAAGAAGGAATTTTGCTGGGAAGAAGAGGCTGGGCTAAGTTTTCCACTCTCCTCACAGCACCAGAAAACACAAAGCTGCACAAGGTGGACGCTGCTCAAGTTGTGACTTTGGGAAGGTCCCAGTGGGCAAAGGGTGGTGTGGTGGAACACTGAGATGTCCCTCTGAATGGGAAGGTATGACAGGGACTGGTGGGGGTAGAGAAGCAGTCAGGTCCAGCAACAAGGCATAACTTTAATTTTAGGAAAGCAGGAGGAAGCCATTGGTCTTTACACCTCCAACCTCCTGCCAGTTTACTTATTCCAGTCTCTAAACAGACCAAGAATTTCTCTGTGCCTTGTCTATATTCATGCATTGCTTATGCCTAATTAAGTTTTCTTCTGAAGTGCTTTTTAATAAAATTGAAGCTGCTGCTTAAGCCCTTGTCACACATCTGCGCCATCCTTGTGATGTCAGTTCATTTATAATTAAACACTGGAGAGCTTTATCATCTGTCAGTCATCATTCATCGAGGAGGTTGTCCTATTTATCCAATTAAACAGGTATTTATTGTCAACATATTAATTTTTTTCCCCTTGAATACTTGCCTGGTGCTGAAGCCCTGTATCAATTAATTAGTGTACAACAGTATCTGGTGCACCATTATTGTGAAATCAAGGAGTGTTAAAATAAAAAACAGGAGCTTTAGAGTTGGCATTGTTTAGGAATTCTCATGTAAGCTTTGTATAAAGATGGAATATGGAATTGCTATTGTATAGTTTAATTTGGTTCCTTTTCAAGTTAATATAAATTTTATTATAATTTATCTGGCAGCTTGGTTTTTGGCAGGAAAACTCATTTTGCTGAAAGATGAAGAAAAGTGAGAAAATAAATGTAGCACTGTATTGAAAACAAGGTAAAATATGGAAGGAGAGTGAAACAGTGTAAATTAAAACATTCCTGTTGCTGAGAAGAAAAAGAAGTCTAGGGAGGTGTCTTACTTGTGCATTTATAATAAAACTTTAATTTGTCAATTATATCCCAGTAATATCCTGTCTTGCAGCACAGATTCCTTCCTTGGATAACTGAAAATTAACTTTTCATGGTGCAAAACTGTCTTTGGGAATAAAACCCCACCAGAACAACACAAGAAAACAACAATCCACCTTTCTCTAAGTCTTGCAAATTAAACTCTGTTAATAGATCCATGATAAGAATTAACATGTTAATTATGTCAGTAAGAACTTGTTAAAGGCTGAGGACCCTGATTGTGTCCTGTCACTCTCCTGACCTTTGTTAATTTCCTCTGCTATACAGAGTCTCAAGTATGAAGAGTATCAGGCTATCAAGAAGATAGATGTTGTCATAGAAGGTGATAAATAATCTCTAATATTCATTTGGAATTCTGTAGTTCAGCTGTGTTTCAGCACAATGAAGATTTAATTCAATAACCTATAAATTACTTATTGAAAATTATTGAAAAAAATTTGAGAAAAATGGGAGGGAAAAGAAAAATAAAATAAAATGAAATCTCCAGATGAGCTTGCTCTACCAAGAGCCCACCTGGATACACAGGTGTCCCCTGCAGTACTCTTATGTCAGACAGGATCTACCTTACCTTGGGCCAGACCTCAACCTGGGGTGAGATGATTACCTCAATTAAACACCATTAATGGGGTAGATTTGATTCTAAAAGCTATTCCAGGATGCTACTGCCAAGGTTATGAGGTGCCTCAAGAAAAAAACCTGCAGCTGTGGATCTTATATTTCTGTTTCCATCAGCTAAACGTTTAAGTGAAATTGCTCAGAAAAACAATCTGATTTCTCTTTTCTTCCTCTTTTCTTCACATTTATTAAGGCAGTCACGTTTTGCTCTAGGGGACAATAGACACTGTGTTACATGAGACAAACTACTTTTGTAAGAACATACAATGGAAGAATAATATTTGGAGATGTCAGGTGATGGCAGGTTAACCTCCACACAGGTGCACCTTTATGCAGGCAGCATCAGGCTCTACCTCAGCTCATTTTCTAAATTCCGTGTCAAATTGGCTAAGTCCAACAACTGGAAAGTTTTCAAGATGAAAAGCTCTTGTCAACGTGACTCAGCCAAGAAATAAATGTAAAAGCAGGGAACTCAATTACATCTGGAATGCTGGTGCCCTGCTAAGGACAGGGATTTCAGGTGTGACAGAAATTTTAAGGTTAATGGGTTGGGAGCCCTGACTGAGACTCAGCTCTCTAATGCTCAGGTCAGTGCTTAAAATTAAATACTATGCTTTAATATCACTGAAGACAGGAATTCCTAGTGAAGAAGTGAAGATGTGGAATGAGAATATGAATAACCAGCTTAGATTCAAGATGATTCAAGCAATTTGAAAGGATATGCAAACTTACCTGGCCAACAGCATTCAAACCAGTGTACCACCTGTAACCCCAATAATGAACTTTACTAATACAAATCTCCCACAAATTAGCTTTTTCTTTCACTTGTATAATTCCCTATTGAGTAGAAATATGTATTTGGGTCAATGTACCATGAAACTCAAATGGTGCTCCAAAATAAATACATATCATCATACTCAATGTGGCCTGTCTACATGTGAGCTGGTTTTGCAAAGGGACCTCAGCAACAGAAAGGGTTAGAAATATAAAGAAATATGCTGCATATTTTTAGCTTTGCAAAGGAAGAACAGGTCCAGGCACAGGAGTCAGTGCAGAGCTGGGTGTGACATGCAAGAGACCATGAAAAAGAGGAGTGTCTGGCTAACACTGCCTTAGGGTAACATGAAACATTGAAATTTTTGGTGGTTTTTTTTTTTTTGTTGTTGTTGTTGTTTTTGTTTTTTTTTGTTTGTTTTTTTTTTTTTTGTGTTTCTTTTTTTTTGTTTTTAAATCTAGCCTAAGAAAAGGTTATCACAGCATCATGAGCATCTCAACCTTGCAAATAATTTCATTAAGAGAAACTGTGAATGGAGGGTGAATGGCAATATCCTGCACCAAGCCATCCTCAACAAACATCCTGGAGCATTCCTCATCCTGCCCTCAGGTGTGATGGCTGATTTGGTACTATTTGGAGCAGAAAAGGTATAGATGTATATCAGGCATGCAGAAGGCCACCCTTCTATACCTCTCAAGTGTTACACTGGGGAGGAGAAAGTTGGAAGACAAAGAGAAGACTGAGAAGTCTTTCTCACACAAAAGAGCAAATGAAGACTCATTTGGCAACACTACATCCCTCTAATACTCAATTCCACATCCCCACAACACCCCCAGATTCTACAATCCCATTCCTATTTGTTTCAGTGCCTTGACATGATTTTTCTAGGCCTCCTGCTGTATAGAGTAGGTAATACTTAATTTAGTATTAATTTAATTTAGCCTCATCAGCCACCACCTGGTCACAAACAGGACTAATTGGCCCCAGATTTGGGAAGGACTACAAGTGCCCCAGAGGGAAGTGGCACAAACTTGATGTATCTGCAGGAAGAATGTTTTGCTCTCCACTCCTTCTGCTTCCCTCCCTCACCATTATCACTGGTTTGGGGATACTGGTTTGGGCATTTTGCTTGTATCAGCTCTGGGATTGCTCTGAATAACAATGATAAAAGTTTATGGGGGTTTTGTGTCTTTTCAAAACTTTGAAGCTCACAAAGTATGGTGAAGCATTTAAGGAATCAACAGGGAACTAATTCATTGTATCCTGACAATATTTTATTTTAATTTTGAGATTTTCTGTTTGTGTCTTCAAATCTGTTTTTACTTGAAGTGAAACAATTGCTCAGGTTCTATCACTTTGAATTGTGTCAACACAACTGAGTATAATCTGATTTTTTTTTTTCACTTAGCATCTTTAGTCAATGCTGTAGCTACACAGATACACAAATAAAGGGAATTATTTATACCAAGATTTTCTTTCTTAACCTGGTGTTTCAGAACAGCCTGAGAGTTGTACAGCACCTGGACAGATAAATAATTCTGTATTTGTGACAAACATCAAATCCAGTGGGTTTACTATTTGTAGAAATGCTTTCTTATTTAGTGATATAAAGCTCAGCCAGCCTAAAGGACTGAGGACTTTTTTTATACAATATATCATTTTTCAGGATTGTTTAATAAAAGTAGAATTTTATTCAGGTAGTTTAATAGTTATCCAGGGAGCAAACCCAGAGAGACTAATGCAATAACACTCTGGATGGTTCACATCACCACTAGAAATGAAGTGACATGATTTATCATCACTTTACTGCAGTTTTACACTTGTGCAACTTTAAGGTTTAGCGAGTTGTGGCGGAACATTGAAGTGATGAATAATGTACCATTTTCCTCCCTGACCAAAAAATAACCCCTGTGAACATATTCTGTAGTGGTGCTTAGGAATCTGGGGAGTGGAGTGGGGGAGATCAAAATGTGAACTAAGTGCTGGTAAGAGTTTTATGCCTGTGGCCAAATAGTAATTCAGAAGATGGTAGTTTTAAATAGTATGTGGACAACTTCTTAATATGGAAGAAAAAAAGAATCTGTTTCTAAACTCTTGCTAAATTCAGTGAACACTCTCTGGGAATAGATATTCTGAAACATCACCCAAATTTCTTTCAACCTTTTGCTACAATTAGCACCTTTGTAAACAGATTATTTCCTCAAGTTAAATACCTTCTTTAGTCTATCTTTTCTAGATAAACACAAGGCCAGAGGCACCATTTTTTTTAATTTTACAGATAGGTCTCTTACTTTGATGTCAAATTCTCTTTCTGGTTTCTACATAAGTGGTATATAAAATATTTATTTCTACACTCTTGAATAATTAACAGCTTTTAAAGAAGTACATGAGAAATCTCATCTCCTTTAGAATGAAGCCTAGAATGAAACTTACCCTCCCCAAAACAATAGTGTTTACACCCACATTTGTCCCTTTTCCTCAGTTTTTGTTAGTGTTCATTCCAAAAGCAGAGAATGGAAAATTGATGTCAATGGTTAGACTACTGTCAGATTGTAATTCACATTAGTACTTTGATTAAAACAATTTTGAAAAGAGAACTTAATTTTGTTTCACTTCTGCTATTTAACATTGACTCTGTTGCTGATAGTTTTCTGCTATTGACCATTTTCCTTGGGTTTTATACCAAGCCCACTTATATGAGTTGATATGCAGTAAACAATCTGAAGAAAATACAAGCATGTAATTAATTTTCAAATTACTGGCTGTATGTATAAGCTTGAATGATGCAACAGCTACATGAAAATTGTTATGAATGGTTTGACAGATTAATAAAGTAAGGAATTATTTTAAGTGTTATTAAGTAATCAAGGAAGTGTATCAGCACTATTCTATTTAAACAAGGATCATACTAATCTAATTCTGTACCTCCTGCAGCTTCTAATAAGCTCGTTTTTATTTATGCTCAAGGAGATTGAAGGGTAGTTAAATTAATTTGAGAGAGACATGACTTGTGCAATTCTTTCTCTTATTCTACAAGTCTCTGGACTGATGTATAACTATGTGCTATATGGCCTCCCACAGATGGCAGAACCCATCAGAAAGGATCCTGATTAATGTCACGCTGAATTCTGACACAAGTTGACAGAAACAGATGAGTCCCTTCAACCGACCATGAAAGTGCATTTGCTCATTCCGTATGTATTAGTCACAGTGTATAAATTTATGAATATTTATCCATCCAGACCAGACTAGGGGATGCTCTAAGTGTTACTGGAAATTCATTGTCATGGGCTTCAAGTGCTTGATTTACTGCTTTGGGGAAGCATATATAAGTGGCAAATAGGAAAACAAATGCACAGCCAGTGCCTCTCACCACGGTCCCTCTCCTTTTTCTGCTCAGAAACATGTCCAGTGTCACCTCTCCCCCTTCCCTGTGCTCTGGACCTTTCCTTGCTCCTTCTCCAAGTCCTTTTGAGAGCTCGACTCACTTTGTGAGGCAGAAACGGCATTAAAACAAAATTCATTACAAACCTGCTCATTCGCGAGTCCTTTTCCCCTGTTTTTGCACTAGATTTCAAGAATTCTGGAAAAGAAAACATCCTGATACCTGTATTTCCTACAGTTTCAACAGCATCCCTATGCATCTCACACAGGACGTCTAGAAGGACAACCAAGTCTGATAACAATATCTCTCTCTGGCTTGTTGCAGATCTTCACAGTCAACAGTAATCAGGGAAATTAAGAAGATGAAGAAAAATAGACAGACTAGACACAGCCTTCACTGTTTGATGGCTGAAGCCTCTACTGTAAAAATAAGCTCCATGCATTCAGTTGTGTGGTTTTTAAACAAAAGTTAAGGCACTTATTTTAGCAAGAAGAAATTCCTGCTAAATCTAAATGGTAGATTTTTTGCCCTGCTTTGCTGAGCTGGGACATTTTTGGAAGGGAAAAAAGGGGTGATCCATTGGTAAAAAATTAAGTAAAGAAAAAGGACAAACACAAACAAAAATCAAAACACTCATGCAGTGAGTCTGAATTCTGAGAAGTGCACTGAACTGAGCAATCACCTCACTGGAGCAGGAGCATTTGCAGGAGCTTGTGAAATAATTTCCCAGATCCTGAGTTTTAGTGTATTTTTGTGCATGGGATTTTCTCCAGCTCGTTTCCTGGGGTCCATTATGATTTAAGGGATTACTGGTCTCCACAGATGGTTGTGCTATATGGAACACTCTGATTTAATCCAGTAAAGAAGACATGCTTCATGGCCAGTCTAAAGAACAATAAAAACAGATATTTAAGGCAGCTTTATCTCATTAATATAGCCAAGCTTTCATCTCATTCTCGTCCATGCTATCTTTGACATCAGGGCTGAGCTGGCAAGCACGGCTACTTAGGCTTTCCGTCAGTCTAATCTTAATTTCCTGCCAACAGTATAATCAAAATCTCAGGCATCTACACTACCTGCTTCTCTCTATTAAAAATAATGTGAAAATAATTCCGCCTGAAAAGCTGGTTTAGGAAATTGAGGTTTAATTGACACCATCAAGAGCCCTTTAGAGAAGTGTTGGTACAGAAAGTGCACGTTTGCTCCCGTACCCTAATCACAGGGATGCACATGGAATTTCAAATATTGCCTGCTTTGTTGTTTTTAATGCAATCTCCTTTTCTCAGCTTCCCACCCTTTCCCCTGAAAGACTGAAAATGCTGTAGCATGGCCTACTTCAAAAGCCAAACACTGTTCCAGCACTGCTGGTTAGCCCAACCACACATAATCTTTCCTCCTTCTTACTGTAATTTACTCCTGAGGAGAAATTCTTTGGCCTCCCACGTCAAGACACCCCAGCCAGGTTCAAGAAACTAATGCTCAGTGTGATAAATTAAACTTTACCAGCCCACAACCTACTTAAGAGAGGCTTAAAATACAAAGTTCAGGTCAAACATCATTCCAATTTAAACCCTTTGTTAGAAAGGCAAGGAGAAAACACCAAAAATTCAGCAGAAAGGTAATGGGAGAAGACATCTTTTCCATTTTTCAAGCTATTCTCTTGTAATCTCACAGCCACCAGCCTCATTGAAACCCATTACAGATGAATCACTGGAGACACATATCTCACCATATTTGTCACAGCAATAAACCCCTGCTCTAAAGAACATGCCCTGAGAAAACAGAGGGTACAGCCCTGTCAGTCTTACTGAGCAATAACTTCTCCATCAGCAGTCAATTATTGGGCTATTACCAGTGACAAAAACCAGTGAGATGTGCTACAAACTAGAGAGCCCAGAGACTTTCCTCAGGAGAAATTGCAGCCCTGGAGGTCAGCAGAAAATGTTCATTTTTTTCCTGCCCTGGGCTTTCAGCCTTCATATTTTCCCACCTTTCCCTGGGGAATTAGGAGAAATGATGGCCGTGGATACCAGTTCCTTGCACTTCCCATGGAAATAAATCACCCCTGCCCATGTGGATGGAACCCTAATTACCTACTGCTCAGTTAAGACAAAGACACTCCATGCACAACCAGCCACCAAGAGAAAAAAACCTGTACTTTGCTGTATTTGTTTCTACCTCAGTCATTACTTTTTTGCAAGTATTTTGGGTTTTGTATGATTTCTACAGGAGGGGAGGGGAGGGGAAGGGGAAAGGGGAAAGGCAAAGGGAAGGGGAAGGGGAAGGGGAAGGGGAAGGGGAAGGGGAAGGGGAAGGGGAAGGGGAAGGGGAAGGGGA
>JAWWEW010000088.1:8715783-8728207 GCA_035583185.1 Anabacerthia variegaticeps | reverse complement strand
AGGGGAAGGGGAAGGGGAAGGGGAAGGGGAAAGGGAAAGGGGAAGGGGAAAGGGAAGGATCCAAAAGCAGAAGAAAATGCTGAGCATGTATAAAACACAAAAAGGCTTTAATGCACTATTTAAATTCTTTTTGTTTGATACTCACATTAGAGTCTCATACAAACCTGACCAACCTCTTCTAAGAGATTTTTTAACTTGCTTACATTTCAGCCTGAATGAGTTAACCACCAAAACCTTTCTAAACACTGCATTCCATAAATTTATGATGGCAGGAGTGAGCTTATCCGTGCTGCACACAGACAGTGCACTGGCTCACCAACACACCAGTGACCACAGTGTCTGTCACACCAGACCCGTCCTCCCCTATTGTATTAAATAAATACACTCAACAAATAAAAAAGTGACATGTCAACATTGAGCTCTTAAATACATCCTTCTTTAAAAGGGGGTAACTGTGGTGTAAACTTTATATCCCCTCTGGAGCATGGAAGGTTATGGTATCCTTTTCAGTGGAGCCCAAATTTCACTTGGTTAAACGTTTACGAGAAGAATTAGTTGTTGTGTGAGACAGAAAAAAGCGATGCCTGTGTGTAACCCTCTGAGAATGCACAGCTCCAAGATAAATTTATGGTTTCTCCTACCTGAGTCACTGGTGGTGGCAAACCACACTTTAAATAAACGCTGCATTAGGATTTTAAAAATGTGGACCGCAAGCAATAAATTAAACGAATGCAGGGAGAGGATCCCCAGGGAGCTGCTGGCTCACCACAGGCTCTGAGTGCTTTTAAGGGGGTGGAAGGTTATCAAAAGAAAGACAAGTCCAGCTTATTACAGTATTGGGATAAAATGCTAAAAGATGCCTGTTGAAATAAGTTACATATTCCTACGAAGGCCCTAGGAACCTTTTGAAGGTACAGAAAGAGAGTATGAAAACTGAAAAAAAAAATAAAAAGAAAAATCACATTTATCATTAACAAGCAAAAACTATGCAGCAGCTCCTTCTACCCACAATTACACACATGACTAACTTTAATCAGGCCCTGAAGTCAAGAACAAACACCAAGTGTGAGGACCGTAACAATCGTGTTTAAAGTAAAAATTACATTCCCTGTTTGGCCTCTCTGATGGAGAAATTGGTGGCCATGCAGGTGGCACAAAACACCCCCTGGCAATTCCTGGGGCTTCCAAACACCCAGCCAGCAGTCTGGATATGGTTTTTTGATTTACTTGGATGCTGCTGAGAACCCCTAAAATATGTTAAAGCCTTTGGACTTTCTGAAAAAGCAGCATTTATGTGTAAAAAAAATTGAAATATTTTAATTACTGGTGGCAAAGAAGCAATCAGATTGACTGCATCTCAGTATTTCAGCAAAGCCAAATACATTGACCTAAGGGGGAAGAATCTCTTTCTTTCAATTTAAATGCAGGCCTGGTTCTGACAGTCACTCTGCTTTATCACTCAAGCAAAACATATTGAGCCAGCAAAGTCAAATTTGAAATTTAAAAAAAAAAAAATAGTAATGACTATGTCAAATGTACAAAACTAGACTTAATGAAACTTCAATTTTTGGTATGCAGAACAACTAATAAGTCAGAGTCATGATGTTTGGTGTGAACAGGCAATTTTCTATTAAAAAAAAGACAAGCAAACAATGCCTGCTATTTTTCAGTCAATTGAACTAAAAGTACTTCTTAACACTTGCTTCTCTAAATTATGAAACACTTCCTCTACAATAACATTTTTTGGCCTTCTCTAGTCTTCATCCCAGGAGAGTCCAGTATATTTGCATCCATAATAATGTTTTTCCTGTATTTAAGATGCCTTCCCCCAAACCACTTCTGCAATTGTATGTATATGTGCATTAAATAGTAGAGAAATTATGAATACTATTAAGCCACTGGAATGGATTATCCTTTGAAATACACAGAGCAACTCATAGAAATTATCCAGCAAAGCCTTCCTCCTAGGAAATCCATGTGTGAATAAGGACCATAAAATAAATCCTTTATTAGTAAAATATGACAGACAGAGGAAAAAAAAAGTTTTTCCTTTTCCTAACTCATTAAGTAAAACCAATTTTGTTAAAGCAAAGCAGAAAGACAGAACTTTTCCCTTGTGGAAAGAAAGTAAAAGTTGTAAGTTGCTCTAGAAAAGGAGGCTTTTGTTTCAGTCATAGAGACTCCAGCTCTGTTCCACTGTAGTCTTTGACCACAGATTGTGCTTCATTTTTAGAATTATACCAAAAAATTTGTCATCTTCAGCAGGTACTATCTACTCTCAAATAGGTTCAAATAGTTTTAAAGTGAAGATATTACAGAAACATCCAATTATTTACAGGATGCAAGCTGACAGGCCATACACTTAAGCCTCTGTATTGAATGCAAATTCTACATGGCTAATGGTGTCATTCATGCAGCCCCTGGAGAGATTTGGGTAATGCCTCAATAAGCATAATTTCTAACAGTGGATTGGGAACACTCTTAATAATTTCTCTCCTCCAATTATGAAATGCAAATTGTGAAAAGTAGAATTTGCATCTTAACTTGACTTATATATTATCTCTGCTTTGCACCTTAGGAAATTGCCACATATTAAGTTATAGCTAAGGCTTCACCAATACCATCACAGTTTACTGGAATCAGAATAATTTTATTTAACTTCCTCGCTCGATCATGTTTTTAACTCTAAGATCCATCCATCCTTTGTCACATTTTTAAAACCTGTAAATTAAGAGCCACAGCTCAACTGTTATTCACTATAAGTAACATCTGTCTGCCTAAAGAAGCATTTCCTTTCATTGAATATCACATTTGAAAAACAACCTGCTAGAGAGTGGATAAAGTTCAAAATCTTGGCAGTTCACTGACCAACTAATTACTCTAAATTTCTGATTTATCCTAAAGTACATCTTTATTTCAGCAAATAATTAAACAGTCAATTTAGAAACTTTGTTCCACAAATCCTAGTTCAGCTCTTTGCTGATCTCAAAGCTACCTTCACTAAACTTAAATTATCCAAAGCACATCACCAAATTTCATTAAAAATGTTGATTCAGCCTTTGAACAAATTGCCAAATACTAGATGTCTGTATGGATAAACACAATTCAGCTGCCTTTCCTGCCACTGCACCCACACACAAAGCATGAGAAAGGCAGCTCTCCTTTTGCTCTAATTTCTATGTCAAACAGATTTTTATTTGCATTCTTCTGACTATTCTTGGTCATATCTAAGAATATATTTTCATTCCAAGGGACTAGAGAATTGCCACATAACTAGCCTCAACGTCCATAAACCTAAAATATTTGCAGAAATAGAATGCTTTCATTTTTCATGACTCAGTATTTACTTTAGATGCTCTTAACTTCAAGATAAATGCCACTTTCTTAGCATACTTTAAAGTCTTATGAGAAATATGTAAAAGACATAATTTCTCCTATGTGATAACAATGACTGTGTTGAAAAACACTGTGTTTTCAAACAACAATCTGAATGGCAAGGAGAAAAGAAAAACTTGGATGCTTTCCTCTGGCAAAGAGGTATTTTTATTTCTGATTTGGGATCTTTTATCAATCAACCTATGATGCAGTAACAAAAGGCAGCATTAGGGTCCTGATGTTGGGTTTGTGACAGCCCTTCATTTGCCAGGAGAACATGAAATGATCACCAGTGGAAATTACAAATGGAAAATAATTCCAAATAACCTCTAACTGTTAAAGCAAGAACGGTGGGATATGATTTTGTGAGACTGCACCTTATTTATAAAGCATTTGCCTTAGTATTTACATTGGAGAATTGAGCCCTTCTGCAGGTCTGTGCAGGATTGCTCAGAAACAAGAGCTCGTTCGTGCATTTGCAAACCTGATCACAATCTGCCATCTGATCCTCCTGCCAAGCAGAAAGCCATGACACACTTCCAGGGGCTGCACATCTGCCCTGTTTGTGATGGAGCACTTCCAAAGGTGAAGGAATGCAGGGGCTGACTGTTGCCCAGCCTCCCTGCCGCCTCAGCAGGATGGGGTGGTTTGCTTGGGTTACTCATTTTGTGTCTTGCTCAATGACACAATACTGGAAAACATTTTGGGCAGGACCCCAACATCCTGTCAGCTTAAGATGAAGCCCTTTTTGCACCATGTAAGACCCACCATTTCATCAGCAGATTACTGGAGAGGCTTCCTAAAAAAAAGGAACATCTATATCTGCAAACCAGGTTACCATACTTATCCTACATCCCCCTGCTTTTGACAGGTTGAGGGGAAGTGAAAACTATTAGCCAAGCAAATTGACTGAAAACTTGATTAGCAGCTGGCAAAAGACTTAAAGATGAGGCTCAAAACCCTCAGGGATGGTGAGAAAAGTAATGAGAGAAGTGGAAATTGTTACTGTTCAGCTTTTGAAACCTCTTAGGTAAATGGGGAGGTTTTGTGTCTTCCCATCTAACCAAAGAACTACCATTGCCACACAGTGCAGAAAGGGGGACAGAGATAGAAGGGGTGTCCCATGTGGCTAGCCTTAAAACTAATCATATTAACTAATCATATTATAGCCCAGAAGAAGGGACACCCTTCAGACTCAGCTCTGACTCCATCTGTTATCATATTAGAAATGCTTCATACCAAAAACAGCATCTTGCTCTGGGTTTTTTTGTTTTTTCCTAATATTTGCCTTACTTCAAGGAAGTAAAACAAAAATATCAATATCTTCTTAGTCGTTCCCCTACACATGGGACTCAGACATTCACAGACACAGGATTACTCAGTCCAAGACCTCCGTGTACTCCCCTGCAACAATTTTCATCCATCGGTTTCTCTTCAACAATCAATACTAAAGAAAAAGTGAAATTGAATTTCAGGCAAACAGAGGCAGACTTTCAAAATTAAACTGACAACATACAAAGGGGAAATGGCATTTTCTGTTGCGATGTACTAGACTGCAAAAGAAAAGAAAAGCATAATCTGGCATTTTTCTACACCATTCTAAAAAAATGCAGTTTTTAACTAGTAAAGCAGGGGTGTATATTTAAACATTCCTAGCTGGCATCAAGCCACAACCTTCTACGTCAAAATATAATAACAGAAGATAATTCTCCTGATGATTTAAACAGAAATCTTTGCTAATCATGGGAAATGACTTTGTAATCTACTTGTGTCCATGTCTGTTTGGACAGTTTTTTATCCATGGAATATTACAGATAAAAACGGAAAATAAGTATTTTCAAATATAATTTGCCACGTATTTCAAAAAAATATCACCAAACATATTGTAGATAATTCTATGCATATATAAGCACCTTCCAGGTCATCTGGAAACATTTCCTGAATTTGAAATTGACATAAGAAGGAAAATACCTTTAAGTGTCACAAATTCTGACACCCTTGTGTTTACAGACGACTTTTCTTCTCTCCTGTGATTTTATTTTCAAAAGATTTGAAAACACTTCTGGTCTATTAAGCATGGCACTGTGAAATGTCCACTGACCAGCACCAGCCTCTCTGCTCAGCCAGAGTCAGGAACACAACAAACCCCACGACATCTCTAGGTACAGAGACATTGAAATTCATTAGAAAACCGCTTACTTTTCTCCATGTGGCTGTTCTGCCTCGTAAGCTGCCACCTTAGGCCCTGTCCCAGCAGGTTTTGGTGCCCTTTGCCTTCTCTTCCTTCTTGGAGCCGTGTCACCCACGTCTGGGCTCCCCAGGAGGGAGGAATCCCTTCTCTCCGGAGCTGCCAAAGGGAAAAAGGCACAAAGTTGAAAAGAACTTGAATAGGAAGTATTGCAAGACAATCCTTAAAATATTTTCCTTTTTTTTTTATTTCTTATTTTTATTAAAACCTCTGTACTGCTAAGATGGGCTCAGGTTTGGGAGCAGTCTGTGTCTGAACAGATGGCATAAAGGGACATTCAAAGAGACTAAATGTAAACTGGAAAGAAAAGCTTCCCCTGATGCTTCTTCGTAGTCAGTGGACAGTGAGATCAGCAACCCCAGCCAGGGTAACCTGTCTAGATTTTCACAACTCCTCTGCTGAGGCTCAGTAAAGTAGGCTCTGTGCACATTTATTTATCTGAGCTATGATTTCATACCTGGCTTATATTTAAATTACCACGTAAAATCATAAAATGTGCATTATCCACTCTTAAAACACAATCCTCTCTCTGCTTTGACAATTACCTACCTGAACCTCAAAGCTCAAGAAAACCAGATCCGTCCTTGAGCTAAAGCCCTCCCTAAAAAGCCCCTATTAATGCACTCAGAAGTTATGTAGGCATTGCTATTCCAGCTATCAACATCCTGTAGCATAGTTTCATTTGATATGTCTGCTTTAAAAATAAAATCCCTGATTACCTATAATTTTCAAGACACTGATATCCAAAAAGGCACAAATTTCAACTGAAATATATTAAATAATAATGTGGTGACTGAGGCTGATGCTATTATGGTAAACTCCCTGATTACTACTTTCTGTGCATTTTAGGGATATTTAATCTTGACATGGGTGAAAGATGCCATAATTTGAGATTCAATACAGAAAGCTTTTCACAGAAATAACGAGTCCTGTTTCCTCATTCCTTCCACATCTGCTGAAAAAGAAACAGGAAGATGATACACAAACCCACAAGTGGCATTTTCACTATTTCTCGAAAAAAATGTGCTCATGACCAAGAATACTGTTAAATTACAGCCACTTCTTACAATGAACCACATCCTTACCATTTAATAATATTAAATATTCACCAGCATGTACTATGGTGCATCACAGGCTTGCAGGTATTTGTAGGGTGGCAACAGGTATTAGCTGACGTATTTCCAAGGCACGAGCTTAATTAACAAGTTTCAAAGTCCAGTACAGAGAAGACAGATTCCCATAATCAGTGCTGAAAAGGGTAAAACTACAGCCTAATTCCTCACACTAAACTTTAACTGGATAGGGTTACTTTTCCAGTGCTAAATGTTGAAGATATGTTTACAAGTTACTATTTACCTGCAGGACATTGGGGGTACTATTTCTAACATTTACACAAACACCATTTTATACATTTTTACACCACTGCCTAAAGTTGGCCTCTTCATAATCAATACACATAAAACTGTTTACTGTCAACAATCCAACAAATTTGAACAATTTTACATTACAGTCCTTATCCTTCCTTTTTGCTGTTCTACTCCCACACTCTCTGCTTTGGCCAAGGAGAAGATCCAAAGGATAACCTCACATACAAAACCTGCATGATGGTGATGTTAAATAAAAAATGTCTCTGTTTTATTTGTGCACTATGCAGTGGTGACCATGGCCCCCATGCTCAGCATTGCTTTCTGTTTACACACAGAACAAAAACAATTTAAAAGAGAATTTTTCTCTGCTTTCTAAATAAGAATGTTTCTTTTAATAATAACAAGAAACAAGCCTTTTCAATCTTGCAACTAGCAGCAGACTGGCTCATAGGTGAGGGCTGATCACCACAGCCCTGGGGCTTTTTAATTTGTTTGTTTCCTTCTTTTAAGCCAAACTACCCCTTAGAAATATCAATGAAAAGGGGGAACACACTTGAAGCATCACCATAAGACTCATACACCCACTACTGCTGCCCAAAAATAATTCCCATTAAAGAATTCATTTGCAGTACTTTACTAAAAACCAGAGAAAGCTTCAGCAAAATATTATTCATTGCTCAACACAAAATCATTGGGAAAAATGAGAGACAGTCTTAGACACAGACCTAGTTTTTCATTCTGCAAATATTTTTTGTTTAAATTTCAGCACTACTTTAAGGAACTAAAGTTCCTTGACTCCTCAGGAAATTAAATTTCTTATTACTATTGTATCTTTGAGAAGATTAGTAGCAATTTGGATACAGAAAAGAGTACTATTTGATGAAAGCCAGTAGCTAAACCACCTAAACCAAACACTGATCAAGAAAAGAAAATGCTCCCAATAGATAACATACCTTCTGTAGGTGGATAACTTCAAGAAATAAGATTGAGAAGAGTGCAAGAAAGGGAACCATAGCTCAAGTACTAAAAGAATATTAGTGCTAAGATTGAAGACTTTAAATAAAAACTCCTGCTGTATTGTTGTTGTTGTTTTGAAGAGTGGTATTTGATGGGTAGAAGGAGCTTTCAAATAAGATAGGATATTCTAGAAAATAACTGAAAACTGAAAATAGACTCAGGATGAAATTAAATCAATACAGTGCTACAGTTCTTGAGGACCTGGAAACAGGAGATGCCTTTAATACAGCAAAATGCCAGGACTCATTCTCAAGGCATTTCCTAATATACCATCATAATGTCTGAAACAATGGGCATGTGAAGTGAATTTCTGTAGCCTAGTTAAAGATAGGCAGTCCAGTTAGATTTTAAAATACTTCTGTATTATTTTATTTTGGTGTACAGGAGTCAAATGTTTTAAAAAAACACGTTCCAATTCATATTCACTTTTCAGTATGGAAAAAAACCAAACCCAAAGGACCCTGTGCACCTTCATTCTCTGTGTATCACCAGCTGTAATGAAAATTCTACAGCTGTGACTTGTCTAAGTATTAATCACTGAGAAAACAGGATCCAGCTTCTCTCAGTACAGCAACAAAGGACTAAAAGCAGCACTATAAACTAAGTTTTGTCATAAAAAAAAAGTATAGAGGAAGAAAAGCAAGCAAAACAAGTAAGAAGGCTTCCAAATTCCAGCAATCTGATTGCCTGCAATGACCCAGCTTCACACAGACAGAATACACATCCTGCATGTCCAAATTATGGAAGGTGTGTACCATCAGCATGGAAAAAAGCTGCAAGTCATGAGATTTTACCCACACGAAACACAGTCACAGGCACAACTTCTCTTCACTCTGCTATCACATATTTGAGATAGAACAAAGGATCAAATGGATTCAAGGAACATTCACATTTTTGGTACATACCACCAAGTGAAACATATTTAGCTTGGCTCACAGCGAAGAATGTGCAGCTATATAAAACAGAAAACAAACCTCGCTTATCACTGGAATGGAAAAGGAAGGATTTATCAAGGACACAGGCATTTATCCTCAAGGAAAGGCTTTATTTAAAATTATCTCCTGTCTGGGAGATTTTATCGACAGCAGCATAGAACTCTGTCAATTTTAATTCACATTGTGAGTGAAAATTTAGCTTTCTCATCAGTGTATTAAAGGCTTACAAAAATTTGCTCAGATTTTTGGATAGTTACACCATTGTGGGTGCCCTGAATTCCTCTCAGAGTAGAATTCCCTGGTTGAATTCTGCCTAACTTCAGCCATCATGTGTCGCTGTGTGGAGTTAATCAACTGAACTTACAAATTCTGCTGCCTCTCTTTAATGAAGCTGGTAATTTATCCTAAAACCAGGACCAGAAGGAGATGAACTCGACTAAGAGATGAGGAAGTGGTCACAGAGCCATCACCTGAAGAGCACCAGGACTGCCTGTGACAGCTGTTCCCCAAGCTACCAAAGAAAGAAAGAAGCCAAAAAGGGAGCAGAACTCATCACTTTAATCCTTGTCTGTAGAGTAACTTCAGCAATTGCAGTGGTTTCTCAATCCCAGCCTAATTCCAGAGGGATCACCATGGCTGATAATAATTAACATCTCTTTGACAGTCTCAGCAGTCTCCTAAATGAATGGGTATGGAAATTAACACCTCTCACCGATGCAGGAATATCTGCAGAGCAGGATTAAGTCATTCTTGACAGGTAATTTAGGAAACACCACTCCTACCTGTGCTGAAGTTACCCTGTGTATACAGATTCTGGCCACAGTCAGGCATTTTTCATAAGAAACAGATTGAGATCACCCAGAGATCCCAAATTAAACACTGGTATTTACAGTTCGTGTCACTGCTCCAGTGACAGTAACAGGAATATGTCACTATTTTAACTTTAGGAAGACAGTAAGAACCCTCCTGCATTCCCTTTGTTCTGTTCTACTGTACATTTCATCCTCTGTATAAATTTGGGTTTACTGCACTGTAATCCCCTGGGGCAGAAAGGCAGCAGAGACTGAGGTTCTATAAATTCTCTGTCAGCTCGTTATTAACATTTATTTTCATGAAGAATATCTCCATGGGAAGTGTTTATGAAGACACATTTTAAAACAACTCCAGCAAAAAGTTTAGATCCAGCTACACAAAATTTATAAATTGTATTCAGTTCAGTAAGGAAGTTTACATTTCACCCTGCTAGGCTGTGTTACCACCAACTCTTCTAATTGCAGTCTATTCTTTTTCTGATGTCACACTTCTCTAAAAGCTTTTAAAATCCAATACTTTAATAAAATTAAAAGAAAAAAAAACAAGAAAAAAATTATAAATCTGGTTCCAGAGCATTTCCTTCTCACTGACGACTAAAGACAGATGCTCATCTGTTGCCATCACACAATGTCTTAAAACTAGATGGCAAAAAGTATTAGGGTCAATTTGACAAGTACACAGTAATAAGCTTGGTCAGGAAGCATGAAGTAGTCTTTTCATCTATCAAAATATAAGAGGGTAAAAAAAGAATGCATTTTACACTTATCTGCAGACACTTTGAAGGTGCACATTAATTTTAATTATCAAAACCATGATCTGTAATAGAAATCCTTCTTTTAAAAAAATACCCTGATAAGGGAGATTTCAATGAATTGTATCTACTTCCATCAAATGAGGTATTAACTTTCAATAATCCATAATAATGTGTTTTGCTGTAAATACTTTACTAATATCATGAATGTAAAAAAGTCCCCGGTTACAAACATTGCTGAAGGTTATGACTTATCAGTAACCCAGCAAACTTGAAGATCAACCCCCACACAATTATTACATATTTGTAGTGTCTACAGCCCCTAAAAATTAGTTACTGCCCTAGAGCACAAAGAGAAAGCTTTACAATGTGCCCAAATCTTTCAGGGTCAGGTGGAAACTCCATTACGAAGAGGTGAAATTCTGCTGTTTCAATTTTGGTATCTCAAAATCTCCATCTCCTAACTGTCAAATTTGCTTTCCCTGCTTTATCTTCCATGGGTAGCTTGACAGGAGCAGCATCAAAGCTGGCAGCTCAGGTGCAGAGGTGGTTTTTGACTTGGCACGAGTTGGGCTGCTCAGCAAACACAAGCAACCCACTGCCATTCCAGATTGACTGCATGCAGTTCTAGAAGTCTTTCTTTCCCACCTCTGACCCTCAAATCTTTTGAAAACTCTGTACTAAGGCTAATTTTTGTGTGCCATGGCTGGATGTGCCCTCGTCCAGAAAACCAGCACGTCCCAGTTCAGGCAACAGCACTAAAAAGGTCGTCTGAGAAGGTTTAATGAGCTCACTGTCCCGGGTGTGACTGCCTGCTGGAGTCATCCTCTGGACTGCCAGGATGTCCCATTTGGATCATCTGTACCACCCAGGGTGGAGGCAGCAGGCTCCTGGTCAGCATTCCCAGGAGATGCTAAAGCTGCAGGCAGGTCGAGTAAACAAAACAACAAAACAGAGAGAATCAAAAACATGAAGCTTTGGAAAAAATTTCTGGGCTATGATGTTTCAGTTCAACGTGAGGTAGTGGAGCCCAAAGTAATTTCTCACCAGGCATGTAAAACATAAACCTCATGCCTGGAACTCCATCATTTTTGC
Source organism: Anabacerthia variegaticeps (assembly GCA_035583185.1). Classification (NCBI taxonomy): domain Eukaryota; kingdom Metazoa; phylum Chordata; class Aves; order Passeriformes; family Furnariidae; genus Anabacerthia; species Anabacerthia variegaticeps. The sequence continues at coordinate 8,716,606 of JAWWEW010000088.1, read as the reverse complement.
TCTAGTCAGTTTTTCTGGTGTCTCAGCTGGTGTTGGTCAGCTCTCCCTGCTGACCCAGGCCCAAAAGGAGCTGGGTTCCAAGGATCACCCCCAAGGATACCCCACGTGTCACACAATATTTAGAGTTATTATGCCTAACCCCTGGCTGTGTGGGTCTGGAGCCTCGTGCTGGAAAGTCAGTCCTCAAGAAGAATGCGAAAAATCATAATTAACATTATTTACCAACTTCAGAGCAGTGATTACTTTGCTAACCTTTGCGTGGCCATGGAATCACAGACTGGTTTGGGTCAGAAGGGATACTGAACATCATCCAGTCCCATCCATGCCATGGGCAGGGACACCTTCCACAGTCCCAGGCTGCTCCGAGCCCCGTCCAACCTGCCTTGGACACTTCCAGGGATGGGGAATCCACAACCTGTGTAAGGAACAGTCACCTGCACTGCTGTTTGGGCACACAGTTCCCTCACCAAGAACCCCACAGGAGCCACGAGGCCAGGGGGATCAGCCCTGTGTGCTGAGAGCAGCCCTAAAAACCAGGTGAGAGCTGCACCCAGCACATCACAGATCCCAGTGCTCTGGCACAGCTGGAGCTCAGACCCGTATGGCACACGAGAGATTCTTCCTCCACTAAACAATTTCAGGAAATCAATACAACTCAAGGGAGGCCACGACTCATGGCATGAAAATGTATGTTTTCATAATGATGGCAGTTCATGGTGGATAAATTAGTAACCTCTACCAATAACTTTATCATGTACTTTTAAGCTTAAGAATTTTTTCAGTTATATTGTACACTTCTTCTTTTTGGATTATGGATATTTCC
>JAWWEW010000088.1:8689092-8702564 GCA_035583185.1 Anabacerthia variegaticeps | reverse complement strand
AAAAAAAAACCCCACACACAGAAAACAAAACTGCTTTCAAAGAAATCTGGCAATGTACCAAATTATTTATGTGGAATTTTTGTATCAGTCAGTGTTATCATTTAGGACTGAGTAAAGCAATTTTTCCTTAATACAATTTTATCACCCCACATTCAATATCTTTTAGACTGATATATGTGCTATTTTAAGAAAGCTAAAGGACAAAAGGGAAGGTAATTTTATGACAGTACCTTTTACTTAAGATAGATATAAATAACAAAAACATCTAATAAAACAAGCTGGATAGAAGAGGAGGAGGGAATAAGTAAAAAAAGGATCAAAAACAAAAAAGTTTACAGGAGTAGTATTGCCTAAAATGGAGGAAAAAGAAAAAACAATCATGACTTTCACATGGAGCAAAGAGGTTCTTTGCTTTGTTTCTTAATCAAAGGACTTTTAAATGATTAAAATAAAATGCTTTTCTATTCTTATTTTATACAGCATGGTGATTTTGACATTTCTTTAGGTGTAAAACCTGGTTCCAATCAAGTATTCACTGGGTTTGAAGAAAGAGAAAATAAAAGGCTACAGGAAGCAAACCCAAACAGGGAAACCAACTCCTAAATCTGGAGAAGAACCACCAGACTCACAGGGGGAAGTTTAGTGGAGAAAATTTCAAGTTAAGGACAAGGATGTGTGCTTTCACCTGGAAAAGTAATAAATCAAGGGAACAACCACAGGGTTTAGTGCAACCCTGAGCAGCCCATCTTTTAATGGAGACAGGCTGTTTGCTGGAAGGAGATGCTGCAATACAGTTGGGAAGCAATTAAGATAATTATGCCAGTGAGTGTTACACAGGTGGCCAGAGCAAATGCCCTCCCAGCATTTTGTCAGGGAGGGAGGGAGCAGCACTCCCAACTCACAAGTGTCAGCCTGTTCCTGTGCAGAAACAAACAGCCTGGGGACACTGCTGGTGGCCTCACTTGCCACCAGCCCTAACAAACAGGTAATGTGAAGTTTGAGAAGACAACCTACAAAATACCCACTGACAGGCAGCCCATTCCACAGCTGTGGGTAAGGGAATTTATCCCAATGTTCAGGGTGATAGGAATGTGCTATCAGTCCCCTTGCAGGAACCATTTCTTCTCAAGAACCAACACTTCTCTTGGATAAAAGGATATTGCTCCAAGAGCCCACATTGCTAAACCCAAGATCAACTCTTTAAAGTACAGACAAAAGCACTGGCATGGGGATTACCCCAGGCAGGGTGTTGATGACTGGCAGAGGTTTCCTGGGTGTCTGACCAGCTGTTGTTCTTTACCTGTTCACTGGAGGAGGAGGATGGAGCAGGGCAGGGCTGCTGGGGCACTGCTGCAGTTCCACACCTGAGCAGGTACAGGTGTCCAAACAGCTTCAGGAAGAGGGGAAAACAAAGGAAGGGTCCCACCCAACTAGTGCTGCCCTGTAGATGGTCAAGTTACAGGGGTTTGTGGCAAAGGAAACAGGTATCTGCTCAGTGCAGAAGTGCCTTTGGTCATAGAATGTCTGTCCAGCTCTGCTCTATTTACCCTCTGCCCCACAATATACAAAACAATTCCTTTGTTCAAAATGCACATTGCTGAGCTGTTTATATTTGCTTTTAAGTGGAGGGAGGGAAAAAACCAACACAGTATTCATAGATGTCCATTAAGGTTGGAATTACCAGCTTGGTCTGAAAATTATTCTAAAATAAGGGCCTCACAATTTAACTTAAATCTGACAAAAGACAGTTAATTTGATGATTAATGCAGAGCTTTAGTTATGCTTGAAACAATTTTACAATTTATCAAGGAAAAGTTTTTTCATATGCAACATTTAGTAGTGTGTGGACAATACAACAATACACATTTTTACATTTTAAATTAGCCAATGTTGCTGTACCTAACCTGCAGTGCGGTCATTAGGTATGCTAATTTTGTTGATCAGTCACAAACTTTAGTAATCTGCAAGTCTTAGCAAAGCATAAATCCATTATGACTCTGCCACTTATATATTTTTTCTAACTAAATAATCACTCATTTAGAGGCAACCACGTTCAGCTGCATCACTTCATACACTGAAGCATGTACAACAGGAAGGTGTATGCAGAGGTATAAGCAATTTTGATTATTTTCATGGTAAAATGTGAAAATAGTACTTTATAATTCCCTCAGTGCAATATTCACAACAGGACTTTTGAAGGGACATGGAATGTATTGGTATTTGTATTGTCAATGTATTTTGACCATGGCACCTGGTGTAACACAGAGGGAAGGCAGTTTGGCAACCACAAATATTTTACAGGCACAAAACCATCAGGCTATGGGGAAAAAAAAATCAGTATCAAGTTTCAGAAAAAAAAGGTATGTACAGCTTCTTCATGGGAAAGGAAAATGAGATTGTTCCTTGGGAAGAACCATTTCCAATTACAGCTTGACAGAAAAAAAATAATAAAATTTAAGGCTGAAGTAAATTAAAATGGATAAATACTAAAACTCCTTAAAACATACTTTTAAAGAGAAGCCTTCACAGATGGAAGTTTAACTGCACAGCACAGACGGGTGCTGTTACAACAGGCTTTTTTAAATTATTATTATTAACTGTGATCAAAGCTTATTAAGCAGCAGCATCAAGCCATCAGTGGATTGGACTACACAAGAGAGCTAATTAAATTTAAAGGGCCACAGGCTCCTGACAGCACAACATGTAATCCCCAAGGCGTGAATTTCAGTGAAGGGGATGGGAACATTTGCATAGTAAAGCAGTGGGAAATGGGAACGTGCTTGCTCTTATTTATTGTGGGCACGATAGTGAGTTTATTAGAACCACTTCTGAACCTGTCCTCACCATCAAACACGCAGAAATGTGTGAGCACAGGATGTCTGAGGGATCATTTAATAAGGAATATTTCCATACACATGGCAAGAAACACAGATCATAAAATGTTATTTAATCCAACAGGCCAGATCATGAGTTCCTTCCTCACCCCAAGGAGCAGTAACTTCCACCAATTATAATGTGAAATATAACTAAGGAACTCAGGGACAAGAGAAACTAAAATAGAGAGGATACAAGCTGAGTAAAAATTGGTGCCCAGCAGCTTTGTATGCAGCCACATATTTATGGCATTATAAGAGAAAATAACAATAATGAATTGTGAAGTAATTTCTCCCATTGCTTATCTCCCACCTGCTATGTTATCCTTCATATACCTATTACAGATTTTGATATTTAAATCTTTCCCTGCAGTTTCATCATGTATATCAGAACAGGAATAATATTCTCTTTCCTGGTCACCTCCCAAAAACTGTGAAGGGAAAAATTATTTCCCTCCATGTACCTTTCAGGCTCCTGGGAAGGGGGTAGAAAGGTTGAATGTTCATCCAATCCTTATTCCTGTTTTAAAAACTTCCTCACATGTGGATCATGGAGGTATTTTTCAGTTAATAAAAGGGTCTAATATGTAGAATAAAGATATGATTGCCCACCATGTCATCAAATGATGTTTTATTAGTCTGACAATCTTATCGTCATTTTAGGATCCCTGGGAGGACTCAGCAGGTAAAGTAAATAAAAACAATCAAACTCAGCACAGAGGAGAAGAAAGAGGAATCAGTAACAGCTGCGTTGCATTCTGGATTGTCCTTAATCCAGAATACTTAAAGAATACTTAAATTAGTACTCAGCTAAATTAAATTAAATACTTAATACTTTAAGCGTTTCTGCATTCTAAAACAACAGAAACATCTTGCATCAGTGTGGTGGCATCATGCTGAGTCACCCAGGCACCCCTGTGGGCTAAGGCAAATACAGAATGGTCATTTCCAGATTTATTTTTTTTTTTCCCCTGAAGAAAAACAGGTCGAATTGGCAGCAGCACATGAAAAGAACAACAGCCTCACTCCACTCAACACCTCTGTGGTATTTCCAAGGCTGCTCCAGTTGGTAGAACTTTGCTGATGTACTAGCAGAGGAAACAACAACTATTACCTGGTTTTGGTGACTCAGACAGAATTTTACCAACCCTGGACCAAAACAGTAACAAACCAAACCAAAAGCAACCCCCCACTGCTCCCAAGAAACACTCCTAACATCCCATCCATGAAGAAGTGCTTAACAGTAGAAGGACTTCCTTCACGTCTTCCTTCCTCTCTCCAACAGGAGCTCAGGGCATTTACGAGGACCTGACACATCATCTGTAGCTGCTGCATAAGAATTTATTGAAGTGCAGTGACAGCTGGGGCTGTGTGCCTTTTTCAATCTCACATTCACAATCCTAACTGGTATTTCAAATAAATTCCCCCCCATGCTCATGGCATGATGGGCAAAGCTGTTGTATGGAATGACATGCAGTATTATTTCTAAATGTTGGATTTCTCATACCCATCAGCTGTTTTTTCTGGGCGTTTTCATTTGCTTACCAATTCAATTTTAATTTTTTCTTTCACAATACAAAGCATTAACTACATCACTGTATAGATTAGAGACAAAAGCTGACATGTTTTAGTTGACCTTGGCTTTAAGTAGTGAAGCAGAAACTGCTGTCAAAAAGCAAATCACAAATCATACCTACAAATAGTACTGTAATGCCAAAACCCCTAAAATTTTGGGTAAACGTTTAGGTTACAGTTTATTTGTGACTGGGAGGAGGAATCTTCCACTCTTATCACAACATTATTGTCCCTAACTTGGTAACATTTACATTTTTCTTCAAATCGGGGTGTCCAAGCTTGGAGACAGCACTGCATCAAGGAGCTGTGGGCGAGTCCCCACCTGGGGCAGGTGATGGCAATTCCTGGAGATAATCCCAGTTTGAGGGGACAGAAGGAGTTACACTAAGCACAGCTGGAGACATTGCTGGCTCTCCCAAGTGAACTGTAGCTGTCAAAAGACTGAAAATCACAGCATTCCATAGTGTCAGTTCATTTGGCTTATAGTTGGTGTATCACAAAATGCAAACTGGTTTATGTAAATCACCCTCGATTTCACACTCCACAGATACAAGGACAGATAACTCTCCATTTGTATTTCGAGGCACACAGATTGCCTCATCTGAGAATACATTTATCTCATGTTATGTTGATTTCTGTGTTCTAATTTCTTGAATAAAACATTGTGCAACATGATATCTTATGGAAATCACTCTGTTAGTTCTCCAGTTGACCAGCCAGCAGGTAATCTCATCACAGATTACATGAGTACCAAGCTGTCAGGCTCCAGTTTCTTGCAGCCCCTTTTCAAAGACTGCAATTAATCATTCTTACACTTTTCCCTAATGTTTTTTTTCCTTGGGTCTTGTTCCAATACTTGGATCGGATCAACACCAGACTGATAAGGAAATGTGCCATTCAATTCTCTTGCATTAAGTATCAGCAGGTTTTCTTTTTTTCCCAAATCCACTGGAATGCCTTCAGTGCCCCAGAAGTTCGGAAAGGAAAACAATTACTGATGGTTAAGGAAAACCTTCAGACAGAATTTTAAAATCTGCAGTTTAACATATCCTGAGCAGGTGGCTGATTGTATCATGCCTGTGTTTCACAGCTCCTGTTCCACATCCTCCTGAGCTGATGGAACAGAACTACACTGTGATGCACCTACTCCTACTCTTCCCCCCTCAACACAAACCAAATCACCTGCTTTTGCAATTACTAGGGAACTTTTTGCAAATGCACTCTTACTATGCATATGTGTGTGCACATACATACCAGCCTTCATTGCCCTTTCAAAGAAGTGATTTAATTATGACCTTCTCTCTTGACTGGGGGTTTCTCCAACACCTACTAAAATAAACTCAATGATCTCATAATTCTCATTGACCCCTGCAATCCACACAATGACATTCCAAGTCCAAAAGGAGAAGAAATGTAATATTTGACTAACAGATAGGAAAACTAAGGTAAGCAGGAAAAAACCTCAAATATTGCCTGTATTATCTTTTATGTCTTACAGTCCTGGATGTTTCATGTAATGACCTTCATTATCCACTCATTCCACTCATCCATGAATCATTATTTTCTCCACAGAGACATGGTCTGCTTCAGACCTCTTTTTGCACGTGAAAATTCTAGACCAGACTTCAGATACTCAGCACATACCTGTGCTTTCCTATTGTTCACTGAAAGAGAAAGCTGTGCACACAGGGGAAGCATCAACTGACCCAAGTGATACCCATTGTGCAGGTTCAGCAATGCCACTACCTTGCAAAACTTTGAGGGTGTTACCCAAAGGATTAAGTTTTTAGTCTTCATATTATTTGTAAATTTTGCAGCAGGAAGAGCTCTCCAGTCAGGATCAAAATCCTGAGTACTGCAGCCCTCAAAGGCAAAAAAACCCGTATTTTTGTTTACAACTTAAATAAAAATACTCTATTTTCTTATAACATTGGTCAGTCCAGTCCCTCATGATTGGCTGAGCAGGGCAGTGGGGGTTGTGTTCATTTTTAAATGCATGTATACAAAAAAAAACCTCACAGAACCTAGAAAAAGAACTCAACACCTTCCACTTTTCCTTCCCTTCTCACAAAACAAAGTATTTCTCACCTTGTTACCTGAACTGACCAAGCACCACTTGAAAGCAAAGACTTCTGAAGAGCACAGTACAACAATAAATGATCTCTTTCCATCACTTCGATTTTCTACATTTGCCTGAAAGCTCTGCCTAGTTTATATCACCCCAGAAAGCCCTTGACAAACGGGCTCATGGCAGTGACAAAGCTGTTTGCCACTGGTATCAGGGTCTTGGGCAGTCCTGGTTCCCAGTTTGCACAGTTTGTTCCCGGTGTTTTACAAGAACAGTGTTGTCTTGATTACCTTCACCTGTGGTGGAAGTAAAAAGCTCCAGTCAGAGAACCTACAGAAAACTTCACAGACCTGAAGGGAAGATTTTTTTGTACACACATATATATAACCATATAGCAACTATCAATGCAGTTTTGAAATTTTGATATCATTTGTCCTGTACATTCCTATTAGCTTGTCAAGGCTTGCCAAAATTCTGATTTGCAGTTAAATGTCTGGTATTTTAGAGTGGGCCATCACTGTATCCCACACATTTTATAAGATTCTAATCTTGAAAAAATTTGTCAAATTAAGTTTCATGAGCATCTTCACAAGGCCAAAAATTCACTCACAAATTAAAGTGAATTCTTCTATAAATACACTTTTATTCCATTTATGCACACAGCTCTTTTTATAGCTGTTAAACCTCCTCTTTCCCCCTTTTTAAACACTATTGAAACTGTCAGGAGCTACATTTTACACTTTATCAATCATCACACACACATCATGATTCCTAGAATTTCAAATGAAATTGTTGATGGTTCAGATACTGTTAGACTGTCATTAGTTCTGCAAAGTGTGCAATTTGTAATTTTGGAAAAAATGACAGTGCCTTCACTTGTGCAATGTGCTTTTAAACCTCCTCTCCCTCTAATTTGAAAATGGCAGTATTATCCTCTGCTTCAAGGGAGGTATTTTTAAGGCTTGCAGGTTGGCTTGTCACAGAGCAATCTGTCAGGCAGTATTTTGTCTTCCTCAAGGTTTATTCACACAAAGCCTGTCTGTGGTATCACCCAAAGACAATACTTTCTGTCTTACCTGATGGTAGGGAGGCCTGTGTTAAACTTTCACTTTCCTCATCAGTGCTGGCATCATAGTCATTTTCTCTCTTTATGACCATCTGAGTAGTAGCCATACAATCCCTAGAAAACATTTTTTAAAAAAATTGAAAAAATTAGACTTTTTTTATTCCCAAAGGAATCAAGTAATTCAGGGGGAATGTATATGAAATTACCACCTGTGGAAATGGCAGGGACACACTCTGACTGGAAAAACCAGCTGCAGCCCAACAGAAAATGGACAGACTCAATGGATATTTAGTTCTTGGCTACAGCATCCAAAGCAACGTGCTGCTATTTGCAGGGATGCCAGGAAGAACGCTCCTCTCCCATGACTAACAGCATTGTTATGGACAGCCCAGGTCTTAGCCAGGAAGAACTGTCCCTCCCCTGTCAGGGCCAAAGAAATGGAAACTAAACTAAACTGAAACGTGCTCTGGGTACCATCCCAGGAAACCCAAGGAAACTGAGGGATACCTTGTACATTTGGCATCTGCTCCAAGCTCTTTGGCTTCATTCAGCAGCTTCTGTAAGTTTCTTATCTTGGCCTTCTTCTCATTCAGCACTAGAATAAAGCGGTTATAAAGATCTGCCTCCAGCTCCTCTTTAGCCTCCACACATTTCTCCAGCCTGCAACGTAAAATGAACTGTCACACTGATTCTTCCTAAAAGTCTCTGTTTCCTGGAAGAAAACTGTAGAGAGCCCAGGCTTCCTCTTACAGGAACCCCTATCCCAAACCACACAGGACCAGTCCAGCATCGTGTCTGAAACAGGAGACAAGAAGCTTCTTTTTTCCCCTCAGAAAAGTTAAATGAACTTTGCTATCACAAGGGCAAAGTTTCCAAATGTGAACATTTCTCTCCATGATTTTTTTTTTCCTTTGGATTGGTTTTTGCACATTTCCATCTGAGACAACTAAAATTTAAATAGGAAAGTGTTCTTTATGTCCAGTGCTGAATCACCATTGTGGGAATACCTTAGCAGGACACACACAATGAGATTATAAAGAGATATGATTAAGCTTGACTTGATTAAGGTCTCAAATCTGGACCACACACTCTGATGTGAAATATATTTGTAGAAGGGGGAAAAAAACCCAAAACCCCCAATACAGAAATGTTTAAAAGCTCTTAATTAATATCTTCAGAGTAAAATACTCATCAGATTTTTTTCTAAAAACTTTAATATGCACCTGTGAGTAGGTGAACGTCAATAAAATGAAGCACAATGGAAATATAAAATTAAGAATATGGAGGTATAATGTCTCAGAAACAAAGCAAAATGGGAATATAAGCAAACATGGGCAAAATAAATTACATGTAGCAAATGTAATTCTACATTTACTTCTTATATTTCATAACTCTTTAATCCTTGGGTTGAACCACAAACATTTTTTTAGCTGTGTACATAACAAGCAAATAAACATCTTGATAATCTTACTGATTGTGGTAAGTATAGCAAATAGTCATAAACATTCTTTTTACCAACCTGTGAAAGGCTGGTAAAAAAAATTTAGGAGGCTTATTTTGTTATTAAACCCAAACATGTAGCAAATCTAAAAAATATTCATTTATAAAGTAAGAGATTTGAATGGACCTCCTACATAAATACTAATTATTTTGTTCACAGATCAAAACCATATATGATATAAGAAGAAAGACAATAGGAAGAAAAAATAAAATCTCATGAAGTATTAAGTCTACTGTGCAATGCTTTAGGGATGCACTCAATACTTGATAAATAATTCATCTAATTTAAATGCAAATAGCAGAACATCATTACCATATAGATCAGTTCAATAATTCCTAAATGAAAGATCATACGTACTAATCAACTACCAGGAGACTTTCCACCTACAAAAGGGAAGTTAACTGTTTAGTGGGGAACAAATAGACAATTCACAGAGAAACATAAATGCTAATAAAGGACCCAGAAGAGCCTGGACATGCTTGAAGTTAATTGTGTCTGTATACATAAAAATGGGGGGAAAAAAGGATTTTCTCTAAAATATGCTAATCCTGCCTGTATCAAATCCTGTAGAACAGTCCCCTCTCCCACACAGAAACCAGGGGAAGTGGTTACTGCTGTAGCTCTGTTTGGCCAGGGCACTGGTTTGTGTTGGAGCAGTTGAGGTTGGTTCACATAGTTACACTGAGAAATTTTGCTCACTTGGCCCAAACCAGTGCCATGTAAGATAATTTCAGTGAGGCCCTTGGGTCCCGCAAAGACATCCACTGATGACAATCCACATAAATGGAAACTTCCAGTGCAGTGAAGCTGATGCTGCCTGGACTGTAAGTAGTGTGGTACAGGAACCCATTGCAATTCTAGCACATTTCTTTGGTCTCTGGAGGAGAAAAATTAGCATCTGGAAATATATATACTGACTGTATGCATAGATTAGGATATTAACTTTTCCCTGTGGGCAAAGCCAATCAAGTAGTATGCCATCAGTTAATCTCATATGATTGTTTTCATTTACAGGAACACCTTTTTTTTATTTTTCCCCTGTTCACGTTATCCAGGTACAAATACACTGTCCAGACACAGATACAACATTAATTTGGCATAACACACGATCAGTGTAGATCAGTATTACATTAATATTTGCAAGTTATGAGCCTCTAAAATGTACCATTATATGGCATATCTGGTACTTAGAGCAGTAAAAAAGCAACAGCCCCTTGCTGCCTGGGAACAGGGATGCATTAATTGTGAAGGTGGGGTGGATCTGTAGAGCCTTTGGGATTCACTGAGCCACCTGAATTATGTGACCACCAAGCAGAGCTGTCTGGGTTTCATTCCAGTTCCTCAGAGATTACAAATACAAAATTGAACTGTGATTCGCCAGGTGCTGCTGCCTGTGTGTGTTTTGTCTCCCGGAAACACCATCTCCCCAGGCCAAAGAGAGGAGCTGCTCATCAAAAAGGCAATTTTTGAGCACGCTGGAAATAAATGGAGGTTAATGGCAGGAGTGATGCTTTCCAATCTGCGTATCCTCAGATCTCTCTGCTGTGTAAGTGCATTGCTTTTAAGGTGCCAAAAGCACCCAGGCTGACAGGCATCAAAGGGCTTGCACAGCCCACTGAAACCAGCTACTGTGACAAATAATAAATTGAGAAAACCAAGTTCTTGAGTGCTGCCTCAACACAGAGCCATCCCACACAATCAACAGAGGTCAACGTGAACTGTGTAACTTAATGGCATTTATTTAATTATTACTGCCATTTTCCACACTCCAGCACTACAAAAGACAGAATTCAACATCTCTGCTATCCATCCTTGTTCTCAGGGCTCTAAAATAATTCCTGGATATCACGGCATGGCTCCATTGCATTTCAGAGTCACCCTTCCCACAACACTGGCAATGGCATGGAATCCTGATGAGCTAATGCTGAAGAGTCAGTTTCAAGCACCAAAGTACCTAGCTTGCATTTTTATAAGCTGTTTGTGGTTTAAATATACTGCCACTGACCACAACATAAATAGGAGTTATTTTGAGTTTGGCTTGTCTACACCAATCTTATATGTCTGATAAAAAAACACACCACGCCTAAATCAGAAATTTAATTTTTACTGTTCAAGGGATTATTTTGCCACAGATTATTATACTTCAATTTACCACCTTAATTATTATAGAATCACAGATTGGCTTGGATTGGAAGGAACCTTAAAGACCACCCAGTCCCACCCCCTGCCATGGGCAGGCACACTTTCCACTATCCCAGGTTGTTCCAAACCCCGTCCAGCCTGGCCTGGAACTTCTTGGCCTTCAAATAAAGGCTTCATCTGTATGAAATAAAACCCACAGCTATTCTGCTCTGATATTTGAATTCATCTATCCCTGAGGCATGCACACACACATGCCCATCTCCAGGCACCCACTTGCTCACAAACCCTCGGTGATGGTCAAGAAAATTGGAGCAGGGAAACAGGAATGGGGTGACTGAATTGCTCCATCCAATGCCCTGTGCTTAAGCAGAATAAAAACAGCCCTCAGAAGCCTGCATGCCACGTTTTAATTCTAATGAAGTCTTGGAGAGAGAGACCTGAAGCAGAGGGAACTGCAGGGGCTGTGGAGCTGATCTGCTTTAGCTCCAGGCGAGGTGGGAGCACAATTCTCCACACCACGTGCTTTACATTTGATGTTTTACCCCCCAACACCGTGTGTGATACAGAATGTAAATCCTCAAACCCTGCCCACTGAACAAAGACAGGCAGGGCTTTGTTCAGCCCTGAGAAACTGGGTCTGGCATTTGGAGCCAAAAGAGACAACACAGCAGACTGAGCTGTGGCAAAAAGAATTTAAAAAAAACGAAACCAAACCAAACCAACAAAAAAAAAAACAAACTACAAAAAGCCACCACCAAAAATTATTTTTAAATTATTTTTATCCTCCATTTAGCAGACATGGCCAAAGACTGGTGGCCATAAAGCCTTCAGTGTCTATCTTGAAAAATCATGTTTCATCTATTCCAGCTATAAACAGACTAAAGAAATCCACCAGCTTTCACAGCTTCTGAGAGCAAAGTCTGTCAGGGAAGTGTGATTTTTTTTTTTTTTTTTTAGTCTTTTTTTCCTCTTCTTTGGGGTTGCTCTGTAGAAGTGCCACCCCACCATGGAAATTGATACAAGCACTAATGCCTCTTACACATCAGCGTGTAATGCAGTACAGAACACTGGTTATACAATACACTATTGTTCAATTACACTGTTAAGCAGTAAAACACTACTTAGGGAGGCCCTGTGCCTGTCAGGGAGACTGTCAGGAGAAATTGTTACTCATTTTAATGAGAGGGAAACAAAACTAACTCCTCCCTAAAGTTAAGTCTCTTTTTCAAGGTAAATTAACGCCAATTAGCTACATTCTTTCATCAATCTTCCTAAATGTGGGGTTTTTCTAAAGTAAAGCTATAGAAAAACAAGATAAATTTCGGACTTCTCTGTTCTAAGCGATTTAAGCTGAAACAAGCACAGATCCCTGCACTACAGAGTGACAGACAATTCAGACAATAAATGCAGCAGCAATTATAAAAATCTCTTGCATAATATTGACTTTTTTTTCCCCGTAATACCACACTAGTTTTCCAACTCTGGCTGCTTCCACAAGGCAAACAGATTAAAGCAATGGCACCTTATTTCCCACTCAAAAATGTAAATAATTTAAACTGCTAGTGCTAAGACTTGTAAAAAACAATGTTAAGGGAAAGGCTTCCTAAAGAAAGTGAAGAGGATTCAGCAGAAATTAGGTGGGGTTTTTTTTTCCTAATTCATAAAGCTAAGCCCAATTTCAATAGCAAATTTGTAATACTAATTGCATCCTTGACAAAGGAGATCTACAAATAGGGGCAGGTGAGCTCCAGGCACCTGCCAAGGGCATAAAGGGCTGTGTTTACCTGTTGGTGAGTTCCTCAAGTGCCACCTGTGGACCCCCTTGGTAACTCACCTCTTCTCCGTGTCGCTCCAGTTGCTGAAAAGCCTTTCATTTTCTCTCTGCAGATGCTCATTTCTGGCCTGCAGGTTCCCCAGGCTCTCCAGGCAGTACCCAAGGAGCTCCCTCACTGCCTCTGCTGGGCTCGGCACCTCCGGCAGCTCCACAGACCCGAGCCTGAACTGGGACACCAGGACACAAAGAGTCATTCCAGCTGCGCGAGGAAGACCACAAAACTTCCCTCCAATAAACTTTAATGCATTTGATAAGCTCAAGACATACTTTAGAGTCACTTTGTCACACGGAGAATTGAGGAATATGTGGAATAGTCTACATGCCAAGTATTGGCACAGGTGATTTGGGGTCTGGAGCATCTCCGTGGGGAGCAGAGCCCGCAGGAGCTGGGGCTGGTCACTGTGCAGAGGAGA
>JAWWEW010000088.1:8661479-8688621 GCA_035583185.1 Anabacerthia variegaticeps | reverse complement strand
ATCCCAGCCCCACCTGGGCTGTGTCACCTGCTCGGGGTGACCCTGCCCGGGCACGGGCTGGGCTGGGGGGGCTCCACGGGTCCCTGTGACCCCAAATACCCTGGGATTCTCTGGTTTATGCAGCTAATATCTAAAATCTAATCAGCAAAGTTGTCACCTCCAGGGTTCAGAAAGCAAGTTCTTAATAATACAAGGAGCCCTTCGATTAAACAGTAGCCTCATTAATTCAGTGATATTAAAGAACAGGATCTATAATGAATCATTGTATTTCTTCAGCAGTAGAGATGCTGTGCAGGACACACGAGAGGTCTGAACAGATTTGTTCTGCCTAACCTGGGAGAAACCACAGAAAACTGGTTTTTTTGTTATATTAAAGGAAGAACAGCTCAGCCACACACACAGACCACTACCAGCTGAGCCACTATTGTGGAAAGCTGGGAGGACACACGCAGACATCCCAAGGCAGTGGGAGAAGGACACTGAGGCTGCTTGGGGAGGGTCACCCACGTTATCTGAGGAAAAGCAACTCAGAAGTGAAGGGCCTGGCTTGGTGCTCTGGAGTGCGCAGAGGATGGGGAATCTGAGCTACCTCAGGGGACACTTCTGCAGCTGATAAAGCCTGCAGAACACTCCTGGGGCTTTCTGAGCCTCTCCACATCCAGAAGCACCGCTGTCTGACTCAATGGAAAACAGAGGGAGCAGGTCCTGAGACATACACCATGGGTTGGATGGCACAATCCAGATTTTGGCCAGCCCTGAACTACATCACGAGCAGATCTTTCAGGAAAAAGGCATTTAAATGGCTTGGCTCCAGATGGAAATGCCTGCAGAAACATGGAGCTGGTGAGGGGACATGGAAGGAGAAGGGGGTCCTCTCTTGCATCTTTTAATTAACAAAAAAACTGGCATAAATCAAAATTTGACAAAATCATTGCATTTCCCTATGAATAGAATTATTACTCATCTTTTCAAATTGAATACACAGCAATAACATCTTAAATATGTATAAATGTAAGTGGTGCATGCTAGGGAAGAGTTCAGCCTACGTTGTGGCACCTCACCAGTTAAAATCAGAAATGCCATTTCATTCCTCTTTCAGCTCATTTCACTTGGGAGAGCAAGGAAAATAATTAAAGACATTAGTGGAAAAAACATGTATTGTTTGTTAACACTTTTTAAAGAGCAAATCTCACTACCACTATGCACAAAGTGTTGCTGAAACAGGCCTGGTAAAATCTGCTCTCACAAAGATTTCAAAGGCATTGTCTGAAACAAGTAACAGTCCTTCGACTTGGATCTTCTGTCTGTGGAAGTCTCTGCCAACAACATGTGATATCATCATGACCTTCTTCAGCAAGGTCAATCTATCAGAAAATGTGACAAACCCAAAGGTTTAATTTCCAATTAACCACAGACCTTTCCTCCAAATTCACATGTGCTGTCTCTAACGTGTTGTTGTCTTTAGCTGACGTACATCTGATGGCCACAGATGAAAAGATGCTTTTAGTTTATTTTTGGAAATTAGATTACATTATCAGTAACTCACAGACTGGCATGTATTCCCTGAATATCACACTTGCTGTCTGACAGCACTAACAAAGGTGGACATTTGCGTAGAGGAAACTGTTTTTCATCACTTGCAAGCCACCACCACACTATTTGGATAAAGAATTCATGACACACTTGAATGCTGGCCACAGAAATAGAGGCACAGTAGCACAGATAAACAGCAACACAATCTTCTGCTTATACTGCGAAGGAAATAGCAAGGAGAGTGCATCACTTTTGTCCTGTGCTTTACTATAATCAGCTGAGATAAGGTATTAAACAAATATGTTTAATCAGGACAAATAAGCATCGTCCAAATTACAGTTTTCTCTGCACAAAAGAACAAAACATGCATAAACCTAAAACAGGTTAAAGTGAGTAGCAATAGATTCCAGCTGAAAGCCTGGTACCACTCACAACCAAAACCATGCCAAACACACAGCAGACACTTCAAAAGCAATTGTAATTGTGAACAAACACGAGAGACACTGAGAATTTAGCTGCCCATCTCCATCGGTGTTCCAGTCCAACACTGACAGTGAGTCTTTAGGTTAGTCTTTAATTCTGTCTTTATGCAAAGCAATTGACTGTTATCTACAATAAAATTACAATAAACTTCACTGTCCTGCTTCCTGTGCCTCAGACACTGCAACCTGGGGACCACTCCTAGGAGGACCACAAAAGGTGAACAGAACAAGCCCATCACCAGGAGGCTTACATTTATTGTGCAGGAACTCACAAATCAACTGAAAACAAAAAAACAAAAAAGCTTTCTGCAAAGCAACACAAATGTTCTTCTGTATCCTCCCTCCTGAATTCGGGACAGATGTGTAAATTGCAGCACTGGTTGAGGCAAAATTCTACTAAAATCAAGTGTTGGGGGGGCAGAATCCTTAAAACCTGTGGTATTAGTTTTTCCACATATTGCTTAGTTTTTCCTTGCAACTACACCAAGAAACAGTGGAGCAATTTGTCCAAAACCACAGCAGTGACACTGGAAACAATCCTAGGGAGATTCAGTAGAAGTAGTTAAAGATCAGGATACCATAACAAAGAGTTAACTAGGTGGGATATCAACACAAACAAGACCTTGCTTACTGAAGGAGTGAAAGAAAACATCATTAACACTTCACTGAGCTAATCTGACACACAACATGTCTTTGCTTTGGATCACACTGCCAAGGTGGTTTTGTAAATTTGGGATGGCAAATTTTAAATTCTTGCTAGTTTTGTAAATTCCCGCACAATGCTGCTCCCCAGATCAATTTAAACCTCTCTCCATTCTTACAGCTGCTGTAGTTCCCTGGCTCTGCATCATCTGCAGATGTAACTAATGTGCTTTCTGCTTCCTCTTTCAGATCATTCAAGAAAACATTATGTAAAACACTGAAGCACTAAACACTTCATTTATACAGAGAAGGAGCAGAGCTGCTAAAGGTCCCAGGGGACAACACACTGACTGTGACTGACACACTGCTTCCCTTCAATATCTGCTCTACTGTTTGTTGGGATTTTTTTTAATTGCTGTTTTCTTAAAGACACACAAAGATGAACATAGAGCCATTTAGAAAACTGTGTTCCAGAAATTACAGTCACCACGTATCCACCAGACCATATTTTAAGCTTGAGAAATAAAAACAAGAATCAGAAGCTTGTGACAAAAATGTCATTTTCCCCTCATCTCTCACCCTGCCCACTGTTTGCCTTCTGCAGGTGAAGAAAGAAGTGATCTCAGCCATAAGACACAAAATACTTCACAAGTAACTGGAAAGCTTTTTGAGTACTTTTTCTTGTAGTTACTTATACTCCCAGGAAGATGCTTTACACAGGAAAATGAAAGTTATTGAAATATGAGGCAAAAGTATTTTTCGCAGAAAACCCCAAAGCTGCATGAAAACAACTTCATCCTACAATGAATTTTAATTTTGAATTAAAAAACAGACATCTGCTGTATAATCTTTGCATGGCTACACTGCACTAAAAGTGAGAGTTACCAAATCTAAGGGAACAAGTATCAGAGGTTATGCACTGAAATGAGGAGCCATTCACACAGCAGTGCCTGCACACTCTCTTCTGAGGCAGAACCTGAAGCTAAATACTAACACTGAGCTAATTTCCAATAACAACAATTTTTCATTATGACATACCAGTCTAGAAGAAAAAAAAATTAATGCTGGAAACTCTCATTTCAAGTGCTTTGCTGGTCGTGATTTCTCCCTGTATTAGTTAACTATCCTAACAATCCTTTCCAACAGTATTTTTTTTTCCAAATTATAAAGGGATTCTATACTTACATAAGGTAGAAAAAATATTTAGACAGATTTTGTCCTTCCTCGTCCTGGCAGGATACAGTGTGTGTATACACACACACACACACACACATATATATATGTGTATATATATACTGTGTGCATGTGTTTGTCTGTATCTCCTACTAAATCCTAACCTTTTTTACCTTTTCCTTTTCTGTTTTGAAAATTAGTTAACAATTAATTTTGAGAGAGAGAGCACACTTACAGATACACAGGTCTGATTTTGAAATGAAAATATTCCTAGGGTGTGAACTAATTGATGGAGCTTTAATTGCACAAGATGACCTACAGCCTGTAATAGAATCACCTCCAACTCGCCTCACCCAACTTCCACTTTTCCTACCCCTGAACAGGACTCAGAGATCCCCATGCTTTGCTTCCAGGGTGGTATTTCAAGCTGGGTCAGCAGAATTAGGAACACCTACACCCTTGCAGACAGATGCTGCCTCCTGCAAGGTATTGCCTAAGCAGCATCCTTTCACCAGGGGAATATTAAAGAAGAATTTGAGGAGAAAACAAAAATCCAGAGCAGCCCACCATCCTGGAGCAGCTGTGTCATCCCTGTCTCGCTCTGCAGTGTGTAAAAGCAGCTGTGGCCCCTGAAGCAGGAAAGCCCTGCAGACCCAAAACCAACAAATCCTTTTGTCATAACCCTGTCCCAAGCAGAGAATCCCACAAAGGTACAGGTTGGAGGGACCTCAAAGCCCACCCAGTGCCACCTCTGCCATGGGCAGGGACACCTTCCACCAGCCCAGGGTGCCCCAAGCCCTGTCCAACCTGGCCTTGGACACTTCCAGGGATCCAGGGGCAGCCACAGCTTCTCTGCCCAACCTGTGCCAGGGCCTGCCCACCCTCACAGGGAGGAATTTTTCCTCCATATCTCATCTAACCCTGCCCTCTGGCAGTTTCAACCCATTCCCCTTGTCCTGTCCCTCCAGTTCCCAATGGGCAGCCCCTCTCCAGCTTCCCTGTAGCCCCTTCAGATCCTGGAAGGTGCTGTGAGCTCTCCACACAACCTTCTGCTCTCCAGGCTCAACATCTCCAGCTCTCCCATCCTGTCTCCAGTCCCTTCATCAATTCTGTGGTCTCCTCTGACCTTGCTCCAACAATTCCCCCTCCAGTTCCTTCCCTGCACTGGAGGGAGCGATGCTGGCAGGGCTGTTCCCGTGGCAGAGCTCAGCCTTAGCAGGGCTTGGTCCTTCCACGCTGCTGCTGATGCTGGGACAGGAAAGTCTTTGGGAACTGGGGAGGATGGAGGAGCAACCACGGTGTTTTTAAGGAATGAAAATCCCATAGTCTGGAACCACCCCTTTTCTGTACTCACAGCACCATCTTCATCACGGCCAGAGCCAAACCAAACCAAATGCTTATTTTATCTACTTATTTTGTCAACCTTTACACAGGTTTACACCTGGAACTGCCCTGCCAGGAGAAGATATTAAAAGCTGTACAGGTAAACCCTCCTGAACTCACCCACCAATGCCCCTGCTTGGTACAGAGTTAGAAATCAGCCATAACATTCAGGACAATGCTGAACATGTTCTTTTAAATTAATTAAACTTGAATTAATTTAATTGAAATGGCATTAATTCAAAAGGAAGATGTCCCTCACGTGTAAGATACAGCAACTTTCTTTTCTCAGCTGAGAGCTGGAGCTCTTGCAAGACAGACTGTGATTTCCAGAATGAGCTTTGCTACTGCCAGTTAAATATCAGCTACCTCTTCCACTCCACATACACACAGAAAGAAATCAGCTAGAATCAATACTTTGATAGAAATAAGTTTTCGGTACGAAAATACCCAAGAATTTAAAAGAGGAAAATGTTAATGAAAATTCATGTACAGGGTTAAAGAATATGACCCTACAAATGAATGATGCTGACACTTACACAAAGAAAGTATTGTTACAAGCCTGAATCTGGAAAGCATTATACCATTTTTATTTCTTAAGTAAATCAGTGAGTGGTCTTGATTTTTTAAAGCTGTGCCACTATTATCTCCAGGGAAATCATTCAACAGTAACTATGACATCCCTGGGTGTGGTAATAAAATGAGTACACTAGACTTGCACAATACAGTGATGACAACGTGAAAGCAGAAGTTGCTTTTCTAACAGCAAACTCTAGGAAGCTAGAAAATATTACAAAGCACCATGGAAGCCAAAAATTCTGGCAGGTTACATCAGACAGTATAAAAATATGATCAGCAAATACAAAAAAAAAACAAGTTTAAGATAAAACCTCTCCCCTCTCCACTCTTGCCTTTCCCTCCTGAAATGTTATTCATGAGTAAAGTATTACTTTGTCCTTAAAAAAATCCCACAAAACAACAAGCTTCCTTCTTGACGAAGGCATTACATCTATTCCAGAGCAAAACAGCTGACATAAGTATTGCTATTTTTCTCAGGTTTTTACTACACACTGCAGAAACCTTCCATACAAATTAGCTCCACATCCACTGGAAATGAAATTCCAGCTGGTTTCACTACTTGGTGCCAGTGGTTCCCAAGTATTTCTGGGGAGTGCTCCGCTGTTTGTCACACCCTCAAACCCACTCCATCCACAGCACTGAGGGCTCCTCAAGGTTTGCAGTGCAAGGGGGTAAAATAAAGAGGGAATGGGATCACCAGGTACTAGAACATACTGATATGTCTCCTCTGCTTGTGCAGTGACCGACTCACCAAACCCTCCACAGAAACACTGCAGGAGCTGGAGCATCCTAAGGACCACTTCCAAGAGTCCCTTTGCATCCAGCACCCTGTTCTGGAGGCTACAGAGAGTTTGACAGCACAGACACAGACTCTCCTCCATCACTTGGCCTCTCTGTCTGGTAACATTGCCAGGAAATTTTGAATTTACTTAATTTAGTTTAATTCAGGTGCGGAAGCAACAACATTATCCCGTATTCCACATCCCTGAAGCATTGCTCCATGAACTTTGCAGCAGAAGGCATTGTGTTTTACCACATTCAGAAGTTCCAAGGCACACTGCAGAATGAGGTCTCAGGTTTCCCTTTTGATGGAATACCTGGATCACAGGGAAACAGGTAGAAAAACAGATGAAGAAGGCTCTGCACATGCAAGTTATTCCTTCCATCTCTCATCACGCTCAGCATGGGCCAAACTGGAAGCAGATTCTGATCCCAAAAAGTCCTTTAAAGGATCCTTGACTGGGAAGCAGCTCTGGGGGTCTGCAGTTCACATAAACCCTCTCATAACTGAATTTAATTTTACAAAAGAGCTTTTTAATCTCACCAGTCTAGCTGGAAAGCTGCTTAGGATAATTTTTCCTAATTTGTCTCCTAAATACATACATGCCCAACTTGTATCCAGCTCTTGGGCAGAAACCATTCCTTAGCTTACAGCATTCTACTCCCTCTCTTGTGTTCAGACTCTGTAATTATAAATAAAAAAACTTTCTCAGTCAGTGTCTTTTTTTTTTTTAAACTAAAGCCTAGTGTAGCTTTGGCTACATGGATGTTAAATTTCTCCATCCCTAACACCACACAACCTTCCTCTCAGCTTCAACTGGCATTTCTTGACTGTGGATGACCAGAACCATAAATGTAATTTTTCAATATATACCACAGCAAAGCAGACCATGAAAGTTCACAGAAAACAGACACAGAGCCTAATACTGATGATCTTCAAGTGTCACATAAGTCTATTTCCATGTTTCACTTCTTCCTTTAACCCTGCCACATTTTCCCTGTGTAAGAATCAGCAGGATAAAGAGATTACCTGTATTTCAGAAGGCCCGGTTCTTTAGATAGTTTTGGAATAAAAAATGGTAAAGGAAAATAGTAAGAACAACAGATAGGTCTTAAACATCCCGTAAAAAAAGAAAAAGTGAGCCATATAGATAGGTAAGAGTACCAAAGACATCTACTGAGCAAGAAACTAATGGATTTATTTCATGAACAGCATTTTATTTGTATGTCTTTCTTGAAAGCCTTTGGAAAACTTCCTTGTTTAACCTTTACACTCTCTCAGAAACATCATATTTCACATCTCTATACAATCAGCTACTTCTGTGAAGCTTAATCCCACCCATGCTGAAAAGGTCTTTAGCTACTGAATTTCGACAGCTGTGACATGGTCTGGACAGGATCTACCCAGGCTGTGATTCACTGACTTCAAGTGCTTTGTAACCCTTTCCCCAAACTTACTCTAAAAAATGCCTCATCACAGTACTTCCTCCCCTAACCTTAAACCTATATATATATATATACACATAAATACATATATGTACACACACACACATAAATGTATGTGTATATATATATATACACAAGAACCAAATAATATCTTTGTAAAAAACGAAATACATTTCAAAAATGGCACAAACTAAAGTTCAGAGCATCTGCACTACAGCAATGCTCATGCCTCAATGTCCTAAGCTGCAATAAGCAGCTATGAATTTCCCCCTCAATTTTTTTGACGACTGTGCAACTGAATCCCTTGAAATCAGAAATACACTGAACACTGAAATGCATTGCAGCAGTAATACTCAACATTTGTAACAGCAAGTATTTCTCCCATTTTTTCCAATGGTAATCAGATAAATTGTTCCATTTCACACCAGAAAGGGATAAAAAAAAAATCTAATAATTGGAGTCAAAAAGCCAAAGGCAAAAATTCATATAAATCAGGTGCATGAGTTATTATTTTTAGATGAATTCGCTGCTTTTTAGAAGCATAAATACAGAATAGGAAACTATACATTGCAGTTCCACAAACAGTGATAACAGTCATGATTATGTGAAGAACAAACAATTCAAGCTGTTTATGGAATTTGGGATAGAATTACTATTTCATCACACAAAAACTGGCAGGATTGCCTTTCATGCATGCATCCCAATGCTTTATCTGCTCTTCTTAGGGTTCCTCTTTTATCTTTCCCTTCTATACTTCGGGCAATACTGCCCATTCAACTCTCTGCTCCCCCTCTGCCTCTGAAGAGATCTTACAAAGACAACAAAGCAGGACACCCTTAAAAGGTGTATTTTTTTCACCTTTTCCCTCATTAATTCAGTGTCTCCAGGCATGACCAGATGAGTCCCCACCTCGCTGGGCAGGCAGCAGGTCTGTGAGCAATGGAACTACTGAAGGCTGGTTTCCCATGGTTATGACTCTTGTGCTGGATCCCCTAATGTCTAAAAAGGTGTGAAATCCAGTCAGAGCTTTTCCCTTATTTAATGCATTCATAACTTCTCTCCCCCATGAGGATTTGCTAGTGTCTAGTAATACAGTTGATCTCATTCCGCAGCTTTTTCCAAAGCAGGCACATGAATAGGGTCTCTCTTCTCCATCCAGGCACCTATTTCCATGAAACCAGAAGGAACCTGATATCTTTGAGACCTTTACTCCTGTCAAATCTGTTTGAAATTGTCCAGGAGTTTCAAAAGTTACTGGGGGGAGAGGGGAGGAGGCAAGAGACTGGCAGTCAGCAGAGGCACACAGCACAATCACATAGGCTTTGTTTCCTTAGGAAGCAGGGTAAAACACTTGCACTCTTTATTATTTTTAAAACCTGCCCTAAATGAATTAGGAAATGAGCTTTACTTTCAGATCTAAACTTGTTTTCTTCCTTGTTTTTTTAACGTAACTTATAGTGTGGCAATAACACAATACACTCTAGACATAACATCTGGATTCAGGTCTCAGGGCTTAAACACATGAGCAGTTCACAGCTATGTTAATTTAGATTTCAGAGGCAAAGCCTTGTAAAACAGCTTAAACCAGATTTTATTTTCTACAGGCTAAGAACAGAACGTGGGCCATTACCATAGAACAACTGATACACAAACTTAACACAAAGCAACTTACTTCTGTTTGAGGTTTGAGCCTCTCAAAAGTATGAAGGGAGGCCTGCCAAGGATTGTTAATTTAATCTGCTGGCTTCTTTTTCTGTTTTGTTCTCTTTTTTTGTCAAATATTCTGCATTTATGATCCGATTTCCAAGTAAAAAGTTATACCAGAACAAAGCTTATTTAAGTAAAATGCTTAAAGTAGAAGTGTGAAGCTCTTTTTCTGAATAGTCACAAAGTATACATAGCATGAGCATGAAACACTGAGAAAATGCCCAATACAAGTCTTTAAAAAACCTCCAGAAAAGTTTCTACTAACATTATGAAAAGTAGACCCATATAAATGTGCTTTTAGCAAAAAAAAAAGTCTCCAAAATAAAAGCAAGGCCTGCAGGAGTGCTTGTGATATTACTGTCAGTAAGGGCTCCAAGGTAACAAAATATAAATGATTAATACTTCCAAGATTAAAAAAAACACCACCACATCATGTGCTGCATAATGGGAGTATTTTAAAACTACCTGTCAACCGATCCTATTCCTACATGTGAAGCCCAGACTGCAGCTTTCTTTAAAAACTTTAATAAAACATAACTGAAATGTCTGGAGTAATAACTGTCAGATACGAAGACAACTTGTCTTGGGAGCTACTTCCCTTCAAACATTGACCTTTCGGTCTGGGAAGTAATGGAAACTATAAAGTGCTTCTTGAATACACCCTTGGAACCAACATGCCAACATTTTGCGGTAATCCGAGTCTGATTCCCCCCGAATATGCTGTGAACAGCTCCAGGGCTGCACAGGAATTCTTTTTTCCTTGGAAAGTAAATGTATAACCACGTGAATAAGCATGAGATAATGCCTAGACCAAGGCAAAATACAAAAGTGTTCCCAGCTAAGTACTACAAACAATTTTCCAGTGTGAGTAATAACACAGCATTCATTTAGAACAACCATTGACTGTTTGCAGGGTGGTATTTCACCCTTTGTTTCAAAAAAATTAAAAACTCCCTTCAGGATGCTGAGAGCCACGTGCTAAGACCTTTAAGATCCAAACATCTAGCTACTTAACAAAACCTTCACTGAATGCAATTATTCTCTCCCAGACAAAAAAACCCAGGAGATTAAAGATTGTGCACCTAACCTGAGCAATCTGAAGGTCTGCACATGGAAATGCTCCACGCACCACAAGGTCTACATACTGGCTGTGACAAAATCCCAGTAAAGCCAAAGTACCAAGCAGGAACACACAAACACTTCTGTAAGCTACCAAGATACAAATAGCATTGTTTCTTTCCATCCAAGAAACAAACAAAAAGAAGCAAAAACTTTATTTTCACATGGAAAGAAAGATGTACCAGCTCAGGTTCAGGAATGCAATGCATGTAAATAAGCTTTACTGATTTCTCTGCTTAAAGTTACGTTCTTATTCTAATTATCCAACTTCATCACAAGGACAAGATCTCTCCCAGCCCATAAATTACTCCACAGATACACCCAGAGTGAGATCCTACATACAGAAGCTAAACCCTCCCACCCCTCCTCGATGAACCCCTTTTCTGTCTTTGTGCAGGAATCTACATTGTTGTGACTGCTTTCATGCCATTTTTAAGTAAGTCTAAAAAAAAGATTAAAAGGAAATGATATTTTAAAAAAATCTCTTGCAAAAGATTTGACAATGAACACTTTTTCCCTAGACTATAAGGACCTAAAATGCTCTAGTAATAGCAGGATATAAATTTTTACAGTTCAGAGATTCTCCCTTAGTTGGAGGGGACTTGGGGGTGCACTTCTCCTGTTCTTTTGTCACCAGGACATTCCCTTGAACACAGTGGAGTGCTTGGGGCTGCAGTGCCAGACAGCCCCATCCCAACACAGACCCACAAAGCAAACCCAGCTCTGACGTGGAATTATGGCACAAGGAGGACAGCTCAAACTTGAATCTCTTGCAGGTTCAGGAGGAGCAGCAGCACATCTTTAACCCCAAACTGCATCATCCTTTAAGCCATTTTCCCCAGAATGCCTGCAGGGACCACCGAGTGACCCCATCCAGAACCACATCCCCCAGCACCTGTTTCTGCCTGGGCATCAAATCAAGGTTTGCCAAACCTGGCACTAACCACGATCATTATGATGGAGGAGGACTGAAAACTAAGTACTACTGCTAAAAATATGATGTTACACATCCTACCATGTAAGAATAATTATGATACAGCATTTTCACTCCACAGGTCAAGCCATTCCTGAGCACTGTGTGATCACAGGTAATTTCTGAGTGGTCAAATGTCCTTTCATACACTGACTGATACAAGGAAATTACTAAGTTGGTGTGTCAGATCCATTCATGAGCACTACAAACTCAACTCCAGCAAGTAATTTTTCCCTACGGATTGTTAAAATGATAAAGGGCATCAAAAGCTTTGCATTCAAGAAACCCATGCTAAGTTCAACTAATAGTTCAAAGAAGAACAGATTTTCTGGAAATTCAAATCTAATTAATCTATCTAAAGACAAAAAAAATCCCTTATCTTAAATCCTATACCTAATTCTTAAAATGAACACAATTATATACTACACATCTTTTCATAAGAGAAGTTTTTGCTGAGATCAAAAACTGGAACGGATTCAATTAGAAAATATTTTCCCTGAAATCTTCTAAATTCTCATCTGCAAAAGAAATATAGTCCACAGATAAAAACGCTAGACCAAAGTGGTTGCTAGCAACACAAACAAAACATTTACTCTTTTTTTTCTCTTCTCCCACGTAATACCATTTTCAAAAGTTGTCGCTACGAAGTATTTAGGGAATCAATGTTTTCTTAAGCCAGCCCTGGGAGAAGGAAAGCAGCATTTCTCTCCCATAATTAGGATTCTACAGAACAGGACTGGTGACTTCAAGGGACGGCGTTTCAGTGGTGCTCAGATGAAGCACCAAAAACACCCATCACCAGGACACAGAGCCACATCCCTTCCTTTGCATGGCACAACAGAGGACAAAGCTCTTCTGGGACCCCGTGGAAAGGTGCCCTTTATTTCACAGGCTTGGTGCCTCCAAACCCAAAGGCACGGACGGGCTCCCCCCAGGCGGCCCCAGCTGCCTGTCAGACATTTCAGAGCCCAGAAATGCTCCACTTATCACAGAAATGGCTCAGTGTGGGCAAGAACCACAGAATTTAATCTGTAAATAATACTTACAGCAGTTTCAGTGGAGCAAAGCACCCTGGCCCGAGTTTTGATATATTTCTACATTTCATTTTCCTCATTTTCACGTGCCAGCAAGCCAGTGCAGAAGGCAGAAACCACTGATCTTCTGAAATCTATAGTAGCAACAGCAAAAGAACTAAAACTTTCCTATGAATCAGAAAATTCCAGGAATTTGTTTGTTTGGTTTTAATTCTTGCTTTGTTATTGTTTGATTTTTAGGCACCTTCATAGCTCAAGTCTATTACATCCCACCATTTTTCTTTCTTCAGTTTTCCATGCCACCAAACCAGGGCAAAAAGGATTTTCTGAAATCTGTAGTGGTAACAGTAGAATTAAAACAATTATGAATCAAGAAAATGCCACAATTTTTGGTTTGTCTGTTTGATTTTTTGATTTTGCTTTGGCTTTGGTTTTCGCTTTGTTATTGTTTGACTTTTATACACCCACATTATCCTATTAAGATGCTAAGATAATATCTTACTATGCTAATAATAATGTTATCTTATTTACTATAGGATATTAAAATCTTAGCAGTGGAGTGCCTTAAAGCAGCTGTGCTGAGGCCAGTGCTGTTTAACATGACCAAGGAAAAAAAACCAACCAAAAACCAGAAAACAATGCATAGAGTGTGGCAGCAAACAAGGCAAAGCTCATTAAATTTATATTTCAGTTAGCAACAAGTTGCAAAAGAAGCAAATGCAAGCAATAGCCAAAGGTGGAGAGGCAATTTCTCCATCAAAGCTCAAAATGTCTCTCAGTGTCACATGTCAACCACCAGTTATCAGCATTAAAAAAAAATGACCATTCTAATGTTGGTCAAAACAAGATCTGAAGAGACGACATGTCTGTGAACAACCACTGACAACTCAGCTCTTCTCAGGGCTGTGTTTTGGTGGTTTTGGTGACCTTGGTGATCTGTGTCCTGCCCAGGAAGACAACCCTACAGAGACAAGCATCCCACTCAGGGACCTGCACACAGAGAGAGCAGTGAAAAGCTTACTTCTATAATTTTTATTTAACTTTTATTGGTATTCCACTATCAAAGGGACATTGGTTGGTGAGACTATGGAATGCCCTGAGTGAAACAGGCCTGACATGTTCATGTAGGCTCTTTTTTGACTGGGATAAAGCAAGTACTTACATGGTCTGAACTCTCCCCAGTTATCTCCAGGCTGCCAAATATAACTTCACCGAGGTTCTCAGCACTCTGCTTCACTGCATGGCCAGCCACAGACCTGCAAAAACTCGTTGGCCCCAGATAAAATCTAACACCATCCCTAGCTCAGGAAAGAGAAGAGGCCTGGTGAAACTATCAAACTGATCCCCAAAATTCCTTCCCGTTGTATCAACGTGATGGATTTCCTATGGATGCACAAGGAAGAGCTGTGAAACTGCTCCTTTCAGCAGCTCCCACCCCATGCACACAGAACATATGGACATGCACGAAGGAACTCTGGAAAAGAAGCCATGTCACATTCGAGGACAGCTAGTTTAAACACATAGGATGTGATGATTTATCCTGAGCTGAAAGCTTAAGGGAGCTGAGCTCTCAAGCCCTACGTAGCTGGGCTGGAATGAGCAGTAGCATGAAATAGCCCAGGCTGGGAAGCAAATAGTGTAAAGTGACTACACCAGCCCACACAAACACAAGCTAGAGAAGAACCAGAGCAGCAGCACGGCAGACTGGGAGAGCTCTTCACTGCCAAGCCCCAAAGTGTAGGAACACACTAAAAAAAATTAAATTAAAAAAAAAAGGAGGGGAGATTTCACTACCCTGTGCCTGACTTGCAAATTGAGGAATGTTACTTGATATTTTGCAAGACAAGCATCCTGTAGCCAGTAGCCAATACCACTCAGACCAACCTCAGTTTGCTGGGCTTTTTGGCTGACTAACTTTTAAACAATCACTAAAATAAATAAAAGTTAAGTAAGGATGCTCAACACTGCTAGGGAATTTCTTTCCCTGCACTTTTAGCCACTGGAAAGTGATGATGGGTAATCACAGCAAATGTTGTTTGAAAATAATATCAAGGAACAAAAGAAAATAGGTAGCTGCTATCCAAATTTCTGTTAACATTAATTATGTCAGAGCACACTAAAATGTGCAAAAGCACGTGTTTATTGTCTTTCTTTTTCATCTACTGGAGTATAACAATTCAAATACGATGGAAATTAAAACGAGACTGATAAATAAAGCAACTATGCCAATTGAAATGTGGAAAGATTTCCAAGAAGGAAAAAAAAAAATCTGATAATCATTTCATCACCTTTGTGTGATGAAATCCACCTGCAAAGCTGCCTTCTGTAGCAATGAAGGAACCTTCACTGCTTAACCTTGAAAAATAAATTGGAAATAGTGAGGCCTTTGCAACCCAGAGTTATAACTTCAAGAAAAAGTGCAATTCTCCATGCACCATCTGCCAGCCCTTAGCTGAGAGAAAGCTCAGGTTCCTCAGAGACAGTGAGTGGACTAATCCAAAATACCAAGTGCCTGCACCAAGAACTACAAATCAGTTGCTTGCAAAACAAATAGAACTGAGAAAGGGCATTAAAAAGGTTACTACAAACTGCACAGAACTGAAAAAAAAGAACACCATCTCTCCAAGTTTTCACACTCTTATCAGAAAGGTTGTACCATCTGAGCATTTGTGTTTAGAAGGGGACATGACAAATAACAGCAGATTGAGATATTTCAGCATTTCTCTAAGTAAATCTGAGCAGGATCTTAAGAGATACATGATCTCTTAAAAGACACCTTGAGAACCAACATATGTGTGTATGGAATCATCTGCTATGTAGAGATTTAAGTAGCCACAGGCCACAGGATCCATGGTTTTTCTTTCTTCAGCCTGAAGATAGAGGGAGTTACCCCAAAAAACCATAGTCAGGAGCACCTGTGTCACATCTGAACGAGGCTCATGCACCCATTTCCAAGAAAGGAGTCACACCGCCAACTGAATAAACCTGTATAATCTGAATAATCACATCACCAATTGAATAAACCCTCTGTAGTTCTAAAGATTACAGAGTATAAAGAATATCTCAAAGACAGAAAAAAAGGCTGCTGTTTTCACCATGAAAAAGTTTGAGCAATTAACTGATATCTCACCTCCATACAAGTCTCACAGACTAATAATTTGGGGTAGTATTGTGTAAAAATAACAGAACTGCACCTAAAATTGTGCAATCACGAAACTGTGTTTGGGGACATTTTTCTCTTTCCCCTACATTGAGAGGCAGGTCTTGTCAATGGAGAACAAAACATTTTTGTCATGCACTTCCCAGGAGAAAAGGTAGTCCTTTGCAGAACTGCAAGATAACTCACGTCAAAACGAGGAGAAATCATAACTACTATGAAAACAAATATGGTATTTCAAAACCCACTGGGAGGATGCAGTTGTGCAAGAGGTCAGAATAGTTAGTGCTCTTCTTCTTCAGTTCATTAATTGTACCTAAGGGTAGATATATTTGTAAAAATGAGATAAGTTCTCTATCATACCATGATTATTGCCTTGCTTTTCTAAACCAGTAATATAACTCTTACACACAAGCTTCCTTTTCCTTTCCACTGCTTCTCAAGTTAAAAAATAGCAGTTGAAAAGCGAAATCCAAACAGGATGACTCCTCTCACTTTTATCCTTGATAAATTAGGAGCAATATTTAAATATAAGATTATATTTAAATAAGCTGCAAGTAAAACAAACAATAGCACAAATCAAATGCTTCACTGTGATGGTTGACTTGTCCAGAAATCAGCCACTTTCTGGCACAGAACTTGGGGAGGTTTCCATGTTAAAGAAGTAGATGAAACAATTTCTGCTAGCTTAAGAACTTGAGCTCCACAGTTGTAATTCTACTGAGAAACACTTCTCAGTTCAAAGGAAGACTTTCTATCTCTACAATCCTTTTTTTTTTTCCCCTTAAATTGTGTTCATACCGTTTAAGACTGATTTTGCAAAGGGTTCTTGGATAGGATGATGCCTGGATGGTTGAAACGTGGAGTCTCAGTGAATTAACAGCAGTTCATGCTGTTCTGAACAGACAGGGCGCCTGTCCACGTCCTGTACGTGGTGAAATCAGATGTTAGACAGATTCTGTACTGCATCCAGGTCTGGAGTCCTCAGCACAGGGAGCACGTGGAGCTGCTGGAGTGGGTCCAGAGGAGCCCATGAGATGCTGCAGGGCTGGAGCCCCTCTGCTCTGGAGCCAGGCTGGGAGAGCTGGGGGGGCTCACCTGGAGAAGGGAAGGCTCCAGGGACACCTGAGAGCTCCTTCCAGTGCCTAAAGGGGCTTATAAAAAGAGGGGGAAAGTGACTTTTCACATGGGCAGGTAGTGAAAGGAGAAGGAGGAAGGGTTTTGAACTAAAAGAGGAACAATTTACATCAGATATTGGGAAGGAATTCTTTCCTGTGAGGGTGGTGATGCCCTGGCACAGGTTTGGCAGAGAAGCTGTGGCTGCCCCTGGATCCCTGGGAGTGTCCAAGGCCAGGTTGGAGCATCCTGGGCTAGTGGAAGGTGTCCCTGCCCATGGCATGGGGTGGGATGGGATGAGCTTTAATATCCCTTCTCACCAAAACCATTCCATGATTCCATGACTGCAAAGCAAGTCAATCAGGTACTTAGAAGTGACGATACACAAAACTAGGGGCACTTTTATCCCTCAGAGTGATGAAACGTGACCTATGTTTTTGGCCCTACTCAATTTGTAAGAATGCAAGGGAATTGTAATTTTCCAGCATTAATATTTTAAGTCATGGCAGCACTGTGATTTTAGGAAAGGTACCGCATTAACTTCTGTGAAATTATTTCATTATCACAACAAGGTTCTCTGCCACTCTGTCATCTTGTAGAACACTCAATCCACAGGCAACACCACCTCCCCTCCCCCCGAAACCAACAAAAAAAGGCTAAAGCAAGTTCGTTTAATATTAATCATATTCCAGAGCATATGGGTTTAGAGTTCCATTTTCCATAACATCAACCGGTTTATAGTTTTGATAGAATCAGCCCTATTTCAGAACAAATGCATGTTTACAAAGACTTACAATAATATGCCAGTCATGGAAGAGTTTTTGATGTCAAGGACTCCATTATGTGTTTGGGTGCAAGTTCAACAACAGCTGCTCCAGATTTAATGAAGGTAGTACTCAAGGGACTGACATTTCCTGGATTTATTTATGGGAGCTTACAGAAAATGTTCAATATGTACCAAAATATACATTGTTCAGAGACTTTCATGCTTGAGAGTGAAACTCTCAATGTTTGATTCATAATGGCTATTTCACAAGGGCTTACAGGAAATAAAACTGTTTATTTTAATTGCATACAGCAAAAATGTTAGAAAAGAAAGATTTATGTTCTCTAGTGACAGTGAATGTTTTGGGCTAATTTGTCATGGTTACCATGGACAGAAAATAAAAGAATATTATTCAAGCACTACTTCAATTCATAGACAACTTAAAGTATCAGCAAATACACACAGTACTGTGAGTTATCTTTTTAATCTTTTATGTAATCTTAGAGCACCTTTTAAATATAGCATAAACTACCCAAGCAAACTTATTATTTTACCTTTCTTTTTCTTTTCCATTAACAAGGCTCTTTGTTCATATTTCCTGTTAATGGAAAACAAAAATAAACACTTGAATGTAGCACTATTTTAACAGCAATTATACAACACTTAAAAGACTACATAGCAGTGGTCTCTAATTGTGCCAAGGTAGTTCCCCACTCCAGCTCAGGATTTTTATTCTTATTTGACCATAACATGACAGTTTCTTTTGAAATAAACAAACAAAAAAAAAGATAATGTTTTCCCTTTTCAGTTCCATATTTTCCAACAAAAGTCAGTGACTAAAGAAACAAATGTGAAACAATGCAGCTGCCTATATTTATTAAAAGGTATGGGAAATTAGCAGTATGGGAAGAATTTTGAGAAAAGTGGAACACTGGAAATTTGATTACAGTGCATCCTGTGAAAACAGAAACCAGAATGTAAATTTAAAAAAATACTGTACATTTTAACTTTTGTTTTCTTTGAAGATTCCAGTATCTTTCAACATCTGCATTGGTCAATGCCTTGAAAAGCAGAACTGCTGCCTGTGGGTTCACACCTAGTCTGAAAATTTTAGCTTTTCACTATTTTGCCTTGCCTCTTCTGAATTTGTGATCACAATGGTATCTGGTCACACATTACCAGTTGTTACTGTGTTTTGTTACACGCTGTTTCAGCTATTAGGGTGTTAACTGGTAAGATGACTGAGCAGGAATAAATGTCAGAGTATTACAAATGCATTTTGTCTGGCTGTTGAAATACTTCAGTCCCAGCGTCATAGCACCTATCCCAAAACCTTTTCCCTTTACATTCTGAGCTGCCAACTCTGTCTCAAACACAAAGAAAACAGAAAACATCCCAAACACACTCTGCCATCACAGCAAAGGACAAATGCAATGAGTTTAATTATCTTGTGGCAGTTTGAGGAACTATCATCTTTCAGCTGTTTTTCAGGCCTTACAAAGCACTGAAAAATTAAAATATCCTGCAAGTGTGGCCTTTGTTGTGCCTTTTTTGCCAGGAACCACTTCCACTGTGAACTAAGAGATACAAAAACCAGAAGTTTGCCTCCTGCTTTTTCTTTGCACTATTCCATTATTTTTCTCCTTTCCTTCACAAGTTCACTGCTTTTGCCATAGACTATTTCCCTACCACCACTTTTTCACCCTTGTTTACCCATACAGGTGTGTATTTTCTAAGCTGAGAGTAGTTCTTTCAACTCAAACTACTTAAGAATTGTTGCTATTTCACTGGGGTTCTTTTAAAGAAAAATGAACTCACAAATAGAATTTAATTAAAACCCGAATGTTGTTCTCAACTTTTGTTCTTTTCTGACATTTGCATTAACCTGGGAGCGATTTCATTTCAATCTGAAACTGAACAGGTTTTGTAGTTCACAGTTGACTGACAAAACAGTTATTTAGACCATTTAATCTCAACAGGTGTAGAAATCATGATTATTTACCTTAAAGTTACCTGAACAAGTATCTCAAGAGACAGAATGGCCCAAGATTCACACGCCTTCAAACTTCCCTCCAACAACACAAAATTGCACGAGAGAATCTTAGACACTGATGAAAAGCAACACTAACAAAGCACAAGATCTATTTTTAATTGCATTTGGCAGTGCTAATGAGCACCTCTACAAATTTTACTCACATTCTCCTCAATTTGGACTCAAACATCCTCAACCTCTTTCTCCTTCCTTAGGGATTTGTCCTTCCTAATTTAAACATTTCAAGTAGTTGTAGTTCAGAAAGAAACCTGAAGGAAGGAGTTAGTAATGGCACTGGAAGAACAAGGTACTTGTTGCTCTCACAATAAACATCAACATTAATGACCCTTCCAAAAAGATCATAAGACAGAATCTTTGCTTTCCCAAAATCATAACACTGGGCTAAAATTAAAATCTGAGAAAAAGTGTTAACTTTAATTAACTCTTATCTTTTTTTTTACTCTATAATTTTC
This sequence comes from Anabacerthia variegaticeps, assembly GCA_035583185.1. Taxonomy (NCBI): domain Eukaryota; kingdom Metazoa; phylum Chordata; class Aves; order Passeriformes; family Furnariidae; genus Anabacerthia; species Anabacerthia variegaticeps. Next base: position 8,668,229 of record JAWWEW010000088.1, on the reverse strand, counting down.
TATACTTTTGAGCTTTCAAAATGTTTATTTTTAAGACGTTTCCCTAAGGGTCCCAAACTGCCAAAACTTAAGCAAAAACTGAAACTCTTACTCAGGTATGATAAACTCTAAATAAAATAATAATAACAATAATCATAATACTATCAGTTAAAATGTACCTGCTTCCCCTTCAGATCTTGGCTATTACTGTTTAGGTTGGATGTTTCCCATACCAATACTTTCTCTTCTCTAAGACATGATCTAAAAGGGTTTATATGTCGCAATAATAAGAGCAACTCCACACGAAAAATCTGAAGCATAATTAAAAATTACACTTTCATCAACAGACACAGGAAGTAGATTATAACCTCAAGGAAGCTAAGCTGTACAATTAGCATTTTTTTTTTCCTTCTTTTCTGTAGCATTAATTCCATAACAATTTTCCACACCAAAAATCCTATGCAACCCCAACAAAGCTGACATCATGTCCTTAGAATGGCTTGAACCTATTTTTCATGTATAATAATCCATTTAACAACATCAGAAAGCCAGTCTTGTGTCTGTCAATTGACTTTCCATCACAAAATGGTAGCAAGTCAGCAGCTTTAATCCAATTTGTAAATAACATCAGTAAAAAATTTTAATTAATTTTCCTTTAATGTTACTGCCCAGCTTTCATTATTCTTTGCATTTAGTGGGGCTGAATGAAAAGCAGGAGTTATTAACAGCTTTCTTTTCAGTAGCAATTAGCTAATTAATGCCTTTCCACGGGGCTGGCTTGGATGAGCACAGCTCCACCACCCAGGGAGGTGACTCAGGGCACCAGGCAGCACCAGTGAATCACTGCATCTTCAGTGGAACTTCTGTGATGCAGCTGAGACTCTTCCCTCAGCTTTCTCTGCCACTCCCAGTGGGTCACTCCTCCCTGACAAGGCAGAAGGGCTCTCCTCAGAAATTATCTCCTGCCAGTGGGGTTGTGAAAGAAGCCTCAGAGTATTTAAATTCTAAGTATTCAGCAGGCATCTGTTTTATTCTGCAGCGCTCATCTTTCCATTCGCCTACAGTTACTGAGATTGTCCTCCTTGCAAAACTGAGTTATAAAACAATGTTGACCAAAAATTTTGGTCACATGTTAAAAAAAACACCCTCAAATTTTCAACCTTAAGCAGGACACCTGAAGTGAGCTCAGAGGGCATGAATTTTTCTTATCAAGTGATACAACCATCACTTCCATGCTTCTCCTTACAAAAACGGTGCACTGTATATGGTTTTTTGTTTTAAAATTGATGTAAATACACAATGCCCCCACTATTCTAGCAAGTGGTTTATACTGGGTCTTTTATTAAAGCAGTCAGATTTCAGGAGTTACACCCCATTTCAGCCCCACTGAGGCTCAGAGCACAGTGCTGTCTCTGTGGTTCTTCAGTCAAGCCAAGAAGGAAATAAAATGTAAGTTTATATGAGCCTTAGTACCAAAGTTGAAAGAAGCTGCTTTCAAGGAAAGACTGAAACTTTTATTCAGTGAGTCTGCTGACCTGCAACAGAAATAGTTGGAGGGCAAGGCCTCAAAGCAATTCCAATCTGATCAACTACATTAAGAACACAATTCCGTACGGATTGTTAAAATTTAAAGTGGTTCCTTTCCCATAGACCAAAACATCGTGCACCTTGTCCTGTCACACAAGCCAGGAGACAGAAAACAGCCTGGGTATGGGGGTCAAGATTACTTTATAATTAATCAGTGTCCCAGTACTCCTAAATTAATTACATGCTGACAATGAGGGGCTCCACAGGTTCCATCCCTGGCTACCACTCCATCAGAATCATGGAATATCCCAAGTGGAAAGGGAACCACAAGGACCACTGGAGTCCAGACCCAACAATCCCACCACATCCATGGCAGCACTGAAGAAACATCAGCACCTGACCACCTACATTATTTGGATGTCACAGATGTTGCTGTGGTTTTCTTTACAAATAATAAAGCTGCTTTAGGTATGACCCAAGGCTTTCTTCTTCGTCACCCAGCAGGAACCTGATCCATCCAGGATAATGAGTGGATATGGCCTTGAAGAGAGGGATCAATGCAGCATCTGAGCTGTCTAAAGACTTGCTAGGAAACTTATAAACAGGCAATAAATCCTTTGCAAAGATTAACATGGAGCATTTCCAAAGCAGTCTACATCAGACCATCACAATCACTTCAATCCACCCGACCCAAAAATACAGAAGGGAATAAAATCAGGGGGAGAGCAGCAGTGTGGTGTTTGATGGCCTGCACCCAGGGCTGCACAGAAGTCCTTCATAACTCAGGAACTTGGTGAAAAGAGCAGTGCTTGCAAGCTTTTCCACTGCTATTGTCCAGTGGGTGAGTAACCAGCAGGAACCACCCTGTCCGTCGCCGCCTGCCAGCTCAGGCTTGCCTCAGCTCCAAAAACCATGCTTAAGGTACATATGCATAGACCAAGGAGGGAGCTTAACTCCTTCTGTTTGCCTGTTTATGAACATGGAGTGATGGTATGGAGGGGTGAAAAAAAAACACCCACAAAATGAAACAAGACAACATTACCTCTTAGGTTTCTATGGTCATCATGCTCTGGTTTTAACTATGCAACGAACCTAAACATTCACATGATAATTTTTAGCTTTATTGGAATATAAACCTCTACAGATAAAAACCAGACTGAGACATATCAGACACACTATACAAATACTTAGTGCTGCTACAAAGCAGAGATCACCCTCCACAGAAGGTACTCTTGTCAAATGAACTAACCGCTCGCATATTGTGGGTTTAAGGGAGATTGTATTTTCTTTTCGCTTGTTTATTGTCTGGTTGCCACAGCAATACCCTGCCTGTTTGTTTTGAGCGCTACATGGAGAGCACATTTGTTAGAGGCACTTATTTTCTCAGCTTTACACTGTATGTGCTATGATGGTCTCAGGCCAAAGAGGACGCAGGACTCTGAACGCACAAAACCCAAAAGGATCCAAAAGGAAATTCAGCCAATCCCGGGTTTAGAGCACCAAAATGTCAAAGTGCAGCTGCTCTGCCTTAACAAAGAGATTGTGCTGCCCAGCTTAACCCAGTCCTTCTCCCCGTCTTGCCCCGTGGTGGCCTCACCTCAGTTTATCTCACTGATGTAGGTATCTCACCAAGACCTTCCCTGATTTATGTCCTCCCTTCCCCACTCGCATCCCTGACCTGCACACAAACCACTTCAGAAAAAACAGCGTTTTACACAATTTTACAGCCACACAACCACCCCATTCACTCAAGCTGCCATCGCCAAAAGGGTATTGGGAGAAAACAATCATTTGCTTTTCCAAGTGCCAAAAAGACGATGCAAAATTGACCCAGACAGAAAACACAGCCATTTGACTCCCAATTTCTAAGTTCTGCCCTTCGCTCAGATCTCTCCAAGAAGGAAAGTGCTTGGCCAAACCCACGAGCCCAAACTCTCCTCAAACCCTTTCAACAGGGCTTCTCTAAAGAAACTGTAAAATATTTCTCCAGTTTTGAACAACTTTTTCTGCTGGATGCCGAAGTGGCTCACGTGTTTTGAAGAGATCACAGCACTCAGCTTGCCCACTATAAAACCAAGAAACTGCCCAGTTTCCTCACCACGCTCACTCCTATTTGCTCTCCATGTCAAAGGGATACCACTTTTCTTCACCATGCAGATGACAAGCCCTAAAACTGATATGTGAACCAAGAGCTATATCACTGCCCAGCACTTTTCAAAATCTTTGCTGTCTGATAGTTTTCATTCCTTGATTTTATTCTGCCTTATCCAATCACCAAATGGAAAAGGGAAAGAAACACAGAACTCACATGACAGATTCCTGTGAGTTTCAAAGGATAAAGACAAAGAATAATACAAGATATGAAAAAATGTTGTGGGAATTCACTGACATTTTATTCTCTGACCACATTAAAACACAGCAGTGACAACTCACAAACACACAACCTGCAGGGATGTCTTCAGATTTCATGGGCAAATGTACCTAGAGACCTTCTATCTACAGCAGATATGAAACATGGGCAACACTTATCTTAGGCTTGAACAACAGAACAAATGGAAGAACCACAGCCATTACTTATTTCACCGAGTCTTAAATCCTCAGACATTTCAAGGGAAATAATTAAACCCAGCTTTCATATAAAATACAGAAAACTCTCGATGTGCTGCCTCAAAAAAATCTGCTGTAATATTCTTCATCCATAGATTTCATTAACAATCCTTCTTTCTCACTCTTAGGTCAGGCTAAGTGATCTTGACTTTCTTTTCTTTGGAAATTACTGTCTACAGGGATGTAAAGCTTGATCCTCTCCTAAGACATTCTGAGATGCAGAGGGGTTTTTTATCAAGGAAATTTACCACCCAGAAGTACATTTTCATTCTGTAATCCCTTAGTATTTTAGGAGACTCGCCTTTGACTTTAGTTCCAGCCTGACTGCAGCACAGGCAGCTTCAGATTTCAACACCAAAGAGTGGGATAGGATACCCACTGCACGCTGACAGAACAGTAGCACACTTTCAAGTCTTCCATAACTTCCCAAAGATTTAGCATTAAAACCAGACTCGAGCAAGCCAGAAATCAGCTCAGCCAATTCTTTTTGCTCTCTCTTGGACACCATTTATTGGAGGAGGACGATAATTTAAATGTACTCATCTACGTAATATCTTCCTTAGTAACTAATGGACCGTCTTTGTGACATACAAATATTTTTGCTTTTCGGATTCAGACGAGAAATACTAATGGAACATCTTGGTCTGCTCTTAAGCGATGGCAACATTTTTTTTCAGCATTATTCAGTAACAGAACTACAATAACCCTGAAAAGAATATAAGCCTAGCAAAGTTCACAGAAATCTTTTTTCTTTTTTTAAAAAAAGCATTTCTGCTCATAAATCTACTGCTTGTAGGGTTTTTTTTCTATTACTCTTATTCTGACCATTTTTTGTAGACACATTTTTCTTCTACCTAGTCTTTTGTATTTTTACACTCCCACTTCAGCAGGAAAAGCCTCATTTAAGCATGCTTTCTTAAGTAAGAAACAGTGAGACTTTTGATCCCTTAAATGTTTTAAATCTTGCTGATATAGATCTGTGTACTTGACTCAACCATCTGTATGGTCTTTACTGCTTTTCTAAAAGTGAGGCAGGATATTAATCAAATTAATCAAACAAGGATCAATCATCCTTTATATCTGCCTATAGGAAATCCACCATACCTACACATACAGAACACACAGCTAAAGAAATCAAACATATTGGTTTTATGACAAAAAAAAATTATTATTAATTTGAAGCATTATTAATTCAGTCTCTTGCTTCTGTAATATTTAATAGCTCACTTCATGGCAGCCATGTAAAAAAAGTTTCGTAACTTGTGGAGAGATGGGAAGACAGATATGAGGTTAGCTCCAAACTCCAAAAACTCCCATGCAGCAGCCAAGCCTGCTGCCAAAAGTCCACAGATGGATGCCATATGAGCAGCTGAAACTGTGATACTGAAGGGAAGCCATGGAAATTCTTTGCTTGTAATGTACTCCTGTAATTCCAAGGTGTAACATGCATCAACTTGGTGTTTTAGTTGGTTTAATTTTCAGTTTGATCATTCTAAAGCTATGGTAAGCAAAAAACGTCATGAAAGGAACTCAAAAAAGTAAGACAACAGAAAATAAAACGTGAAAACAATGTAAAAGAGATGAATATTATAAACAGACCGTGAGAGGCAGAATCAGTTCTGAGATTATTTAGCTGATTTTTTGTGCTAACAGAAGTTTGTGCAAAAATGTAATTACATTTTTCTTTACCAATACAGACACTAATTTTATCACAGTGACTTTTTTTTTCTTTTTAAAAGAAAGAAAGTGGCTTTCTATTCCGCTTAGATTGAAGTCCCCAAGCTACAAGCTATATGTGAATTAAGTCCTTTTGTCTTCTGATAATCAAAACTATGTGCGGAGAGAGCCAAGAAACAGCTTCTCTAACACTGCTAAATTGCATATGACTAATCCAGGGGAGTGGGGTGGAAAAGGGAATGGAAATCTGCCTGGGCTGAGTCATGTGAAGACACAGTAAAGAATGATTTCTATATAAATCCAAGGCTATTGAGACATAAATTGGATGACCTAGTAGCCAGTTTTTAAGGCTTAGCACAAATATGAGAACCAAGCCCTCCCTTGATATTTTGCACTTCCCCTTTCAACAAATGAAACTTTCTGAGTTGCATTGAGACATAATTTTCAGCTGATGAGGACACCACATAGCTGAAACCACTGAAATTTTAGAGGCCTCAAACTGAAAAGCTGCTACTTCAGCTGCATTTGATTGTTTGTTTCAACGGGATCCAACTAATGGACTGAACAATAAATAGTATTTCTGAAACCCAAACTCGCATGTAATTGTGTTTGACACATATGTTAAAAGTTCCAGGTTCTTTTTCTTGGCTATCTGTTCCACTGCTGACTTAACTACTGCACATCACTCTCTCTCTCACCAATGTGAACTCTCTCATGTAACACTTGGAATAAGTAAAACAACTAACAAAAAAGGACAGACCAGAATTTTTCAGAGAAAATTGTGTTCACAAAGTTGCCCTGAATAGGAGTACAAACAGGCAGGTAGGTCAGTTTTAAGTCACCATGTAGAAATGACTAAGAAAAATTGTTTTCAGGGAAAAAAACGATCACTCATATATAGTCTTATTCCCAGTGGAACTTTCAGCAAAAAAATACTTTATTTGTAGACAAAAATGCCCA
>JAWWEW010000088.1:8639733-8661447 GCA_035583185.1 Anabacerthia variegaticeps | reverse complement strand
GCCTGCAACTGCTGCCATCTCTGCCATACCAATTCCAATATTGCATGGAGTAAAATAAAAGAGCACTGGCACAGATTTAAAATGCTCTGAAACCATCAGCTGAGTGGTTTATCTACCAAGTGTTCTAAACTTAGTTTCCATGCCCATGGGAAAGACCTGATGGAAACTCAAGATCTTGCCTATCTTCCATAGGTGTCAAGTCGATAATGAATGGAAAATTTAGGACCTGTGAAACAGCTGCACATCCGCAACCACCAAAAGATAATCCTTGAAAACAAACACTGAGGGAAACCAGATCCTATCTCTTAAACAACACTCCTTAGCCCATGGCCACAAAGACTCACTTCTCTTCACTCAGGAGAGCAGCTGGGACCCGTAACAGGATGCTCTCCCCACCTAAATGCCCAACTTCAGGGCAAACTCAGACCTCACATGGGAAATCCTTAATTATTGCAAAAAAACCCGCTATGGGCTCAAACGATTCCTAGTTACAACTTCAGGTTTAATTGGCACCTTGTTTTACAAAGTAAAAGTACTTGTCCACTTCTCAAAAGGTATATTCCTTCAAAAAAGGGCCACAAAAGCTGCTTAAGGGGCTAAATGTAACTTGTGCAAGTTTCCAGGGAGTTTCAATTAATATCACTGCATAACCCAAGCTGTGTTAATGTAATAGACAGGGTTACTTTCTAACCTTCCAACAGTCTACAGATTGGAAACAGCCCATTTATGCTATTTGTCAGCAACAACCTGGCTTACAGTACCACCCAAAATCTTCAGGAACAAACACAACCCCCTTCTCCTGCTGCCCAGTACTTTGAAAGCAGTGATCACCCAACACCCATTATGGATTCAAGCACCCATCGCAAAATGCCACCACATGGATGTTACCTTCACACTATAAATTTTGTTTTCTGAATCCTAAGAAACAGGGAAAAAAACCAAACCAAAACCAAACCAAACAGGAAAAAAAAACCCCACCAAAACCAAACAAAACACCAAAAGAACAAAAAAACTTTTCCACAATTTCCCCTACATTTCCCACAAAACATCTTAATGCTTAAAAAACGATTTCTGAATTTCAGAATATTTTTTCCTTAGCTGCTACTTTAGCTTTAGAGCTAAATACATATTTCCTCATCAAAATCAACACATATTGCTTAATTAGGTCTACAGAGGGCTCAGTGTAGCCTTTCCACCTGGGTTTTCCACCATATACTAAAAAGGTGTATCATTTAATCTCTCAAAAGAGCACATCTGATCCAGACCACTTTCTCTTGATAGCCATTTATGCTTCAAAGGTGCGAAAAAAATAAGGCACAGAGGTTTTGTCACCCACCAAAATACTGAAGCATTAACAGTCCTACGGAGAAACCCACATGAATTCTTCAACAAATATTTTTCAACAAATATATTCTTTACCATATGGAAATGTGTTTCTTTCCAACATCATGGTCCAGATTAAGTTAAAAGTTGCAGCTGAAAGGAAAACACTCCTGAGTTGTGGAGCTGATGTTAATTTCCTAAAGCATGTGGGCTGACATCTAGGGACTTTTTTTTTTAATTTTTTTTGTAATTAAAGTAGCTGCCATTTGTGGAATGACATCATTTTCCATGCTCAAGTATACAAACTACACACTTTTGTAATTGTCACTGAGCCTTATGTGCACAACCTGCCGAGTCACTCATACACCACAAAATACATCTGTTTCTTTACATAAACAGAGAACTGAAAACTAATTAACTAAAATGTGAGAGTGACTGAAAACTGATTAACATTTGATTGCACCCACAGTTTCATAAAGTTCTTAGATAAATCAAAACCAGAAGGCTAGCTGTGGTAAATGATAAACATTTAATTACATTAATAAATTCATTACTATAAGTTATTATTAATTTTAATTAATTATATTAAATATAAACAAAATAAAAACCAAAAAGCAAGTAACACAAGTGTCTCCTATTGACCACTGAATTAGCTGTGCAATCACACAGAGAACCTCCACTTCAAAATTACAGGATCATGAAATTTAACATATGAAAGCTAATAGGTGCTGCAGGAGCAGTATTATAAACCTTGAGTACAGGTCTGGATTGATCCACCATTTGACAGCAAGATTTTGTCCAGTCTAAACCCTTAAAATTGCAATAAAAAAAAAATTAAAAATCAGCTTCTAAAAAAAAGAAATGGTTTGAAAAGGGAGAAAGGCCCAAGGTGGTCATCTCAACCAGCAGTACTGGGATTAATTAGCAAAGCTTTATCAAGCACTACAAAACTGAGAAGAGGCACCTCCTCCTGCCCTGCTACTAACTTTCATAGGAAAGAAAGAAAAACCCACAAGCAAACCCATAACAAAAGATCACCTTGTCAATATAAGATGTGTTGTTAAAACTACTTTAATTGGCATTAAAAATTTACTAGAAAATTAACAGAAATACAGTCATGGTCTTTAGCGTCCCTTCCAACCATAACCATTCTATTAATCTGTGATAAATGGAGAAGATAAAATTGAGTGTGAGTGACTGTATATTAATATATAATACATATATGTATATATGCACACAGATCACCTATATCATGAATATCATCTCTGAATGCACACTTTTTCAGAATGCTACCTGTCAGACTTCAGCTCCTGGCTCCTACCAAGGGAATTAACACCATCTCAAATGTATTTGCATTCTCCACATGTTCTTTTAGCACCGAGTAAAAAAGTACCAGCAAAAAGTTAGTGGAGCTTTAACACAATGAAGAAATTGTTCAGCAAAAAAAGAAGTATGTGGAACAAAAAGCTCATGCTTTTGTAATATGAAGAAAGGAGTACAACAGATGTGAAATGGTTTTGTAGATGTTTCTGTTTAGACAGACCTGGAAAAATGGAGTTTCCTAACAAATAAAAGATAGCAGGCAATTCCTATAGGCTTACAATTCTCCATGATGACTCTTGATTTGTTATTATTACCACGAAGCTCTTTAAACAACTTGGACTCTGAATAATATACACAGAAGTAAGAGAGATTATGGATAAAGGTACTAGTTCCAGAGATGTGGTACCCTCTGGAAGCTTGTTACCCTTAGTGCGAAATGATAGGGTTAGGAAAAATATATGTGTAATTCTAATTTTGGCATCCTGCTGATTATGTATACTGCTCTTCCTAGCCTTTGCATAATAGTGGTCTTGATTAAAGACCATTGTTCAGGAAGGGAAGCACATGGGTTTACAGATGGCATAAATAGGCTGCAATGACTAAACAACATTTGATGAACACATGCAGCTCTGGCAGCAGACCAGAAGGAAACCGCTGCATTCATGTTCCCTAAGTACTGTCTGACAAACTTGAGACAAACCACACAGCTCGCCTGGGATGGGCAAAGCCTGGGAATACAACCCCTAATTCCAAGTCTTAAAACCAGTTGGTAATAAAGGTATTAAAAAAGAGATGTTATAGGATCAATTTTTGATATTAGCTTGTGGAACAGATGTTAAGCCAAAAATGAGTTAAGCATCTGCCATCTTTCCTCTGGTGTTTAGGTTTTAGGGGGTTTATCTGACCCCAATTCAATACCCTGACCAAAAAGAAATACAATAGAAAGAAGGTAAGAGTAGTATCTGCCCCAATTATTCTCCACAAATGACGAACCTCAGTGACAGTGAATGGTCTGTCTTACACTGTGGTAAATATTGTGTAACTTGACATCATCTTGGCATTTTAGCTACAAAGGAAATAGTTGCTTTAGACACATGGATTCAAGACAGTTCTCAAGCACCATATTCAGAAAGGAAAATTAAATTAATGTGGCAAATCAAATGAATTTGCAATAGACACGGTCAGGCCCCCACCATGATTTTAGCAGTGCTGTGTACAAGGGTCTCGTGGAAGATGTTGAGCCCAAGCATTCACTCCACTGCTCCATCAAAATTAGTGCACTACTATTACAAAACATTAGGTTTAAAACCATTTCTTATGCACTCTGAATCTCTTCTGAGCTCCAAAAATGGAGGTGCAGCCTGCCTAAGAGTTAGGACACAAGCCCTGCCCACTCCTGAGCACCTTCCATCAACGCCCTGTTGAGTACAGGCTGGTTAAATGCACCTTTCTGCACTGACAGATGACATTAAAGGTGGACATGGACACTGATTTTTCAGAAGCAGAACGTTTTTTTTGCAGTCATGATGGTTTTATCCCCAGATTACATCACTGAAATACGGATTTTTAAACCATAATTATGTCAGGTAGATAACACACACCACACACTCCCTCCCACTGGTGAGCACAGGTCCACAAAACAGCCCTATTAAATTATCCCTTTCCCAAATATCTTGAGTTATTCACACATGGCCTGCAAGGATTCCTGAAAACAAACATCTTAGTTATGTAGTTTACAGACTTTTCAAGCTAACACACACACGAAAGCAAGATGATTATTTCTCTGCTCTCTTTGAAAAGAAAGAACTCATATTTAGTTATTTATTTGGTCAGTGAATACATGGGAGTTTTGCCCCCTATCACAGCTATCAAAACTTTCACCTTGTCTCAGAAACATAACAGGTTTGTTGTACAAAAACAAAATATATGCTACATATTTTATCACAGCTATTTAAAAATAAAAAATACTGACAAATCACAAACAGATCTCCAAAATATATGAATTTTTATAATAAATAACCCTAAAAAGGCCATAAATGTGTCCAGGTACTTAATTTTTTTGCTGACATGCCATTACAGTTGTGTCAATTTGAAATAACCTATTAAACACATTTCTGGTTGCTGCTCAGCAGTATTTGCATCCTGGTATGACATTCTCAGTTTTGACCTGGGCAATACCTCATTAGTTCTTAATGAGACTACAACTGCATTGCTTAATGTATTTCAGTATACAACATCAGTAACACTCATAAGACTAAAAACTGCAGATGTTAACCCCCGATTTAGAAAAATCATTTCAAAGCAGGTCAAAAGACAAGACTGTTTTAACTCCTTTCTGAGACAAGGGAAGTAAAATTCTTCTGGTTTTAATTATTAGCCAAAAAAAAACCCAACCCAACAAAACCAAAACACCCACAACCAACAACAACAAAACTCAAAAAAGAACACAATTATCAGCCATCCCTGGGTTATTTAAAAGAAGACACTCTCCACATTCATGAAACACATGCCTGTTCAACAGCACTTTTGTTTAGCTTAAACAGTATTTTAAATAGTAAGTAGAACAGTGCTTGTAAAGACTAGATAAGCTAACAGTTCTTTTCTCTAACTATATATCTTCACCATGCTATCTCAGGCTTAGACCTTTCCTCTAGACTAGACCTTCCACTTGCTAATCAATAGCTCAAGTCAGTCTCTAAAAGCTACATTAAACTTTTTTTTTTTTTATTTCTTCTCCTGAGAGCACGTGAGCTCAGAGGAGAAGAATATACAGATTCAGGCTAGAGTGAAAGAGCATGGTCAGGTTTATTTCCAATAAATAGCAAAGTTCATCCATATAATGTTTCTGGGATGGACTAACTACAAAGAGTAACAAATTCTCACTCTATGTAAAATTGAACAGCTGAAAAACACAACTGCAAGGTAAGGAGTTCAGTCGGAAGTAATGGGAATCCATCTCCTGTTGTTTTGTGAGATGTACAGCAATCAACAAAGCGCACAAAAAACTCATAAGGAAAACCCTGACTGTTTCCAAATGCCACTTGTTGGTGCCACTGAAGCTCCTCACAGTTCTGTTACCACAAATTAGCATATGCTGGCATATTTGAGTTATACTAATAATCTACAGGTATTTCTCACAACTGAGAAGACAACACACTTGTATGAAGAGAACAAAAAAATTTACTTCAAAGTCTTAAAAAGATAAAAACCCCAAAACTTACACTTGTCAGAGAAAGATGCATGCAGAAAGACATGGATTTGGGTTCCAAAAATGCAAAAAACCCACACTAGTACCAGTTACATTTTGTCTCCAACAAAGAAATTAATACTACATTTTAAGTGAAATATCAGATATTATTTTCTGAGGCATCTGAAAGGAATAAAAAGAAAACATAAAAAAACCCAAATCTTCTGTGGAAGAGCTTTTCCATGGAACAATACTGTACAGAAACTTACTCTTAAAATTGTACAGTTTCTATCTCTCTGTGAAACAACCACATTCAGGATTTGGAGAAACAGAACCTTCCTGACAAAGGGTATTCCAGTGATACTAATATTTTAGAACAACCTTAAATGACTATTTGACAAAAAAATTTCAAATACATGAGCAATGTGGCTTCAAATTTTAAATCTCCAGTTGACCTTGCTCTGCTCATTGGACAAATTAGGAACTTGTCTTCACTGTTCAGAGAATAGATTTATATGTGTACTACTGACAGAGAGTGACTTCATAATGTAAGTGGAAAACCAGAGATGTATGCATTTCACCTCTCTGCAACTCAAGGAAAGAAATCAGCAGAAGAGTAACACCTTCCTCGCTGCACACACTACAGCTACCTTATTCCTGCATCACATTACACGATGATTTTCTGTAATTTGTCGGCTTTTTTAAAATACCAGACATCTCAAATTTGTCCTTTTCTTACATTCCAAGGCAATTTCTGTAAATGCAGCAGAACTAGCGTAGTGTGTTGAAGATCACTGAATGCATTCACTTTGGGGGTTTAGACAAATCCACTCGATATTTCACACTGGTAAAGGTTCTGTTTCCGTGAATGTTAAAGTTAACAGAACTCTGTTATCCTGAGCTGGAGTCCTTTCCTGTGCCTTTGCAGGTCGGGAGATGAATGCTTCCTCTGGAGCTGTAAAAGAGTTTCTGAAGAGAAACACTGGTGAGATTCTTGTTGCTCTTCAGCCTCTGACTGCTGTTCATCCCTACAGAAATACAGGAGGAGAGTCTTGCAGTGAAGTTTTAAAGCCCACACAGAGTAATCTCTTTTCCAGAGCATCTACTGTCCCCTGTAATTTTTGTTTGGGAAACTGAGACTTGTCAATATGCCATGATTTAAGGATTTTCCTCCTAAAAGGAAAGCATTTGCACCCAATTGTACAAGTGGAACTAAGCCTTGATGTCTACACAGGGACTTGAAATGCACAGCAGGTGTGCCAAGAAGGGAAATTCTAAAGGAATCAAGAGGAGAGGAGGGGAGACAATACAGCAACACCAGGAGGGAGAAAGGACAACTGACAATTTTTGCTGTACAATCAAAATCTGTTATCTTATGAACATTTTATGGATACCTTTAATATATTTATCCTGTTATTACACTCGTGAAATTAGAAAATGCCCTTTATAATGTCATTTACATTAGTCCTTAAAACAACTGAATTATCATTTTTGGTCAGCTGGATAGTTCCAGTGAAATACACAAATCCTAACAGGTAGAGAAAAACTGAAGGAGTATTTATTCATTGCAGAGTTTGAGTCTTCCTTTTTTCAACAACCCCTCAGTTTTAAATGTGTTTACTACAAGCATTTTAAACATATTCCTCCAAACCATTGCTTATCAGGGGCAGCAATTAAATACCTGAACAGCCAAATTGCTAAGCAAGGAGAATTGATGACTTAGTTCACCAGGATTTTTGCCACATTTGTATACATACTGATATAGGGAGGACACATTTTTTTCCAGAAAAGGTTTTTCTGATCACGGAAGCATTTCAAGTGTACCTGGAAGACCTAAAAGTACACATGAGGCAAGATGAGGAAAACCATGCAGCATTTATAAGTCTGAGATTATGAAAAAGATAATAATGTTTTTATTATACAATGAACATTAGTAATAAGCTATTTCTAAATCAGGCTTGTGAGCAACCCATCCAAGTGTCCACTCTCAAATCCTGAAGTGCATTGGTGTAAGTGATAGAGAAGAGTCATTGCTTTTACACTGACCTAAGGATTAATCACTTCATCCTTCTGTCTTCTCAGCTGAGCAGTTGGTCCGATTTGCCTGGGAAACAACCTGAACTCTCAGTGACCTTTGTTAACCAAACAACACATCCTCAGTGGTTTGGAGCAAAGGAACTCTCCAAACCTTGAACCAAGAGACAGTTTGAACAGCGTAAAGTGCCCTACCAAATCCACTCCTCCCATTCAGAAAGCTGCGAGAAGTTTTGGTTAGCAGGAGCTTCTTTCAGCTGTTTTTAAACTTGTGGTAAACTCACAATGAACTGGCAGGGCCGACCAGGGAAAAGCAGCCACAGGAAACGGGAGAGACAAAAACCAGCATCTCTTCCATCACCCCAGTTAGCAACAGTACTGCATGTGAGGTGGAATTTGTTGTGTCCTTACCCTCCCTATTTACAAACTTCAGCAAAAGGCAAGAAAAAGGAAACCCCAGAGCCTGTCACATCACTGTAAAAAAAAGAGACTGCTAGTACTCAAATAATTGTTTATCAAAGGCTATTTAGTCTATCTAATTGCCAGCCTCCAAAAAAAAAAAAAAAGCTTGCCGGATTTCCATTATTTATTATATGTGGAGTGACTTGCTAAAGTACTTGGAAAGATTTACTTCCAAGTGGTCACCTACTTAGATCAAGCGCTAAATCACTGACTCTGCAGTGCTGTTTGTTTAGGTGGCAGCAGTGGAGCTGGACCAGCCTCAATGGCCCCTCGCTGAGGCCTCTGTGTGTGTGGCCCTTTCTCTGCAGCTGCCTCCACACACACAACTCCCACTGTATGCTCCGAGACCATTCCCACCGTGGTGTCAGCCCCAGTGCCCGGCTGTGCCCCCACCACCCCACAAACAGCCCCAAGGGCACAGCGCCCCGACACCCCAGGGCAACATCCCTGTCATGGGGGGCAGGAGCCACACACCACCTCTGAACAGCCATAAATCACACCCCAAACTTCCACAACATCCCTGTCATGGGGGGCAGGAGGGTGCATCACCTCTGAATGGCCATAAATCACACCCCAAACTTCCACAACACCCCTGTCATGGGGAACAGGAGACAAACACCATCTCTGAACATTCAGAAATCACACCCCAACTTCTACAACACACCTGCCACAGGGGGCAGGAGGACACACCACCTCTGAATAGCCATAAATCACACCCAAACTTCCACAACGCACCCCAAGCTTCCACAAATCACAACCCCAATCACAACCCCAATTCCTACAACACACCCCAACGCCTACAAATCACACCCCAACTTCTACAAGACACCCCAACTCCCACAACACACACCCCAATTTTTAAAGGCATGACCTTTTAGGCCCAGCTGCATCAGGCTGAGGCACAGCTAAAACAGGTATTTATAAAACTCAGACATCATTTTACCTTTTCCTGACCACTGTTTCAGAAAGGTAAGTAAGAAAGCATTAAAGTCTGTATGGACTTCCATTAAGTTAGATTATTATTCTTATTCCGATGCTTCCAACATTACATGCAGCCATGACACTACAAGATAAACACATTTCACAGTATATCTCGTCTAAATCACATATGAATTCTTTCTGACTTGGGGAAGTTTTCCATCCATTCAAAAAAACCCAAAAAAACACCAGCACTCATTCATTACACAAACCATACATATACCAAATTCTTATGTATCAATCATTACAAACACTTTAAAAATGATCTGGAGATACAAGTATGGTTTCATTCTACCAGAATAGTGCAGAAGGAGATATAAGCATTTATTTTTAAACATCCAGCTTTGGTGGGAAGGATCAGATCATGGGAGGAAGCTCCTTGTTGATCAACTAAACAACAGGTGAATCAGGCACCTTACTCAGACATCAAATGTTCTCTACTGCCAATGCAGAATAATTACAATTTATTTTCCATCCCTCACTCCTGTCCCCTTTTTAAGTGAGGGACACAATGGGGCTGCCACCACTCCCTCTGGGAAACACGGGGCAGTAAAACAAATTGCCACATCAGAAAACATTCCCCAATAATATGCCTGTGTTTTCCTTTGCTTAGCATCACTCCATTATTTTTGTTTGCACCACCACAGACCACCCAATGCAGTTTTGGCACGTAATTAAATGTCAGGGAAGCAGAGCTTTAGAAAGCTGTTCAAAAGAAGGTAAGAATTATTTCAAATGCCACAGTTTGGTACAGCCATGGAAACAAAAAGTCAGTATCTAGCACATTTTATCCTCAGACTATTATCAGTCATTTATCCAAAATTATTGATGTTCTCTACCATAAGACGGGAAAACAAATATGTGACTGCACAATAGAAATTAAAAAGAAAACTTTTAAAAAAAGACTATTGAAAATAGAGTATTTCAGATTTACGCATCTTCCCAAACCCTGAAAATTACATGAATATCTACAAATTATATAAAGTATACACATAAAGTGTATTTCAACATCAGTAATCACCAAGCTGAAAATTATGCTCAAGAAAGTCAAGTGACACTGGTGATACAACTAACTTTGCTTCCCACCAGCCAACAGAGTTTAAATTCCTTACCTGTAACACTGCAAACACTACTTTTTAAGGTCTAAAAAATTTTAACACTCATTTCTGATGCACTGCCATAGGAAATTTTTTTATTTATGACAAATTATATCTGTTTACTAAGTACTTATTCTATGCAGAAAGCATTGCTGATGAAAGATTTTGAAATAATAGGTAGCTACATGAAATGATAAGCACTTGATAGCTCCAAGTGCAATAATGTATTTCAGAAAATTTGGGGTTATTAACTAAAAAGCATTAACTCCATTACTGAACACGAAGCAGAATACTTAGTATCCAAACACAACAAATGACACCTTCATGCATGTTTTCCTGTTATCTCTCCTGTTGGTTTATATCAAATTACAAAAACATTTTTAAGAATTTTAAAAATAAATTAAAAATTATTTTAAGTAAATAATATAATTTTAGTAATAAATTAACTCTTAATTATCTTAGAAAATATTAATCTCCTATTTATTCCTGGTAGTTTGATAGAATATTCTCACCCTGCAATGCCCTCCCTGAGACTGGGAAGGATATAATTTGTTTATAACATATGAAGAAAGAAAGAGAAAATACTCATAGCAACTCAACAAAAAATGTAAAGACCAACACCCAGTAAGAAAAACAAGTACTGATAGGAGATAATCACTGAATTTAAGTTCTGTTTAAGTTGCAGAGCAGTTTCTCTCTACACTTCCTCTGAGGAAAATGTACATTTAGGTGAATATCAGCCCTCAGAAAGATTAATTTCCTAATGTGATGCTGGAAGAGACAGATCACGAATACTTTCACAGATAATTTGTAAAACCTTTGAAATGCATTCTATTACACAACTGAAAGCTAGTTCTATTCTTTAATTTTATTATTTAATTTTATATAATTGCTTTGCCAATTTTATTTGTAGGCATTAGTTTAGTACATGAGGGGAAAATAAAAGGTTCATTTTCACCCAAGAGATGACATCTTTTCTAGAAACACTCTTTTGACACCCAAAGCTACAGGCATACATAACAACCAGGGCTCTCTGCATTTCCAGTTTCTTTGGCCAGATTATTTCCCAAATAGATATAAAGTTGTTTTCACACAAATTAAACTTCTCATAAGCCTTAATTGATGGAAATATACATTAGGGGAGCCCACGTACATGAAGATATTTTTGTTTAATAAAAATATAGTAAGTATTTAACCTGCCTTGTATTTAGAACATATTATGTGTGACACAGACAAGAAAAACAGGATTCTTAAACTTACTGCTCTCATTTTCTAAGTACAATTTGATCCTAAACTTGCAATACTGACCTAGACTCTGTGAACCCCACTCACAAGCAGCTCACAAGAAGGGTCACAAAGGGGTTTAGAGTCAACATGACCTTGGGTAAATACACAGAAGTATTGACAATGCAGACAGGAAGACTTGTATCACTTCACCTTTGGCACCACAATAGCCAAATTGGGCTGAAATTTCCTATACTGCACAAGGAAAAAGGCATTTAATAAGGCACAATTAAAAAAAAGAGCAAAAACTAGGAGGATTATCTTAAATTAGCTTCTTCCTCAGGAAAGTTTTAACAGCAACCACAACCTGAAGTAACCAAAAAGTGTCTACAGATACAAATCATAATGGTTTCTTTCTTTCTTTAAGAAGGTCCTTTCCCTTGCAAGGAACCAGCATAGAACCACATTCCCATCTGCAATTTAATGCATTTCCAAGCAGGAAACAATTTCAGCCTTAGCTTCCAACATATTTAAAGTAATAAAAGAGCTAATACAAAAATGCACCAAGAAGATCCTTGTCATAGTTTAACAGCAAATTTTGAACATTTAGCTACTTACAGAGCCATCTTTCAGATTTCTTTCATAGGAGAAGTGGCACACCATATTTTCCTGATCTCTTGAAATCACAAAGTTGTATTTGCCAGCTGACTCTTCTCCAGCTACCAGTGCTTTCTTCAGCTCTTCCACATACTTTTCCTTGTTCATTTCCATATCAGCAGCCTCCTTAGAAATTTCTGCTTCAGACACTATCAGAAAGAAACGTGAGAAATAAATACTCATGTGTGTGAACATGTGTATATCATACATATTATACATATATATGCATACTATATATATATATATATACATTTTATATATATTTTTATCTACATACAGACACACACTGTCCAGATCATCTTTGAGGTCCCTTCCAACTCAAGCCATTCTATGATTGATTCTACTAAATATTAGGAGATTATTGTTTCCTTGACATACATCAGCGTGCCATTTCCACTAATGAAAATGTAGTAGGAATACTGTGTTTTTCACAGGTATTAAGCTCTGTCCTGAAAATGGTTTATTGTTACTCATCCACAGTTCTATTTCCTTAAAGTCACCCTGAAAAAAACAAATTTTTCATCAAAGATAGATGACAGATAGATAGGATAGATAGGATAGATAGATAGATAGATAGATAGATTCAAATTACAGAGAGAATGTGTATATTGTACTGCAGGCTTTAATGTGCGCCTACCAATACAGTATTGCAGATTGTTTACTTGATTAACAGAAGTGTTTCTTTTTCTTTCCAACAATCTTCTGAGGAAGGCTGCTCTAGATTATCATTTACTCCTGCTTGCTCTTAGACCCATCTAGCATTGGCTCAACATTTAAGAGAGTAAAGGATATTAGTTTGTGATAGTTTTAGGGAAAAAGAAAAAAAAAAAAAGAAAACCCCAAACAAACCTAAGCCAGAACAAAAAAGCCAATAAAACCCCCAAAAACCAACCCAAAAATTCAACAGAACTTCACAGAACTGCAAGTGACTTTAAAAAAGCATCCCACTCAAACCCCCTATTAATAGTTGCATTTCTTCTCTATACAAATGCCTTTAAAAATAGTTCCATACTGAGACACACGTCTGTACGTGTATTGAAGTCACACTGATAGAAATAGAACAGCATTTCCATCCAACCTGAGCCTCTTCCAATGGCCTCACTTTTCTCCAGTCTTCTTGACAGAGCAGATAACCTTGTACTGCCAAGGAGGACGGATCAAATCAATCCATCATATGAGAATATAGCAACAAGGCAAATGCATAATTATTTGCTATAAATAGTTACAGACTCACACACTTCAGGATTTCTGTATTAAACCTGCACTTTCAGTAGTTTTATCTTGTTTTCACAGACTCTGAGGGGTTGAGGTTGGAAGGGACCTCTAGATGTTGTCCAGTCCAGCTCCAGTGATCAAAGAAGGGTCCACTGCAAAGCTGAGCTCAATCCATGTTGCTGTTCATGTGTCTGGTCCACCTTCACCAGTTTGTGAAGAGTTCAGAGGACCCAGCATTGAAACCCTTGCCCAATAAAGCCAAAATAAACAACATTCCCTGCCTTTACCTCATGCAAAAACATATTAATTTCAGAGCAGGTCAGTGGACAGGTCAGGTGTAATTCCACCTTTATCAATCTATACTGACTCCTCACTACCTTGTTCTTAGTAATTCTTGAAATGCTTTCTAAGACTTTTCCTCCAACACACCCTCTGGTTGACCAGACTCCAGTAACTCAGATCAACCCCCATACCCTTCACAAAGATAGAAGACACACTTCTTCCAGTCCTTAAAAACATCCCCTGAGAACTATTACCTTGCAAAAATAATCAACCTGTGTCCCCAGTGTCCATCATCCATTGAACCAGGGACTTGAGTACCTCCAGGTTCTTAAGACACTCTCCCACCTGATCACCCCTCCAAGGATAAACCCCCTTTGCTCCACACTTTCACACTGATCTGAGGGAGGTAGGATTTCTAAAAGCAAATCTTCACCAACAAAGGCAAACAAGGTACTGAGAAGTACCTTTATATCACTTCTTTAAGCAGGCAGATTCAAATGTGTTAGGTCCTTCAAAAGCAAGAAGGCAAAGGGATGCAACGGAACCAAACTGCTTTAGAGTTATGAGAAGTGAAAAAGGAAAAATAATAAAAAGAAAGAAAGAATGGAAATACACTCCATAAATACATGCAAGTCAGCTTTTGTCACATTCCCAATGTGCAATGACAGGCCTGTGGCAGTCTGAAGTCTGTCACAAAGTTTTCCATAGTATCCTTAAGAGAAAACACTTAAAAACGAGTTTAAAAAAAATCTCTTCCTCTCTTCTTTTAAATATAAAAGAGCAAACCTGTCCAATTCATACAAGCCTAACATAAAGTGAAAGGACAAGGCAGCATTCTACCAAATCTGCAACGACACAAACATTCAGCAGATGTCAGAAAATGCAGAAATGTTGTTATACATTAAAAAGGCTATAGGATACAGGAGTGCTGTGAAACATGCATTAGAATAAATGATAAATAAAATAAACTCACAAAAAATATTTTCCAAGATTTTTAAAAGTTACTTTAAGCATGAAATAAATGTTATCAGAAAGGCTTAAGACCTTAACAATTGCCAGCTGCATCTTGTCTTTTCAAAACTGAAAGCAGCACTTCAGTTTTTCATATAAAGAATGATACAGTGGAACTACTGTCAGAACAAAAGCTAACCCTACAAGTCACGGAACAATCTGGGCTTCACTCATCTTGCAGAGCAAACAATCCACTACAAACAGCAAGAACCAAAACATTTTTATTTTAATATAAGCTACGGAGACCAATCATTTCCTCATTAGCTAAATAATTTCTTGTACAGGACAGTAGACAGAGCTGAGAGAGAAAAGGCCACTAGTATGTCAGAATCCCCGTACGGCCCCCAAAACAACACAGATAGACATGTGGAATCCCTTCAGCATGAGGCAGAGAGGACCAGAAAAAAAAGTAAATTTGAAATACTCACAAAACAAGTGGTTTTCTAGAATAGTGATTTCAATGCTGAGGAAAATTTAGATAAACTTATCATGAAAATAAGGAAATTTTGAAAACAACAGAGCACTGTGGGTTTTTTCTCCTGTGGTGCCTGTACAGCACTGTTCCCTTACCTTACGAAACCAGCAGAACTGATCAATCATGAGAGAAAAATGAAATGTAAAAATCCACATAGCTGCAGTTCTTTACCCCAATACCAAACTAATACATGACATTATATTCCATATTTGTGTGCTTCTCCTCCCCTCCAAGATCTACCTTTTTCCCCCCCTCTTCTTAAACAGAACTCCTAACACTTTTCATCATCACATTAAATACACAAAACGCATAAAAGACAACTCCATCAGCAACTCTCACTCCCTGGTAGGTCTTGCCAAGCAAAATAATCCACAGCTTGAGAAACCAAAAGGAATTTCCCATAGCAAGAATATTCTGATCATCGCTTTCCTTCCTCCAAGGATTTGAATTTAGAATCTAAGCAGTGTCAAACATGATGTAGTAACTTTAAAAAGTGACCAGAACCAATGCAGAGTGTATGAAAACACAGATCTGTGAGGTAGGAAGGTCTCTTGCACAAGAACATCAGCTCCTAATGAAATTATTCAAGGGACTACAAATGAAATTATTCGAGGGACTACAAATGAAATTATTCGAGGGACTACAAATGAAATTATTCGAGGGACTACAAATTCATGAAGAATTCCTCAGAAATGGATCAGATTCTTAAAGAAGGAGCAGAAGCACTCTCCTTTGGATGAGAACCCAGAGCTCAAGCTAAAAAGTTGTGGGTTTCTTTCTTTCCTTTTAATAGAGTGAGGTCATCCTGCTTTCACTGGCCCTCTGTTTTGGGAAATGGATTATCCAGCCATTCTGCCAGATGCAGGAAGTCAACAAAATGAGAACTGTGTCTACGTATTCCTTCTATATGCTCCCAGTTATAGGGACATAGCTTTCACTTAGAAAAATAAGAATTGGCTTTCTGTGAATTTAAACTGGGTTTTAAAGTCACATAAGAACAATTAGAAGACTTCTTACACAGAAAAATTAGTATGCTCAATTAGTATAGTATTTATCAGTGTGAATACCCTTCCTGTTGTTTTCAAAAGACTAAGTCTGACTTATTGTCAAACCAAGAAAGAAAAACCTTTCATACTGGACTACAGGGAATCAGGATTGGAATATATGTATTTGTTTTGTGCAGGAGATCCTGATCAATGGTGTGTCTGAAATGCTAAAAGGAATACAGAAGAGCTGATTTAATTTATATGTAGACATATATATATATATGTTTCTGTCTCAGACCTACATGAAACCTTGGTTTCTGTAGGAGAAACAGGAGAAACAAGATCTACTGGGCAGGGAGAAGGAAGGAAGCAACTGCATGGATATATACATTTATAACTCAGAGTCCAGAAAATATTTTTGCCTACAACATGATGTAAAATATATCATTCTTTCCCACCTTTGAAATATTTTTTGCCACCGAGAGAAGGGCTTGAGACCAAGTACTTGACACTTTTCTCAAGGAACACACAAATCTTTCCTTTTCTCTTAAGGTGTGAATGAGAGAAGCATCCACATATGCAGAGACCCATCCTCTTATTATCCAGGTTTCCAAGTGGGAAAAATAAATCCCACAGACTACTTTTTACTTCATTCTTTTGATAATTTATTGTCCCTTCTCTTTCCCGAAAATTCACCTCAGTATCAAATATAATTAACTGTAATTAATCAGATTTTATGAAAACATTCAATAAACATTGCAACAAAGCCCTTTCCAATTTGCAAATGGAACTTGCACACACATTTGACCAAGAATCTGGAGAAGACACATAAGTTGTACTTCAACATCACTCCAAGAAATTAGATATTCTTAAAAAAGAACAAAACTTCGCATGTCCATGGGCTAAATTAATTTGTACTAGCTTTGACACACAATCTTTTCAGACTTGAAAGTCCTCTGGTCACGTCCCAGTAGATGACAAACATCCCTCTCCATCAGTGGGGACAGGTAATGCCCATAAAAATGGTTTTGATGCAAGTCATGGGTCACAGTTTAGAAAGAGTTTAAAAACAGTGATAAAGAGAAATAATAATTTAACGTTTTTCTTTACATCATTACCTGTCCCAGCCCATGCACACTGACCATCAGTGAGAAGTACACCAAAGCCAGTGCCTAAATCCTTTTCCCATGATATTTGTAGAAAGTAGGTTGCTTCTGGATCAGAAACTGGATGAATTCTGTTCAAAGTCTTCTCCATTTCCCCAGCACCTGTTTAAAAAGTAAGATAATCCTGTTATAACCAATGGGGTGCTTAGCAGCTTTGCATAATTAATTTGGGAGTTGGGGGTAGGGGAGGAAATATATAAGCATACTTGTAATTTTATTCTACTTTCCTCCAGTTTGCCAGAGAACTGATAACATTTTCAAGCCGAAAACTGGATTATAATAAGTAAGGTTTAAAAGAACAGTGTCAACAATTACACACATTTGAACTAAGAATTCAAATTAGGAAGCTGTCAGGAATCTGGGAACAGGAAATTACAATACACAAGCACTTCCCCCATGGCTCCATTTTTAACTTACTATTACTCAACACACAGCACATTTAGTTTAATTCAAAGTAATCAGTATTCATCTGGAAGACTGACACATAGAAGTGAATGCCAGCAGCCCAAAGAAAATATTTTAAGCACTGGGTGATGTGAAGAAAAAAAGCACATGATGCTACAGTGAATTTTTTGCTCTATAGCAAAGCAACCTGGCAATCTCTGCTTGACATAAAACCTTCTAAGGAATCCCATTTATACACAGTCTAATCTGCCTAAGTGAAGGGACTGAAAGAATGCTACATGCTCACTCACACACTAAAAATAGCATGTAAAAGCAGGAAAATAAATGCCAGCTGAGGTATTTAAACTACATGAGTACAATGATACTCAGACAAGTTGGGCATTAAATGCTCTATCAAGTTTTCCACCTAAAGTGTAGCAATAAATAATCATGATCAAGATCAATTCAGGCCCTGAGGGGACTCTGTTCTTCAAGTGGTAGTAGAAGGAAGCTCTTTGCTCATGGACATTGAAAGCCAAATCTAGATACAGATTCAACTGTCTCAGGCCTCACCAAAACTTGGCATTTTCAGGTTAGGAGGAACAATTTTTACTGCAGAAGACTGTGTTGTGTCTGACTTTTGCTCAGCTCAGGACCCAACAATATTTGAAAATGCCTCTCCCTTGTTCCAGATGTGCACAGTACTCAAAAGATGCAAAATATATGAATATAAGACTTGGTTTTCAAGCTTTACAGCTTTACTATTTACATCCATAAACCACCACTGCATTTGCTGTTACAGATTTCACACCCCAGCTTTCTCTTCCCTGAAAATGCACCAAAAACTAAAGAGTTACTCAAAAACAATACTGAAAAATTAGTCAAAAATTAGTAAAAAAAACCCAAACCTGAAACAACAAACAAAAACAAAATAAAACTTTTCTATTTCCATCACCAAACAACTGGCTATTTCTGAAAATCTACAGCATGTCTGTGCACCTGTAAGCAAGAACAAAAAAATTTAAATATCTGGGGCATGGACAACTGGAACAATGCCTTTGCAATTAGTGATTCTAGAAATAAAGCCATTTTAAAGATTTGTAGGGCATTAAGTGCCTGGGCATGGGTCAATAAAGAGCACAGGTCAGGAAAACAAGTAATTCATGAAGCATGCTCAAGCACACAGGCATGTATTCTCCTTTGCCTGACAGATTTCCCTTTGCTTTTTGCTTTCTCTGGAAAAACAAGATGAAATATTGCCATAGAAGTCCTTCTCTGAAAGGCAGTGTTTTTAAAAAGACTTAAATTGCTGTTTCTTACTTATAGACTGTAGCACACAATCCTGACAGACAGCACACAAGGTAATCATGTATATATATAGTTCAATGGGGAGTTTTTGATTGTTCTATTTGATTCTTATGACAAAGCAGAGTAGCAATCAGTGAAAACCACCTGCACCAGAGGCTTTGTTGTTAACACAGACTGTTTATAACAGAAAACAAAGCAACAGAGTTATAATTTCTATTTATATTAAGAGAATGAAGTGTCAGTCCTCAGAAAAACTGAAGTCAGGACTCACACAGGGAAGAAATCTATTTATTTAAAGAGGCACTAACGAGACCTTTAAGGCCTGAGACCAAATTAATTTGATATACTAATATCGCATGCATTTTCCCTCACACATAGAACAAAATACAACAGTATTTTGCTGGAATGATTAAGATTCTGTTTAGATAGCATCCCTAAGAGGTCACCTGCCAGTGTAAGGGAAAAGCTGAGAAAGCTCCCACACGATTTGCACACCCATGGTAAAACACAGCCTCAATAAAAACACACTGAGGAGACACACATGAAGCAGAAGTACATACTGTATTTCAAAATAAATGCAAAATACAGTTTTCCTGCTTTTCCACGTTTTACTGTGCGTCTGAACAAACAATTTCCCAGGAGAGTATAAAATGAAGGCACTTTCTCCCCGCTTTTAGCTCCTCCAGTGTGCTCACTGACCTTTTGAAAGGAGTATTTCTTATTACTTCATGTTTAGAAACTGCCTCACTAAGCAGAGCTCAGCCTGGCTTGACATCTCCAAGCACTCAAGTGTTCCAAACCATCAGCAAAAGCTTGAGGACTCTTGGCTGTATATAGTGGCTATTATATCCTTTTCTTCAAGAGGAGGAACAAAGCTTCTTCACGAAAATTAGTCTGACCTCCATAGCACATAGAAATGTCACTGCAAACAATAATACTGTACCTTACTGCTTTTTAAAAACCTGTTTGCAAACAAAACAATAACGACAAATAAAAAAATTCCCTTTTCCACAAACCTCCCAACAACAAAACTCTTTCACAGAGTTCAGTGTAGTGTTGAGTAAATGGATATACTACACACCATCACAGCATGAATACAGCAAAAAATAGCCAAGGAGTTACCTAACCACTTAGCAACACGCAATTACCACTGTAGAAAAAAATAACACAGACACTAAATCAGAGCATATTCCTTAATTTACAATAAGGTGACTGCATCCACTCTAAAGTCAATAATAGATGTACACCACTGTATTTCCAAAACAAGAATTTCACATGTTAAAAAATGGAAACTGGACAACCTTTCTGCATTCCAGTAACTTCTCAGTATCTTTAAAAGATGTATTGCTTTACACTTCATGAGCTGAAGTAGAACACTGTCTTCATAAAAAATACATCCCAATCCACCTACCTGTCCACTAAATTCCCTCATCACCCCCTCACTTTTGAATGTGCCAACAACACATGTCTTTTCATAGTTCAAATTCTTCCACTAAGTTGAACTTTCATTATGAAATAGAGCCAAAAGCACAAAGGAGAGTTGAAACTTTCAGATGCAGTTTCACATTTGCATCTCCTGATGGGAAGGTAGGAACTGTATTAATGCTCAAAATGGTTAAAACAACCACTGTATTAATGTATTAATTAACAACCACTTGAATTTTGTGAGTCTCACTATTTGACACCCAGCTGCTGGCCAAGCTTGTTGAAAAAAAACCATGAAGTCATTGCATAAAAGCAGTCTATGTTTTAATTGCTACCTAATAAACTAAATTACTGAAATCAGGCTCATTATTGCAGTCTAAAGAGCATCTCTGAACCTATCAGACCAGAGCAGTACCTCCAAGTGCCACTGGTATTCACCAACACCATCTCAGTGGGCTCTTTCCATCCACTACCCCAGTGAAATGGGAGCAGCCAGTTCTTTCCTCCTTGCCTCGATTACGACAAAGAAAATCTGCAGAGAAACTGATGGGATAGGGCCACAGGAAAGCCTGTGTTTGGCTCCTGAAGGGCACAGCCAACACCAGCACCTCACCACGCCACAGCCACGGGTCCGAGATGTGCAGGTGGGAACAGTCGAGTCCCACCCCAGCTTTGTAAATCAGAGCCTTTATTGAGGCCCTTGAACAGTTGAGGATTGAGCTGCTTATCTTAGGCACTTTGTCCCTTTGGTCTTTGGCTTCTATAACCTACATTAGGCAATGTTTCTTTCTGAGGAGAAATCAGCTGTTGGCTGGTGCCTCTGCCCTCGGAACAAACACTGCACACAGGCCCTTCTGAATAAACAAGACACTTTTAAAACTGGTTTACAAAGGATTTTATATGTTGTTTTGGATAGCACTAAGCACAGACCAAAAGCCAGATCTTTCAGGCTGCTCCAACACAGCATCATTGATGATATTTTGAACTTCAGCACTTTATTTTTTTTCCTCCATGCAGACTAATGGCCTTTTTTTTTTTTCCCCCAAATTGCTTGGGCTGCAGGTGTTCCAAACCTCAGCAGCCATGTGTGGAAGGCTACTTACAGATCAGAAAGAGCTACTATGTCTTTGAAATGGAGCAATTAACTTAAGTGCTTTCTTGTTGAGAAAAATGGGAG
>JAWWEW010000088.1:8576416-8587179 GCA_035583185.1 Anabacerthia variegaticeps | reverse complement strand
CTGCCAGTGTCTGAACACCCTTTCCAGGCACAAATTCCTCCTGATGTCCAACCTGAGCCTCACCTGGCACAGCCTGAACCCTCTTCTTCTCATCCTGTCCCTGTTCCCTGGGAGAAGAGAGCAAGCCTCCCCTGGCTCCCCCCTCCTGGCAGGGGTTACAGAGCCAGAAGGTCCCCCCTGAGCCTTCTTTTCTCCAGGCTGAGCCCCCCCAGCTCCCTCAGCCCCTCCTGCTGTTCCAGACCCTTCCCAGCTCCATCCCCTTTCCTGGACATCCAGAAAACCTGGCTGGTTTCTTCACAGTGTTGTCAGGATGAGAGACAAGAGGCACAAATTCGAAACAGGAGAGGTTCAGCCTGAAACAGGGAGAAGCCTCTTCCCTGTGCAGGCAGTCTGGAATTGGATCAGGCTGTCTGAAGCACCCATGTTATCTACAGGTTTTCACAACCTGTCTGCCAAAGTCCTTGAGCAAGTTGGTCTGACCCCAGAGCTGTCCCAGGGGTCCCTTCCTACCCCAATAATTAGCCTTTTGATCGTATGAGATTTCCAGATCTGTGCAGAAGTTTGGCTTACAGAAACACAGTGTAAGGTCCTGCAGCAGCCCATGCTTTCTCTGGAGAGCCAGCTGAAGTAGAATCTCATCTAAAGTGTATTTCAAGACAATAGTCAGTGAGGAATAGGTCACAGGAGATTACTGAGAGGTCCCCAGTTTGATGGTTTTAACACTCACAGCCAATGCACAAAAACTGGAAGGTTGTTGTATCACTCCTCCACCACTAACCTTAATTTCTGTTGTAATGGTATTGCACACAGGTGAAGTATGGATGCTCCTGGCTGAGCTCTATTAGGAACAAATAAGTTGAAATAAGAAGAATATCCCCTTGTATCTGTCATTGTAATAATATTGGCCATTGAAGGGAATGTCAAAAATTAATATAAAAAGGAAGGAAACTCAATTTTGCTTTGCAAGTAAGTGGAACAGATCATAGAGTAGAATCACAGAATCATTAAGGTTGGAAAAGTTCTCCAAGGTGACCAAGTCCAGCCTTTAACCAGAAGTGAAGGGGGCAAATTAAGGCATATCCTTTGCAAGGCCCAGTGATGGTAAGACATGGAAGCACACAGAGGTTCCTTCCCAAGCTCCCCTCTCCTCGAGGGCTCTGTGGACAGCTTGGGAGCAGACTGACACTGCAAGAATTATTACCTTGACATTCTGACTGAGGTCCTGCTGAAATCCCCTCCTGGTGACTCTGTCCCCACTGCAGCATCGTCCCTGGTCCCAGACAGATGTCCAGGGTATGTGTGTGAGGAAGGGGGAGCAAGAACCATCCGGCAGCAGCTGGCTCTATTCATTTCAGGGGAATCCCCAACCAGCTGTTTCCATCAACTTTCCATTGACAATGGCCAGAAAAAATAGAGCAGGGGCCAGGATATATTAAAGTGTTAACTGCAGGCTGTTATCTATGCTCTGTAATTATGAGTGTGATAGAAACTTGTGTGCTTTTCTCCGTCCCACTGCTGCTCTCCCATGCCAACATGTACATAGCAGATTTTTGTATTTTAATCTTTAGCATGTCATTGCTTACTTGCAGTCTTGAAAGTCAGCTGCTGGGGTGGGAAACTAAGACAACCAGATGTTTTACTTTTCATGCTGAGGAAGTGAAATTAGAGATCATCTTCCTTAAGCTTTTTATGGAAGAAAGTTCAGAAATATAAGGAAAGCTATACTTTTAACCCTGCATGGTTTAAGCACCAAATCCAGTAGGTCTAAATACTAGCAGAGAAAAAGTAAAATTAGAAATAAAATATGAATAAATGATGTGGAGGTAAAGGTAGAGAACACCAGGAAGAAAATGGAGTAAGTAACTCCCTTTAGTCTCTGTTATGACTTGAAAATTAGCTATCTTCTTCATGTAAGGTAGGTAAATCTCTACTACTTAGAAATTAACAATTTAAAGTCCAACAATGTTTATATTTAGAACAAAGATTTCTACTTCTAGCCTTCATAATCTGATACTTCAAGGCACCCACCGCTAAAACAGATCCACAGCTTTCATTGCAAATTGCCCACATGTTGTGGCTGGCACCTTAAACGCATGAAAATACAAAATTCTGGGTATTTTTCTGGCAGACCCTTTTTTTCGAGGCGTATCTGACAGCCTTCAAAGGGGCTGCTGCAGTGTCAGGGCGGAGGGAGGGCAGGGGTAGGAGTTTTGGGCAAGCAGCCTGGAGTGGGGAGGTTTCATGTGTTGCCAACTCCTGGCAATCAGTGCTGCATGAGGGAACACTCATGCCACAGCCCTATTCAGTTTCTCAATGTTATCACAAATGGGAAATTAAACATTTTGCCTCACAATGGAATACACTGGCTGGCTCGCACCCATAGTCCTTTAATTTCATTTGCGCTAGCAACAAATCTGTTTCTCATTTAGCTGCAGCTTCTTTCTCAGCTTTATCTTACTTCTTTTGTGTGTTGTGTTGGGAGTGAATTTGTATTTAGAGGTGAACACTGGCTCCAACCACAACCCCAAATTCAAGAGCCATTGCACTCAGCGACTGTTTAGATTTAAACTTTAGCCTGGATCTGATGTTTTCCTGTTGACTTCTGCCTTTGAAATGGCCCAAAAAGAATCCCTAGAGCTGAAGACCTTTGGACTATTATGGGGTTGAAATATGAATCCATATCAAGTTCACAGCTTGAGCTCGTTTCTTGGAGGTGGTGGTGAGATCCAGGAGTGAAGCCTCGTGTGTGTTTCCCATCACTCTTTACCCAAAGTCCCCAATATTAATTACCCACAACCTTTTCTGTTGGGATTTTGGGTATCCAGGCCTTTTTCAGCCTTCCCATTCAACTCCTGCCCACAGGCACATCAATGAGAAAATCCAAAATTGACCCTACATTTGAATATCAGCATCACTTGAAAACCTCCCTCCACCAGAAATGCAAGACCCAAGGAGTGTAAAACACAACCACTCTGGGTCTGCCCTTAAGTCCTCTGGGATAATCCAGGGAACAGCATGAGAGATGTGCTGAGCTCCTGAGGAGGGTCTTTTCCATGCCCAGCAGAATTCTCCTGTTTGTTTTACTTGTTACACAATTCATGCCAATTTTTCTGAAAACCAAAATATCTATTTTCCACAAGTGACCCCTTCAAGTATACTACAGCTGTAAAGAAAAAAGCAAAAGAAAGAAAGAGAGAGAGAGAAAAAAGGCTTATGAAGCTGTTTTTCTCCCTTTGTGATATAATTATGCAATATCAGCCCAAGGATAAAATTGTCAAAGGTAATGACAGGAAAAAATATTCTTTGGGTCTCAGGGAAAATGCAGGAAGTTTTAACACTAAGTTATGGCATTTCTTGTGTTCTTCATTAAAGAGGGCATGTTTCTCCTTACATTATTTAAAAAAAAATTCTTTACCTAGAAATATGTGTTCACTGAGTGATTGGCCTCAGCTGATCCAGACAATGGTGAAGCCCTTTCTACAGCAGCATTGCTGCTTGGTGTGTTGACCTCAGGTTCTCTTTGGTCTACCTACACAGAGCTGTGGAATTTTACCCCTTGAGCACAACAAAATGGTTTTAATCAAGCACTTCTTAAAAAAAAACAGCAAGCATTGTTGAGTTTTTTGGGTTTTGAGGTTTTTTTTGTTTGTTTTTGCCCCCAAGTTCACGTGCATATATATTTATTTATTTTCACATGCATATATATTTATTTATTTTTAACATTTATTTTTAACATAACATACAGGGAAAAACTGGAATATATTTTCCACTTTTTTTTTTTTTCTCTAGTATGTGGGAAAAAAGGGAATCTCTGCTCTCACAATGAAAGAACTTGGACGTTTCCACATACAATTTTTTGCAAAATATGGCTTACATTTGTGTTTTCAGGTGGCACAGGTGCCTGTAAATTTGAACTTGAGATGCCACTGTATAGAATTCCCAGTTTGTCTGCCAATTTGCTTTACCCAAGCACAGGCTGTTGGACACGGAGAGGTCTCTGCAGCTGAAAACCCTCATGGACAGGAATACCTGGCTGGAATTGCTGATGTGTCTCTGCATCCCCTCACGCTCTGATTCCTCCCCACATTTCAAGGGAAATGCAGTCTCAAGGCAGGTATTCTCACCTTTCCATGAATTATAGCCATGAATCCAGTTTCATTTGCTTTCAGAAAAGCAGCGTCTCCAAAGTACTGCAAAGTGAATTTCACCAAAAAAGTGTTTCCCTTTCCTGTTTTACTGTGTTATTTAGGAGTGAAAACAGTGATGGACGTAAATCATTTCATTACCAATGTTATAACAGGAGAGCTTGTCATGTCTCTACTGGTTTTAATAAACTTCCAATGGAAGGAAAAGCTGAAAAGCAAGGCAAAATATTTGCAAGCTACAGAAGGAATTCCAGGATAGCTCAAAACTGATTCTTTCAGAGAATGTTCTTCAGTCCCCCAAAAATTACTTAACCTGAAAACTACAGGTTTCCTCACAGAAAGAAAAATTATAAATGCAAAAAGCTTTCTTCAAAACTGAAAATCATTTATCTGAACAGCTAATACAGCAGCTGATGCTAATTTCATTGAGTCATAGAGTCATTAAGATTGAAAAAGACCATTAAAATCACTGAGTCCAACTGTTAACCCAGCACTGACCTGTTCACAACTAAAACATATAATTTAGTGATGAGTAAGTTATATCTAATGATTTACTGGGTTGTTTGTTTTTTTGGGGGGGGGTTTGCTGTAAAATTCCCAGGGAAAAAGTGTTTTATGAGGGACATGCCATAAATCTAACTCATAAAAGCTAGAGGGCACCTAGTGAATTTATCAGGAAAAAAATTAAAACGTTTCGGAAAAGCTAAAAAAAACCCCAAAGACAAGATATTTTTGATGATCTTGTGGTTCTGGTTTTGTTATACAGAGTATTTAACTTGTCACAGGATGTCATGGAGACCAAGAGCATGAGCAGTGTCAGAAGGGATTAGAGGGATTGATGGGAGTAAGTCCATCAGTAGCAGCTATTAGGGTATCTGCTCGAAATAACATATACACTGTAAATCCGTATCTCCTCTGCAACAGCCTTTTATTAGAGATAGACCCTGATGTGGGAATGGGATTGCTGGCCTCCAGACAGCCCCAGCAGAGCAGGCAGTGAGGGAAGGAGCCTCAGCCTGGTGGTTGTGCTCCAGCTGCTCTCCACAGCACAGCATCCCTTCTGACTGACATCCTGCCTTCCCACGTCTGCAAAACAAGGCAAACTAAGGACATGTGTGCCTGATCCCTCTCTGGGGGTGCTACCAGAGGGCTGGAAGCAGCCAGGGAAAGGCCATGTAGGTTAGTAACTAATGCACTCCAAGGAGCCAAGACAAGAGCCCCGGGAAGGGGATACCCAGGCTGTCCATGGCTTTGCAAATGCTCCTGAGCTGATCAGGTTCCCAAAGAGCTGCCCCAGCATCCTCCTGTCCTGGAGCTCGGTGAGCTGAGTCCTCACTGGTGGGGTTCTTTATGCCAAAACCTGTCTCAGGTGTCCCAGTTGCTCTGTAGGTCCCTGATGTGAGGAACACACAGCAAGAGGCAGCACATGGAGCCCCAGCCCAGCTGCAGCTGGAAGCCTTCCAGATGTAGGACACCAGTCTCTGCACGGGACACTCTACCCTGCTGGAGGAAAGGTCCTGCTGTGCTGCCTGGAGAGGTGGCTTTGGGTGAAGCAGCTGTTCTTGCTGCCTCTTGCCCCAGGGGGAATGTCCCCAATGTGCCACCACTGCCCTTCCCCACTGTCCCTGCACCCACAGCCCCACTGACCCATCATTCAGCACCAGGGCATCACAACTGACCCCCTGACCCCAGGGTTAAGTCCCAAGGGAGTCCTGGAGACCACCAGCAATCCTCCCAATTGTTTCCACGGGGTCTGTCTCACACCTGTCCCCAGCCCCAGCTCTGCCCCCTCACCCTGGGCAGCAGGGCAGGGCAGGGCATCACATGCCCCTCTGCTGAGGACTGCCTTGCTTTGCCTGATCCCTTTAGCTTCCAGCAGCCCTCC
Source organism: Anabacerthia variegaticeps (assembly GCA_035583185.1). Classification (NCBI taxonomy): domain Eukaryota; kingdom Metazoa; phylum Chordata; class Aves; order Passeriformes; family Furnariidae; genus Anabacerthia; species Anabacerthia variegaticeps. The sequence continues at coordinate 8,581,149 of JAWWEW010000088.1, read as the reverse complement.
TGCTGATGTCAGCTTGGGGGCTGAGGCTTGCCAGGGATGTTCTAAGCTTAGCAGAGTTACTCTGCAGCTCCAGACCCACCAGAGCAGCAGCAGCACTTTGTGCCATTTTTCTTTTCACACACAGCACCAAAAAGCTGGGTTTCATTGTGTCACTTCCATGTATAAAAGGAGTGGTAAAGACATACCTGGAGCAGCCTTCTTCAGCCCACAGTTTTGCTGTGTGCTCTGCCTGCACTAAACTCCTTCACAACCATTTCTGAATGACCACTAGTACCATTTCCTAAACTAGTTGTGCTATTTGTGAGGAAACCCCCCCAAACAAAACCATACCAAAACGAACCCAAATAACAAACCTAGAAACCCTCTCACCCTTTTCCTTCCCTTTCCCTTCCCTTTCTCTTCCCTTTCTCTTCCCTTTCCCTTCCCTTTCCCTGCCCTCCCCTCCCCTCCCCTCTCCTTCCCTTTCTTTTCTTTCTATTCTTTCTTTTATTTTTCTTTTTCTTTTCCTTCTAAATACATGAATGTGTTCTGTCCTTTCCACAGATTTTAAAATTGAAGTGTTTTGCAGTAAGTAGACTGCTGGTCCCTTAACACTCCAGTCTCAGCCAGCTGAGGTGCTGACTCACATGCACTCCTGTGATGTATTCCCCTTGGCAAATCACAAACAAACTTAAACCCATATGACAGCAATCTTGCAAGTCAGACTGACCAATATAGTGCAGCTCAGTCCTACGAGACATTGGGTAATTCCATTGATATTTGTGAAATAGGAGGTTGCTTCACTCATCACTGGCTTTTATCCCTCTGAAAATAGCTATCCTGATGTTCCCCATGCAAAGGAAACATTCTGGCACCAAGCACTTGGAAGATTATGGTACCTTTAGGACAGCAAAAATAATTTCACAATGAAATGTATCCCTTACACCATTCCATCCAGCACAGTCACAAACCACACTGTGCTGAACAAATCAAGGGGTTTATAAAATTATTAAATAATTTACTGATTTAATGTGTATGTTCATTATTGATTGAAGAAGGGAGTAATTATGACTCTATAAAGAATATATATATATATATATACACATAAAAATTAATTCTTCCTCTTAAACATGTATCTATCAAATAATAAATCTGTCTAATTCTTCTAAAACCTTTTAGAGTTTTGTCCCTGTGATATTCTTTGACAAAGACTTCCACAGCTGTGTTAGGCATGGTTCACTCCTACTGACTTCAGACTTCAAGGTGCATATCAAGGGTAAGAATTGGGTGTGGATTTGAGAGTGTTTTAGTTCTCCTTGTACAAATAACCACGGAAGAATTACCTGCAAAAGTTGCTGTCAGAGGTTACAAAACAACAAAAACTAAATCTCAAAACCAGCTGTAGAATGTCCAGCAGAACAAATTAGATTGAGTGAATAAATGGTGAACACCTACAACCCTGTGCCAATATTTATGGTCAGACCCACAAAATGGCTTTGTTAGGAGGACTTTTGGGTGCAGAGTGGATCCTCACACTCCATGAACAACCCCACAGGAGATTAATCTTTGTTTTTCAGCAAACCTTCCCAGTTCTGGCTGGGTCTGCAGCAGGAGCACCCCAAGTTTTTCAGGGCTGAGCATCTCGGGGGCTCTTTTATGTCTGACCCCAATGAGCACCCTAAGACAGGGTGCTCTCTGGGCTCACCTCCCACCAGGATAAATCTGTGTTCCCCAGAGCTCACTTGTGTGCAGCCTCCAGCTGAGCACTTTTTCCAGGGTGCCAGTGACCTGGACTGGAATTCCTGCCTCTGAAGGGGGCTGTGCCAGCTCAAACAGCACAACCAGCAATACTTCTCACCAGTCTTCTACCCATCTGTATCCACCTATACAGTCGGATGGAAAACACCCCCCAAATAAGCAGCGAGTGGGATGCAGTTTTGTGCAAAGGACAGGGACACAAAGATGTCACCTGGGCTGTCATACCCAGAACTGTGCCTGTTTAATCCAAGCACAGCAAAGCACAGTGTAAATTGCATATTCCTTGCAGGAGGGACAGAGCACAGCCCTCTTCCTTCCCGGGTTAAACACTTATTTTTATGTTCTGATATTAAACATTTGGAAACCTCCTCAGGGCCCTTTGGCTCCAAGCATGCTGTGTGCCAACCTGCCAGACCCCATTGAGACTGGGAATCTATTTGTTGCCACTCACTTGTGGTTAAAACATGTTCTCATCAACAAAAAAAGCAGGGACCGTAAACACCAAGATAATTTGATGATACAATTCCTCATTACTGTCAGAGTGACGAAAATTTCCACTAGCAGGCTCCTGAGACAAAGGGAATGTCTTCAAGTTAAATACATGCAACAGGACCCAAAATATAACTTTTAAGAACCACCAGAAAAACCCCTAAGCCCCAGACAAAGCTGTAAACCAGATAAATATTACCCAGGCCTAAATCCAAACAGTTCACAGCATCAGAACAGGAAACTCTTAAAGTTTGCTGGGACTAATGTGGAAGGGAGTGAAAGTAACTCCTACCTGCATGTAATTTAAAAACAAAGCCAAATACTTCCAGAGCTGCAGTTGTAGCAGTAGGCTCTATCACTCATTTCACCACAGCTCTCGGGAATTTAAAACCTATAAAATTCATTGTTAACACTAGACTTCAACTACTGCTCTGTACGAAAAGCGAATTTATTTGAAATGCTCTCTTTAGGCAGCACCAATAATACTGAATAATGTATCAAATGCAATTAGATTATTTTATTTCCATTTTTTTAAAAAGAAAAAATTCAAATTTAAAATATTTTAAATACCTTGTTTGTATTCATATTTTGCTTTCAGTGTTTTTCTGTGGAGAGTTGCCTGAACGCTAAGCTTTTTACTTTATCATTTTCAGGTAGTGCACATTAAGACTGATGTTGAGTACCAAAGCTCCCTGAACAAGGCCTCTTTTATAATACATTATTATGATTTATTATTGTAGTATTTTGATAATGCAAAGTTGCTTTAAGGACACTAGTGGTCTTATTAGCATTTTGTATATTGTTGTATTAATGCAGCTTATGTAGGTTTTATGTTTAAGGAATATGTAAAACCATAATCTTGCTTCAGATAATCAGACCTGGGAGGTTTCTAAACAAGGCATTTATCTGATGGAAAACTGTAGCCAACAAAGTGGACTAATTTTATTAGGCAAGAAAGGAAAAAAAAATAGTTCACATTTGTACATTAGTATGTTACAGTAAAAGCTTATGTGTTATGAAGAGATTGTTACCACTTTATGATTTAAATGATGAAATAATTAACTTGTCTAACTTTAAAAAAAAAAAAAAGGAATTCAAAAGAAAGTAGCCAGAGGCAATTATTGTATTAGCAGTAATATCCTCCTTTGAAAATAGAAAATCTACTTTTAAATGTCCTGTGGGCTATGGATTTTCTTCTGATGTCAACAGAAGGAAAGCAAGTTTCCTTGTCTCTCTTTGAAGAACCACAGTTCATCACTGTCTTATCTGACACGTAGTCATTATGCCTTTGACTGGAGTCAGTTCTTAGCTCCATGGGAGGTGCTCAGCAGAGCTCCTGCTACGAGATAATAGCACCTTTCCTAGAAAAGTAACACTGAAAGAGAAGTGGAATTTACTATTCCCTAGAGACATCTCATTCTGAAAATTACTTGATGAAGCCAAACTTGTGCTTGCCCAGTTGAAGCCAAATCTATTTGCACAACAAATGTTTATGGTTTCCCCTGGTCAGGTTCTAACATCTCGTTTTTGCCACCCACTAAGCTTGTTTTAAGTAATAAGCTTAAACTTTCAGTAGCATCTACTCCAGTGCACGTTCTGCAGACCCAGAGCGAGATTTTCGAGTGGAATAACAAAGAAAACAGCACTATTGTTCAATCACTCAACAAAACTCTTCCCAGACTAATTCATATTGTGATTTTTAATTTTCCTCCTCAAATATGAAGACGTAGCCTTGGTAGGCTATTCAAATAAAAACTGACAAAACTGGACGTGCACAAGCAGAAAATATCAATGTATTGCCATGGAGATGAATCTTGTCCTGCCACTTTACCTGCTTCTCCCCTTGCATATCTCTTGTGCTGATGATGGATTTGTTCCTCTGGGAATTTGCCAGCGCCTATGTCAGTGAACTTATCCATACCTCTCTGTCCTGAGAAATTACTCGTGGCTTTGTCCTTGAGCTGGTGCTAAGCAGAGTAATGGACACTTGAGGAAGCCCAGCTCCTTCCATACCCAAAACACAGGGGGAAGGAAGGGAGAAAGGGGATAGAAAATATGTCTGGTTCCAAAGACAGACGTCAGAGGGAGATGGGTAATCCTCAGCAACAGCTGAATTGTTGAATAAATAGTCCCATGTGCCCCTGTAAACTTTGTTTGCAGTATCTCAACTTATTTATGCTTCCTCCTACCTTACTCCCAGTCCTCTCATTCCTCCACAGCTGTTGCCAGTGATCACTACTCAAAACACAGGCAAGAATTTTGGATAGACTGTCAGATGACAGGATTTCTAGTCTAGACATAAGGGATTAAATCAAACTATTAAATGTTCTTGATGGCAACAATGAGTGCAATATCTTTCTCAAAATTAAAAGGAAGAAAAAAACGAAAACCAAAATGAAACAAAACCATTTAAAGTTACAATGAATTCATCTCGTGGTGGGTCACAAATCAAGCAAGCAAGTTTAAGTTCAGAAAGAACCCCCAAAATAACACCCACTTACTGACTT
>JAWWEW010000088.1:8539065-8550590 GCA_035583185.1 Anabacerthia variegaticeps | reverse complement strand
GGGAGGGGAGGGGGGGAGGGGAAAGGGAAAGGGAAAGGGAAAGGGAAAGGGAGTGAGGGGAAATGAGAAAAAAGGCATCCATTTTTCCATTTTTGCCATCTTGGCATAGCAATATCAGGTAAGAACCATGAGCTCTAAATACAGGCACACACTATACCATACAAATAGCAGAGGTACAAAACAGACAAATCCTTTTATGCCCTGAAACCCTGCTTCCTTTGCAGACCACAGTATCTTCCCAGAGGGGAAAGAGATAATAATTCAGGAATAATGTCTGTTGAGAGGAGATTCAAAAGATATGCTCTATAAAGGTGTGTCAGCTAAGCTGTTTTTCAGGGTGAATGGTTGAAGTAAATTTTAGAAACAGGATGCTGCCTGAAGAGCTATGATTAAAGAGAAATCTTTGTCAATAAGCTGTAACAGAAGCAAATGAAACACCGTAACGAATTAAAAAATGTGAATTAAAAATCTGAGTTCTTATCTCAGTCTCACTTTTCACTCCTATTGCAGTTTTGATACCTTCATTCACTTCCTGCTTAGGTGAGACCTACATTTATATTTAAAAAAAAATAAAAATCAAACCATCAGAAAAAAACCAAAATAATGGTTCAGAAATTCTGTTTTGCTCAAAAGAGGGAGAAAAAAATAGCCCCTTCTCCCACATGGAATTAACCTGTGTTCATCTACACAAACTCGTCTACATTTCTAAAATGGCAAGCAATGTAATAGGAAGAGAATCATATTTGTGAAAAGTGGAATTTGAGGTCAGCATTTCTAAAAATTCAAGCATACAAAAAAATTAAAGTCTCCCAAACATCCTAAACTGTAAAATTTCCTTGAGGTTGTTTTTCTGCCAAACTGAGCTTAGTTCTGCTTGAAGTGTGGTTGTTATGTTGACAGACCTTGATCTTCTGTTTCAGCATCACCGGGATAAAACTGCAGCCCAGGTGTTGGATCGTGGTCACACATAAAATGAATAAAAAATACATACCAAAAATATAGGCATTTCAGCTTATTCAAATTAGCCCTTATTTAATGCTTGGATTAGGAAGGAAAATATGACATAGCCTAATAGCAGAAAGCAAATCTGGGACATCCTTCTCTACTTTTTTTAGGAAATCCAAGCCAAGGAGAAGCATCTTCCAAGTGATGATACAAAAAGCAAAATGAGCAATCCAATTTAACCCCAGATCTGAAGTTAACTACATAAACGACCTGTTATACATTGTCAAACATAACCACAGAGCCAGATATCAAGCCTTCTGCATTACACAGTATATTTGAATTAGGTCTCAGCTATAAGTGCTCCACTTTCACGAACATTTAAACCAGCAAGAGCATACAACTTGAGAAAAAAGTAAACAAATAGCATGGGAAATCCACTGAAACAGATTGTCTGTCATTTTAGTTTTGTTCTATTTATTCTGTCTGTAGTTCAAACCTCATTTTTCTATGGTTTGCCTAAACAAGTTTTGGGTTGTAGCTTTGACTTCCTCAGCACAAGGGGAAAATTTCAACTCATTATTCTTAGGGGGGAAAAGAAAAAAATGACAGGGTGTTGTTTCTGAAGAGTATTGGAGCCATCTGTAAGGACAGAAAGTGTCACTGCAAGTTAAAGAGATCAAGAATCAGGCCCTGAACATTTTTACAGAGGCATTTGATTGCTTTGGTAGTTATTACAAGGTGACATTGCTGAATGTGATAGTTCAGTACAATAGAATTGTGGGAACACAATAATTTAAAAGATCTTACTGAAAAAGTTAATGGAGTGAATTGTGGTAGCACCACAGCCATATCTGTCATATTCCTAAAGCAGAGCTGTTTCTCCTGTTTTCAGGGGAGGGATATTATGTTTTCAGTGTTCTTCCCAGGCTCAGGCAATACACCCCATGAGACAACTCGCAAAAAATCTCAAACAGTGAAACCACAGCTGGAAACCACCCCTTTAATATGGATGAATAAGAGATGGTTATGTATATAACAATCAACTATTCCCATGACTGAAGAGACAAACTTCAAGCTCAGGTCTGAGCAGCCTGGTCTAGTGGAAGGTGTCCCTGCCCATGACAGGAGGATCAGAATGAGATGAGCTTTAAGTTCCCTCCCAACCCAGACCATTCCAGGATTCTGTGACTCCATTCCATGGTTTTCCAACATTCACAGCCTTGCAGAGCTGAGCTGAAGTTAGCAGGAGTGCAATGAAGAACCAGCAAGAAAAATAAATAAATAAATAAATAAGTAGATAAATAAATAAATATGTAGCTAAATAAATAAATTAATAAAAAGAAATAAATGAAAAGCCCTGATTTGTCTAAATCTGAAACATTTAAGCATTTCCAATTCAGATTTCCTTTATTCACTGTGTGTGCCTGTGCTTGCCTGGCTCTGCTCCAGGACAGCTTCACCCAAACTGGAATTTAAGGGTCTGGGGGCTTTTAGTTGAAGGTGTTTGTCTGCAGGAGTGTTGGGGTGCTGTGTGCCACAGGCAGCAGCAGCTCCAAGGCTGTGACAGCAGCGTGGCATCAGGCAGGGAGTCTTTGCATTTGGACAGCCACGAGACCAGTTCCTGAGGCTTCCTGCCCTGTGATTTTCAAGGTCATGTGCTTGAAGTAGAGGATATGTAATTTTCCTGATGGTTTAAAATGGAAAGTTATTTGATACCTCCTTCTTCTAAAAAGAGAGTTAGAAATGTGGGAGTGGTGAAGTTGTTGAGCGCAGCCTCTTCCAGTCCACAATTGGGAACAGATTCCCAGACTCCTTTGATGGTAGGAAAGCTCATTGAAGCAACAGCTGTCATTTTTCCTGGGTTCACCAAAGATAGCAGCAGCAGCAAGCTGTAACCACAACTTCCACAAGAGATTAATGGCAAGGGAGAGAGGAGGAAATCATCCTCTCCTCCACCAACATTGGCTGCCATCTGCCAGCAAGACAGGAGGGGCTGGAGGAGCCTTCTCCAGGCTCCTGCCTCCATCCAAGATGGATACAAGCAAGGATCCTGGACGAGATTTGAAAAGACAAAATACAGTGTCTGCCTTGCTACCTGTCAAGTTTTTTTTTCTGTGTTTTGGAACAAGCCAAATGTTTTTGGAATGGCATAGATGCACGCTCAATGCCCTCCAAGGGTGAGATGAGGGTGGTGTACATGGGATGGTCCTCTGCTCTCTGCTCCTAAGTACTTTGGGATACTGCAGCCACAGAAATAGGGTGCAAAATTTTTTATATATGGTGGGAAGAATGGAAAGAAAAGAATGAGAGTTAAGGAAAATTGTGTGCTTTCTGAGTAGGATCAGAATTAGGACAGGAAAGAAGGAGGCAGAGGAAAGGAAAAGAGGTGTTATGCGAAGAATAGAGCAAGAGGCATCTTAAGGATCTTTTCAAAATGAAATGTCAGAAGGAGTGCTCTGTAGAGGTTGCAGAATGGCACAACACAAAGCCCTTAGCTCACTGAAAGGGTGACAGGGTGCAGGCAGCTGTGGAGCAAGGCTGTGGCAGGGCCAGTTGCATCAAGGACCAGCAGTGGTTCAAAGAACTGGAAAACTTAGGGTTCTGTTTGCTGCCTACACGAGAGTTCTGAAAGCAACATCTTTGAGCTTCCACCTCCTTCACCCTTCCCATACAACCTGAGGTTGGGTTGCTCCACAGTCCCAAGGGCCCCAAGTACAATGTCACATTCTGCTGTAGGAGAACAGTCTGTCATAAGTTATCATGCGTTTTTAAAATGTTTATTTTGTGGTCAAAACCCTTGTTTACAATCTAGATGTTTGCCCCAGAGCACTTACTGGATTTAAATGGGGTCAGCTTTAGTAAGAGATCAGCTTTTCCCCACTGTGCATGACCCCAAACAGTGCCTGAGGAAATCTTTAGCCTCCAGTTGTTCCTCTTCTCTGTAGCTTTAGTGATTCATGAGAGGGGATTCAGCACTACTGACGTATTTCTTCATTCTTCTGCCAGACTTACGGAGCCTTGATGCTTGCACAAGTCCTTGTTCTTGCCTCACCAGCCTTCAGACCATCACACAACTCCTCTTGGACACAGAGCCTTGAAGCCCTGGCTAGAAAAATGCCCAAGGTGTGGCCTGTAATAGCCTTCTTGTGGCTATTGAACCATTTTGCTTGAGGTAAATCAACCATCCTACAATGTGATTATAAGGCTACCTTCCAAGAATTTGCTAATGAACTGCTCCTCATCTCATAATGATTTGCTTTGCATGGCTCTTACTTAAATGTAAAATTGCTATTTTGAAGGGAGGGGGACCAGGAAAACAAGACCCAAGTCATGCACTGAAGACCCCAGAGGTCACAGTCAGATGGAGAAGGCAGGAATTCCTGGTTCCCATCACTGCATTCATCTCTGTCTGTCTTTCCTAGCCATTCCTTCTTGTTTCTATTAAAAAAAAAAAAAAAATAAAATTTTCCTTATATATTTAGAAACTTCACTGCAAGAAAATGCTTGAAGTGGCCACCTTATTTGCTTGAGAGGCAGAACTAAATGCAAAGATGCCCTTTCCATCTTGTCCCTGAAATTAGCTCTTCAGAAACATGAAGGCCACAGTGAGACTTTGGAAAGCCCAAGAAAAAGAGCTCAGCCCCAGCAGCAGCTGTGGGACATGCTCTCAGCTCACAGGACTGTGTTCTCTAAACCTTTCTCTCAGACATGGAAGATTTTCTCTTATGGGTGCTATCTAAAGAAGAATGTTAAGAAAGTAAAAAAGGCGTGAGGATGGAGGAAATGGGAAAAATGCTTTTCTTTTCTTTTGGTTGCTCAGGTGGACCTCTGTGCCCTGATTTTTTTAAATACTGGTGAATTTTGGGGAAGGAAGGTCAAATCATGCTGCTGCTGTATTCTGTATACCCACTTCCACGATGCATCTGATGGGTCTTTGTGCCCTAAATGAGCAACAGTTTGTCCAAATTCATCCGGCGACTGATACGTCCCTTCAATCAGAATTTCCACCCTTTCTGTCAATTTGAAAACATAAAGGATTCCTCTGGTATTATGGCAGCTTTCATTTACTCACTATTGTGATAAGCCACGTGCCCTCCAGTGCTTGCATCACCTTTGTGGGGACCCCAGAGCAGAGCATGGCTCAACACGGCACTTTTATGGGGTTTCCATGTTTGGGCTGGGGGGCTGCAGACCTCTGTGGTCCTCAAAAGGCAATTCATTTCACCCAGGGGATTGTTTTGTCTGAGTGTGTACACCACACTGTGCAGGCAATGGGGACCAGTCCCACAGCAAGGCTTCCAGGGAGCAGAGGGACCTTCCCAGGAAGCACTTGCAGGCAGATAAGAATACTAATGCAAAATCCACATTTTTCCCTAAAAATGAGTTCTGAGTCCTTTGTGATCTTCACACATGGCTTTCCAAGCTTCTCTTTCCACATGCTGCTAGAATGGAAGAGGAAATGAGGCCTCTTATTGTAATATCTCCATGTGTATGTGCAAGGTCCCTCATTTTGTTCCCACAGCCCTGGTGAATGCGGGCACAAAAGTACCACAGTGACTCTTGCCAGCCCTGGTGACAACCCAGCCCTGCACAAAGAAATGGTTAAATAATGAAGTCTGGGAGTAAACTCTGGCAGGAGACCAGACCTAATAACTCCAGTTGGCAAGATTACCCATGCCAGCAAGGAGGGCTGACTTTGTAGTATAAACACTTAACTGTGGTGATAAAGGATCTACCACATGTTACATTGCTGGCCAGGGAGGATGAGGGGGAACAGAAATGGTCAATGTCTTTCAATTAATTTGTTCTCTGCAGATTAATTCTCTTTGGGATTTGATAGATTTATTTGCTTTGTTAAAGAATAGAAGAACATACAGGAAAGGGAAAAAGGAGTGCATTTTGTGCCTAAGCAACCAATTTTTTTTTGTATGTTAGTTAACTCTTCTGAGTCTCAAAGCAATATTTCATTTGCAATAAGAAAACTTTCCCTTCAAACAAAGAAAAATCCATTCAATATATTCAGTAACTAATGCTCAGAAACAATAGCAGGCACTTTCCCCCTGACATCTCATCCGGGGAATGCACAAACATGGAAACCAATTGCATATTGAATTATCCATTGACTTAGACACTACACTAATATCCTTCATAATTATTTAATGAAGAGGAGAGCTGATTCTTTTATGAAAACTAAACTTTAATCCATATTTTGTTGTTATGATCTTAGCAACGACTTTTAACAAAGGTTTAGTATTTGAACATCAGAATAGCTTTCTGTCTTGAAAGAGTTCCTTATTTTTGATGGATTTTTACTTCTCCCTTTTCCGCTGCATACTGACGGCTATTAGGTACCAGTCTAAGCACTTTCTACTTTAATACTTCTTATTTGATGGAATTAATATCAAGTATTTTATAACTAATTTGAACAAAGTCTGCCTGATTTTTCTCTGTGGAAGTTTGTCTAAAACATATAGTGAGTTGGACACACCATCCTTCAGAGGGGTGACTTCTAGGGGAAATTTAGGATGGGGATATTGAAGGCCAAGGCACCAGATAATTCTGAGTTTATGCAAGGCACGATACAACAGGGCACCTGTGACATCAGGAAATCAGGTTCAGCAACCAGGGGACTGGTCACTGTGCAGTGATTTTTAGCACTTGTGTTCACCTAATTTGGGACTCAGGATGAGAAACTCCCAAGACACATCCCAAAGGTCATTGAAGTAAATGGGGACAGTCTTGGGTTCATCTAATTTTTGGTCACAAAGGAATTCAGCTTTGGCTCTAGCTCTGAAAGAAAGACGGGAGGTGTTGGCCTGCTTTTAAAGAACATAGGAGCAGAGATCATTGCAGGTCTGTTCTCCCTGGTACCCCATGTGGTTTCCACAAGTGCGGCATATCTGCCCATCCTGTCTGGTGCTGTGTCTCCAGAGGTGAACTCAGCTCCACGGGAGCTCCAATCTCATCCTTGTTTTATTTCATTTTTGGTGGAGATGTAAAGTGTGGGAATTAATAAACCAATGCTTTACAGGTTAGGTCATCAACAGGGCTGTAAGGAGAGCCAAAGATGCTGAAGCATAATGCAGCTTGGAGCATCCCAGACGTGTCACCAAATGGAAGGCTGCTGATTGCCAATTAGCAGGATTAAAATATATCCTGTAAACAGTCCTTTCTTTACTTGTCCTCTCCCAAATGCTCTGTGATCAGCTCATCTCTGTCTGCTTTTCCCAGCAGTGGTCCCAGGCATCCCAAACCATATGACTCCTATTATGGGTCTGGCCCCAGCTTACGATCCATCAACGCCTCACCCTGCAAGGCGGTGACGGGACAGAACAACATGCTGACACCTTTCAGGCATTCCAGCAAGGAAACCAGGGGCATAAAAATAGACAGTGCACCACCAGCAGTGCTAACAAATCCTGAGCGTGATGGGGCCAGCTGTTGGGAGCCACCAGCCAAAACACCTTAATGTGAGTCCAGCAGTCAGAAGACAACAGGTTTTAACCCAGCTGGTTTTTCTCCTGTGCTGACAGAGCCAGGGCCCACAGCAGCCAGCACAGGAGGGGTCAATAAACAGAAAGATTACCCCTATTTAGACACGAGCACAGGTTTGTTCAAAACCTCTACAATTGCCATAGCACCTCTTAATTAGAAAGATAAATTATTCCACCTAACCCTGATGCATGGGGTGCACGGTGAAGGATATAATGCCTGGCTCCAAGGTTTGGTGCCCTCAGATGTGTAAGGGAGGACAGAGATATCTGTTTTGCTTTGAAGTAAACCATGTAAGAGCCACCATTATCTCACGGAAAGTTTTGGAAATGGCGTTTAAAAGCACTTGTGTCCAGATTACTCCTGTGCCAGAGCAAACCAGAGAAACCCCTTGAATCACTCCTGTCATTAGACTGTCTCACAACACATTTCCCAGACTGCTGAAAGAAGGTAGCGTTTCCTCTAGACACCACATGTTGTGAAGTATTATAAATACATTGCAGAGCCTGGAATCAGGATCAGATTAGTCAGCTTGTGAAACAGTAGTGTTTTACTTTCTTGTCTCGTTTATTTGAGAGGTACCAAAGCCGGTGTTGAAACTGGTTTTTTCATGTATAAACATTCTAAAATAGCACGTGGAGTTCATCTTCAAAGGTATGTGTTTCTCCAGCACACATGTACAGACAAGGTGCCAGAATGTGGCCGTGGCTCTGCCAGTCCAGCTACAATTTCCTGTTCCAAGCCTCTGCCTCTGAACCTGGGAGTGCTTGCAATTAAAATGATCCCAGAAAAACAAGGGGATGAGAGCCTGCCCTCCAACTCAAGCCTTTCCCACAGAAAGCAGCCAGAGGACAGTGCCCAAAAACAGCGGGCAGCAGCCTCCCAAAAGCACAAGTTTTGGACAGACCTGTAATAAACTAATAAACTAAACTCATAAACTAACTACTCATAACTAACTAACTACTAATAAACCCACCCCAGCCTATGCCTAATTAGTTTCTTCTCCTCAACGTCACAAAATTAGGATGTGATAACTTGTGGAATTGCAGTGGTGAGGAGCATGGCTCAGAGAACATCACAGGGTCTCTCTGCCTCTCTTCCTGCACTTTTATGGCAGTCTGAGGTGGTCCCTTCTAGGGTATAAATTGTTTTCAGGAGTGCCACCAGCAGCTGCAGTGGTGTGAGGTGCTGGGACAGCCAACAGCCCCCATGTGCAGGTGTGAAGTGTGGCACCTGGGAGCCTTCTCCTGGGGCTGGAGAGCCCCCTTTGCACCAAAACATGCAGCTCCAATAAGTTCCAGCTGCTCCAAGCTCAAGCCTTAAAGAAGGACACTCATCTACAGACCAAATTGTGGAATTCCTGCAGCAACAAGAGAGGAAGTAGGTTATTAGCAGGAGGAGCATCGCTCAGTCCTACCTGTTTCTTAGGTTACCTGCAAATCTAAAATTGCATTTGGGCTGTTTGCAAAATTATTGCACTCTGCTAGAACAGAGAATTTATGTTTTCTTTGTTTTCCTTTTACCCAGTGATTTGAAAGTCTGTCTCTCAGGGGGCAACACTGAATAAATCACTGCATCCACCCTGTGCCTTATTAAGCACTGGTAAATGTCAATATTTGTTTAAGAAAGAAAAGGAAAGACACATTGCAGGGAAAAATCTGAAGTGAAAATGGTACCTTTTTGTTTCTGAAACATTAATTTCTGGGCATTAATCACATATTAATCCATGATTTTTGACAGAAATATTTTTATAAGACTTTTATTTTCTGGAGTTATTTTAAAGAACTATTGTTTTGTTTTGTTTCGTTTGCTTTTTCTTTTAAAGAGGAATATTTGCCACACATTTAGCCTGGATGGAATGTATATTTCAAATGTCCACAACTTTCTACTGCTAAAGGATTCAGCAAACAAGTGCAGAGAAGTGGGAAAGTAGAGGAACCCAGGTAATTTTGGTGAGATATTAGCTGGTTTATTTGGTTCAGACTTTTAAATTCTCTGCCGTGGGGACAGGAAAATTTTAACATTGGCAACAAATCTGATAATCTACAAACCATATTATTCAGTAGAGGGCTGCTAATTACTCACTTCATCATCTAAACTCAATGAATTAACACTTCCAATTTTATGGATACTTCTTTTCTCTGAAAATGTTTTCTTTGGGAGCCCAGGGTGTATGCATGTGTGCCTGTGTGGCTATTTCCAGGTCCAACATTCCAATGATAAAAATATAGTCAGGAATCTGGCTGGCAATTATTAATAGTTACAGTGTGTTATGTGCCTTCCAAATGAAGAAATGGCATGAGTTAAAGTTCTGACATTCACAAGAAATCTCTTCCTAAAATCAGGAGGGATGGAAATCTGTTGAATACATAATAAGTGGAAATTTTGCATCCTTGGGAAAAGCCAAAGCTCATTGAGCAACTTGGCAAGTGGTGGGATTGGTGACATCTCACCTTCTTTTGGCTTAGGTAGGCTCTGAAATTAGTTCATTAAGATGGTCCTTAGGTTTAGTGATTGTTTTCAGTCACAAAGATCAGATCAGAGAAAGCATTCTTCTTCACTAAGGCGCACGAAGTTGGTTTAAAAGGGCAGAAAAAGTGTCCACACCACTCTGAAGAAAAAGTCATTTAATTTGGTTAAAAGTTCTAAAACATGCATAAGAGATGCCAAAGAAATAACCAGGAAAATAGCTGGTATAGGATTAGATATCAATGCATTTAAACAAAGATAAAAATACGCAGTATTTAAAAATATTTTAATATAACAATGTCTAAGTTCCTTCTGTGCTTCACCTCATACTTTGCCACTCAAATGAGGGCAGAGAGTAATACATTGTGCAACACTTCCTTGGTACACTCAAGACAACAAATATTCTTCCCCATACCCTTCCAAACAACAGTTTAAGGTCAGCAAAATCAGATTTTTATCATTATTTTGTTTCTACCCTTTCCACTGTTGTGTATTGGAGCTGCAGGGGCGGTGATGGTCTTGTAACTGTGTAAGACCCTGAAATGCAGAGGTGCCTGCCACCAGTGCCCCATCACTGACACCCAAATTTATCTGCCATGGAGGGAGAACAAGTTGTGGCCAGTGAGGCAAAGAGTATAAAAACAAACAGGCTTTGAGATCTCCTTGCTAGAAACTTGCAATAAACTGGAGTGTTAAAGAGGTGGCCAAAGGAGCCTCCTGGAGTTTAAGAAGTCCAGATTTATCTGTGCTTGTCCAAGCTGATCCAAACTCCTGGGGGCTGTGACCCCTGTCCATCCCTAACAGTAATGTGAATGACCCCTTTTATTAAACTTCTACAGCAGTGATAAGAAGCACTATCCAAGAAACTGGGATGTAACCCACAGAAAACAAACAAAAATTCCTACTGGGAAGCATCTGAGCAATTTTTTCCTGGAAAGCAAGCTGGAAGAACAGTGGTGTCTTGTTATGATGAAGTGCAGTTTAAAAACTATTCATTCGTTTCACAAAGCATAAAAACCACAGTTAGAGACTGAGGACTGATGAAACCCATCAGTGCTGCCCAGCAGGAGCGTGCTGGGTCTCAGCAGTGCTGGGCTGCCCTGCCATGGTGCACGGGCACCTCCTTCCCCTTAACAACCTCCAGCTAATTAGTGTCATTTGGCAGGGCTGCAGCTCCCTGTGCACAAGTGTGGGGGCAAAACACTGCAACAACCTCGATTTTTCAGTCTGTATAACTCAAAATGTTGACAAATCTAAACAGTGCCTTATGCTTTATTTGTAATACGGTGATGATCTTGATGAACAAAATCTTATCTCCTGGTCTGCCATTTCTGTGTCTGTTTCCATGTTCTGCATTTGCCTGCTATAGAGTTTCGTGTCTCAGAGTAGGGATAACAGTATTAAAATAGACCAGATCATTGTCGTCATCATCATTATGATGATTGTTGTTATTATTGTTGGTTTATTATATTATTTATATTTTCATAATAATCAGAATTATTATTACTGGTAGCAGTAGTTGTTATTGTCATATTTGCTATGCAACATTATTATTGTTGTTGTCGTTGTCGTTGTTGTTGTTGTTGTTGTTGTTGTTGTTGTTGTTATTATTATTATTA
>JAWWEW010000088.1:8513037-8535203 GCA_035583185.1 Anabacerthia variegaticeps | reverse complement strand
TCCCAGACCAGTTTGGGTGGGAAGGGACCTCAAAGCCCACCCAGTGCCACCCCCTGCCATGGGCAGGGACACCTCCCACTGTCCCAGGTTGGTCCAGCCTGGCCTTGGACACTTCCAGGGATGGGACATATCTTATATTATAATTAATTTATAATATATAACTATATATATATAATTTAATTATAATTGTCATGTCATAATGATCTTCTAATTGACCCACTCCAATGTAAAAATGCAGGTAATTTTAACTCTTGCTGTGAACGAGCTAACGTAATTTTGTGAAAAAAAAGAACAGGAATTGGAAAAAAATAATATGTAAGTAAAATACACCTCTCATCTCTGTCTTCTGGCAGATTTGGGATGCTGACACTGAGCTGAGGAAAGGCACAATATATTGTCTGCTGGGAAACCAGGGCATCAGGAAGCCTGGCACATGCCAGAGCACTTCACAGCTCTGCTCTTCACTCTATTTCTGTGCACCCCAGGCTCAGGTGAGGCAGCTTGTGCTGGCTTGAGCCGAAAAAGCCCTTATTTTCTGCTCATTTGAGATTTTACGCTGTTGCTTCTGCACAAACTTTTAGTCTCTCACATTTGGCACTGTATCTTAGTGTCAAAAATGAGGATTTCAGTCAAGGCACACCCTGGAGGGACATGGCCAGCCTCTTTTGTGGAAGCACCCACGTCTTGCACCCAGGCAGGATTTGCCATCTCCCTTTCTTCATCTCAGGAAGGCTCTTTCACTGCAATGTACCTTGTAGTGAAAGGGGTGAGACTGGAGGGTCCCATGCCTTTGACTGACCCCAGGGTGTAGCAGCTCAGATGGGATCTCTGGGGACAGTCTCTGATTTTCTGTTTTCTTTCATTCAGTGGGAAAGGAAGGAGGACATTCTTTAATTTCCAGCCCTCTGTGTCTCTCCCATTGCTGTTGCAGGGCAGCCTGTCCCCACAGGGATGATCTTTCTGCTTCCAGGAGGGTTTCACTAGACAGAAATACAGAATTCTCTGCCATAGTGCTCATCCTGGAGCTACTGCCTGCATTTGGGGAAAGTGCACCTCTCTGCTTCACCTCTCTTGTGAAGAAGGGAGCAAGGAATGCCTAAATTAAGGTCTGGAAATAACAAATCCTCACAAATATATCCAGGATTTTATTTGAGTACCGAACATGTGTCTTGTTCATGCGTCTTCTGGGTTCATGAGTGGGTTCAGTGTTCATATGAGGGCATTAATTGCTCATACTCCTCTCTGCCACTCCTATGACCATTGGCAGCTGGCTGCAAACTGGGGGGCAAACATATCCATTTCTAACCCAAACTGAAGACTTAAATAAATTTGATTACCATCCATTCCCCTCGTGGATTGATAAGGTTGAGACTAAACCTCTGTTTCAGCCTCTGCTGGGATAGATTCCTGTCTGAGCCCAGCCTGGGATGAACTCATTCTGATTCCTGCCTGACAGAAACCTTTATTTTGAGGAAGCACTTTAACTGAGGGAATACTCAGTAAAACACAGATCTTCTCATCCTCCAAAGAAACCACCTGAATTTCCTCTGCTGGACAGAATGAAGGCTGTCCATCAAGCAGACAGCTACAAAGATTGCTGTAGGATTGCACTAGCACTGGATTTATCACTGGCCCTTAACACAGCGTGAAGGGGTAGCTGCATCACAGATCTCTTGGTCTCTAATTAATTAATTGGGAGTATGATGAGATAGGGGTTTCCCTGGCAGACAGCAAGAGCGACCCAACATCTACACACACATGATGTACTTGCTCTCAACTTATTAAAGATTTACAGTTATTACAAGCACCACTTTTAGGAGAAAATGACATAATAATAACTTTTTCCCTACATATAGTCCGTTTTTTAACTCCTATCCCTGCTATGTGGACTATAACTTTCAGAAATCATTTTCTTATACAAATGCTAAAACACTTTCCTTAACTCATGTCCTGTTGTTCTGGTTTTTTGGGTTTTTTTCCTTTCTCAGCTGTATTTTGTGGCACCAATTCTCCCAAAACCTCACTCAATCAGAACAGGCTGCACATCAAAACAGCGGATATTTGTATTTTATTTTACATTATTTTATTTGCAGCATAACCGGTAATTTCATTTTCCTTTGTATTCTTTCCATATTATTATAATATGATTGAAACAGAAAGGCAATATTTAAGCATTAACAAAATTAATATCATAATAGGAATCAGCAAGGGGGTTGCTTTTGGGTTGTTTGCAGTATGAAGTTACAAACTCTAGAACAAAAAAATTAGTGAATAAAGTGCAGACTCTGAATACATGTCACAGCAAAACCATAATATTTTTGCTGGTCTTCAAGTCAAACAGCAGTTAAAATATTTCTGATTCTGAGCAGTAATTCTTTTCAGGACATGAATTGCTAAAATCTGTGGGTTTAAATGTTCTTTTCTTTTTTTCCCTGGGTAAGGAGCAGCAAGATTTTAATAAGAATTGATTCCAGCTTGGGATGCTTTAGCAGTTCATTAGACTATCTGGAAATCAATCAATGTTTCAAAGAGAGGATTCCAATTAGCTGATTTAGTTATGGTTAGAGACTGTGGTTGCCTGGAGGGAAAGAATCACAAAGTCTCCCCTTCTTCAGCCCTCATTGCCTTTATTTCCAACATTTTGGTACAGAAACTAATGCCACTCAATTCAATCCATGCTGTGCCCTGGCTGAAACCCTGATTTTTGTAACTAAGATACCACAGCAACAAAAAACCCACCTTTTTTTTCTCTTTCAAATGTTTTTTTGGAGAGCAATACGCCAAACTGTCAGACGACACAGAAAATGAGAGTTACATCAGTTTTCACCATGGCCAAAATTCTGCTGCTCAGAGAAGGAACTACACCTCGTGTGAATGTTGTTGTAAGACATCCAGAGGAGATGAAGTCAGGGCTACACAGACCTGAAGAAGATGAACAGACCTCACTGTCACTCTCAGTTTTCAAAATGAAAATTCAAAGTTCAAAACATTTTCCAGAATTTCTTTCACAGTCTGCAGCTTGTAATGAGCTAAGCCCTGCAAACAGCAAAGAACAGTGTGCCCAATTGACAAATTAGTTATTCTATGCCTTTCCTTCATGGTGACTTCCACAAATTAGCTGTGGGATCTTTGGAATAAAACTATCTTTTCCTTGTTAATACACTGCAGCTATATTTATAGAGATGTCAGTGGAAGTCTATAGACCTCACAGAATACAGTGTTGAAATAATTATTTATCAGCCCTAAATAATTTCTATATTAACCAACCAAAAAAAATGTGGTGAAAACTAAAGTTATAGAAACACAGTTTAATAAATGCATTTATTTACCCTGTACAAATCTAAGCATGCATCAGCAAGAAAGAAAGTGCATTTTCACTGTCATCAAGTCTGTTAATTTTTAACTTCTAGGTACACAGATCATTGTCCCTCAGCACAAAGAGGTCTGCTTAAAGTAGAGGAAAAGTATTAGGAATTGCCTTTTAGTAACAGTCTCACCTCCTTCCCAAATAAAAAAAAAAAAGGAATAAAGGAAAAGAGTCCAAATTTCCATGATAAACACACTCGATCATGGTCCTTGAAGTAAGTCTTTAGGGTAAATTTAATAAATCCTGAGCTTCATCTTCTTTTAAAATACCATTTTTATACCATGGTCTAATTGCTGTTTCAGTTTTTTCCCTGCTATCCTGTCTTGTTTGATTTATAGAATTACACATAATTATACATACATACATACATACATACATATATATATATATATATGTATGTATGTATGTATATGTTTATATATATATACATATAGTGCCAATGGTATCTCCTACTTTGTTCTAGCACCTGGGTAATCCCAGATGAAATGACAGGTTCCCACTCCACAATATTCCAGGGGATCCTTGGTGTGACATGTAAGTCTAGGGGCTCATGGGTACAAATATTTCAAGCCTGGTAATGAGATCAAAAAGAAACTGCTGGTACTTCCACAAAAACATATTCTCTAAAAATGTAGTACAAGCGCATTAAAAAATATTACGGTGTTTGAGATTGTTCTCATTGCCTCAAGTGCCCATCACAGAGGGAGAACTTTGCTTATATTTTAAACTGGGTTTATCTTTGGGAACATCTGCCCAGTGTAGGGGCAGGCATGGATATGGTGTGTTAGTTCATAAACCTCCTTCTGTCATCACATGTGTTAACACTTACTGGTCCAGGGAAGGGGAATGCAAATAAGAATGGGAACAAAGACCATTGTTTCCAAGAGATTTTGTTTGCAAACAACAGGCCCAGCGAAGGCACACGGGAGTGATATCCAATTTAATTTGGGAATACACACATCTGGCCCTGCCATTCAGGTCATGCCGAACACAAATAAGAAATGTTATTAAATCTAGATCACTCCTACAGCTACAGTGCCTGTGAGATTCCCAGTGTGCAGGAGGCAACAGATAGATCTGAGCATCCAGCCTGGTTACTCACAGTCAGGATTATAAATGATCCATGAGGGAAAGGCCTGGGTCAACTGAAA
Organism: Anabacerthia variegaticeps; assembly: GCA_035583185.1. Lineage (NCBI taxonomy): Eukaryota > Metazoa > Chordata > Aves > Passeriformes > Furnariidae > Anabacerthia > Anabacerthia variegaticeps. Next base: position 8,530,685 of record JAWWEW010000088.1, on the reverse strand, counting down.
GATTTTATTAAACCATGACTATTTGCATTAATAATGTCAAGCCTGCATCTACAGCCCTTAGATAATGGCCACATCATGAAAGAGGAATCAATTACACACAAAACTGGTGTTCACTTGCAGATATCTTATTGCATTGCATTGCATTGCATTGCATTGCATTGCATTTCTCATTTTTATTGTGATAAGTGCAGTGGGTTGTTTTCGATAGGATATCTGGGAAGTAGATATTAATATTCTGAATGCCTCAGACCTGACTTTTGTGGAAGCATAACATCCTAATTGAAATTCAAGGACTTGTGACCAAAATCTGCTGAACCAGAGATCTTCACACCACCCCAAGTATTAATACATTATTCCACATGGATTATAAAACAAGTGAGAAATATGTGCCTGTATCCTCCTCATCACACAACTTTGACATTTTTTGTATGTTTAAAATTGGCTGTTTTGGAAAGTTATTTAATCTGGTGACATAAAAATACTAAACATTAAAAATTACTGAATGTATTCATGAAAAGATAAATGAGCGGTAGCCACGGGATCTCTCCATGGTGCATCATGTAATTCCAAAGGGGTCACAGAGACCCATAAAAAGGTAAGATATATATAAAAGCAGAGGGATCCGCCAACTTGGTAAAGACATGAATCCCCTCCACAAGGAAATAAGCCAACTAAAAAATTAAATTCCCGATGAGAGACACCAAGACCCTTATGATCAAAATCAAGAGCTACTCAGACAAAAGAAATGTCTAAAAATTCACTATTAGTAGCAAAGTTCCTAGAATAGTTGATATGACATAAAGATGAAGGGTGAAGATATGGGAAAACATTTACTCCCATTGCACTCAGCTTACAAACTGACTTTTTCATATGAGAACTTGTGCAACACTGAGATTTATCATCCTTTTCTAAGCAAAATGTTGGTCTTGTTTCCCTGGACAAAAAGGCACACTTTTAAAAAAGAGGACATTCCCAGAAATCACTGTCACACTTGTGGCTCTGCAAGGAACTGTGGCCTCACTTGCAAACAAAAATAAAGCTTTGTCAGTTTTACTTAAAGAACCAGATGGGAGGTCAGCAAAAAATAGAAAAAAAAAGTTGGATTCACTTAAAGAGATCATATAATGTTTCCAGACCAATTTCTGTACAGTGATACATATCTGTTTACAAGGAAATACTTGATTTTTTAACAAAAATGACAGTAGCATGAACTTTGGAAACACCAGGAAAGGAATAGGTTTGGGGAATTTTTTCCCCGTTTGCCTTCATTATTTTTTCTATGTTTCATTCCCTATATTCTTACAGATATTTTCTTTCTGCAACCCTTCAAGAAGCCTGAATAATTCTTCCTGGCTTAAGGGTAGTCCTTTCTCACTGCTTGGAAGACCACATGAAATACAGATCTGCTGTGAAAAGGTGTTGGGAGCAGGTGTCGGGAGCAGGTGTCACACAGAGCAGGTGTAAGAGAAAGCCTGATTTTAGTGCCACACTGTGAGCAGACACATCCACTCACAGGTCTGCAAGAAGGGGTGGTGTTAGGGACAAAGATCAGCTGTAAAGGAGGGAGGGTGGATAAAGGACCCACCCACCACATTTCTGTTTATAAATGTACGTATTTGTGACATTCATGGACATGCATGGACAGGGAATGGGATCACAGAATAGTTAAGTTTGGAAAATACCTCTAAGTTCACAAAGCCCAACCTTTATCCCAGCACTGCCCAGCACTAAGCCATGTCCTTCAGCACCACACTGACACAATTCCCAAGCATTTCCAGGGGCATTCATTAGACCACTTCCCTGGGCAGCCTCTTTCCAACATAGACAACCCCCATCTGGCTACAACCTCCTTCCAGGGAGCTCCAGAGAGAGAGAAGGTCCCCCCGCCCCCCCCAGGACAGCAAGTGCTCACATCATTTCTGGTCTGGAGTCTGGACACCCTTGGCTTCAACACTGCCCCTCCTTTGGAGTCCTGTTGGATCCCCATTCCCTTTCCAGGGTGCATCAGACCATGCTCAGACCCTCTCACTGCTCCCACAGGTGCCTTAGTTTGCTGCAGCTCCATCTCCTTCCTTTGAGGACAGGATGTACTGTGCTGGTTTGCTCCATCATGGACCTGCCTCTGCCATCCTCCCTGCCTTGCAGCTCATACTAAAATCCAGAGCAAGGATAAAGGGAGAGAGCTGCCAGACTGGGACAAACAAGGGGAATTATCTAGAAGAAGAACAGATATTTGTACAAAAAAAAAAGGGTGACAACAAAAAAAACCTAAAAAACCCAAACCAACTTAAAAAAAAAAAAACAAAATGCCAAAACAAAATAAAAAGAAGAAAAAAAAACTCACAAAAATCCCTGAAACAAAGGAAAAGAAAATGTTAATTCTGGATGGAGGCAGGAAACTCCTGTCGCATCCAAAGCAGTGCCATGTGCAGGCACACGGACCCCTCACCTCTCCCCCTGCCAAGGCATCAGGTTTGCTTGGGATGCTTGTCCTCCTGCCACTACAATGCAGACTGTGTCCTCCCTGGTACAGTTTGTGGTGCAGGGTTCAGTGTCGCAGCTTGCCAAGCGAGGACGAAGAAGGACGTGAAACCTTATCACCATGGTGTTTATTGACCAGTCATCCTGCTTTGTACTCGTTTCCTCCCCTTAATTCCCTGCAAGTATACATTGGCTCAAAATCAAAAGAAATGCAATGGTTAAAAACAAAAAATATGCCCTGGGATGAATGTATTATTCCATAGTTGCTGACAGTGCAATTATTTATCTCCTGTGATAACTGAAAACGTTTGTTAATAAAATCTGTTCCAGAAAAGCAGAGCATTGATCCACTATGCTGCTTGAATCCTAACAAATTGGCCTTTTTTCCCCTTGGAAAAATCAAGTTTTGCGTCTAAGACATCATCCTGAGAGGCACTATTTACACACATTGAAGGAGAGGGGGTGTTACACAAACAAAATAGTAAAAATACTCGGTTTTGCCAGTCCTACTTGGCCAAGGAAGAAGAAGAAAAGGATCGCAGCCAGAACATGCTGTACCCAGCTCTTCCTGGCTGATGATTCCCTACTATAAAATTAACCCATCTGACCAAGTGATCCCCCTCAGCCCTCCAGCATCAGCCTGGAAACTGAAGCCCCTGGAATGAAACCAATTAGCTCCATCACTCAGGAAAACCAGCACCTCTGTGTGCATTATGGGGGTGTGATCCCTGCAGAAGCAGCAAGGGAGAGGGGAACAATAATGCCCTTCTCAGCCCTGCTTCACTTTCCCTCCCTTTCCTTCACCCCTGATCCCCCCAGGACTGCATGTTCTCCCCACTGGTGCTCAGCAGGGCAGGTGTTCCCTGTGGAATGATCCATGCACGGGATCAGAGCCTGTCCTGCACTTGTGGTGTGGACCAAAAAGGCAACAGCCCCTCTCTGCTGACTCCCTTCTGTCCCCTGGGGATGGACATGACAGGGAAGCCCATGCAGGGCACCACCACCAGCCCTCCAGGTGACAAAACCCCAGCCCAGCCTTGCATGAGGACAGAGAGAAGGAAACAAAGTGGGGAAAGGATAAGTAAAAGTACAACAAAGCCTTTTCTTGAGCCTAGACGGAACTTGCTTATCTAGGGCAGAGTCTGGTCCCACTGTTGTGTCAGCCTTTCCCCAGAGGAAGTCTGACAAAAGTCTGGCAAGTTCTGTATTCTCAATTTATGTCTTTTTCTTTTTTTCCCTTCAGTGCAGCCCTAAGGTAGAAGCACAGACTGCTCCTTTTGTTATGTACCTTTTCCCAAGATGGAGCGCAGGACCTCCAATAAGTGCAATAACATCAGGAAATAAACATTTTGGTGATGTGCCCTTGCTTGAAACTACTCTCACAGCTTCACTACACAGAGGAAGAAGGAGGTGGTGATGATTCAGGGAGAGGCCAAAGAGTAAGAGAATAAAATCTCTTGGGGAAGAAAGGAACTAATGAACAAAAGTCGGGAATAGAAAGAAGACTGTTATGCCACAAATATAAAATGTATAGTCACATAAGCTCATAGGAAAGAAAATGAGAGCTGACATCCTACAATGCTAGATTGATTAGGGAGGACTTGGAAGAGGACCAAGGTCTGGGAATGGCATGGGAAATCGTTTCAAAGTGGAAAGACCCTTGGTCTGTGCTACAGGGGACGGCAGCAGTACAATAACACATGAGGAGGATGTTGGAGAGCTGCCACGGGCCCTGGGCTGGGGGAAGCAAAAACATATGACACTGTGTGAGGTTATGGCAGATACCTGAGTGGCCTGAGCTGGGGATGTGAGGGGTTTGGACCTTCAGCTGCTCAAAAGGTGCCAGATTCGGGAGAGCAAGGGTTGTGTTTCCCTTTGTCTCTCTGCCTCCTCCATGTTCAGGTACCTCCAAAGTCTTCCTACTGCCCCCACAGTGAGACAGCACAACAGTGAAATAGGTATTGCCACGCATTTTAATACATTCCTCTCTCATTTTCTTTTTCATTTGTCTTTTTTTCTCCTTCTTTCCAAGGCCTGAGATTATCATTACCATTTCTTCAGTGTTACAGATACCTTTAATGACAGAACTTCATTCATTTCTCTGTACAAACACACAACATCTATGCAAATCAGGTACATTCATAGCCCATATTCAAGCATTTCTCTGTTAGCAAGACCAAGTTAGCTTTGAAAATGCTTTTGTCCCATGAAAATCAAGGAACATATTTGAACAAGTCTCATAGAATCATAGAATGGTTTGGGTTAGAAGGGATGGTAAAGATCACCCAGTGCCACCCCCTGCCATGGGCAGGGACACCTCCCACCAGCCCAGGGTGCTCCAACCTGACCTTGGACACTTCCAGAGATCCAGGGGCAGCCACAGCTTCTCTGCCCAACCTGTGCCAGGGTCTGCCCACCCTCCCACCCAGGAATTCCTTCCCAATATCCCATCTATCCCTGCCCTTTGGCACTGGGAAGCCATTCCCCTTATTCTATCCCTCCATGCCTTGTAAAAAGTCTCTCTCCATCTCTCTTGTGGACTCCCTATTTCCACCTGAGTCTTTAAGCACCTCCATCTTCCCAAATGTCCATTTAAACATGAGCTTAGTACACTCCACTTCAAGACAAGGACAAGGAAGACCGAATTGTGAGCAGAAATGTCCTTAGTACTCATAATCTTGTTGAGAGTTCAGGCTGTGTTACCCCTCTGCAGATTGGGGAACACCCAGGGAGGAGCTCACACCAGCCTGAACAGCACCAGTCATATGTTGGCATACTGCAGTAAAAAAGTGGAAAAATTCTGTCTGTTTGGTAAAAATCTGTTGCCAAACCTTCCCTCCAGGTGCCCCAACATTGTGCTCAGGGAGCAAGTGTGCTGGCTCCCACTCAGAGGGCAAATGCAGCTTATTGGAACCCATCTTTGGACCATGGCTTGGGTTTTTGATCCTTCAGAAGTCAGGAATTATTGCCAAACAAGGGGACTAAAGGTAAAATATTGTTAAAGGAAAAGCCACCTTTAATCCAAATTATTTATTTTTTTTAACAAAAAGAGAAAGCGTTCAATGAGGTGCTCAGTAGCTTCAAGGTTTAGTTCAGTAACAATTTGAATATAAAGAAAATGTAAACACCAGTTGCCCATCAAGTCCTGAAGAAAGGGAACATTAATTGCAAAAAAAACTTATCATGATACCATTATTCTTAATAAACCCACCCCCAAAGCCAGGCTCTTGGAAACACTACACACTAATTGTGCTTACAGGGAGTGAATGGTGTTCAAATAGCCAAATAATTTGGAAGAGAGATGGATAGATTGCCAAATAAACTTGAAGATCAACACGCGGCAAATTTTGGTTATTTGGAACCAGAAAACTTTTGGAAACATTGGTCACATAAACCAAAACAAAACAAAACAAAAATTTAAATAGAAATCCAACTTAAAACCCTACATCTGTCAATGCTTTAGAATATGATAGTTTATTCAGGTTTATTTTCCTAGGGGAAAATATACTTGGGGAAACACTGATAAATCTTTTCTCTAACGATCAGTTGCAGATTCAAAATGAACCTCGTCTGGCCTTGCAGAACCTTCTTGCATTTTCTTTCCATTCTATGTCTGTTTTTTATTTATCTTTATGTGATTAAAATGCAGCCATTCAAAACCTAGAGTTTCTGCAAAGATTGTCACCATTCATCAGTCCAGGGGTATATTCACTGAAGAAATAATATTTGTCCTGTGTATTTTCTTTTTCCATCAAGTCCTGCTTGGCACTGGTGAAAGAAGGATCATATATTTGATGAGTGCTGCCCTGAAATCTTCTCTTTCTGAACATCAGTGAGGTGGCAGATGTGAGGCTGGCCCAGGAGAGATGGGGCAGATTTCAGAAAGGAGAGGGGACGAAGCACCTCTTGTTAAAATTAATGGATGGGATTGGTACAAAAACTGGCTTAAACTGTTTTTTGTCTTTGATTAACAGCTTATTCTTCTCCAGGCTCATGCAGATCAGTATAAGATCCAACACTTGGGCCTGAGCATGGATGTGGTCAAGGAAATGTCAGGGCAGGGTGGATCGTGACCTTTTATTCCTCATTTTCTTATTTTTTTTTATTTTATTTTTTCTGCAGAAACAACCTCTGAGTGCAACACAGTGTCCTGGGTCCTTATGGCACTGTTGTACTTTGGAAAATGCAGCTCATGGAGCATTTAGAAGACAAACTGTGCTCCTTTATTTTCCACCAGGGGAAGGGAAACGACCCAAAGTGTGGCGTGTGTTACGAGCTCGGTGTGAGCACAGTAACCACACAGGACAATGAGCAAACCACGCCAGCTTTATGGCTTCCAGGAATCAGCTGGGCTATCTCCTCTCCCAGGGGCTTCCTTAACCTGGAGAAACCCGTGGTGAACAAGAGACAGACAGTCAGGAGCAAATCACAGACCTACTCAGTCTTTGGCCTCCTTCTCCATTCAGACAAATTTTAAATGTTAAATAAATACTGAAGGAATCACTTGTCACCACAAATTATTCCTTTGAATGTTTACTGTTCATGCCAGCTTCCCTGGGGTCCTTCCCATTTAGAAACAGCTTTAACAAGCAATCCCATAAAACATTGACCATTATTCCCCAAGAAGTTGTGCCGAGTGACTTGTTACACAGAAATATGTTTCCAATTTTGCTTTGAAACGTATTAGAAAGGAGTCCTCAGTACTTTTTACATTAGCATTTAGTGCCTTGTGGAAATGGCAATTATAAATTGCCACGAGCTGTACTTACAGCCTTCAGTTTAACTGTTTAGGTGGTGCTTTTCAGCCCCTTTCCCTCGGAGAGGGATTTGTTTGCTGCTTGCCTCAGCAGTCCTCACCAAGGATGGGGACTGCAATTATTTGGCAGTAATTTTTAGAATAAAGCCCCAGCATTCACGAGGAGCAGTCCCAGATTTTCGTTTGTGACCGGGACACGACAGCTTGGATTTTGTCTGACATCAGGCTGTGGTGCATTTGTGCTGTCAAACAGCACTGCCATTCCCTGGGGACATCTCCCCTCACCCTGGTTTCCCTTATGACAGTGCCCAGCTGTAGGTGCCCGTCCCTTCCAGGAGAGAAGCAAAGCTGGGGGCTCTAAAGGCTGAGCTGAGCTTGCCTTGTGCTGGCACCAGTTCCCAATGGGTCTCTCAGCCCATTTTATCAGGCATTTTGGGGAAAGGTGCTGCAGGAGGTGAAGGACAGCTGCAATGGAGAAGCAGCTGGTGATGGCAGAGATGGCTGAACAGACAGAAAGACATGAGCACCAGGTCCCAAAGGACCCAACACTTCAGTGGAATTAAAGGCCAACAACCCTTGTTTATTATTTTGTAAATATTATTATTATTACTATTATTATTATTATTATTATTATTATTATTATTATTACTATTTTGTAAATTCACCCTTGTAATACTGTTTTGCACAGAGGAACAGGGTCAGCTACTCTCACCTTCCATAGTAATAGGTACTCCCTGCAAGAAAATATACTAAAAAAAAAGAATATTATAGTGCCACATCATAAAAAAAAATTCAGGTGAATAAAAGGATTAACTTCAGGAAACAACAAAGACCCTGAAGTGATATTTCAGGGAAATATTTTAATTAAAAATTCATGATGGGACAAAGTGGGACTGAGAACAGCAGAAGATATGACTGAAGGGACCTGAAAGAACTGAAGTGAGTTTTAGAAAAAATATGTCAAGCTGCAATGGGACCTCTAAGAATGAGGCAAGCCATGAGATCCCAGGCAGATAATGTCATTCCTAAGTGCTGTGATACATCAACTTCTGTGAAAGGGCTGATGTGTCAAAATTATCCCCACTGGGAAGATTCTGAGGTCTGTGCTATGCTGGTGTCACCAAGTTGTGAGGAGCAGTGGAGGTGCATCCACAGAGCAAAACAGGTGATGCTCAGGGTCCAGTATCTCCACTGTACACATTTCTGGGGTTTTAAAATTCCATCCTTTCATACAAGCCCCAGTGTGGTGCTTGTGAACTGGCTGCCAAGCACTCCTGTGAGACTGAGATGATGTGAAGGTGCTCCTGGACCTCACCCACCCATTTAGTTCCATCCTAAAGGGGTCCCATCCACGCACACCTCGATGTGTGTGCATCCTTCCTTGCACCAAACAAACCACAGGGCAGGGGGGTGGTTGGGCATTCCTCTTCAAAAGAGCCCTCCCCATCTGGGCAGGAACACTGATGCACTGCTGACTCAAGAAGTCCTTCCCAAACCTGAGCTGTTAAGTGTACCTGACACTACAAAGAAGATGCAGGAGGTCTTCAGTCAATTTATTAAATCTTTGCTCACTTTTATAGACTCTTTGGCTTATGAAGGTACTCATGTGAATCAATTAACCAGTGAAGACAGGGGTTGCTTGTTTCACCCTACCCAATTACTCTGTCTGGTTGCTTGTGAAGAAATGTGTTTTTAAGGGACACAACATGGCTTTAGACTGCTTTTGGGATCAGACTGAAGTTATAGGCCTGCCCCATCACATTCTCACTACTGATCCTGGGAGCTTAATTCCCTAAGCACTGGTTGCTCTGGCCTTTCTCCAGCAGAGCATTCAGGCTGCTGGGTGACTTTTAATCCTGGGAACACTTCTCCTGAGCTCAGCAAACATCCTGGGCTGGCACTGGGCACAACCCCCACCTTTTTGGTGGGTAATCAGCGAGTGTCTGCAGGACCAGCCCCAATTTATCTGAGTGCAAAGTTATTCAGCAGGTCACAAAGCCCCAGAAAAGGTTTTCCTGTGGGTTTCTCCAGCGCTGTAAAATCCCCCTGCCCGCTGGCTGGTGTGCTATATTTGTGTTATCTCAGGGCGGATGCACTTCTCACTTACTGGAACTTTCACAGCTCATAAAAATAGAACTCCTGAACTCTCTGGGACCCTCTGGACGGTGCAGGCACTCGATGTGTCTGCAAGAGGGCTCGTGGAGGTCGCTGTGGCAGAAGAGGAGCAACTGCATCCTCCAAATAAGACTAAATAAACACCTACTGGAAACACAGGCAGCAAAAACCCACTCACTCTCACCTGGCACATGTCCTCAGGTAAAGCCAGTGCTAAACAACAGGGACACAGCCTTTTTCTCTGGGAAGTCAGTGGCAAAGCTCTGCCTGGCTTTGTCAGATTCAAGACCCCATACAAGGACTGGAGGACTGAACCTCCCAGATGCCTCTTGCATGGAGCTCTTATGGACTTCTGTGGGATCACTGGCAGCAGCGATGCTTGTAAGATACTCAGAAATCATTCTGAACCGAGATAAATAAAATAAACCACATAGTTTCAGAAAGACAAAGGTGTGCAGAGATTCTCTTCCCCTGATCTGTGTGCATCAAGCTTGGAAGAGCCCTGTGTTCCAGCAGGATTTCACACTGGGGAGGGGAAAAACTGGGAACACATCAGAGCTAGGATAAGCAGCATTTTACTGTGATGGAACGAATAATAGGATATTTGTGCTCTCAGGAACCAGTTTGCTAGAGTTTTGGGGGCAGTTGTTTCCTCTGAGAAGGACAGGTCCATCTTGGGCTGGTTTGCAGCCTCAGCAGGGTCATTCACAGGACAAGGGCAGAGCCAAATCCTTTCTCACCATGTTTATCAATGGCTGGCAAGAACCATTGCCAGAATGAATTATATTTCCACCTCCCAATACAGTCTGAGCTCAATTAACCATGTCTGTAATTGTCACTCCAGAATAATAATTAAAAAAAAAGAAAACACCAAAAACCTGAGACCATGCAAAAGAAAAACCTTTTGTTTATGTTGCTGGCATGTGAAGTTCAAACAATTTCAAAAGGTTTCAGCTGTGTCAGCCCAAATAAAATGATGCTGCAGGACCTGGCTGTACAAATGCTGCTCCAGTGAGCAATACATACTTACACAGGCAATTTCTTCTATATCAGGAATATATCCATGCTCACAAGGGCTTCCTCCTCAGAGCAACCTAAAGGGGAGGGATGAAGCTCTTATTTTGCTATAGTTGTGTTAGCCTTGCTTTCAGGGAAAAATAAATGTTTTTATAATTTGGAAATCTGAACCTAAGTGTGGAAAGTGAGTTCTTGCCTGCTTAAGAACACTTTGATTTTTCTGAGGTTGTTTTTGAAGTTCAGAGCAGATAAGAGCCCTACCTGGGGCTGCAAGCCACTGTAACACAACACTTATCCAATTTGCAAGGAGGGTAATAGCTTCAAAGCCCCCTCCAAAGGCAAACCAAGCTTCCTAGACTTGACCAGCCAGGAGTAAGGAGATAAGAGACTCAGCTTCCTTTCTTAGCTGCATCTTTCCTGCAAATTACAATAAAGTAGGCTGTAGGGCTAGGGAGGCAAAAACTAAAACTAAAAAATGATAAACAAAAAAGAAAGACCATTTTACCAATAGCTGAAGTTCATGTTGTTGAGGATTTTGTTGCTGTTTATTTATTATTCTATTCTATTCTATTCTATTCTATTCTATTCTATTCTATTCTATTCTATTCCATTCCATTCCATTCCATTCCATTCCATTCCATTCCGTTCTATTCTACTCTAGTCTAGTCTAGTCTAGTCTATTCTGTTCTGTTCTGTTCTATTCCATTCTATTCTATTGATTCTGCCTTTCTGTGTAACCAGTCTTTTCTTTGTACTGCATCTGACTGCAGAGATCAGGAACAAGACTAACAGACTGATTAAAACATCCTCTTGCCTCTTGTCCTCAGAGAAACTTTGCCTAGACACACATACACCTTGCAGATCATTGATGTGTGTGAAACTAACGGGGAACTTATCAAGCATTCCTTACACACAAAAAAACCCCCAAAACCCTCACAAAATATTTTTTTTAAAAAACATGATGGCTGAATAATCAAGTTTCTGGGCTAGTTTTCAAATTAGGCAAGAGAGAGCAATGAAAGGGAGGTATCAGTCGTAGCATTCTTTAATGCCTGAATCAAAATAGCCTCATGATCTGCCTGAATCCTCTTCTGGAAGACGGCACCTGACTTCTTAATTCTGCTGACTGAAAGAATGCCACATTAATTTAATATACAAACTAATACAAAGATAAGAAATCAGTCAGTGACCAACAATACATGAAATGTCATTTACACTTCCTTTTCCTTATGGTGTAAATTAATCATGTGCATTCTAGTCACCTGAAAAAATAGTATGCTTGCTAGTCATGGAATAATTTTTTTTTTTTTTTAAATTGAATCAGAATAAAATGGGAAATTCTCAGAAATCTGTGCAGCTAATAATGTCTACAATTTTTTTATTCTTTTTTCCACTGAGCAATGTAAAGCAGCGTCCCTGGCAGTTACTAACTGAGGAAGTGATCTCATTCCTACGCCACTAAGAGTATTTAAATTTAAATTTAAGTTTGAAAGATCCACTTTAGTCTCCCTACTTAGAAAGGGGCAGACAGCCAACCTGGCTGCAGACCAAGAAATCAGCGTTTCTCTGCACAGACAGCTCCAGAAAGGACCATTTCAGATTTCAGCAACAACTTTGCAGAAGCCAAGCAGTGAAATAGAGGGCACTGAGAAGATAACACAGTTCTAATATGATGTACATATCAAGATTGCTCAGTGACACAGTGCTCTTGTGAGTAGAAGAGTAAAGGCTCAGGCAAAATCCAAACAGATTGGAAAAATAAACAGGAGGAAGGTGGTTTGGCAGAGTAAAAATCTGGATGACAAAACATCAGCTTGGTCACATAACCCATTTTTTTGACAAAGTACAACTTAATCGGTTCTAAATATGCCAGTGAAAAACAAATCTGGCTGGTGATATTTAGATCTGATGGATATGACTAGGAATAATTTGGCTTTTACTTTCTAAGTTCAAATTTGTTTGTGCCTTTTTATTTCTGTCTTGTTCTCCTTAATATGACAATAAGTATCTGTATGAGATTTTTTTTTGTATAGCACTGTTTGACAGTGAGATGGCATGTAAACTAATTTGAAGATATTTTCTGGACTACAACCTCCAGCTGTCAGGAAATGGGAGTAATAAAAGTCCACCTCCCTAAAAAAAAAACCCAAACAACATAAAAAAAAAATTAAAAAAGGGCAACTATAATATTTTCCCTGAACTTACTCAGCTCCTGGCCCAGCCAGTGCTTGGTGAAATATTGCCTTATCTGTGCACAGCTGAGAATCCTGCCCAGCTGTAGCACCAGGTTCAGATGAAGGTTTCATTGCGGAAGCTGGTCCCACTCAAACAGAGTGAGCAGCTACTTCTAAAGGAAGAGACCGATAAGAAGATAATAAGCCCATTCTTCTTTTTTTTCCCCCTTTTTTTTTTCTTTAAGCTGAGCAGCGAGAAGCCAAGAGCCTCATTGGCTCATGTCACACACACAGCTGTAAAAAAAGGATGTAGCTTTGCTGCTTTCACAACAGGATTAGATGAATAACATCATTACTTTGAAATAGTCAAGGACTATTCATGGCTAGTTTGTTTGGGTTTTTTCCAACAAGTCACACTTGAAGTCAAAGCTGATAGTTAATTCACTCCCTAGGTCACACACAGAATTGAAATAAAATTAAAAACAAAAAACAAAAGCCAACAAAACCAAACCAAACCAAAACAAAAACAAACAAACAAAAAACCCACACACACACACAAAAAAAGCACAAAGAACAAAAATAACAACAAAACCAAGCAAAAAAAAAACAAAAACAACAAAAAGCAAACAAAAATCCAAACAAAAAACACAAGAAAAAACACACACAAAAAAACCAACTGCAAAAAATCACAACACAAGATGCTTCAACCAAGATTCCAGGAGACTTTAAAGAGTCCAAGAGATCCTAAAAATCCAAGAGACCATAAGAAGTCCAAGAGACCACACTGCTCAGCAGCTCCGTTCTGCTCATGGCTCTGGGTCCCCTGGGTTTGCCATGAATTGGGTGTCCCAAAGGCCAGACCTGGGCTCTGCTGCTCCAGATTCCTTAGAGACACAGCAGGAATGCCCAAACAGGACTAATCCCCACTGAGCATGGCCATACTGCAGGCTGGTGGTACTTCCATGAAGCCACCGAGGTCCCTCCAAACCCAAACTACTCCACCATTCCACATTCCCACTTTCCTTTGGGTTGAGCTTGGATTCCCTGCCTAGTCTGGACCTGATACACCAGCTTGGGTAGCAAAGCAGCTGACCTGAATTCAACATTTGTAGTCAGACTTCCGCTGCTTGAGCTAATATCCGATGGAGGTTGTTGCTCCATGTGCATCTCCAGCACTGGAGGGGGATTCATTTCTGCAAGGAGAGGGACGAGTGATAAATTTGTCACCAATAATTCACAGAAGACAAAAAAATCTGTTCTGTAGTTGGGATAGGACATCTGCTTTGGGAAAGCAGAGACCATATGAAGTCCATTAAGGACTGGTGAACGGCAATAAAAAACAACAGCAACATCCTTTCCTGTGACTCCTCGGAACAGAAGAGCTTGCACAGTCCTTCAAAGGGACTTCAACAATAACATAATTGGGGCTCACGGTCCGGCACTTAAACCCATGTAGGGCAGCGGGAAGAGTGAAATGTGTTCTCTCTTTGTTAAACCTCCCATGCGCCTTATCTTATTTTCCCTCTCGCAGTGTTTACTCAGCGTTCATCCTCGGCGAGGCTGGTTTGTAGCACATGAATGAATCAAGATGTCTTTGAAGTCGCTGTACTGAGCAAAATAGTTGAAGCCTTTCTTTGATAAGTTCACATGAATAGAGCCATTTGCTATTAGCACATCTTTTACTGATGCTGCTATTATGCCTGGAGAGAATTAGGAGTCCTTTTCGGATGCAGGCTCCCAGCTCCCATTAAGGTTGGCAATTCTGCAAACACAGTATTTGGGGGAAGACGTGCATAATGGTAATTGCCGCACATTTGCATGCGTATTTAATCCAGAAAGTGCTCAACATGCTTTACAAACTCCACCGACACACTTACACATGTTGTAAATGTAGAATCACTTTGTCGACAGCTGCTGTGCGGCCACCTCGAGGTGAAACCCAACAGCTGTGTAACAACACAGGGCAGCACCGAAGGATGTGGCAGCAACCAGGAACACTGAAATTGCCTTATCTGGCTGAAACCATCAGGAGAATTCTAGGTAGGTAACACGCAAATTGCTAGAATTAAGAGTTGGCTTGAGTGCTGGAGGTAACACTCCTACTGTTGCAGGGAAAGTGGCCTTTTTAATGATGGCAATTTGCCTGAACCTCTGCTTTATGTCTCTGTGGGAAGGCAGCACCTCCAACTGCAGCCTGATGGCTCACAGGGGCCAGAGCTTGGTCTCTGCTGAGCCAGACCAGAGTGCCACCTACAGCACATGAAATTTCTGTGTTCTCCAGGGCTTCGTGCTCCTCTTTGGCTCCTGAGGTGAGAACTTGCCCCTGCAGGTAGCGAGAGCAGGTGGGACCACACAGAGACACACAGGCATGAACATCACAGAGGAAAACACACATGGGCTTAAAAGGGGATAGGAAAACCCCAAGTGAATGATGTCAGCGTGAAGCAAGAGATTGGAAGCCTGATGATTTCACCATCACTAGGTGATGTTATGGTGTGGTACCTCCCATGTGTGGGAAACAACAAGCAGGTGAGTTGTAACACCCTCCTGCCGGGGTTTTCATTGTCGTGGCTCTGGGAGTGGAGAAGTGTCACTCTTGGCTGTGGATGCTGCATCTCTCCATGGCACAGAGTTACCACGTGAAGCAAACGTGGGGAGGCTCCCACAGCTGGAGAAGCCACTGTGATGGAAACAGACCGAAAATAGTTGCTTCCTGAATCATGGAAATGTAATAACTCTTTACTCAGCCTTTGAAACCCTGGAAAATTTTGGCGTGTTTCCCATCAGTATGATCTCCTTGAAGAAAAAGGAGGGAAGAGGGGGTTTTCGTGCCATCTGTTGTCTTTCCTGCATGCCATGAGCTTGATCCCTCATTACTGACTGTGCTTCATCCCCAGTCCATGCCTATTACCTAGATCTCACATTATCTCCATGCCCTGCCTTGGGCTCATCCCTCTTCCTGCAGCAGGACAACACTCCTTTGGTATTGGGGGCCCCAGTAAATGGCAGCTGTGTTCTGGCCATATATCCCCACGTGGCCCTTCTGGACAGCTGGAAATGCCATTCCTGGATATCCTGGTTGGGGAGGCATCCACGGGGCACACCGAGTGGGACTCTGGGGAAGGTGCTGTGGGCAGCACGTTTTGCAGCCTGGTTTCCACTGCAGACCCCCTCACCCCTCCCCAACAAAGCACAGAATCCTAAACAAAAGACCATTTTTGCAAAGGAGAGGATCATTCCTTCTTGAAGATAACTTTCCCTTCAGGTGTGACCTTTCCTTCCCCGCTGAGGAGGAAGAGGTTGCCTGAAGGGAGGGTGAGCATCCTTTGGGGGGGCTCAGGGTGGGCTGCAGCAACAACCCACCCCAGGGCTGGGCTGGGGGCGGCCAGGGCAGCCCAGGCAGGGTTTGTGTCACCACTTGGGGCCCGAGAGGCACATCAGCAGAAACAGAGTGGAAAAGAGCTGGCGAGCATGTGTTGTCAAGCACTCCTCTTCCGAGGGCTCCAGATGGGGACCACATGGAGCCCAAAGTAAAAGTGCAGCAAATGAACCTAATCCTCTAATTCTCTGCCTGCAGTGAAATGGGCTCTTGCTGCTGCTCTCCTAATGAAAAAGCGAGTAAGCAGTCATCTGTCTAGGTCTCTCTTATTGCTTCTTATTGGTATAACTGGATTTTACCATGACTGGTTAAAGTAGCAGAAAGAAACAAATTATAGTGTATTTTCTGTTTTGTGACAGAAATAAGAAACATATTTTTTTGTTTGGGAGGATAGCAACGTACAGCTTTATTTTTTGATCCTTTTTTGGGGAGGGAAGAGGAGGAGTACAAGTTTTGTTTTAAAAGAAGCAATTTCCCTGATATTTCTAATTACCCACCATAGCCCTTTGATCTCCCTCTAACCTTGCTATTAATTACTTCTCCAAATACAGCAGTAGCACCAGCTTTTCATAAGACTTCTATTCTTCTTAGGACCTGATACAACTGCCATCAAAGTGAGTAAAAGCCTTTCAATCCACTTTAGACAAAGGACCTTGCATCAGGCTCTTTGTGGAAATGTATAATCCACTGTTAAAAGAAGGGCAGTCACTCCTCAATCCTTCTCCTTCTGTTGGTCTTAATGGAAGCGAATCAGCACAAACACAGAAATCCCAAATACTTAAAGAAAATAATAGTGTTCCTAATTTCAAATAAAGTACTGCCTGTTTCTCATGCTAAACATCATGTACAGTGTTGCTTTCCTCTCCAGAGGGGCTGACAAACTCTTTGCGTTTTTAATGGCATGTCCTGGAAAATAATGAAAGGCCAGATTTCCACATGCTGTCTAGACTATACTGTAAAATGTGCATGAGAGTTCTTTGGAGGTGGGACCTTTTTGTTTGCTGACCATACAGCTGGAAATCATGTTCTGAATGTCGTGGACATTCGTGGGTAAGTACAGAATTAATTACGATAATGTGTTTTTAAGAGTCTGATGATATTGCAGCACAAGCTTACTCTGCTGAGATTGTAGTTGCCATTATAACTACAAATTTGATGCAAGGAGGGTTCAGACTAGACTTCCACCAATGTTCTTTCATGAGGATTTAAATCTGTGTAGCTTAGTTTTTTATACAAATTATACTGTCATGGGAAAATTTTCATTCTAGGAGGTGTGGAGGTAATGATCTCTTACTCATTCATTGAACTCTTAAAATTCCAGTTAATCACACTGCTGTGAAGGGCCCTTCTCCATGTCTTCCACCACCTTCCCCCAGGCTCTGGGGCTGCTGGCACTACCTCAGCTTGAATCAGCCCCAGTCCCACAGCCCCTCGTCACAGAGTCATAGACTCACAGGATTATTAAGGTTGGGAAAGACCTCTGGGATCACCATCCAACCCGCACCACAATGGTGTTTGTCTCCAAACCATGTCCCCAGCTGCCACATCCACATGCATTTTGAACACTTCCAGGGGCAGGGACTCCACCTCTGCCCTGGGCAGCCCCTTCCAATGCATGACCACCCTTCCAGTGAAAATTTTTGTCCTTATACCCAAACTACACCTGTCCTGCACAACTTGAGGCCGTTTCCTCATGTTTTGTCAGTCATTCCCTAGGAGCAGAGCC
>JAWWEW010000088.1:8467701-8482694 GCA_035583185.1 Anabacerthia variegaticeps | reverse complement strand
CAGGGATCGGCCTGATGAAAGGGAGAGGTAGCAGCAGCTGAAACACCAGGAGCAAGGGGAGCTGGAGAGGGGAAATGGAAATGAGGAGCAGAGGCTGCTGGAGCAGACAGAAACAATTTGGGCTTTATTCCCCGGGCTTTGGGGTCTGAGTTTCGTGCTCAGCAAACAGCATCTCTGGAAACAGGAAAGAGCAAAGCTCTGAGAAGCTGCTTCAGAATGATGTGTGTCAGAAACTAAGAGTTGTGAAGCACCATCCTGCACACAGCTCTGTCCTAGTCACAGGTCCTGTACCCTCCAGGGTTGTTCTCACCACATCCACCATCCAAGGGCACAGGGCACACAGACAGCACATTCAGTACCTTCCTTTTCTGGGACTTGGGCTTTTGACAGTATTTTTTGTCCCTGGAGGTATTGGTGCTGTAGCTGACCATTTGAAAGTAAAATGCCAACTCTGTTGTACCAAGCTGGCTTAAGCCATTGTTTGAGTCCAAGCAAAGCACTTTTGGAAGTTTTCCTCTTGAAAATGGTTCATGATGTTTTCAGAGTTGGCTTTCTGTGTTTGCAAACCAAAGGTAGAGTTGCCTGTGAATTCCAAGCAGATACAAAGCACAGCACTGTCCCCCCTTTGCAGATCATTTACTGATAGTATTTTGAAGGGAAATGACAGGAAATGCCTGTGAAGGATTAAATATTAACTGGCCTTGATCGTTTCTTTCTCCAACTCTCTAAAATATTCTTTTTTTAGCACGAACTCCTTATTCCCTGTTGCTGTTACTGCAGTTTCTTCTAGTCAGAATTTTGTTATTAGCACTGAGTTCCCACCTGCAGCAGAGCTACCAGGTCATTCCTTTGGCCAGTTCCATGAAGAATGTGATTCCCGTGTGCTGCCTTTCAAACTTCTAGGACTTTCTTTTCATGGCATCTTGACATTTCTTGATATTACTCAGGTGAAATTTTTCAAGTGATACTGTTTTGGGTTGGGTTTTTTTTCAACAGAAATCTGAAGCTTTAACTTAAAAATATTAAGCAGACAAGCAACACACATCCAAAAACATTGAGTGATTGAATAACATAACATGGTATCTCCCCAGTAAATGTTTTAACTGGAAATGGAGATATTTCCTCTGGGATGTGTGGCTCTGAGGTGAGGAAGATGATAAGAGAAACACTGTCCACTCACAGTTGCAGTCATATAAAGATTATAAGGCTCTCAGGTGGGCTATTTTTTTTTAAATCTATGGTTTCTGTCTTTAGCCACTCCTCTGAATAGAGGTGGATTTAAACACCAGCCTTCAGGCTTTCCTGAAACGGGACATGGTATAAGGAAATGCCTTAATTAACTGAACTCACCTGAGTACACTGATTTGTACCCAATTAATATTTACCCTTGTACCAATTCCTTGGCATTACAAGTCACATGGCTCTCCATGAGCAGCCAGCAGTGTGAACAGTGACAGTAAGTGACGACTAAACCAGTAGACCAGGCACACAGAGTTAGCAGCCTGATGCTCCTGTGGCTTATCAGACAGTGTTTGAGCCAAAACCTTGATCTTACACTTACAAACCAACATTTTTCACTCGTTAAGACATGTCTTCCAGGAGGATCGGTGGCTGCTTTGCCCCACATGGACCCAGTGTTTTGGAACATCTCTGTCTGGATCTGGAATACCTCCACCACTGCTGCCACTGGGATAATGTCCTTCCTCCCATCTGAGTTTCATTAGTTGACCCAACAGACACAGATACAAACAATGCCACAGATATGCGCATGAAGTTCCTTAAATAATAATTTACAGAAGCTTTCATCATATCCACCCCCTTAAACTGCTGAACTGGCTGCTTTCAGTTTCTACTTCAAAGACAGTTTTTCATTTTAAAGGTTTCTTTAAAAAAAAAAAGGCAAAAAAAGCTGGTGGGATTACAACATAAACAAATTGTACGTTAGAAATCCATTTGCAGAGGAAATAATATGCTATAAATCTTGAAAGATTTGATAAGAATCCAAAACAGTCCCCAGTCTGGTTATAAATTCACCGTCTCACAAAGGCAAAATAGCTCATTCCACAACTTGCTCACAAACTACTCATTTTTGGAAAAATCTAAAGTAATGGCAGCTGGTAAAATAATTAGGATCATACAGACATAATTACACTGTGCATCTGCAACTGTTCTACCACCATCAGACTACACAGTAAAGGACCCAGAGAACAGCTGGATTAAGTCTGCTCTCAACTCGTTTCTTAGGATGTGAAACTGACAGCAAAATGCCTCCAGCTTGATAAATTTTCCTGGGCATTTGGATGTGGTCAGAGGTAGCAGGAAGAACAGGAAACACTGAATACCCTCAACCTGGTGTGGTGATAGTTATCCCCCAAACAACACAAAGCAAAGAAAATTGTATCGTTTAATAGTGTTTCAAAGAAGAAATATGATTAAATATCATCTTTCTCATGGCGCTGGGCTCAGGCTGGGCAATGCTCAGCTGCCAGGTCTGACAGGAGGCAATTGCCCTCACTCTGTCCCAGTTTCTGCCTTTTTCTCCAGGGAACCTTTGGCCAGTGTCTTCCCAAGCACTGACAGAACTCCTTCCTTGAAGAGCTCATGCTCAGAAAGGAGGTGAAAGCACATGAGAAAGCAGCCTGATGGACAAAGTCCTCAGAATCACAGTCACATGTCTCAGTAATTCCCTTTTTGTGTTAACATGAGCATTTTTTAGTGTTTTCACTGGTCTTTCCTCCCCCCTACTCTCTGAGTAGTTCCACACACATCCCTGCAATTCCCTGTGTTATCTCTGCACACAACCATGTTCACCTCAAAACTGCAGTTCGTGGGATGTGGTCATTCCTGAGGACCACTCAACTTCAAAATATGTTGCTCATTTGAGGATAACTCCAAACATCACCTCTTGGAAATGTCCAGTATGCTGTAAAAGTCACAGGCCTGGATGAGATAACGCTGATCAAAATATTTTCCATAACTAAAAGCTATAAATCTTGCAAAAAATTCAGGAATATGTTGGGAAGCACTGGGGAATCTCTCATTACTCTGTCCATCAAGAAGAGTGGCTGCTCAGGGACCCACATACACAATGAGAAATGTATTTCCAGCCTTAGTCACAAGGGTGACCACACAGCAAATACCAGAAATTGTGAGAAAAGAAGGTGACAGTATCACATTATGACATGAAATACCATATAGACCAAAATATACCCATAATCCTAAGGCTGGATATTCCACAGTTCAAAGTCCTGAAAGTGTGTTGCTCAAGACTCTAGTATGAGCTGAAAAAGAAAAAAAACCCAGAAAATACAAACAAATTAAAAACCTCAACCAACCAATCAAACCAAAAAACCACTACCAGAAACCCCAGAACTCTTGGGTTTTGCTTTTGCTGTGGGGTGTGTTACCTACAGATTCTTTTCTCTTCTTAAGAAAATCCCTAAATACCTGGAGGAATACAAAGGGACACTTTACATATTTTAATCTTAAAAAAGAAGTCTACACTCCCTGTCTTACTAAGAAAACATCACATCTATTATCATTTTATTGACTTATATATGAAAACGCTCGATATTTTTTATATTCAAATTATTAGACTAAGGTGTCAGATTGATAAGATGAGAAGCATTTGCCATTTCTGCTTATCTCATTAATAAAACATCTTTTTGAAAGTGGCTTTTTTTTTTCTTTTCCCTCTTTTTTTGCAGAATTGAGATATTTTCTGCATCACCAAGCTGTCTCTGGCACTAGAATTTCACAGTTACAAGAGGTAACTGGAAGCCTGTGACTCCCACAGTTGGGCAAATTGTAATTTAGAGCACAACAAGAACAAAGTTGCATTTTTTTCCTCACTGCAGCCTCAGTAAACCTCTTTAGGATATGTACCAGGAGGAGGAAGAGGTATCTGAATTGTGAATATTTTGCTGCTTACTCCTGTGGATACCTTTCTGAACACATCCAGCAAGATTATTAACTTTCTAGGCATGATCCCCATGTATGCTAAAAGCAGGTTCTCTCTCCAGCAAGTACTAAACATAAAGCTTATTGATTAGAAAATACAGTTTATCATTGCTGGAGACAGGTACCCTCTGTGGATTGTTTTAGTTAAAGCTTCCTGAGTACAAAAGTCACATGGGAGATTAATAACTCCTTTCCCATGTGTGTCTCCTTTTCTCAAACTCAGTTTCTCTGGTCAGGACTTTTCCACAAGGAATAACTTATCTGTTCAGACTCCTTAATAATCTTTTTCTCGGGTAAATAAAATTTGCTGATAACATCTTCTGAACAAGAAGTACCTGAGGAATATGAAAAATTATGAAATGTAGAAAGTTGTCACACACTGTAAGAAAGGAATATGGACCAGCTACTGGAAAACTCTGTAAATGTGACCTTGGCTGAAGTCAAGATACTAAAGACAATGAAAATGAATTAGACTGAAAAATGTAATTAGGCATCCAAGCTGATGGAATGTCACATAATGTTATTTCTAATGGAAAAGAGCATTATCTGCAGCCAGAGGTGGTATAAGTACAGCATGGGGGATAAACATATGCAGCCTGGAATTCAGAGCAGAGTTTAGGTTGTTTTGTGGGTGGACCAAAGAAGCTGAAAAAGATTCAGAAATTAATGACAAAGCACTAGTAAAATGAGGCCAGAAAGTTGCATTCTATGCTTAGGACACTTCCTGCAGCAGAGAGAGGGTGATGCTGCTGAGAGTTCCTGCTGCAAAATTCACCAGATTAAACCCAGTTCCACTGGACCAGAGCCAGCCCTGACCTGTCTTCCCAGAGGGTTTAGGATTTGGGTTAGATGAAACCCATGTAGGCAAGGGGATGTAACCACAAGATACCAGTTTGTCTGAGCCCCTGGCCAGGCAGGTTTTGCCACCCAGAAAGCTGAACATCCTGCAAAGCCTTTCCAGTCCACTGCACCATCAGTTCCTGAAACAAAACTTCAATTGCCCTTTAATTCCCAGAGGCCACACCAAAACCAAATACAGCAAGGTGGTTAGAGGGCTGTGGTCCTCAGAGGGGCTGCTTGAAAGGCTATGGGTGGTACCAACACAGGTGGTGGGATACAGGAGTTTGCATCTCCACCTGGGAATGGCACGGAAGGGGAGGCTGCAGCACTGGGAGTGAAGATTTTGATCCTGCACACATTGAGGCAACGTTTCAGTGAATTTCAGATGATAAAGGGTGATAGTCAGAAGTCTGTTTACCAGAAGAATGTAGAACAACAATGTCCTGGACATAAAATAATACATTGGTGTTACTCTCTTACCAAAACTACTACTCATCTTGCTTCCTTCCTGGTTTCTTTAGTAATACAAACACTCATAATAGAAAAAAAAATAAAAAAATAATTTTAGGAGTGTTTTATGGCAGGTTATAAATGTTGTTTGGAAAGTGCTAACTCTAGTGTCTTTTCTACCTATTTGTAGAATAATAATCTCAAGGCAAGTTCTCATGAATTTGCCTCTCATATTCACCCAAATGTCTCATTTCAGACTTAATTTTTGAGTCCCTGACAATATAATCCCCAAGTCTAATAAAGATCCAAGCAATATGATTACCACGGATTTCAATTAGGATTTTTTTAGCCCTATTTTTGCTATTTACAAGTTCAGTTTCTAGTCTAAACTACTTATCTAGACTCAATAGTCAGCAGTTACCAGAGGGGACAGATGGATAATCCATTTTAAGATATAGAAGTTGAAACACTTCCTGAAAGAACATGATGTTCTACAACAACAACAACAACAACAGAGATCTCAATAAATTTATCTTACATTAGATACTCACCTTTAGGACAACCGAAGCTCATTGAGACCCATTCCACCAAAACCATCAAATCATGACCCTACCATGTGCATATGTATAATGAAACTCTCCTCCCACGAAGCAAAATCACGGGAGAAAACACTTTGTCTCTCCTCTGTGCCCATGTGTTGCCCTACGAGAGCTGGCAATGCAGTCCTTGGATCCTGATCTAATGTGAGACTTGAAACAGAGAATTTTTGCCATGGCTTCAGCACCAGGGAGCACACACTCAGCACCCAGCGTGTGTTTTGTGCCCACAATCTGCCCCAAGAGGGGTGCCAAGAGGGAAGAGGCAAGGGAACAATGACAAAGTTGTTCCTGTGACAGAAATCAGGCACAGCACATGAGAACATAGCTGCTGTCTGGGCTTTGGCATGTCACAGTGAAAAATATGGTGCTGCCCTGGCAAGGGGAGCACCATGTGAGCATGAGGTGCTGAGGGCAGAAAGCAGAAGGATGTTCTGAGGACTTGTGATTTGGACCAGGCCTTTATTCTCTTTCCCTTTGTCTGAAAACACATGTGATATGTAGATGTATCTTGTTACGGCCACACATTCAGCCCCTGACTGCTGTTTGTTTTTACAACACGGGAAACATCCGTCCATTTACTAAGGTGAACATGAATATCTTGTTTTGTTTACAGCTTATTTAAAAAAAAAAAAAAAAAGAGAGAGAGAAAGAAATATCTTCCCCCCTGCCATCCAAGAAGAGAAAGGAGAATAAACAAACCTCCATATCCACTTTCAGGTTCATGCTGATCCTGGTACGTAATAGGCTTCTTCAGGAACTGTGAATGCTATTCAGCATCTGCTCTGTTGTGTTTGTGTGGGGCAGCAAGTCCATCTGAGCAGCCTGACAAAGGCAATAGCCTGAACTTCCCCTGAAGACAGCAGGAGCAGTGCTTGATGCCTCCTGTTTGAACTAAAAAATGATATAACAATAACACAAGAGCAAAACTTGCTCATTTGACTTTGTCCATGAAATTCAGCATGGAAGGGAAAGTAGGGTGCAAATGTGGCAGGCAGTATTGAGTAGGCTTAGCTCTCTTGATAGAAAAAGAGATTTAATTAATTTCCACAACTCTGGTTAGAAAGTGACCCATAGATCCCATGGGTTCTGTGCCCCTAGAGTGGATACAAGCAAAATGTCCACAAGAGCAAGTAAATCAAATGAGTTAAATAGTTTACACAAGTTTCTGCTGAACGTTTCACACCAGGCTTAGCATTTTCAAATGCTAAAGTGGTAAATGAAACTGCTTCCAGCCCTTTGGGCAGCAAGGGGGCTAAGAAAGTGTTACCATCCAGGACTGATTGTGCCCCAGGTCCAGAGCAAGGATAACAATGACCAAGAAGAGGTGCAGAAGGTGGGGATGAGGAGGAGAAGTACCTCTGAGCTTTTAATTAGGGAGCGTGATGGAAAACTGAATCCTCACCCAAGGCAATGCCTGGAGCTGGGACACTCACCTGGGATGGCACACACAGCAACTGGTCTCTATCCCAACAAATTTACAGACAAATCATAAGTGCTAGGTAAACATTTAGAACAAACATTAAATGTTGAAGTCTTGGTTTAAAAATCTACCAGTATTTAAATGTTGGTTTCCCTATATCGAAGCTTAAAAGAGTCTCATTTTCTTCCTTCCTCTCATCCCTCTCACCTCTCCTTAAGCAGGGAAGGGGCATGGCGCTTTAGTTTGCAGGAAAATTCCCTGAGGAGCACAAGAAGCCTGAAGAGAAGAGTGTTTTCCAGTTCTGGTTCTGTGAAAACAAAATACACAGTGTTTCATGCCAATAAATGTTTTCTGGTAAACAGAGACAGCTTGCAAGATTTCTGATAAGGGCACTTTTACCATACAAAGCCTTCAGAGTTGGTTCAGTGTGTTGCTCTACAAACAAAGTTTATGGAGGGAGAATGCATCTCACAAGGAACCTCTGCTATTATTGGATGCAGCCACATGGTGCAAGTGGGAGACATCCAAAAATTTACCTCTTTATTCCACACTGGTTACACAGACCCTAAACATCATGGGGGGTTTTTAGAATTTATGGCACACTCTCACTATTTATGAGTTCAAATGCCTTCATCCTGGCTATAAAGTACATTAACTCTCCTGCAACTAAACACTTTATTGAGTCAATTCCAAGGTCTTGTTGGGCACTGTCTCTGGAAAAAGGAAAAGTAAAAAGAAATAAAAAGGAAGCAAACCCCAGTTAATCACTCAGCCATTAATAAGCCCAGCAAAAAGCAAGAGTCAGCTTACATGAGAAACTTGATCTCAATTAATTGATGAGCAGTCTTGGCTCGGTTGACTCTCTTTCCTCCATGAGCTCAGTAGAGATGAAGGGGATGTGGGGGAAGCACCAGGAGCTGGTTATAGCAAATTGTCCAAATGGTCTTTGGACAATGGTGTTTGCCTCCAGGTTTCTATGCGTGGCCTCTTTCAGACTTCAATGAAGAGCTGGCACAGCAAAATAATTATCTATCTTGTCCTCTGTCCTAAACTTTTATTTTCCTTATTACTGTCCCACGAAGATGTGAAGAGCTGATCTTAGCACTGCACTAAAAAAACTGGGACTGCCTGCTGTCTATCCAGAGCACAGTTGAGGACAAGAGGGTGAAGCAGCAAACCTGAATGCCTGGGTGCAAAGCTGGTTAATTGATGCATGTGGAGCAGCAGTAATTGCTGTTCAGAGGAGTTACCCCCCATGTTGCTGTTCTCTGCACGCTCCCTGTATTTGTTTTGCTGACTCCCAGGGACCACATGCATCTCCAAAACCCTTAACTCACTTCCAGGGCTGATTTTTCAGCATGTCCCTGGTGGTGTTGGGATGGCTGGGAGGTTTGGTCTGTGGAGCATTGCAGGGGTGTATGCACAGGGTGGCTTCCCTAGCCACAGCCCTCAGAGCAACCACAACAACAAATAAAACATCACCAGCCTTCGGCTGCCACACATTTGGAACAAATTTGGGGCTGAATCATGAATCAAGACAGGCTCAGCTGTGAACATCCTGGTGGGGATCAGCAAAACTGCAAACCCAGACTGTCGTCAGAAGAGGAGAGGGAGGCAATCCCTGGGTAGTTGATGCCTCACTAAAGCCTGAGAGCAGTTTCCTGGAGCTGCTCATCAGGATCTGGTGTCCAAAAACGTATCCTTAGGCATCACCCACTAGCTGTGGTCAATAGCCATGAGTTGTCAGAGGGAGAGCAGGAGGAAAATTCAGACCAAAATGCTTGGAGCAATCTTTGGAGACATCAGTGTCAGATTCACTGGATGACAGCTTCTAACCATGGTTTTGTGGGATTTCACAAACCTCAGCTCAGCACACTGGCTTAGTAACAGGAGGAAGAAGTCCAGCACTCTCCATCAGAACACCAGGTCTTTGACACAGGCACAGGCTGTGAACCAAATCCAGTCCTGACAACTTTTCTAATGATGCACTAGCACTCCACTTTAATTTTCACCCAGCCCACAACAGGCCCACATATGGTTAATAATGCCTTCAGCAAACTGCACTATTCATGGTGGAAATACAGTTGCCCATTTGCTGGTGGCTGTATAGGTGTTGAATCTGGATTTTCCTTAGCAGGTTTAATCAAAACAAGAGAACACATTTCCATGCAATAAATTCCTCGCCCCTGGGTCTTGATGCAGATAAGAATGAAAGACCCAAGTGCAGGCACTGCTGGAACCTTCTGGGTTATTGGTGTAAGCTCAGAGGGAAATGAGACATATTTATCAAGGCTGCTGACAATAAGCAGGAGCACACAGCATCAATGCACAGCTATCTTGTCCATCTAGAGGCAGGTTGCAGCCCAGTCAGACAACACCTTTAAAATGGTTGAGCATTAAGGTTACAGCTGATGTCAAGGCAGGCTCTTACTGAGCCCCTTGTGCTGCCTCTCAGGCTGAGGCAGGTGGTGCAGTTTACATTAAAAAGGAGGAAAAGTAAACATGTAAGACCAAATGAGAGGCAGACACGCTGAAAACAGCACAACGAAGCCAGGCATAACCATGTTTCCTTCTTTGGATAAGAGTCCAAAAACTTCAGATACCCCACGACAAATGGCTGGATTTTCTTTTGCAGCCTGGGACTAAGTAACAGTTCAGCTCTAATTGGGCCTCCAAATTAATTCTTACCAGTGTGGCCAGCATTAGTTGCTGGTGCATCATCAATCATCCCATGTAATAAAAGGCTCATCCATGCATCTTTAAATCACTTGACGCAGTTTAAATCTCCCATCTGCTTTCATTCTTCTGCCCTCTAACAAGTCTCGGTCTCTTGCAGAGATCCAGGAGTTGAAATCAATTGTGTTCTCCTTTCTATGCCACTATTTAGCCTGGTGGTTGCAGCTGATACTTGGTGCAGCCTCAGGCCTGGAAGTGTGTGGCAGGCCTAATCTTTTAGCTCAATGGCAAGTTTTCATTGGTTGTGGAAGCTGTGAATCATGAAATAAGATTACTTACACTTGGGGTGCTTGTGCCCTGTGACGAAGCTTTTTGCAGCATGTGAGTAACCAAGCACAAGAGATACAGAAATCTGAGGTCCTTAACTGGGGGGAGATGCTCATAGAAACCTCAGTGCTTCAAGACTCACACGTTTTACTGCTTTGTTCTAAAGACAATTCAGGACCAATGAACATGTGCAAACACACTTCTGCCACCAGGAATCTAAGGTAACATCTCAGTAGTTTGGTGAGATTTGTTGACAAAGTCTTCTACAAAGGGTGGACTTCTAACACAAAGAAAGTTTCTTTAATAGATTATCCCCTAGTGTTCGTGTCTTGATGCTTAGTGCTTCCAAAAGTAAACAGAGAAATCTTTGTTTAGTCTCAGTGTGGATCAAAAGATTTATTTTGCAGGGGGAAAGGACAGGTCTTGTTAGTTGTAGCCCCTGTGAGAGTGCACTGATACCCTTCTGTCTTCTTGCACAGGGTAAAAGACATGTTTTTTCATTTCTTTTTTCACTGGACGAGGAGAGTGGATTAAGAAAGAAAGACTTGCTTCTTTCTTCCTGATTCCCTGAAAATGCTATCAAAACATGCTATTGTTAACAATTTATATTGGAAAAATCAACAGTAATCGAGACCATATTTACTTTGTGTACTAGATATATTTAAATGCCTGTTAAGAGGGAAAGTGCTCCATCTCCAGCTCTCCTGAGACTGGCCTAAATCCATAAAATTTAAAGAGAGGTGCCCTTGGGCTCCTGCTAGTTTCCTTCTGGTGCCATAAAGAGATAATGGCATGTCTTCGGGCCAGAAGTCAACTTTGCCAATAGGAAATGTCTGGGAAGGGCACAAAAGCAGAGCAAGCACATCTCCCTTGTATTGCCCAGCACAGTGAAGTTCATTGACCTGGTTGTTCCCTGATTGGAAATTCTGTTCTCCCTGGATGGACCTTTATACAAATTCACCAGTTGCCTTTGGAGACTATTGTCCTTCAGATACCCATAACAAGCCATAGCACTACAGAAAAAAACATTACGTATAAAGACTCATTCCTTTTGTCTTAAACTCCATGCCTGATAATTGATGGGACTAGTTTCTTGCTCTGGCTGTAAGGATGTTAATACTGGCACAAGGGATGGCATGGCCAGGGTCAGTGTGGGGGCAACAGGACTGTCACCTTTGAAAGCAGAGTGGATTTAGAGCCACTCAAGACAGTCCCAAAACCCAAACTGAAGGAAGCTGCTGTGACTCATCTGCAGCAAGAAACTCCCTGAGTGTTTCCTCTGTGAGCACTGATACAAACAATTAATTTAACTTTCTGGCGGTCCTTATCTTCCCCAAGCACTTCCATTATCCTTTCATCTTCCATTGGTCTTGCAGACAACTTGGAAGATGTATGTGTTTATAGAAAGGGGTTATTATTAATTTTTTTTGCCTTTAAAAGTTCTTCCTCGAGACCTCTCTTTTCCTTTTTCTATTTCTGTTTTGATGGAGGTTTCCAGTTAACCTCCTTTACTTTCTGGTTTCCCTCTTTTTTTGTTTCATAAAGAGAGTTTGTTTTTATTCTTGCTAGATTCCCTTACCAAACAACCTCATTTACTCATTATTGAATTGGATTTTTACTTCTAAAGTTATTTTATTTATTTATAGATTTGTGTTACTCTGGGCTGCTTTAAAAAAACCTCAGTACCACCTGCAAGTATTTTGTTTATTCTTTTGGCTACATTTTTTCCATTTCTTCCCCATTGTAATTCAACTTACTTTTAGCTAACACTACTGGCTAGTTTCACAAAGATATTAAATCTTCTGTCTAGGTTTCTCCATCATGTTTTGCTGCGACATTTATCATTTAGGAGATTTTCCATTCCTTACTTCAGAACATGCAATCCACTTGTTCAGAGTTTCTCCAGCATTTGGTGCTTCTTGCATGTCCCAAAACTGAGCAGTACTTATAACCAGTTGGCTCAGAGACCCAAGAAACCATTGGAAGAAAATTAAGTATCAGGAATAATACAAGAAAGGAATGAGCAGTTGTAATATCACAAGGGGGGACTTGCTTATAAAGCATCCAACAAAGCTCAATTGGCTTTTACAGAGAAAAATTGGTTAGGGATGAAACTTTCTTTGAAAACTCAAGGCTTTCAGACAATTTGGACACAATCAGTGCCAGCTTTCCTTTTGGACAAAGATTCAGCTTTCCTCCCATCTTTTCATGCTTTCTCTGTCCTCGATCATTGTGAGCACCCAGTCAGCTCTTTGCTCTTGCCAAATCTGACAACTTTGTCCTGGGTTTTAAAGCCCTTGACACTCAAAAGGAGAAAAAGGTCCAGTGCTGAGACAGCAGTGGTGCAGGGGGTTGGTGTTGCTCATATGTCCTCTACCAAACTCTTACAACCACTGGAATCAGGTCCTTTCCACACCATGGCACACCTCTAGCTGGGTCACTTTTAAAAGAAAATCCAGTATGAAATGGCCTATCTTTTGAAGAAGGTGCTCTGTGTTCAGGGGTAGCTCATGTCCCATGCAATGCATGAGCTGCTGTTGTAAAGGGCTCTTTTTTTTTTTATTGAACAGTAATGCATTGTAAACTCCAGCATAAAACTCCAGCTGTCCCTTTACACACTTGGCTTTCTGGCAATCATTCAATTTTTTTTCTCCCTTGAATAGTCATAATTCATATACAGAGCCAGACACACACACACACACACACACTTTTCTCTTTTTTTTCACTGGCTTTGTCCTGGTTTTGGCTGCACACTCCTCTGGGTAAAATGGGTGAAGTTGGCTTTACGAGCTATAAAACGGCAGGATGGAAGGATTCACTTGGTTTTGATGTGTTAGTAGTATTTTAGGGATAAAGTGCGAAGAAAGCCATATAATTGGGTTACTGGGAATAGTGCATATGCCTGAAAAGGAGGAAATAGATCTTTAGTATGGCATTCCTTCATGGAAGGGGCATGGGGTTGCTGCAGAGCTAGAACCAATTCGACTGACATGGTAATGTTCAATTAAATGAGCAGTGAGCTCCCTGCTCACTCCCTCCCAAGTACTGATGGCTAATCAGCATCACCCATAAACATGTCATAAACAATAAATTCAATTGAATGATCATTTCAGCTGGAGATGGACACTCTGACCCTTTCTGCCAGAGTCATGGATCTCCAGCTCCCTGCTAACAGGGGAGTTAAGATAATTCCACAGCAACAGAAGTGGAAGGAAGATCAAGGATGCAACAAAGAGACTGAAAAACAGGGCCCTTCTTATACAATCCTCTGGGAAGTCTCATTTCCTTGTAAAGTGTTTAATACTTCACAGTTTGCCATAGGCAAAGTGGTCAAGACAGATTTTTGGCTGAAGCAGCACTTGTGTTCGACTTGCAGTCTTCAAATTGTGGGTTGGGGTTTTTTTGTCCTTTTAAATAAAATACAAAAAAAGTTAATCCAATGAACTGTTATTTAATAAATGAGCATCCTTGCTCCCCTCCATCCCAAATAATTCTACTGAAGGCTAAAAACTGGGTAAGTCTGTTAAAACCACACAATGCCTCCCAGAAAAAGTTCTGTTTGTTACAGAGCAGAAGATAGAATGAGGAAGGTTTTATACTACTTTATTTCGATTTTGGTGTCTTTCTGAGAAAAACTCTGAGAAGATTTTTGCTGTGGTAAGTCCTATTCTCACTTTCAGGACAGAAACCACTCACAAGGGTTTATCTAACATGAGAAAGACTCTGCCATGAAGTCCTGCCTTACCCAGGACCACCTCGCCTCCAGCACCTCCAGATGCTCCTGAGATGAGAAGGAGGAGAGACCAAACCACACTGGAATCTGCTTATGCAGCATCAACACGTTGTTGGATGCAGGACACATCCAGCACAAGGATCCCTGGGCAGAAGCCAGGAAATTCCAGATCCCAGAGACCCAGGTGGGCTCGTGGCTCCTGCACGGGTCAAGACAAGGTGTTTTCTCCTTGCCCAGCGCTCGTAATCTGGGACACACACCTCTCTGAGATGAGGTGCGAGGACCAGCTGCAGCCCCAGAATTGGACAGACGGCTTTGCACAGTTCTGCCCCTGAGCCAAAAAGCCCTGCTGGTCTGGTTGTCCAGATGCTGCAAATCCAGTGGTGCCACCAGGACCCTCCAGAGCTTTGTGTCACCATCACTCAGATGTGGCTCAGTCATACCCAGGGAAACCTGGCCAAAGCCTTCAAATAAACCCCAGCACCCCTTTCCCAGTCCTTTAGCAGCTGCTCTCACTTACTCTTACAACCATAGCATCTCTGCATATAATTTACATTCCTGCAGATATCCTTCTATTTTTTGGCATCCCTGAATTGCTTCCAAATTTCTTTTCTATTTAGTCTAATAGATGTAAAACATTATTTAGATTTTCACTCATAAAAATGACCAAAAGCAGCTGTATCTTCACAAGCTATTGGATTCCAACCAAAGCCAAGGGTCATTCTTACATATACTAATGGGAATTAATTTAAGAACATAGTCCCCATAAAAAAAAAAAAAAGCCTGCATTTCATCTTACCTGAAAGATCTACAGCTATATAATGAAGCTAAAGCTTTTATTAGAGTTTGTTAAGAAATTATTACTTCTAAAAAGAGTACATTATTTAGAACTGCTGTAAAGGCAAACTCTAAATCAATGAAGAAGTGCATCTGAGAACCTTCCTGGCTTCCTTCCCCATGGGAGAGGTTGAAGGCACATTAGGGTTTG
>JAWWEW010000088.1:8417261-8428369 GCA_035583185.1 Anabacerthia variegaticeps | reverse complement strand
CAGAGAGGTTCTTTCTGTCTAAAACTTAGACAGGGGAAAAAGGATACTGTGCCCTTTTGATTTAGTAGCGTGAGAGAACTCAAAATAGTTCATCTTCAAAACATCACCTTCTCTTCCTCCACCTTTCTTTGCTTTTGAAAGCCCTCTACAGCCTGCCAGCTTCCCAGCCAGCCAAATCCACTGGGCAATCAGGGAATTTAAGGACAAGACTGATGTCAGCCTTTCTGCAGTGGCCTTTTCCTCCTTGTGTGTGTTGGGTGCAGCCTGCCTGGTGTGTCGGTCACAGATGGAGCAGCTGAGCTTGGAGCTGAGTACTCCCCAGGACACACACACACGTTCTCCTTCCCTACCAAGCAAGAAATAAACCAGACACCCTCTGCCTTTCACTATCAGTGCCGTGGATAATCCCCCTCCGGTAACAGCCCATGTGGGCAATAATCAATCAAAGGGAGTGGATTAACAGCAGTACGAAAATGCGCCGCGACAAAAGACTTTTCCTTGCGCCCTGGCTCCTGATGAGAAAATTGTCAGGACAAGCACCTTCCCAGGCTAATTGCTGACAAATGTAAGATAAACAGACTGTTATCACAACCACCTCCCCTCCCTTTTAGGAGAGGGGATGCAATTAAAGCCTTAAGTATTACACAGAACGTGACATCCGTTTATTATTCTTGTTTCACACAAATGGGGATTTATCTCATTTCATAGCAGCGGATGCCATTATGAAAGACTCACATTTGGGGAAGAGGCAGGCCTGGGAAAATTCTGGGTGAAGAAGTTATAGGAGGGCTAACAGGAAAAGAAATGCCTCATTTTATTTGCAAACTAGCAGGTGTTGTGGCAGAACCTGGGTATGAAAAGAGGTGAGGATGAGGATGAGGATGAGGATGAGGATGAGGAAATGCTGCTGGGGCAGGGACAGGAGCTGGAGCTTGGAGATACCCACCAACCCACAATCAGGAGTATTTCCCTCCATAAACTCCTGAAAGAGCCGTGCTCAGCTGGGGAAAAAAAAAAAACAGTAAGAATAGAGAAAACTCATACTGAGTGTAACCAAATCCCCACTCAGGCTCTGGTTGGGTAATTTCCTTCAGCTGGCATTGCCTTAGAATAAAAGATGGATTCTGCTAATTAGCAAGGACAAGTCAAAGGTGAAATCCTGATATTCATTGAGCAAAGAGCTGGGATATCTCCCCCGCAATCCAGCAGACTCAACCAGCTGCTCCTGTGGCTGAAGCTCCCTGAGCTGCCAGTGCTGTGACAACACTGTTCTTTGTGTGCAGCAGCATTTGCAGCCTGGCTGCACTAATGGGGCCTCAGCACTTTGCCAACCACCCCACACCACCCCTGGGTCGTGCAGCACCTCCTCCAGTGCCAAGATGTCACACAGAGGAGTAAGAACTCGCTGTTTTATACATACATTGGGCTGGAACTAGGTGGTCTTTAAGGTCCCTGCCAACCCAAACCATTCTGTGACTCTGTGTCTCCTGTGAACAGACTACCAGGATATTAAGAACAGGAAAAAGTGGAATTTACCGCTTCATAACTCTGTTAACAACAATTAAAGCAAGTAGTCTGTTCCTGTGTCTCTGAAGTAATCCATCAGGAATTGTACCCTTATTTCACACAGCCAGACTCATTACTGGCCTTAATTCTGTGTGTTACTAATCAGGACATTCAGAAACACAATATGTCTAATTTTCCTCTACTCTCCTAATTTCCAGTTTGTGATAACAAGGAGAAAAGGGATTAAATATTGAGCAGACCTGTGGTCAAGGAAATATCATCATTTTAATGCCTTTTGAACACTTGACATTCTACCTACTGCCTTTCTTTCTCCACTCCCATTATAGAGGAGCCTTCACCAAACACAAGGACAGGGTTCATCTGTTTTGAGTCTGGCAACTCACTACCATCACCTTCTATATCAATTTATTAAAACAGTGCAACCTATTTAGTGTCTGACAGAATAATATGTAGTGGTCTGCTCATACTGCACCAAAAAATGCTATATCATACCTCTACTTTATATCAACTTTGCCAATCATTGATAGCAAACTTAATTTTCAATCTGCAAACAGAGGAGCATCATCATGTAAAATTTAACCCTCATATGACACAATATTGGGAGAACACGCTATTTTATAGCAGATTATGTAGACCCTTTAAAGTTAAATGTTACAATTAAAATCCTTGTAACTGTGTAATTGATGGAGCAGAGAGTCCCCAGAGCAACCTTCCTTCACAAATGATGTGAACATCCCTGGAATCACTGTGGGAATTGGCATCTCTCTCATGTCCTGGGCTCCTTTGCATGTACATATTTCCTACAAAACAACAGTTTTCCTTCCTCTTCTACAGGGACTTAAATTACATGAGAATGGGTTATGGTGTCCAGCTCATGAGAACAACATCTGGACCAAAACACCATGGCTGAAGGTGCAGATGTGAAATAAACATGCAGCAAAGTACTTGGCTTTTCTAAATCTAAATTTCGTTTCTTGGCTTTTCTAAATGTAAATTCACTTTCTTGAGAACCTTTCTCTTCTAACAAGCTCTTTGGGTCTGAGAAAACCATTTGCTTCAGCTTGTGTTCTCCTGACAAAAGATAACATATTAGATATAAAGATAGATATATATAATATATATATGTATATAATTTATTTTTATGAGAATCAGATCAGTGATTTTTCATTATCATTTGAAACAGGGGGTTTTGTATCTACCTTTGAATCATCTGATCCTGCCAATATCAGTCAGGAGTTATTCTGCTGAAAGAGAAATGGCTTTATCTCACACGGAAATATCTGCCTCCCCATGAGCACAGCCAGCAGTGGCTCATCCTGTTGCTTGCAGGTCACTGCATATTTGGCAGGTGGGCTTCCCCTCCTGCAGGCTGAGCCCCCAGCATAGCTTGGTTGGTGATGATTAGTGTTTTCTCTCTTCCTTCCCTTCTCCCTTGTCCAAAGCTTTCATAAAAGGTAATCCTTTGTTCAAACACATCCTCACCTACTCCTGCTCAGGGCAAGAATCAGACACATGCTGATATCTCTTGCCTGACACTTAAAATGAAAGGCAAAAGCTGTATTTTAGAGATATGTGTTTAATTATGCGAGCTCCCTGGATAATGCTGTTCTCAATTTGATGGAGAAATTTCTTCCAGCTTTCATTTAGTTTTAACACAGACAATCTTCCTCTTTGCTGTCAGCCTATAGTTCCATCCTGTCCCAAACTAACCTGCTTCCTCCTATGCCATACTCTTCAAAAATTACTCAGATATGCCCCTCCCTACATATATTCCCTTGTTAAAAAAACGTTGTTTGCTTCTTTAGGGGCAAAGGCTCTGGAAGTCAAATAATCTGAACCAAGTCTTAGAAGGTTATTTAAAAAAAAAAAATAATAAAACAAACAAACAATCAAGCAAAGCTTGCTGCAGATGGCTGGGAGCAGCACCTCATTTTTCATTATGGGGGGTGGCTGGTGGCTTTATTTTTCTTGGCCCTGAGAAAGACCAAGCATTCCTTGAGCCATGTAAATATCCAGCTACGTCTCACTTAGTGCAAGACGAGCATATACATTAGTGGCTTTTCATCAGACGCATGCTAGCTGCTCCAAGGCTGGGATTTAAGGGGGGGGTGGGAGGAAGGAGGGGCAACAAAGTTCATGGGAACCTCTCCAACCCCTTCCATTCCCAAAGCAGTTCCTGTAAAATGTTGCTAACAAGGTATTTGTGATGCTTTCAGAGCAAAACACTCATGAGCACAGGAACTGCTGCCTCATCTAATGCCTCATCACCCACTGTGGCCACTGTGGCCACTTCAAAGGCAGATGTGGCTGGCCCAGGCCACCCACAGGGAAAGTTTATCCCCAACTCTCACTGTTTGAGGATGGGCCCGGGGTTTGGAGCACTGGGAATTGCCCCTTGGAGGACAGAACCCTGCCCACCTTCCCTGTGGCTGTTGTCTGGTCACAGAAGCCACGAGCAGACCCAGCAAGCAGGACATGACCCTAAATCATTATTTCATGAAGCACACAGGGCATTGAAAACACGTGCAGTCACTGCTAAATGATATCACAGCTGGCGAAGAGGAATTCTCCTCTGGTGCGCAGAAATGCCCCTCCTGGCTGATTTCGTGGATCCCTGTTGTTCATTGTCTGGGTCGACTTGATCTGTCCCCACAGCCTGTGGTGGGAGCTTCAGGTTACTCTTCCTTGTATAAACCACATAAAATATATGAAGAAAAAATAATTACCAGGACTGGACACTTCCCTAATGCTTTGTATATGCAAAAAGATAGTTTTTGAATGGAGTAAAAACATTTTATCTGGCAATTCCAAGTTAATGCTCATTTTTCTTGAAAAGATGCGTCTGGATTCCCCAGGCATCCTTGCAAAACTCAGCCTCTGTTTAAATGTAGTTGTAAAAATCAAATCTGAGTGCTTGGCAATCCTTTCCTCCTGGAATCCCAAGAAAAATCTTATCTGAGTAGGAGGACAGGAGTCAGAAGGCACTAACAGAGCAACTGGCTGAATGTTTGCAGTTAAATCTTGCAAAGAAAGGAATCTTCAATGTTCTCCTCAACACTTTCAGGATACAGTACAACATATAATTTCTCTCACATTTTTTTTTCTAATAATGAGATGGTTTAGTCCAACAAAGCAGTTATTTGTCTTGCATAGATTCTCTTTTTAATCTCTTGGCTTTGTGTTCAGGAAGACATAAGATAAAGACACTTTTAGTGTGAGTGACAGCACAGGAGATCCTAATTACCCCTGGGGGGAAAACAGTTCTTGTCTTTTGATGAAGAAATTTTTTAAAAAGAGGAAATAAATATGCTTAGGTTGAAAAGACAGATCTTCAAGGGTTTTTCTTGTTTTAAAGATCACTGTGAAAACTTTACATTTTGAGACAAGGCACCTCTTTCATTTAATTCAGAGGTTCCTTTCATTTTCTGAACTTCCTCAATTTGGTTTAAAAAAGAAAAAAGGAGGAAAAGAATAAACAAATACAAAAGTTTGTTACTGCTTTATTTTAAAGGACGATATGCTTTAATAGTTAAAAAAATATTTTTAAAACATATTTCAAAATGTAAGAATCCATTTCTTCTTTCAGCTCAAGTGTCAGCAGCATTTCCCTGTAAATCCACCCTGTTCAAAACAGCTTCTGCCTCGTTTATGATTATGTGACTCTATTCTCATGAGCAGAAGGACCACAGATTCCCTGGTGCATCCCTAAACTAAGGTTAAACCTGGTGGTTAATTAACACCATGCACATTATTTGCTCCAGAGCCTTCTTGGTGCCATTGTAGGAGGATTGCAAAGAGCTGAATCACAGCAACCTTTTCCTCTTTCTATTTTTCCTCCACCTACAGACCAGCAGTTGGATGTCTCCTCTTCATGATGGATGGTAGAAGGGCTTTTGCACCCTATTTCCTGCAGGTGCATGACCACCAAAGGCAGAGAGAGAGGTTCACCTGGACCAACACCTGTCCACACACCCAGCATTGACAGCCCTCAGTGACAGCAGGTAAGGCACAGGTCTGAGCCTGGACCCAGCCTTGGTCCAGCCCACACCCCAGCTCAGATGTACATGGGGCCATAGTCCTCACATCAGAAATAATTTACAGTTTTATTTCTGCAAGTATTGTGTAAATCTGTGTGCATCCCTGTTGTAGTTTAATCCCAGCCAGCAGCCAGGTCCCACATGGCTCATCCCCTCACCAGAGGGACCAAGGAGAGAATCAGAAGGGTGGAAGATGGAAAACTCACAGGTTGAGATAAAGAAAATAGGAAAAGAAAAAGACACACACAAAAACAAAGCAAAACAGGAATAAATTCACTGTGTCTCATGGGCAGGAGGTGCTCAACCACTTCCAGGAGAGCAGGGCTCAATCACGTGCAAGGTTTACTTAGGAAGACAAACACCATCCAAACGTCCTCCCTCTTCCTTCTTCACCTCACTTTTTATACTGAGCATGGTGTCACATGGCCTGGAATATCCCTGGGATCACCTCTCCCAGCCTTGTCCCTCTCCAACCTCCCATGGAACTCCAACTCCCTAAGCAGTGTGGCAGCACAAGCAGCAGAAAAGGCCTTGTCTCTGTGCAAGCCCTGCTCAGCAATAACAAAAACATGTCCATATTATCAACCCTGTGTTCAGCACAAACCCACAACACAGCCCCACAGCAGCCACTGTGAAGAAAATCAACTCTACCCCAGCCAAGACCAGCACAATCCCACAAGCAGCTGCAGGGAGTTCCCAGCAGCACAGCCTGGCTCTCACTGCCCTAGATCTCACCAGCAAGAACCCATATTTTCAATGAGGAGTTACACTCGGGTAGTGAAAATTGGTGTTTTCCTTTAAATTAGAAGAAACATAAAATTTACCAAGTGTGGCAGATAGGAATGGAAAACAATGTCTGTATCCTGCTCTAGGATCCTAAGGGTTACAATTAAGTTGGACTTTTCGCTGAGGGTTTTGCAATCATGCATGGGAAGTTTCTTTACTAATAGTTACTTTACTAAAAATTTTCTTTACTAGTATTAAAATTATGTTCCAGACTGCCCCTTGATCTGGATTCAGCACTGTGAGCAAGAAAGGATATCTCAATCAAGACAAGCCACAGCCCGAGAAATTTTGCTATTAAGATCTTCTTTGTCTTTCCTACAGTAACTCCCCTCATCTGTCCAGGGAACCACAGTGATCGAGCTGTAAAGAAGATGAGTGTTAGGACGACAGGAGTATAATCTCACATCAGGAAGAGGAAAAAGGACACAGACCATAACCAGGAGCAGGAAGCAAAGAGAGAGGACCCACGACTGAAACTGCACCAACAGCAGGAGTCATTTAACAGCACTGACAACGTAACATCAGTAGTAATAAAATAAAAATTAGTGCTGCATCCCTGTTTCCCTTTCCCCACAATATAACTCTTCTTCTGGCTTGGTGCTTGAAA
This sequence comes from Anabacerthia variegaticeps, assembly GCA_035583185.1. Taxonomy (NCBI): domain Eukaryota; kingdom Metazoa; phylum Chordata; class Aves; order Passeriformes; family Furnariidae; genus Anabacerthia; species Anabacerthia variegaticeps. Next base: position 8,421,412 of record JAWWEW010000088.1, on the reverse strand, counting down.
GCTGAATTGTTTTGTTAGAAACCAGTAGAATGGTGAGAACTTCAACAAACCTGTTTGGTGAGAAAGCTTACTTAAAAAAAAAAAAAATTTAAACCAAAGAAAATTCTCAAGCTGAGAGACAAAAAGAGAGTAAGAGAGAATAATTAAAGTCAACTGAGAGGTCTCCAAGGGAAAAAAAAAAAAGGAAGACTTAATTATGCACTAGTTTCTTTTCCTAACATGTTTCTTGACTTGGCACAGCTGGAAAACAGAAAGCTCCCTGCCAAAATATCAAATGTGCCTCATGTGGGCTCAGTGCTCATAAAATAATGTGAGTGTCTTTTTCTCCCACTTTGTCTGATTGCACAGCAAGATAAAATAATGGAGTCTGTGAGATAAATCCTGGCAGCTGTCTGGGAGCTCAGTCTGGTGGCCAGAGTCCCTTGCAAGGAACCACGAGGGGCTTTTTCTACCTACTTTTGTCCCAGTAAGCAGCAACTTTTGAAACTGGGTCCTTCTAGAGGGCACCGCTGACAGTGCCCAGGTCCACTCACCATTCTGCAATGATAAACTGTGGTTCTGAGGACATGGTTTTGCCAAAGGATGTGCCATGGAGTTGAAAGTCATTCTGTTTCATGAAGGAAGAGGCTTCTCTTGGTAACTTGCAAACAGTGAGCTTTCTGTACAGTCAGTCCTGTGATAGAACTGTAAAAGGATACGAAGTTTAGCACAGAAGTAGCCCCCAGGCTATACTGTACAATTTACCTGTGAAAATACTGACCTTATCAATTCAAATACTACATAGTATTTATACTTTGAAATCAGGATTGGACACTGTCTTTGAAAGAAGCTGGAGAGCTATACCTGATAAATATTCCAGATTTCTAGTCACTGAGGCTAGGGACTGTTTACAACTAGTAACAACTAACATAGCCCTTATCATATCAACACAGGTCTTAACAAGAGGGAATTATTCAGGGACTTGCAAACCAGTCCTTGAACTCACATAGCAGTGTTGTGATTTAGTAGGGCAGGTTTTAGGGTGGGATGGGATGAGGTGGGATGGGATGGAATAGGTTGAAGGGACCTTGAAGTTCATCTCATTCCACCCCCCACCATGGGAAGGGACACCGTCCGCTACCCCAGGTTGCTCCAAGCCCCATCCAGCCTGGCCTTGGACACTGTGGTACTGTCCTTGCATCCTTGCAGATGTCTGGAGGTTTTTTAGTGTGAAGACCACCCTGAAGAGAGTTGTCCTTCTCTATCTTTACAAGACTCCCCTGACAGTAACAGATAGGTAATTTTCATACATGATGATCCTGAGATTTAGCATTCTATGTCAAAGTATTCACCATGCAAGGGGTATGGTGCTTAACTTGGCTGCTCAGTCTGCTCTCTCTAACTCCAAGCTGTATCTCTCTCCACGGGGCAATAGCTCTGACCTTGCCATGGTTTCTTGTGCCAGACAGAATAGTTCAGGAATACTTGTCTCCAACATCCAAAGGGATTTTGTCCAGAAATGATGAAAGAAAGCCTTGAACTTCACCTTGTGAGGATCTCTCATGGGCTATGATGCTGGGAACCAGAAGGAAACTCCAGCTGGAGCCATTGCTCTGCAGACAGGCAGCTTTAACACAAAAAAGGTATATTGTGGACATTGCTGGCAGTGCAGCCTGGCAAGGTTACATCAGACATTGCTCCAAGCACAGGAATGAATCACACTTGGGTGAACTAAGAAGGTTGTTCAGCACTACCTAAATGCTCTTGGAGGCACAACACACAGGCTCCTCCCTCCCTCTACTAACATTTTTATAGCCTTTGCCTTTTACTGTCCTGGCAAGTGGTGTGTGCACCATTGGTAAACATCCTAAATCAAAGGAGAGGCTGGTCAAAGTGCTTTTCCTCACAACTAATAATGCCTTTGGTAATTATATTTGAAGTTCTTTATAGAAGACTTTCCCACCATTATTTGTGACTCTTCTTTATCCTCTATCATGTGATTGTTTTATTGTAAGAACATGGGATTGCCCCATTATGCATAGCACCTCCCACCAACACTTGGCTTAAGATGGCTATTTTGTTCATATTTTCCTTTTATGCTTCTCAGTCTTCCCTGGCTCTTTTCCCTTCAGCTCTGAACAATGATGGAACTGAAATGTGGAGAAGCTTAATGAAATATGAAATCTGGTGACAGAATAAGATGTGATAAAAAGCAGTTTTAGGACTTTCAATAATCCATTCTTCTAAAACTTCACAATCCCACACATGGGATGCAACACAGATTATCTGAAAAAGATCAGTCGAGAGAAACTGGGTTGCCAATGGCAGTGTATTAGAGTGTATTGGAGTCTCACCTGTTTACATACTGTAGTAGAACATGGATCAAACACCATGAAATGCTGAGTTTACCAGTTCTTCATTGCCTCTCAGAGAAATTCGTGAGAAACACTGCATACAGGGACAAATGGAATAAAGATGCTTTAACTGGTAGGTGTGATGCCCTGAGGATATAAATGAGACAACATTCATAGGGCAGAGCAGTGTAATTTCTTAAAACCACTAAGATGGCCAGTTAACTTTTCTTTCCGAAACTGTTAATAGTAATTCTTCACACAAACCCAGATGTAAATATACTGCAGATGTAAATTTACTGCAGTCACCAAAAGGTCTTGTCAGAGGAACAGAGGGGCAGCATAGATTAACAACATGATTTGTTTGTATCTCATATCTAGATGGCTTCATTCAGATGGAAGCTGCCATACCAGACCCATAAATGCAGTGGAGTCGGTCTGATTCCCCTGAAATGTATCTGTTCAGGAGAAGCAAGGGGCACTTTGAAGGGAAAATAGATTAATACTCTGTTTCTTTAACAAAGCCTTGAATCTCTTTTCCCCTCCTCTCCTAGAAACCCTGCATCCCCAGCATAAGCAAGTGACAGAAGACAAGCCCACCTGTGACTTTTCTCACTCAGTGGAATTATCCAGGCTCGAAATACAAGACATGTTGAAAACCTTACAAACTGAGAACACCACAGACACTGAGAACTTGGGAGTTCCCTACTGTGAAGGTATTTCCAAAAGAGGAGATAAAAGATGCAGGGAATGATGGTCTGATACTATTATTGAAGGGGAAAAAAAAAAATAAAGAAAAAAAAAAGATAAACCCCAAACCCCAGAACCAAACAAACAATAAACTCCAGGAAGGAGAGTGGTCCAACAGCAAATGAAGCCTGCGTCGATGTGTCTGTGTGCTGCCCATACCAGCAGTGACACACAACAGCCTTTGCCTCTGCCCAGAAGCACAATGGGGAGACAATAATGAATTTGTCATCTTTGCAGGCTCCAATTAGAGATCCAGGGGCCTGCAAAGATCTCCAGAAACGAGACAAAGGGACTTGTGCTGCTGCACGGGCCACGTCCTTGGGTTCTGTTTGTTTGTGTCTGAGTCCTTGGTAGGAGCCTCTTGGAGCCCTTACAGGGTGTGAGGGTGGCTGGGGAGGCTTCCTGACCCAGCTTCCAAAGCCCAAGGGTGGTGATGGAAATTTATAGCAAAGAGCCATCTCTCACTGTGAGTGAAACCTGTTCTTGGCACCCTGAACGCCAAAGGGAATTTTTTGCCACTGGATTCACTGGGCCAAAGCTGAGCCCAAAGTTTTATCACAGTTCTCAGCACTGTGGTGTTCCCTTCTCACATAAGCCCTTTGGACAGGAATTCAACTAAAAGTCATGTGTTTTAGCAGAAGTGCCTCCACTCCTGTACTCGGGACTGAAATGCTTAAAGCAAAACAATTAAATCACTACAAAACCAATAAAGCATGGGAAAATTTAGGCAGGATTTCTTTCTGGAAAAAGAAGAGTTTCCTTACATACCATATTGAGAAGCAAAGGTACTTCCAAGCACAATCCTAGAACACTTCAAAAATAATTATGAGAATTCAAAAGATGCTACCATTTGCTTATGATAATGATGATAACTCATGACATTTCTACCCAGGACCACTAACACATTAAGGAGCTAAAACCAAATGCTATTGTCTAGAAGCTGTGGAAGGGAAGGTTTGTATTTGCTATTTTCTCTGCTATTTTTTCTTACTACATTTTTTTCTTTCTGAATTTTTTCTTCCTATACTTTTTCCTTTCTATATTTTTTAAAGTCATGTTATCACTTCCTCT
>JAWWEW010000088.1:8370036-8384852 GCA_035583185.1 Anabacerthia variegaticeps | reverse complement strand
CATATGCTGGGAGCTCACAAGAGAACCCCAACCATTCACTCAACAAGGAATTCAAAACAAAATGATGAGACTTCGCTTCCTAAATATTAACATCTGAGCTAAAAGATGCTGAGCAACATGGCCAGAAGAAAACAGATGTTTTTATTTCTGAATATTGAGGATATATTTGACTGTGACTCCACAGTTCTGGTCTTTATCTGTACTACCTTTATCCCAGACCCAAATTAACAACTCATCAAAAAGTTGCTGCTGAAAGGGAATTTTTTTAAAAGAAAATGGCACGGCCATGAAAGAGTCCATCCCACATAAAACCAGTATGGACAGTTTTTCATTTTTTTCTCTGAAACAGGATACTTTTAAAGCTTTCTCTGACACATCAATTCCCTGTAAAAAATTTCTATAGGAAAAAGTAATTTCATGTTGTAAAGTACTGGAACAACGTGGAGTGAGCAAACCTCAGATTCCTATATTGATAATTTGTCAATGAAGATATTCCTAGCAACCATTACAGAATTAAAAAAAAAAAGTAAAATTAAAATGTAGTGATAAAATCTTGGGCCTTCTGAAATGCATAGATAGTTGTATGTGGTGTGTCAGAATGTTTCCTTAATTGTAAGGTAATTATGATTTTGCTTTTGATTTCATTAAAATTTATAACGAAAACTTCAATTCTTAAGGAAAAAAAAAATTGGAGAGGAAATTTTGTCTCAAGTCAGATGTTGAACTTTTTAAGGAACAAAAAACCCTGACGTTTTAATCTTTAAGCAAGTAGAAGCCATTGTAAAGCTGCATACCTTGGAAAAATACTGGTGCGTTACCTTGCAAATTAGAAAACAAAAGAATCTTTTAAGATAAAGAAGAGATTTTGCAAAACTGCTGTCTTTTGGTCCACATTAGAACTAGAGTTTTTGGTCTTCAGTGTTGCCCCCTCTATAGCACAGGGAGGGGTTGTGGAGGGGAGTGTGTTACCTTTTTTAATTAGTTATAGAAGCAAATCATGTGTGTAATCTAAATTATCTATAATGTGATTTAGACTTTAATTCTCTTCATTCTTGCAGTCTTCCCTTGCTTTGTTGCTTTATTCAGCTCAGTCTTTACACAACTGTGAGTTAAATCTACCCAAAGCAGGTACAGTTATAAGTCTACTTAAGACAGGTAAAGTTACACCCCTCTTCACAATACTTAGAAAGTCAGTATTTCATCTGGAATGCAATCTGTCCTCTTCTCTCCTTGAAAATGCTTACAGCATTGCAAATGCCACAGATTTCTGATGGACACCAATATCGATGGCATAAAACAAAGAAATACTTTAAGAAAAAATATTATCCTGTTTTTTCCCATGCAGTATATATTTTATGTCTCAATAGACAGTTTTTCACAGGAAATAGCAGATAAAGTCAAGGAAGAGTTATGAGAGAAGTAGATGTTATGCTGTAAATATTTGCCAGAAAAGAGCTTTTCAGAAACATCTTTGAAGAAGGAATTCAAGAATGGTAGAAAGAGCCACAAGAAGACAAAAAATCATATATAAATAAAGGCAGAATTATTTCAGTTTGCTGAGATGAGAGACACTGAAGAATTTCAGAGGATTTGAAAGACCTACAGTTACACACCAGCCTGGCAGGTGAGAGACACACAAAACAACAGGTACTGCAAGAAATAATGTTTTCTACAGGAATAAAAAAATAAAAAATCATAAAAATCATAAAAAAAATCTGCTGACACTATGGAGGGATCTGTGCAAATATCTCTTGAAATGTCCAGGGACAAATGTGTGTTTTTAAGGATGCAAAAAGCACATGTGTCTAAAATAATAAGAAAAGGATTATGAAGTGCCTCAGTAAGCCATTGGAGTTCTCATCTGCAACACTAGCTGCTGTAAAAAATGCTGTAACAACAGAAGGGCCTCAAAAGAATGGCTCAACAGCATGGAAAGGCTTCCCTGAGAAAGGAACTGGAAATATCTGGTGCACTTATTTCACATAGGGCACTCGGACAAGATAAATGACACACACACTTCACGACTGCATTGACTGAGAGTGGTTGCCTTGTATTTTCTCAAATTACAAAACAATAGACTATTCAGTGACCTGGCAGCAATTAAGTAAAGGCTAAAATACTTTATTTTATACAGCATAATACTAAAGCTGTGAAACCCATTGTCACAGGGCAGTATTGCAGCCCAAAACACATCACAGGTTCAAAATGCATAGGGTTTCCTACAAATCATATAAACATCTCAACTGATATAAAAAGCAGTCAAGCCACTGTGTCCTCAGAACCACTCTTAATTGGGCACACAGCTAATTGTGCATCCCTATACGTATAATACAAGCACTTCAGGTTAGAGGGATGGTTACCAACACAGCTGAGCCCATTGCAACATTTCAGGCAAAATATTACATTTTTATTACACATTGGAATGAATATGATAATGAAAAGATCTTGCCTTCTAAGTTAAAGATAATAAGTATTGATGTTCTACATTCACCACAGCAGAGTGAATAATTCATAACGAGTGCTATAGAAGGAAAGGAATTTGAGTAATAAAGTTGTTGAGATTAAGCAATTTATCCTCATTTTGTGTGTATGAATTTGAAGCTGCCTACATCTTAAAATCTACAACTATATAATAAATTATAGCTAGGTTTGGGTGGGCAGGTTTTCTGTGGTTGTTGTTTTGGGGGGGAGGTTGCTTATTTGGAAAAAACAGTAACAAATTCTAAGCCAACTTTATCTTACTAGACATGCATAACTACACATACTTACTAGTGAAAAAATCATTTTGAAAGTGCATTTCTTCAGTTTGGCCCCAGAAATCTCTTCCTATACATTCAAATATTATCTTGCACAAACCTTCTCACAGCCCGATTTCAAATTCAATTGGTTTGGCAAACTTATTTGCCAATGTGTTTATTCAGCTGAAAAGATGAGCAAATGGGTGCAATACATTCTCAAAGAAAATTTTGCTTTTCACTGAAGGAAACACTCCAAGAAAATGTTGCACTATTCACAGGCGTGATACTGAGCTGTCACCAAAAGTGCATAATTGCACTAATTCTTGTCCAAGGGACCTCCCACTGGGAAATGCATCTTTCCATACTAATGAAGTCCAACACAAAGTGTAACTTGGGCATTTGCATGTTAATGGAGCTTTTAACGGGGCTGTTTATTCAGCATGCCAGGAACACTGAAAAGAAGGTGTTAACAGAAACCTTTAGGCAGAATAAGACAGGGTTAATTAGGACATATGGAATGGGATCTGAGTAACAAGAGACATTAAAATTAACCCTGTTTATCCAGCTGTAGCAGGACAAGGAGGGGGTGGGGGAAATCCCTTCTTTGACCCACACAAAGGCCTTTTCTGCCATAGGATTTAAGGGCAGAGCTTTCCCACTGGCACAGCTCCGCCAGTGGCCGGGGCGTTTGCAGGGATGGAGGTGATGTGTGTCCATCAGTCCTGTCATCCCTGGTCCAGCTCCTCCCAAAGCCCGTGAGAGCACCCAGCAGCAACGCTCCCGACAAGGGGAAATAACTCCATCTACAAAAGTAGCAGCAAGGTATTTTTGGCAAAACAATAGGAGGTTCGGGCCAAATCTATAAATATATGCCCTGACCTGCACATTATGCAGGCATTTTCAATGTTAGAGCACTTGAGGAGACCGGGAGGGCAGTCTGGGACTCTAGTTAAGAGCCTGCATCCATGCATGGGTCTTCCAGGAAATTTGGGAGGAGGTAGTTGAAGGGCTATTATGATTAACCTCATGCCAAAGAGAAAGGAAAAGGGAAAATAAAACAGAGAATAGGATGTCTGAGCCCTGTAGCAGAGCATACCACAGTCTGATAACTCTATGATGGTGCCTCAGACTCTGTGGTATAACTTTGTTTCAAGACATGATGTAAAAAGAGCTTTTTCTATCTTTTTAAGCAACCAAGTGGCTCTTTTCTTATTCAGCATTGTTTTTCTCGAATATTGTAATTATATTGCTCCTTGTTAACTTCTGTGGATAATGATTTCACCCCAGGATCACACAGGGAATAGTTCACCAGCATTTGCATTGCTCAGTTCTCAGCTGTTTCTTCCCTCTTTTCTCACAAATTCATAATTGATTACTACAATCAAGGCAAGTCTTATTTGTCCTTATTTTTGTATTTCATACTTGAATTTCAGACATGGAAAAGGACTACAGCTCCTCCCTATAAACTGTTTAGTTTTCATCCTAGATCTTTCTAATCCTAGATATTCCTACCCACGACACTATTACTACCACATTTCAAAGCAGACTTTAAAAATGGATATTAGGTTCCTAACAGAAGAATGATGCTTTTCTTATCTTTCTGTGTCTCTGGAAAGGCTTTCTATTTTAAAACCGAGGTTTTATTTTCCCTTGTGTTTTTATTCTGATATGTGCCACTAAATGTGTAGTTTACTCAGTGTAAGCAGAACTACATTTGAGTGACTCATATGAAGTCTCTGCTTGCTCAGAGGCAGTGTATCTGTCATCCTGGAGGAAGCAAAAAGACAGAAGTGACAGCCAGCATGTAGGATGAGGATATCAAGAGAGCTCCTCTGTTCCTTGAGAATAATGCTACAAAAAAATGGGAAGGAAAGAAAAATTACTGAGCTGAAACATCAAATAGTCACAAGCACCTCTCTTTTCAGCAGAAAAACAATGGCTGCATTGATCCAATTTAAAAAATAATTAAAAAAAAAAATAAAAATTCTGCAATGCAACAACAAACTCCTGTTAGGAATGAGCAAACCTATGAACATGTTGCTCCCAGCTCTACATTGCACAAAGGGCTGGAAGGCTCTGTGGGAAAGACTGACCACAGTGCCCTCCATGAGGAATGCTGGCATTATCACTGCATGGAGTATTCTCTGGGCCCAGGTCTCTTGAAACTCAACTGTGCTGAAACAACTGGAATCACATTTACAGTGGAGAAATCGATGTGACGATGAATTATCACCATGTTATTATTATGACTATTATAGCAATGTAGACAACCAGCAGCTAAAACATGTAAAAGAAAATTTCTCCACTACCTAAAATAGCCGGAGTTTCACGGTGGGGAGGATGAAAGAGGCAAAAAGGGGATGGAATGACTAACAGGAGCAGTTTTCAGCCAAACTCCCATGTAGGCATTGCAGGTTATGCAAAACTGCCCCAAGGTTGTATCCAGCACAGCCCTACCTACAGCCACTGCTTACATGGCAGCTCTTCAGAGGAACCAGAAGAAGTTTCCTTTTAGGAAACCTTCTGTTCTTCCAACAACAAAAGGCATCTGTCATGTGCTCCTCATGGTGGTGGGTGCCTCAGCTTATTACCAGCACCAGAACAAAGGAGGCATTTTGCCCCAAGAATGAAGCAACAACAAACTCACCCTGGTTTCTCCCCCTTGTGAGGGGGGCAGGTTTCCCTCTGATCCGACGAGAGTGACACCAACAGGAGGGAACCTCACTCAGAAATTCAGCAACCCCAAGGCGTGTGGCTACTTGAACATCAGGAATTATGGCAGCCTTTGTGGGGAGCTCATAACATGGGGATTGGGGTGATTTATTGGCAGCACTGACAGTTGCCTGGGTTGCTTGGCATGATACAGACCAGTTGCATTCATGATAGTTTGAGGTCATCGGGGGGGAGTGGAATAGGTCCTGTCATATATCCTTCATCAGGTTTTCATTTGCCTGTGAGTTAGGGTTGTGGTAGCAGTAGGAAAAGGGTCTCATCTGAATGTTTATTTTTCTAGCCTGAAGGGCTCTGTTCCTTAAACATGCATGTGTTTGATACCTGAAAAGGAGACATCAGCATGAGGGATTTGTGACTCGGCTCGCTGACCTGTGCTGCCAGTCAAATTTCAGAAGTAAAATCTAGAGCTTGGAAGCTTTTTCAAAGGGAAAAAAAACCCGAAACCACTAGACATGTCTCTGAACAGCCACAAAGACAAGCCTTTGAGAGCAGTGTGCCCACCACATGTGTACAATACCCCACGCAGCTTCTCCTCGCCTGCTGTCAAGTCTGCTCAGTTCAGCAGTGCAAAAACAGCTAGAAAACCTCCAAAGAGTGGGCCAATATCACCCCTCCACAGAAAACATCAGCAGCACTACTCAGGATTTGCAAAATCGTGTCCTTCACTTGCTTATTTCTGGCGGGTGGAATGTTTCATCTGCTCCTCTGACTCTCACTCACACACAAACAGGTACAAATAGGTGCCAGCACCTTCTCAGCCAAAGATCCAGGATGAAAGTCTATGCCAAAACTCAGCACTCCTAATTTCAAACATTCCACTCCCTCCAGTGCCAACTAGATAAATTTTACCATCTAGAGTGCATTTTCTAAAACCAGACAATTTCAAATGCTTTTAACTCATTCCCCTACTTTATCTTGTACAGCAAATCTGCCACCCCAGAGGTGCAAGTGGGAAGATGGTACTTTCTGCTCTACATTCCCTAACCCAGCCTGGGAAAGACAAATGAGTCCAGGACTCATGAAAATGTGGCAGCACTGCAGCCCAGGACTTGGAGACAGGCAGTAGATGCAAAATGTGGGTTTCTTCACATATCTGTTAATGAGTGTGTGCACAGACACGTGTGTGATGAGCTTTCTGCAACCAGAGCCAGTGCAGAGATGGTGTTGTCTCCTGGTGAGCATCACACTGTTGCTTTTGCTAATGCAAACCCTGCAGCTCAAATATCCCAGTGAAACCCCTTCTGATGTCACAGAGGGCAACCATGAATACACCTGCCTACATCTAACATCGCTCCATGTGGCTCTGCTCCTTCTGAAGCTTCCATCAGGGTACTGAGGGCTCATTAAAATCACTCCCTTTTCCATGTAACTCTCATATCAACCCAGTGCTCCTCACCAGGTGTGTTTTACTTGGCATTAAAGAGTGATATTAATTGAGAATGAGCAGAGGAGGGGGGTGATCTCTCCTTAGCATCATCTGATGCAGACAGGAGGTGGTGAAACCACCCCAAACTCTCTTGTCCTTTCTGCAAGATGGGGGGTGTTTTCCTCAAAGAACCTCACAGACTGCTGCTATCTCTACAGCATTAGGGACTAACCAAAATTAGAGACCCCCAAAATCTTACAGAGACCCCCTGGGAAGGAGAAGGTCTCAGACAAAGCTGGAGCATCACTGCCAAAAGCAGTGGAGCTTCAGCTGCGCCCTGTCACCTATTTACACACCAATTCAAGTTTTTCTTTCTTGCCACTTAATTAGGCAACCAGGGAAATATGAAAACCAAAGAAAGCCAGGTTTAAATAGGAATCCTTCAGTTACTGAAGGAGCTAATAAGGCCTGAACCTGCTCTCATTTGTGTTTTATCAGATAAACAAAAAGGGGAAAAAAGTGACACACAGCTTAAGCATGTGCTTCTAATTTTCTCAGAACTAGTAAATGGAAAATACTGCTCTCTCATTAACCATTTTCATATTTATTCTGCAGTATGTAAGGTTAGAGGTGGGTCATGTTTCTGTGGCAACTATTGTGGGAACAAAACTTCATTGTTCCATAGCTTTATGTTAATTAAAACTTATAGCATAAAAACACCTCAAACTACTACTTCAATACTTTTTTTAGTTATTTACTGCAAATTCAGAATTGAGTCAGTCATACAAGTTGAACGTAATGAGCAAAACCAAGAGAAAGACATATAAGGAGTCCCTCAAAGAAAGTTATATTTCTTAGTTTCCCTTTTACATGAGAAACATGAGTTAAAAGAATTTTTAATTTAAAACATCACAGCTATTAACAGCAATGGATATCTAAGACTTGCCTTGCAAAACTTCAGGGTTTTTGGGTTATAGGTGAAGAAATCAACTTATAACACTGCATTCCCAAATCTGTTCACCTTTGTTTCAAGAAACTAGAACATCTGTTAAGGTGTCTATTTTCTTTTGCCATGTTGGTTTAAGGTTTTTATTTCTTTCTTGACACAAACGAAAATCACATGGTACAATGCAAAATCCCTGTGCTTTATCCAGCATCTCTGGTGGTTTATGCCTTTTAACTGGTGGCCCATTTTCCAGGAGATGAGGAAACACCCAAACCTCTCAGCTGGCTGCCCAGCTACTTCCATTGTCTACTCACCTGCCCACAAAGCCACACTGTCCACTTCTAAAACACTCAGCACTGGGTGACAGATCTTAGCCTGAAACGCTCTAAAGGTTACCAGAAATGTTGGTGGGAACAGATCAGGGAGAACATAACTATTAAGGACACCTCCCAGTTTCATTTTTACAAGCATATCCATGAAATCCGGTGTAATTTGTGAAATTATGCTTAAAACTCTATGATTGTGTCTCTTTTTTGAGAATTTAGTGCTCAGCAACTGATCCTCATTGCTCTCTTACATTTACACAAATTCCTTACTTTCAATTTGCCATGCTAAGAAATTCTGGAGGTTGTTGTAATTGATAGTTACAGAGACCTGTATGATTTAATGTCTGTAATTCAGGTGACTCTAATCCTCCTCATGAAATGCTATTAGCAATTGTTATGCCAGATTTCATTATTTTCACACACAGGGGGTCAGGGAGCCTCTTCTTGCTCTGACAGTCAGAGCAAGGAAAACTTTGGGTTCAGGTTTCCCTGGGAGAACAACTACACCTTATTAAGGGGACACTTTAACTTGCCCTTCAGATTCTCACACAGACCTATGAAAGATGTAAGATCTTGTGGATAAAACAGCTTCTTTTGTGGAAAAAAAAAAAAAGTTAAAATACTAATAATTTTTAATTCTTAATGTCCTTATGAAGAAAAAAGGGAACAGAGAGCATATCCTGAGACTGAATGTTGTCTTTGATCTTCCTGGGGATCTTTTCCCTTCCTTTTGAAAATCACCCTCGAGACAAGGAGATATATGACGTAACCTTTACAGAGCTGTAAATTCAATACAGTAAATTCAGGATGTCATCCAGGAAAACCCAAAGCAGTGAGGTACCAGGAGCTACCCTCTTTGCAATGCTGGATGGCGAGGTGTCCTCGTGTGGTTGATTTGCATTGGATATTTCATGCATTTCTTATTTGCTAAAGTAGGTGATCATCAGTTTCCAATGGCTTGTTTTGACCTTATTCGATGGAAAATGAGGTGCTATTTCTGGCTTGCTTATGAACCTACTGTTTAGTCCTAAAAGTTTTGCAAGAAAAGGGATAATAAATAGTTATTCACTTCCACTGAATAGCTTTGTAGATTATGTGCTGAGGGCAGTAACAGCTGCTTCTCGTTACCAAAAAGGCCTCCTACCATGTGTACTGCTAAAACACCGAGCTAAGGTCAAGCCGAGTAGCAGGTTTTTTTTCCCCAACATTGTTTAAAAGCTTTTAAATAAAACCATATTAGAAATACAGTCACCTCTGGTAACTGAATTTCAAAAGCAAAGTCAGAAGGGTGTAAGGTTTTTAAAAACTCTTCTTTGTTTCTGATTTGGATGCCTTTTTCTTTTCTGTGTTAAAGGCTCCCTTTATGCTGCTAAACTCTGGAGATTTTTCCTTGCAGTTCTTGAAGCCTTTATTCATCTCCTGCTATATTGATTTTTTTTTTCACCCTACTCTGCGTTTTCCTCACGACAGCCATATCATAATCGAGATAATTGTTCTGAAAATTTGCACATTGCTAATATTTCTGCCATGCACACAGTAGGGCTTGTCTGTTCCCATCTGTGTGGTCCCAGGTCTGCCCCTGCCTGGCGAGGCTGAGTTTGGGAAGGAGGAGGTGGGTGTGAAAGGAGAGCTAACCCAGAGTCAAGCAGGAGAGGAGGACTGTGGCTTCTTTCTAGAACAATCCTGATGCCATCACGTCTCTCAATGGATAGTTTGAGGAGAGATTTGCACCTCTGTGACCTTGCCCTTCCATGGCAGCTGATCATTAATTCACAGAGAGGGTTGTGCATCCCCTTGGAGGTAAGAACCACACTGCTGAGAAAGGGCTTATACCAAAACATAAAGCATAAAACCACCTCTGTCGTTGGGGGTGGTCTCTTTTATTATTATTATTATTATTATTATTATTATTATTATAATATTATTTCCCCTCTTCAGTTTTAAAGGAATACGTTTAAATAAATCAATCCCTAGTACTAACTATAACAGAGAAAGGAAAAGCACTTTGTACTGATAGGAAACTGAAAAAATCTGAAGCTACAACTCAGCTGTGGTTTCTAATTACAAAGGGTCTTTTGAAGGCTGATAAAGTCCATGTAAGCAAGTAGAGATTCTTATCAAAGCTGCCAATTAGTATCACCCCCTTATGACCACCAATATTCTTCTTCCTAAGTCAAAATTATTATTACACTTTTTACATATATAGAACACAATGGTACATCATTTTTATCCCACTTGTTCCCAGCTGGTTCTAAAATGGGAGGAATGAAAAACAATTTTTATTGATAAAGCAGCAAACATTTAAATATAATCACTACATGATTCCAAGTTGTTTTTCTGGAGGAACAAAAAAAGAAAAAAAAATAGTTAACTTTTTCACTCCTTATTTTTCTGCATTTCAATTTCCAATCTGCCAAGCCTACCCTGTCTGAAATTTATGTAGTTACTGTCATAGAACTGTAATAACTAGATGAGTTTATGAAATGTATGGTACAGTATTTCTCTTTAGATCCTTAGTTCTTCCATATTCAGTCAAAGCTGACCTGGTCTTTACTCACAGAATTGGCTTGCCCTGGGAGAGGTGACCACAAGAGAGATATGGATGGACTTGGGGGGTTTGGAAGGGAACCATTTTCACCTCCTTGGAACTCCATTTCTAGTACTGCCATGTACTTTGTGCTCAGTGTTAGGCACCTCAGACCTTCTGGTAAATGCATTTGCTGGTTAAGTAAAATAAAAGGAAGAAAAAAGGAAAAAAGAAATGAAAAAAATAAAAAAATAAAGAGACAAACCTGTCATGGTGGGAAGACCTTTCAGAAAGTCAAAGTTTGAAGCCAGAGTAAAGATGAATTAGAGATCCACACTTTAATAGCACCAGGAAATAATTTTTTTAAGCAATAATCGAATGAAAAATGAGATATTCCCTTCTGGTTAGCAAATTTTGCTTGTGATAACAGTCACTCTAATGGAAAAAAAAAGTGGCAGTGTACTGTTTTTAATTGCAGAAGGCAAGATTGAATTTAAAGTCCTCAGCACTCATCACTGTAAATCACTCTCATTCACCTCTGCCATCAGCTTTAACATAAAAATCAACCTCAGATGGAAAGATGCACCACGGTCTGGGCTCCAAAGCAGTGTGTGGCAAGGAACAACCTCCTGCAGGACTCCAAAGTGACATCACTGAGTTCCTTGGCCTCCACCCATGGAGGATGTTACTGTAAAGGTAGCAATCATTGCGTTTAAAATAACCCATTAGTAACATTCAGAGAATAAATGAGTTCATTACATATAGAGAAATTGCCTCTGACAAAGCTCTTAATGATGATGGCATTTTGAGGGTCTAGGGAAAACAGAATATTGTGGTAGAGTTTAATAAGGACACACAACACACCGTGGGAAAACATAGCCCAGTGAGGATGGGTTTGATCTAAATTAAATATGTGAAAGGCTGGTAGGAGAGGGATCCACTTAAAAGCTGCAGTGTGGTTAAAGTAAATGCCAGTCTGTTGGGTTTATGGGAAATGTATCATGTCAGGAATTTTGTTTGTTTATTTGTTTGTTTGTTTTTTGTTGTTTGGGTTTTTTTTGAGATTATAAATATGATTGATAGAGGTAAATATATCCACATTAAACAAAAAGATGCACTACAACAGTTGACTCACTGTCCCATACTCAGGGTATGAAAGTGAGCAGGGGGTTATTTTGCAGTAGCCACAGCTTTGCAGCAGCCTATTATCAGAGGATGTTTGGAAATTTATGAGGAGAAAACACTAAAATTCTCCTTAAAACATAAATCCACATGTGATGTACCTGGTGGAACCCAAATCAGAAACAATCTCCTGCATTTGCCTCATGCTGTGAGACCACCCCCCTCCCTACCATGGCATCCTACCCCAAAACTGAAGACCCATATACATTTAATTTTCTGGTATCATGAAAAGCCACTAGGAAAGAAAATAACAAGGCATAAAAATGCATGGAAATCCAAGCCACAGACCACAGTACATCCCTCAGCATGCAGTGAGTATGTCGAGCTCATTTCAAAAAAGTGGGGGAAAGGTTTGCAACCTTGTTAAGCATTTCCACGGTCTAAATCTTATTTTCTTTTCTCCCCCATGAAACTTCACCAGTAGGAAGGATTCTTTGAAAACTGCTACGTACAGGCTGGGAAAACCAAATGCACTAGGATGAATCAAGATACCATAAATGTATTTCTTGTCTGTGTGGTTTGGAAATTCAATTAGAAGGAGATTATGAATTAATAATTCTTGCATTCTGCAAAGCAAAATGTGTTTTTCTCTAAATATCCCCAGAGCACTCTTAATTTCCAGACACACCACAGCATTCAGCTCATGCAGCATGAGAATATGGTTTTATTCCTATTGTATGAACCGTATTACACTCCTGTTTCACAGTCTCTCACCAGTTACTGGGTGTCCTTGAGTTCCTCTGAATTTATTATGTGGGAACACACTAAGCATGTAAATATTTATCTAAAGCAGATAAATAATGTAATATTTTTTAATTTTACAGAACTATTAGACTTTTGAACAAATACCTTTACCAAGTACAGTTTGTAGGTGAAATGGTTCTAGGATCAAGAACCTTGTTGAAAAATACAAGAAATTGACATAACAACTGTTATGTTAAATACTGGCATACTATTTCAGTCTTTGCTCATGGTTGAGGTGGCTCTGAATGACACATCTTCTTGAAGATCTGCTAATTCCTTGTTTGAACCTGAAAATTACTTTCCCTAGATATGCTGTGACCTAATTCTGCATCTGCCTTCACCTTCACCAAAAATATGGAGCAGAAAACACTTTTTGCAGATCAAGTGGTAATTTCATCTTATTTTCTCTGTACCTTAATTAACTATCTTTTGAGGTTTCAGGTAAGATCCATAACTCTGGAGATGCACATACTGATGCTCTGTCTTGCCAAACTGGATTCCACTGAGAGTCCTAATGAGGGAAAATGTTAAATCAGGAAGAGTACCAGGAATTCAAATGAAATCAGGGAGAGGGAATAAGGTAAAACTTTTAGAAATGTGCTTCCCTCTCTTCACAACTGAGAACTTCACTTTGAAGGAGAAACCACATAATTGCTGAGCAGAGGCAGATAGGGTCGTGGGAGGAAAATTAGGAAGCAATGTTCCTTCAAAGTATACTCCAAGGCCAAAAATCAACATATTTTCAATTCAGAAAATAGGATGCAGAAGTAGTGAGTGGGGCACTGAGCTCAAAGCTAGGACAAGCATTCCCAGATCTGTGGGCAAAGTATGGAAATAAAATAAGACTTTCCCTTGTTTCAGTGGTTTTCCAGCTGGCATTTTAAACCTATGTAGCACGAGTTACCCACCTTCTCCCTGCTCCAGAAACATTCTGGCTGTGCTGGACAATGGAGAAAATTAACAGCATCCAGAAGTTGAGTTGTCCTCGTCCAGAAAAAGACAAGGGGTACTAAATGAGCCATAACCTATTGTACAGACACATATTTTGTCAAAGAAGATGGTTTACCATGTTGCTAAAGGGTATTTAAATGTGGATAAACTGAGTTCTTTATCAGGCATGGTCTAATGAATTTGGTTGCCTCCTTCCATAGATAACTTGGGGCCATCACCTACAGCCAGGCATCCTGGCTCAGTTTGATTCTTTCTTTCTGGCACTAGGACAGAAACCAAATTTGCTGTGAAAGGTCTGAGCTGCAGGTGCTGCTGGTGTGAGCCCACAACACAAGCTGGACAAAGGAGACCTTCCATCCCCTACCATCCTGATGGGAAAACCACTTCCTTTTTGATTATTCAGAGGAAGAAATGCCTCCACAAGTAAGCAGCTGCAGGTAGGAACTGGACATGGGATTGGACCTACACAAAATAAAGCCACCCAAAATCACCATGGGCTGTTCCTCCAAATGCTTACAGAATGATTAAACCACATTCAGACCATATTATCATTTTCTGGTTGGTTTTGATTTGTTTTGTTTTGTTTTGTCTAGCAGCCACAGAGCTAAACCTCCAGTTTCATGAGCATTTCTGATCATCCCTGAATTCCACAGGGCTTAGGATAATCATTAACAGCCAGGATGGATGAACACTGCAAAGTCCAGAGCTTGCAATCCTCTCAGACAGTTGTTTGGGTTTTTAAACTAACATGAATCTATAAAATTTCATTCCATTAATTCAAACCATTTTTCTCTCCCAAGAACAATTCAGTTTAAAAGCAGAGGCTTTTGTGTCAATAGCTATGTGTAAATAATGTAGATAATCCTGTGTGTATTCCTTCAAAATGACTACTATAAAAGTGAATTCTACTTGTTTTAGATGTGGGTTTCTTTTCTATTTCTACCTGTTTTTATGGAAAAAGCGAGAATCATCCACATATTTCATTTTACTGCTCCATCATCTTTCTAATAAACTTTTTTAATTTGTGTATTGCACTGTCCATAAGGGGGTTTTTCTCTTTTTTTTTTTAGTTTTTGAAGTAATCAGAATTCTAACTGAACTGTTAAACTCCATTATGTTCAGATATGTTAGAAATTAAGCAAAATGAATACACTTATTTCAAACTAAAAATGTCTGAGTATATTTAACCAAAAATTAATTTAAAATTAAAAAAAAAAAAACCACAACAGAAAATCAAAACAACAAAACCAAAAACTTAGCAGTGCTGATAGCTTTTGTGTTACAAAGATAATATTCCCATTGT
>JAWWEW010000088.1:8317681-8330830 GCA_035583185.1 Anabacerthia variegaticeps | reverse complement strand
GATCCCACTGTCCCTCCTGGCCCCAGGGCACGGCCAGCTCATGGTCAGCGTGTCCCCCACCGGGACCCCCAGGTCCTCCTGCACAGAGCTGCTCTCGTGGGTCACCCCAGCCTGTGCTGCTCCTGGGGGTTGTTCCTCCCCAGCTGCAGGACCTGCCCTGCCCTTGTTGACCCTCTTTAGGTTTCTCTCCACCCAGCTCTCCAGCCTCTCCAAGTCCCACTGGATGGCAGCACAGCCTTCAGGTGGAACAGCCACTCCTCCAGTTCTGCACCATCAGCAAACACTGCAGGTCCAGTCCATATTCCATCCCTTCCTCTGGGTTGTTGATAAACAAGTTGAATTAGGCTGGACCCAGCCCTGACCCCTGGGGAACACCGCTGACCACAGGTCTCCAGCTGGATTCTGCTTCACTGGCAAGGAGAACATCAGTCCTGTCTTCCCACTAACAGCTGCTCCCATCCCTCACAGCAGTGCACCAAGGAGAACAAATCTCTGTGTGGAGACGGTGCCAGGTGACAATCCACCTCTCTGTGGGTTTCCCACAAACCATTCAGAGCCCAACACTAAATCCCTGGCCTTGGCACAGGGATTACTGACCTGGCTTTTCATCAGGGACCACAGGAAAAAAACTACTTTCTGCAAAGGAACCCTGTTCTGGAAAGGAGAAAGGAGCATGAATACCCTGTTTTCAGAAGCATGGGGGTGTAAATGGTGAACAACATTCCTTGTGGTGTGTTTTAAGCACACCACAAGTCCTGGCAGTCCAGTAATAATTGCATTTGCAAAAGGGGAAGAAGCAAAGGACAGTCTGGCAATGGCAGGGATTGAACCGTGCAGCAGCTGGAATGTACTTTAAACAGGCTCCTTAGCACACTGTAGTCACATCCTTTAGTTTTTAACCACAAATCCCCTGACTGCAGGTGCCTCGTGTACCTGCAGTGGAGCCTGACCTGCGTGGGATACAGGGGAAGTCCTGCCATGCAGAAAGGAGCATCTGCTTCCCATCCACCAAAATCCTGTTGAAACAATCCTGCAGCCCTCTTTACTTCCAGCTGATAAATGCGTTTTTACAAGGTTTTACAATAACAGATAGATAGATAGATAGATAGATAGATAGATAGATAGATAGAATAGATAGGACAGATAGATAGATAGATAGATAGATAGATAGATAGATAGATAGATAGATAGATAATGAGCAATATGCATTATCTGAGTATTTGTAGTCTAAAATTACCTGATTGTGTAGATGTTGGCATTTTTTTCTCTAATGGAAGAAGATTCAGCTAGTAATTGATTGTCTATGCCACCCTTCTGTTTGATCTGGTCCAGCCATAGAAGCTGTCACAAAGGGCAGAGTTCTTCCAGAATCCATAAAATGTAAAAATACAAAAAGCCACTGCAGCCTGTGGCATGGAGGAATTTGGATTAACTGGAAATGGCCTTGACACTAAGTTTGACCTCACATCACTACCTTTGCAGCTGAGTCTGTTCACCTCTGAAACAAAGACTGCTGCTCCATAGCCCCTGCACATCATTATGATTTAAACAAGACTTGTTCAGATAAAGGTAAAAAATCAAAATAATTAGAAGTTAAACATGTTCTAAAGCAAAACAGCTTCTGTTTAGGGGGCTTTTGAAATGCAGTTCCTTAGGTTTTGCCAAGCCCATGCAAAGAAGCACACTTTAGATCTAACACTGTTGATTTAGACTCAGTAAAAGTCCATGAACTAGACAGAAAATCAGTTTTCTGATGTCTAAGATGCCTAAGACCAGCAAGCACCAAAATCCATTAGGCAGTGAGCTATTAATTAGCCACAGCTTGAGAAACTTGGGAAATATTGATTTGTAACTGAGCTGGAAGCAGAAGACAGAGCAGATGAAGCTGTTGCTTTTCAGTGTTTCTGTTCTTTTAGCACTGATGCTGCAACATTTTAATTCCAAATGGACTGCTTTTGACTGTATATTTGTAAAAAAAGATACAGTTTTTTAGTTGCTTTGATGTAGAAATAGCATGAGACTTCTCAGCTGCTTAAGGAGTTCAAAATACAATTTCTTTAACCATTTAGATTTCACTGGGTTTTGTTCCAGTTTCTCTTTGGGCCAAATGAAGGGTTAACTGTTCTCTGGCAGATGGCACCACTTTGCCAAGGTTCTCAGTTCCCTAATGTGGACAAAACTAACACAAAAGGTCTGTGCAGCAGCCCCCTTGAAAGAGCTTCTGTGCCCCTAATTTTCCATAATCCTGTGTGGAATTGCTGCACTCCAGTGTTGCATAGTAATAAAAAAATTAAAATTGCATTTTCACACGGGATGCTGCAATTAATGGTCCCTGGGGGAGTTACCTGTCTAATTCAGGGACTCTCTTCACACTGCAAGGCTGGGTGGTGGGGCACAGGGTCAGGATAAGGGAAACATTAACCTACCCTTCTCTCCTCAGTCTTCCAGGGAGTCCTGAGAAAAGCCACAGGGAAATGTAATGAAGACACAGGAGAGAGAGATTTATGCAAGGTATGGCAGATCACCCTGATGCAGTACATCTTAATTGCCAGCTCCCTGTGACAGCAAGAGCAAGGTTGGTTCACGGCTGTAAAATAAAATAATACTAATGAGGACAGGGATAATCCATCTCCTGCTAAGCATACTGCCAGTCTCCCACAGACTTCAGTAGGAGTGACATCAGCCCTGTAGTTTGTGGGAATATCCAGAAAACACTGTATTCTGCAACACAGGCTCAGTGTCAGACACAGACACAAAGGAGGGGAGCCACCTCCAGCCTGCTCTGAGATGCAAAATGCAGCAACATCTCCTGGGGTCCTTCTAATCACTCTTTGGGAATACTGTTTGGATTTGCTGCCCTCAGGCTCTGTTCTGCTGCTTCCCCCACCCGTGAGAGGCAGGTGGATGTCCTGCCTTGCACCTCTCAGCACAGTGTAAGAGGCACAGAACAATCCTCTCCAGCCCCATGTTCCAGGACTGACAATTTCTGAACTGTTCAGCAGCTCTGGAACTTAAAGAAGCTGCAAGTCATTTGCTGGGGTTACAGATGCCTTTCGTATGATGCCTAAAATTCCTGGAAAAAGGCTCAAAACAACATTAGTGGAGAGAGACAGACAAACTACCTTTATTTGGAAGCTCCCAGGTGCACACCAGAAGTGTGTGCTGCATGTTCAGTGATGTTACAGCTTTTATAGCTTCCACTAATTGCATATATGCTACCTAAACCAAACCCCTGGTATCCATTTCCCTGGTGCCCACCCTCAGAAAGCTCAGAACTGCCCCTGGAGCCTCTCCAAGGGCTCTGGACCTCCCCTCCTGTTTTGCCTTCAAGCTGCCCTTGCAGGTGCTCCTTCAAAACACTGTGTCCTTGGGAAAGCTCTGGAATGTGGGAGAAAGTGCCCAGTGATCTCCAACCACCACCTAAAAATGTGAGCAACCTAGGAAAATCCATCCAACCTATATAATTCCAAAAATCTACAAAATCTAAAAAGTATACTAAAATCCAAAAAATACACTAAAATCCAAAAAAATACACTAAAATCAAAAAAATACACTAAAATCCTCTAGGCATCAGGTATGTCATAAAACTGTTGGCAATTGAATCCCAAAAGGCATCGTTTTTAGAGAAGTTCATCAATAAAACTCTGCTAACAGAGAATGATACTCTCTTGTTTGTTCCTGCAGGAATGTGATTCTGCAGGTCCTAAGGCTCCTGGGCTGCTCCCAAAGCCAGGCATTTCAGGGAATGTGGCTCCTCAGACAATGTAGGCACCTCGGTGCCATGTGTTTCCATGTGCATGCACAGGATTTAACAGCAGGGGAAAGGTGCAGGAGTGCAGGTTTACCAGGATAATGGGTCAGTCTGTAAGACAACTGCTCAAGCTGTTTTTGAGCAGGGAGGGTTGGAGTGCCCAGGGCTGGAGGTGCCCAAGGCAGGACTGGCCGTGGCACTCAGAGCTCTGGGCTGGGGGACAAGGTGGGCATGGGGCACAGGGTGGGCTCTGGGGGCTGGCAGGGCTTTGCCAGCCTCAGGGATCCCGGGATTCTGTGATTTGGATAGCTGCCGTCTGCCAGAGACAGCTTTCACCATGGAGATCCTTGTTTTCCAGGCACTGGAAAGTCTCTTGGAATCTGACAGAGGAGCCAATTCAGATTTTACAGGTATAGAGCTAGAACTCACAAGCAGAAACTCCTTTCTCTTTCCACTTACTGTAGATGAAGGATGTGATGTAACACCAGAGCCAGGTACAGGAATCTCACTTTCTGCAGCCACATCCTTCTACACCCCTGGATTTCCTTGTGCCTCTGTGAACCACTCATAAGCATTACACAAATAAATTCAGCTGACTTGTCTGAGAGATGTTGCCCTGATATCCAGCAAGAGGGACCTGACATCCTTAGATCAAGGGGTTAATTTGAGAAAACATCCCTTATTTGGCTGTCTTTTCATCTTTGAACAAAGTTTGTCATGCTATCATATTTCCTCCTTTAATCTCCAGTGAGACACAGTCCTCTGCCACAAGGCTTTCAGGATATGAGGAGGAAAAAGATTTCCCACATCTTTAATTGGGATTAAGTCGGGATTGCAGAGGAACTGCCTTCTTTCCGAGCATCTGCATTCCCTTATTAAATAATTGCCTTTACCAGACTGGCAGTGCTGTCACAGCCAGCCATGACCTGACTCTCTCCTGGAAAAGGAAGAACTGCCCGAGGCTGGTGATTCACATCATCTCTGTGCAGGACCATGGGAAATCACATCTGACAGCCACAAGGAACCAACAGGGGAAGTGCAGACCCCGAGGAATAAACCTCCAGGGGGGCAGGCAGCAGCAGTGCTCAGGCATGTTGTGTATAAAACCTCTCAGAGTTCAAAAAAGGTTGGAAGGAAAAGAAGCAGGGGGAAGAGAGAAGACAGGGGGAATTTCCTCACTGTCCTGGTGGGCTTTGGGTTACTTGGGTGTCCCTGGACCAGCCATGGGAAAGGTCAGGCAGGAATGGCCCCACCAGGGCACAAGCACAAAT
This sequence comes from Anabacerthia variegaticeps, assembly GCA_035583185.1. Taxonomy (NCBI): domain Eukaryota; kingdom Metazoa; phylum Chordata; class Aves; order Passeriformes; family Furnariidae; genus Anabacerthia; species Anabacerthia variegaticeps. The sequence goes on along the minus strand of JAWWEW010000088.1, from coordinate 8,325,808 downwards.
CAGCAGGAGGGTCTCAGCAGCTGCCTGTGCAGCAGGAGACAAATGGGAGCAAGACCACAAGCAAGATGCTCCTGGGGCTAATTAAGGGAGCTTTCTGCACGAGGCAGATGCCAATCTTCCTGAGTGACAGGCAGATCATATGGCAGGAAACCAAACTGAGCAAGGGAAGAGTGAGTGAGATGAGCAGAGAGAAGAAATGCAGCTTTCCAGCAAAGACAGAGCAAGAGGCTCCTCTCCCTGCCTGAGGTACCACAGGCACACACTCGTGGGGCCACCACAGGTCACACCCAACCCCAGACCTCCCTGCTGTCCAACACCAGGACACTGTTCTGACCACTCATGCCAACTCTAAAGCCCATTGGAGAGATTCCCCACTGGCTTTCTCAGTATTTCAGTCATATCCTTTTTAAATGAATTCACCAGAATTGGTGAGAATTAACAGGGCAAACCAGCACACACACCATTTAAATTGTTTACACACCAGCTGAGAGTCTGACTCGACACACCAAAGAGCCAAGCACGGCCAAGTAAAGCCTCTTCATAAGGCATTATGTGTTTTGTTGGGGTTTTTTTCCTAAAACCAGACCCAAGACAGTCAGTCAAACAGTTGCTGTTGCAGAGGAAAAGTCCAGGATGGATGGGACGAGGCAGGAATGGGTTGGCAGCAGGTTTTTAGCCTGGGCAGGAAAAGAAGGAATCTTCAGTCTCACCACCAGACAAGGCTGATATTTGAAACCAAACATTTTAAAATAAAACCTTGATGACCACAAGAAGCCACCACGAGAACACATGAACTCTGCACCTACAAGACAGGCTGAAAACACCTCACTGCTCAGATTCCTTCATGAATCTTTGTTCCAGTGTGTTGGACTGAAAAGATGAGACCAGTAATAAGTTCATCTCCTGATGCAATACCTGAAAGTTTTCTAATTTTTCCAGAGGTCTTGATTCAGCTCAGCAGGAAAGGCTGATAGAGAGGGTTTTCAAGCATTTTGCTTTGTCAGTTCCTGCTCTGTCTCTGATTTGGTCCATCAAAAGAGAGAAATTGTTTTTGTTTTGTGGCAAAGAGCCCCTGCTTGTCTCTTTAAAAGAGTCTATGGTCAGAGTTAAAGAAAAACAAATAGTGAAGATGTCCTAAAAATTGTAAATAATAATCATAAATTCATCATTTTTTTGTAAAGGAGAAGAAGATGGTGTCTGCACTTCCAGTGCTAACAGCAGCAGCAGTGTCATTATCTTGTAAATAAACTCTAGAGCAATATTACAGTGAAAACACAACAGTGGTCAGACAGTATAATATTTTACCACATGCACCTTCCACTGAAGGAATGGATGTTTTCTGAAAACCTCCAAGAACACCTTGGAAAATCAGTTCTGTATACCAGCTGAAGGGCAAGTGGTTTTATAGAAATAACTAACAGCTTATTTCACCATCTAGGATGTTTTGAAGAGCAGCTTATACTAAAAAACCCACTGCTTATACCTGATCAAGGCTTCACACCCCCAGAACTGACCAGTCCTGCGGTCCTGGGGTGAGAGGAGAACAGCTGAGCAGGTTTTCACAAGACTGAAGACTCAAAAAAACCACCAGAGAAGGGTTGTCACAGCCTCCCTGTAACAGCTAAGAAGATAAAAATAGATAGAAAATTATAAAGCTTGAGGAAGAGCACAGGGGATTTTCACCTGCGTGACATGAGGTCTCTTAAAGGACCACAAAAAGGAGAACAAAATAAAAACTGCATTAATGAGATCCCAGCTTTAAGCCCGAACCCTGCACATCTTGCAAACAGAGTGAGGGTTCCCACTGAAATCCATTTTGTAGAGCAAACAACAACAACAAAAAAAACCCACATTATAACACGGCCTGGAAATACCTTGCTAGCAGCTAGCCAAAGAAACAGAACCAAATACATATTCAGGAGTGTAATGCTCCAGCTACTTCCACACCAGTTCCTACCAGGGATTTATGCAATTCACCCAGCAGATCTCCAGGAGAGCTCAAGATTTCCTGACATGAAGAACCTGCCTTTGGAAAGGTTCATGATATCATTTCCCCTCTGGTGATGACCCATTAATCTTTCCAACGCTACAGCAAAGTTACAAAATGTGCAATTCTGCACCTTTTTATCTTTCCCTGTAGAGTTTTGTAGAATTTAAGAGCCTTCATGGTGTGTCCTGGGGACAATGGTTTTAAGGGACTTTGGCAGAGCATCAGTTTTACTGTAAGTGTGTTTATACAAACCATTTCAAACCCTTAAAAAGTCCCAGCTGGCACTACAGGCAACAGCCCCGATACAAAAGGGATCCACAAGATGAACAGCAGGATTTAAGGCTCTTCCTTGTGTTGCATGGGGAGCCAAGTCACCTCCCGAAGCCAACGAAACAGATTTGGAATGGACCAACACTCATACTGAGGATGTGCTTATTTGGGAATAGCTTTGATGATTTCCACCACATTCTCTTTGCTGATCAGGGGCAGGACTTGCCAGGACTCCACACTCATTTCACAGGCCACAGTTCCAGACTGGCTGAAAGTGGGATTTTACAGGGAGTGAAGACAAAACTCTCCCTTTCCCTTTGGCTTCAGATTTCTGAAGTCATGGGTGTAACTGAGACAGAGCTTATCAATTTCTTGAAGAGCCTTGATTAATATTTTGTGACAGAAAACCACAGCTAGGAGTGAAAAACCTGCTCTTTGTTGATAAAACTCTGAAAATTGAAGTTATGTGTCCTTTTCAGTGGAAAGACCAGCTTTAGCTGGAAGAAAACAATGAGAAATCATGTACAGGGCTGAAAATCTTTTTTGTTTGTTTGCTTGTTTGCTTTGCCTTTTGTTATTTTTTGGTAAGGCAAGACTGATAATAAATTCCTTCCACTGCAGACATATAGAAATGACAGAAAAGCTGCAGACTGGCTCCTGAACACCTGAGAAGCAACTCAGTAGTCTAAGGAGCATGATGGGGCCAAACAAAAAGTGTTGCTGCTCTCTCTACAGCCCTGATCCATCCACTTCAGCTCTAAGCTAAAGGCAGGAGAGAGGAAGGTAAAGGTCTGCAATCATCAAGTAGCTAGTGTTAATATGCAAAAGCTCAGCAGGATGCACTGGAAAAAGAAATCATTTATTTGGAAAACTTACTTTTTGAGTTTCCAAAAATCAACATTCCTTTACTTTCCCAAACAGCAGCACTTACCTGCAAACAGGCAAAGCAATTATTTGCAGTAACCAATTCAAATCTTTAGGCAGCCAACACAGGGCAGGTTGATGTACCAAAACCATAAAACCGACCCAGAAACAGCACTCAAGACAAGCAAAACACTCAGGGGGCTGTTCCAAACCTTGCAGGGATTGAAACTCTTTGTCAGGCTTCAAACATACCATGACTCATGGCTAAATTTACACCACTGACTCAGACAAAACAAATTACATCTCCTGATACATGATAAACTGTCAGATTGAAGAAAAAAAAGTACAAATATATATATATATATATACACAAATATATATATATATATATATATATATATATATATAAGGTTTAGCAGTTTCTTCTGATTTCTTGCAGGTTTTGTCCTGTAACATCAAATAAGGCCTGAATTGTTACAGCAAACAAATTAAGGGGTGATCTATGAACCATTAAATCAGGTTTAAGTTCTACCATACACCAGTTAAATGGCATGTCACAAGGGTTACTGGAAATGGAGGTCAACTCAAGAGATCTCAATAATGGTGAAGAACAGACCCACTTCATAAATGCCTTCTGAGCTCCTGGGGGCAGTTTCTGAAAGGGAATGCTGCATCCAGCCTTTTGGAAGTCAACAATTCAAAAGAAAATCAAAAACAGAAATACCACTGTTGCTACAGCAAGAAGCAGTATTGGAAGCAGGGGAGGGAAGCACCACCACTTGAAAAAACTGAAGGAAACAAATAAACCTGTTTCTTCTGGGTCCCTGGAATTCTGTTACTTACTAGTGGACCCATGATTTTGATTCCTGTCTCCACAGTGACCTTGGTTCTGATCATTCCTTGTGCTTTTTTAATTAATACTGTGCCAAATGTCCACTACTTCATTTCAAAGACCACTACTTAGTGTACTTGCATTACTTAATGTACTGCCTGAACAATCTTTACTGCTGGTGTAAAATTGCCTAATATTGGGGTGAGGGGCAATTACCTAAAATTTTAATAACAGCAGCTGAGATATATGAGAAATAAATGTATTAATTTTTTAAATTCATTGTTACCACAGTGAGAGCTGCACAGTCTGAAATTCATCCTGTTCCAGTGGAAGTGAGACTCTTCCCTCTGCCTTCAAGTGGGAGTGGATGGGGCCCTGAATTTGGAACAGTGACTCAGTTTTGAGGAGATGCTGCATGGATTTTGTTTGAATGAACACATACATGTTGAAAATGCTCCTGTGTTTTCATGCAGAAATGAAATTATGCAGCACGGGGACCATGTAAAAAAGCTTCTATTTTATTAATGAGTCTGTTAGTGCCAATGTAGCTTATTTCTGTAGCACAAAAATAATTTTAACTTGTATTTTCTTGTTTGAGGACCAGGGCAATAGAACATCTCTGTTGGTCCAAAATGTGCATTTGATAAGGATGTTTGGCTCACAGAAAGCACAGCTTACTGGGAATGCAAAAACACACAGTTCTTTTCCAGACATGGGTGCTTGCCTTTACACATGGCACAGGCAGACAGGAACTGCAATTATTATGATTTTCTTTTTCTTCTGGTGTCTTTTCCACTAATGCACCACTAACTCTTTACAAAAATATGGCTCATCATTCCAGTCCTATGATGAACATTGTATTACCTGTCCAATTAGTGTGTTTATCCTTTCTAACTCTTGCTGTAACCTGGGTAGAATGGTGATGACATGGGGGATACCTGGGAGAGTAGAATCACCCTCCACTACCATGTAGGACTGCAACACTAAAAGCCACAGCACAAATAAGATCACCTCCATCTGTACTCTATCCCTCAAGAGATCCTGGGGATAATACCAGTTGTGTCATGGTTTAGAAAAAGCTGATACAAGAAAATAAATTTTATTTTTCTCTGCAATTTTTCTTTTTTATTTTTACCTCTCTTTTTCATCTATTGCTTTCTCTTTTTCTTCTGAAGTCTGTACTGTAAAATAGCAGGTAGGAATTCCTGTCTCTTGTTCTGGCTCATTCCTGCTGAAAGGACCACACGTTTCTAAATCCTGCACCAAAAAACCTGAACTGACAGATGCTGGAGATTCACAGTGATGAGTCCCTCGAGCACAAGCCCAACAGGTATTCACCTTCAAAACCCAGGGAACATAGCTGGGTTGGCAAAGGGCATGAGGATTGAGGGATATGACTGGAGGGAACCTCCATTATTCCCAGTCTCAGTCATGTAAGAAACTCTTACAGCAACGGTGCTGATGTTACTTGTTTAAAACATGCAAGGAACTGAGAGGTGTGAATTACCCTGACAGCACCACCAGACAGTAACCAGAAGGATAAAAGCCCTCTGTGGGATGAAGAAGTGCCTTTGTGCCCTGGAGAACACGAGATTTAAGAACTGCTGCCATGCCAGCTCTGCAGGGTGAGAGTTTCACATCAGTGACTGACAGCACTTTGGACAGCCAGGCTGCCACTCACTGGGGGCAGGATTTTATTCCCCAGCCCCTGGCACAGCAGCGCTGTTCTCCAGACCACGAGGAGCATCACCTGTGTAGCACCAGCATCCTGAGCTCTCTCTATCATCAGCCAACATCTGTCACAGCTGGGTGCAAGGTCAGGGCACCAGACTGGGCAGTGCTCTGCCCCTCAGCAGGGAACACCCGGCTTGGATTTGCATCTCCTCATGGTAACCTCACTCAGGTTCCCAGACACTCATGAATTTGTTTTTTATGAAACTGATAAAGTCTTGGCAGCAACTGGCCACAGGCAGCCTTGGCAAGTTCTCAAAAGGTTGTCTCTTAATTCTGTATTTTTGTCAAAGATAGGAAGATTTCCCCCTCTCAAGTACCCTCCTAAATCAACCAACTGCTCTGGACTCCACATCTCATCTGTGTGACACCCTTGACGGCCCAGCAGTATTTAATTGGTATCTGCCACATTCCTGGTGCATCTCCAGCATAACTTGTTGAGTCTCCAGAGTCTCTGTTTCAAAATGCATAAACTGCAACAGGACAAACCAGAAAATGTTCCCAAATGTCTGCCCAATAAACAGGAGATCTTTGGGCATCTCTCAGGGTGCTTAAGGACCACTGCAGTATAGTTTACAAAGACTACAAACAACTAATTAGTTCTAGTATCTAAAATTAAAAGGGCATTTGCCTGCTAAATCTGTATTTGTAGATTTTCTAACATGCTGGGTTTGTATTACTTGTAAACTAGAAGCATCACAGTTGGTTTGTTACGATGTTCTTCCCTGCTAGAAATCAGGACCAAATTATGGCTAATTTGGAGTTCCTTTTCCTCTAACAGAAAAAAGGATGAGTTTTAGGACAACAGTGTCCTAAATGCCCAGAAGGAGCAGTGAAAATTATATCACAGTATCTTTTCCACTGCTAAGGAGCTTCCCCCTCTTTCCTTACATATATTTTCAATTTTAGCTCTGGCTATCTCGACTCAGGTAAAATTCCTAGGGGAGACTGATGGGATTTGATAGAAAAGAAATTAACCTCAAATTACAGGGTGTAATGCTCATAATCCCTCTTTTGGCGTGGAGTTGAGCCGGTAAATTAAGGGTAAGCCTGTGACCTGATGTCTGGTGTTCTCCCACTAGATCCTCACCATAAGCCTACAGCTTAGACACAGGGAAGTATCAGGACGCTGCTGTGCTGGAGCCCTCACTGCTTCATCCCTGTGGTGGGTAAAAACACATCTTAGGTGGCTCTGAAGACTCCAAAGTGGGGAAAGCAGTTTATGAAGACAAAGAAGAGGGTATGTCACTTGGAAAATAAAAGGAAAGCACATACTGAGAGAGAAATCAAAGACATTTTGTCAGGACACAGAGCAAATACAAAATGAGGAAATATCTTGCCTTCTGAAAGAATAACCAAAGCGATTTATACATATATATATTTTTAAAATTTTTTTGTACCTTTATTTAATTCCAGAGTCATCCTTACTGATTCTCTCCTCAACACCTTGTAAAATGCATGAAAAGCTATGCATTTTGGCTTTTTGCTACAGGAAAAGAGTCCCACAGCATGAATCTCTTATTCACAATGGAATTTTTTTCATCTCAACTTGCTTCCCAAGGTGTCTCTGAGATCATTCTCAATAAATGACTGACAAAACACTGTTACCTATGTTTCCTTTCATCAGCCTGTGAAAAACCTGCACAAATTACACACAACAGTGCCAGCAGAAGACAACACCTCTTGTTTCACTGAGACAGATGCACGTTGCTAAATATAGATTTTACCAAACTGTTGGTTTCTAAGTTCATAGGACTCAATTCCACTGTTTCTCAGTGGCTCCTTCTCATCTCCCATGTCACTGTCTTTCATCTGTGCAAAATAGGCAGGAGAAGCTTTGCACTCGTAGTGCCTGTCCAGAGATTTGAGGTGGATCAGCATGTGAAGGGCATAGGCAAGGACCAGCAGCAGGATCAGGGACATCACCAGCCCCATGAGGATTGCTGGAGAGAAGGATGCACAGTCCTTTGCGTAGGCAAAATGTCCTTCCTGGATGTTAAAACCTTGGATCTATGAAGAGAACAAGAGGGCTTGTGTTAAATAAGGTACCTGTGTGTCCTTGGTTTGCTCCTGAAGGCAGTAAGAATTTTTAATTTAATACCTGCATATTGCAAATTTGCACCTCCCTGTGCTGGTTGGAGTTAAAGCTCAGAGTTTATCCAGGTCAGTCTTCTAGAAAACTGCCAGCCATTCTAATCCCCTCGCTCTGCTGCCCAAAGGATTTGTAGCTGTGTTTGAAACAAAATCTTCTGATGGCACAGCAACATTTAACAGGTGCTTTCCTTGTTAATGGTGCCTCCCCAGCAACATTTGTCCAGAGTCTCTGTTTCCAAATGCATAAACCTCAACACTACAAACCAGGATAGTACAACAGAGAAATGTTCGTGATATCTGTCATACCCGAGTAATGCCTAGTGCAGAATGTCAAAGAGACCACCGC
>JAWWEW010000088.1:8260522-8286981 GCA_035583185.1 Anabacerthia variegaticeps | reverse complement strand
AGTCTGGCTGCTCCCACTCCTCTGTTCCAGGGTATAACAACTGATCACAGTGCAGGGGTGAACATCTAACAGCTCTTAAACCTGCTGTTACCTGGTTTCTGTTGGTTTATCCTTCTGTCTAAGTCTCATTTAAATTTAAAAATTGACTGAGGACACAATTACCAAGCATGTGTTAAAAAAGGTGTTTAAAAAGGCAACGTGTCTGCTGGCTGTATTTTGTAAGTCTTACATGGAAAAATGGCTTTTCAGGTTGCTATGATCCAGAGATAAATGATGTGCTTTCATTATTAATTCCAAATGGCTAGCAAAAGAATTCCACACCAATGGAGTTTGAAAGACTGCACTGTGTGTTTCATACCCAACAAACATTGAGTTAAAAACCCAGAAACCTGGACCCTGATGCATTTCTCGTTCCCAGCTCTGATGTGGCACACACTGGACAGAGTAAAATCTGTGTTTCCATCTCAGGGCCCCGTTTTTTACACCAAAATAAAATGGGATGGGGAAAGGAGCCAGGGTGGGTTGTGTGGAAGTCACTTGTAATCTGGTTTTCAGTGGCAGCACCACCATGCAATTCCCCAAAAACCAGAAGCAGGGAAGGGAACAGCCAAGAGTACAATGAGAAATACTGAGTGGGACAGGAGCTCCCACAGGGAATGGCTGAGCTTCCTCTGCAGGCCATGGAAGAGCCAGATGTTCTGACACAGCTGCATCAGGCACCTGAGCTCCAGAGCTGAATGTGTTCGCTCACAGGGAGCTCCAGGACCCTGTTGGTTACAACCCTGATCCTGTTTGTTCCCTGATGTGTGACATCTGTGGAATATTCCCAGAAATATTCCCAATATTTCTCAGTGCCGGGATGAGGATTCCTCGTGTGTGGGACATGAGGGTGGCCCATCCATCAGGCTGTGCACGGGGTGGTTCCCAGGTGAAGCAGTCTCAGCCCATTCACTGGTTGCCACCAGCTCGCACCACGTCCTGCCAGCATTTTGCAGTGTACATTTTGCATTTCCTCCCTCACAGATGGTGCAGGTTTCCCAGAGATGAGTTCAGTACATCCAAACCCAGCAACTCCACTCTCTGTGCAGCCTCTCCAAGGCCAGAAGCACAGGAGGTGGGAGAGGAGTGACTTCGAGGGCCAATGCAGACGCAAGGGAGGTCAGGTCTTGGTGGTGCTGGAGAGATGTTGCCAGCACTGCAGCCAGCTCTTAGGTCTCCCACTGCAATCAATTTCTTGCCAGAGAAAGAGCCATGAACAATCATTTCCACGCTGGCATTGCTTACCAGCCAAGAAGGATCCTTTTGACTTCATCCCAGCAGCTTTGCAACAGCTCACCATCACCTGCCCTTCAGCTCATAGCTCTGGAGAGGAAGCACCAATCACAGAAAAAAAGAGATTAGATTAAAATCCTTGCAGCAGTTATGGCAGACCACACCACCAACCATGTGCTGGAGGAACCTAGACAAAATACCTAGACACACCTGAGGAAAACCCCAGCACATGAGGGGCCTCTGGGCCCTCCTGGGGGGCCTCAGCAATGCCCAAGCACTCCTCTCTCAGCACCACTTCTCATTGACAAAGCAAGGAAGGTAAGCAGAACACTGCAAGGTGAGTCCTAAGTGAACTGAGCCAAGAGCTCCAAAGGACAAGGTCATGGTTCTGCCAGTTATCCATCTGATCTTCCGAACAGGGGGATGGGAGAGGAAGAGGTGATTCCATGTTCTCTTACCTTTCAGCTGAATCAGTGTTTGAATTCTGCTCGGGTGCTACTTTTGCGTAACTCAGAGGCAGATTGAGACCCACAACTGGGCCTACGGTACTGAGCCACAGAATAATGTAATTTGTGTGTCTGGGAGAAAAAAAAGCACAAAACCCACCATAAATACATTATTCCAACTTCTTCTGAATTGCAGACAGACTCAACAGCCATAAAATAACTACAGATGGGGCTATTCCTTCACTTTATCAACAGCAAATGTATTTTAACTCTGAGCCCTGAGGTGACAATACAGAAATCTTGTTCTGTTCAGACCAAGGGAGTTGTTTTGGCCATTTCCACCCGCAGCTGATTTACTTTACCTGCACTGCACAAAGCCTTGCAAGGCACAGCACTGCCCCTCACCTCTTGTGTTCCTGTTGGCCAGCCAGCACAGCAGAGATGAATTCATTAGTTCTGCAGGGGTGCAGAACAAAAAACGGCTGCCCAAGGATGGGGTGCTCCTAGGACGGAAGATCAGTTGCTTTATTATGGAAGGAAAAAAAACAGAAAATACACCACATGCATTTGAAAAGACAAAGCAGGGCCCAATTAATCCCTGATCAACTTTTCTCCCTTGGGAATCTAACTCACATTGCTCTTCCACTGATAGTCATGACTTTAGTTAATATATATATTATACATAATTATGTTCTCCTCTCTTGAAAGGGAAATAATATTATTAACCAGGCTATGCCACTATTTTAGTTAAAATGTAGTGGTTTGCAGGAGTCAGTCAAGTTACTGAAGCAGCACTATGTGAATGCAAGTAGGCAAAGCTACTGTGTAAACAGGAGTCTGATCAAGTGTAATACATCAAACCAATCCTCCCACTAGAAAAGCTCTTTAACACTCTTGAGCCCTTGTATCTTCTCAGGCTGGTGCTGGGAAGTATATATTTTTTTTTACATATATAATTTTTTTAGTACTTATATTTTTATTTTAAAATTTTTACTTATACTATACCTATGTTCTGACAGAGATCTCTCTTGTCCTGCTGCAGCCAGGCTCCCTGAGCTCTGTGATGCCATTTTACCTTGGCACGTGGTAAAATTACTGGCACAGAGAGAATATGCTGACAAAGTCTTCCTGCCACACAGGAAGAACTCTTTCTCCAACCCCTTGCCTAGAAACAAAAAGCCATCTTCAGCAGGTAGAGCATCTTTAATACTATTAACTATTAAACTACTGATACTACTATTAAGCTATTGCAGCTTGGTTCTTATGCTGAAAATGTACTCATGAGGATCAATTATTTTACATCTAAGAGAACTTCAAAAAACTTCCAGAAGCTTCAGGATACACAAAAAATAATGTTCAGAAAGCTTTGTTTTACACCACAAACAAATAATCTGCACAAGAATGCTACCATCTGCTGTTGGTAAAAGTGAATTGTTGGTGCAGTTTTCCATTGGTAAATAGTGGTATTTTGAATTAAAAAGACCCTTTTCATTATCTGCTACCTCAAACCAGCTTTGGCCTTCAAATAATTCCAGAAAATATATAGACTGTGCCAATGGTATTCCTTAAAGATAGTAACAAAATATATAGTTACACATGTATTTACACATATATACAAATGTGTGCATAAATATGTAATATTTTATATTTATATAATACATTAATATATTTTCATATATGGTGTACAAATGTATTCAGAAAACTGCTAAGCAAAGGAAAAAGAAGTAAATTGTGCAAAATTTTCAGCAAATAATGAAAAAGTGTAAAGAGGCAGCACACAGTCCCAAAAAGAACAGGGCAGGTAACCTGGGCTTTAAGTGACTTAGCACCCTGAACAAGGCATAAGGAGAATTCCCAAAGCTGAATATTAATCCTGAAGTTATTTCCAACCTGCCCCCTGGTATTTGATTCTATCCTGCACCTCTTGGTTCAGCAAACCACCAGGCAGTGACACATGGAGGCCAGACTTGACTTTTTAAAACAGCATATTAACTTTACGTTCTACAGCTTTCTTCTTTCAGTCCTTCTTCTTCTTACATGACAACAGAATGGCACTGAAAAAAATCCCCAAACTCAAGAATCCTCTGCTATTCAAAAGACAGGAATATGTCACACACTGACAGGAAAACCCCAAAGGCACAGGAGATTAAAAGAATCCCTGAGCCAGGACCCATTAAGGAGGAGCCTCTAAAAAGGGAAAAGGCTGAGGCAGGGAAGAAGAGCTTGTTGAGCACCAGGGAAAACAGAGAGAGCATCAGCTCTGATACAGTCAAATCCTAAATTCCAAATCCTGTATATAATGGCATCCCCAGGAGGCTCTAATGTACACTCAAGGTTAAATCACTGACACAGCAGCTCTGAGGAGGAAGCACTGGGCAGCTGCCAGTAAAAATGCTGGAGTTATCAAAGCCCTGGGTGATTTCAGAATTGGTAATGGGCTGCAGAGCCTGCTCAGGATGGGCCCAGGCTGGACGAGCCAGGACTCACCATTGTCCAACACCTGGACAGAAAATTGCCAGTTCAAGTGCCGCTAATTAGTGCTCTGAGAGAGGGCTGGGTGTCTGTGGCAGGAGGTGCCCCAAGTCCTTCTCAAACGTTATCAAAAAGGTGAAAATGAACAAAAGTTTGTGCTGCATCAGCTTCACGAGCACATTTACTACCTGCTGCAGGCATCCTGAGGAATGATGACACTGCACAGGCAGTGAAATGTGACCTGAGCAACACACAGGGCAGCAACACTACCCTTCATCTATCCTGCTCCACAGGCCAGGCACATGGAAAATATAAAGTCCTACTGGGACTTCATGCCAAAAAATAACCCAAACACTGCAAATAATATAAAAGAATCTTCCCACTCTAGGTCTGCAATTAATCTTTTTCCAATTGGTCGTGTAGCAGTGCAGGGTGAGAGTTTCAAGTCCATTCCCATGAGTATTCTCTGCATTGTACTGCAAGAACCCATTTGCAGGTTGCTCACAACTCCTTGGGTAGTGCTGCAGTGACACAGACTTTATTTGAAATCAACAGCACTATTTTCCAGGATCTGTCTATGATTTTGGATCTGTCTACCTGTGAGGCTGACTCATAACACTGCCTGCTCAGCACTGCAGGCTGGAGCCCATCACACATCTGCATATCCCTCTGAGTCTGACACAGCTCTGATGGGAAACGAGTATTTTTACAGGCAGGACCTAATTCTGCTGAATTTGAAAGCTCAAAATGTTGCTTCATTTATCTTCTGTAGAAAGACCTCTTTACTAGGTGATTTCAAGATGTGTAAGGACGTTCTGCTCCTGTTTCTGTAGCTGTTACCTCAACTCCTCCCATAAAAAAACTTGCAAGAGAGAGATGGATGAGAGACATGAAATGTTTTATTGGGTAGTTTGAAAATGAATTATAGAATCATGGAATTATTTGGGTTGGAAGGGACCTCAAAGCCCATCCCATCCCACCTCCTGCCACAGACAGGGACACATTCCACCAGCCCAGGGTGCTCCAAGCCCCGTCCAACCTGGCCTTGGACACTTCCAGGGATCCAGGGGCAGCCACAGCTTCTCTGGGAAATCCATTCCAGTCCGTCATCACCCTCACAGGGAAGGATTTCTCCCCAGTATCCCATCTCTCCCTGCCCTCTGGCAGTGGGAAGCCATGCCCTGTGTCCTGGCCCTGGTTTTGTTCAGGATTGCTATACCAGGTTGAATGTCAGTGATCCTGGGCAGCACAGCACTCCCTGTTCCTCACCTGTGCAGTACAACCCTCCCTGCACAGGTCTGAGGATTGAAATGTAAGACATGAACCTCAGCAGTGGCAAAGACTGGGCTTTGCTCCCAAATACAAGTCTAATTAAGACTAAAACTTCCATCAAATTGGATTATGTCATTTTATCAAGCAGTCTCCACATAAGATTTAAACCAAAATAAACATAATTTCAGGTAACGGGTAATTGTGTGTAGGATCTGTGCTCTGCTGCTCTCCTCCCCAGCCAGCAGGAATTTTGTTGTCAGTACATCTCCTGTAACAGCACCATTTATTTTCTCTGTCATAACTGCAGCTCTTCCTGAGGTAATGGCTTCTATTTTCTCCAGTGCTGCATTAAACTGCCTTCAAGCATCCATCACAACATTTATGGTCTCCCCACTGATGATAGTGCAAGGGATTTGTGCCCGAAACTGCCTCTGCCCTGATCTGGTTTGCATGATGTTGCTTTGGAAAAATAAATCCGTGGAGGGGTGTCAAAAATTTCATGCAGGATACTACCAGCAAACACCACAGCCTGTGCCAATTGATTTCTGACATTTCCCCAGTCCCAGTCACCAGGTCAGAACAAGAAGGCAGAATTAATAAAACACCTTCCTGTAATCTCTTCCATATAGGAAAAGGAAATAGTGATGTAATGAATAAAGAGGATGCAAGCTTTTCCTTTTTTCCCAATTTTTGACCACATTTACTGAAACAAATGCCTGGTTTTAAGTAAAAAGTCTTTACTCAAGATTATACTATAACAAACTTACATTCTTTAATTCTCACTCTATCATCTTCTCTTTCATTCCTTGTTTTTATATACATCAATGGTAACTTATTTGTCAATAAAATCCAACCCTACACGTTCAGACAGAAGGCAGTAAGATTTTTCTCTTCAGACTGGCCCTGTGTCCCACAGCCTGAGCAGTAACTGCCCATGTGGAACTTAAAACACAATGAACTTGAGGTCAAAGGGATTTTCCTCTAATAAGGGAATTACTTCAATGGAAACTCTGTTAGTATGGAATCACTGTGGTGCAGATGCAAAGCTAAGGAACTGTAATTACAACACTTACAGAAGGTGTAAATAATAGTGATAAAGCTGCTGGTAGCATGCTCATTGTATAGGGCTTCTCCATCCTAATGAATTAGGGTTAGATGGGACACTAGGGAGAAATCCATCCCTATGAGGGGTTGAGGGGATGGAATGTATTTCCCAGAGAAGCTGTGGCTGCCCCTGGATCCCTGGAAGTGTCCAAGGCCAGGTTGGATGGGGCTTGGAGCAACCTGGGCTGGTGGAATGTGTCCCTGCCCATGGCAGGGGGTGGGATGGGATGGGCTTTAAGGTCCCTTCCCACCCAAACTGTTCTGGGATTCTCTGATCTGGGACAGGTAACATGTTTATAGTCACCTTGATTTCAATTTACAAGCAGAAGCCAAGTCATCCTACTGGAATAACCAAGGAATGTTTCTCTAACTTTGCCATAAAACCCTGAAAACCCATAAAATGCAGAAGGTGACGGTGGAACAACCTCCTTCTGCCTGTGACAGCTGCTGAAGAATGGCTGTGAAAGTGCAACTACCACTGTTCTGCATTTTCTTAGACAATCAAAATAAATCTGCAACAGCACTGAGCAAGAGAAAACTTGAAGGGACCCTGATGAGAGAAAAAAGTGCAAACCAGACCAAAAAAAGCAGATTTCTGTCATTACTGAACCTCTCTTTGGCAGAGGAGGCTGCAGAGAGGTTTTGATTTACACCCTTTGCAGACGAGCAGCTGCAATTGCACTGATAATTTAATGTCTCTGTTCCACGTGTGCTCCAAAAGACAGACCCACTTACTGCAGTGACAAATCTTTATTAATGCCTCCACTGCCACCAACCCCACTCGGCCAATTCGGCTGGAT
The DNA here is from genome assembly GCA_035583185.1 of Anabacerthia variegaticeps. Taxonomy (NCBI): domain Eukaryota; kingdom Metazoa; phylum Chordata; class Aves; order Passeriformes; family Furnariidae; genus Anabacerthia; species Anabacerthia variegaticeps. The sequence goes on along the minus strand of JAWWEW010000088.1, from coordinate 8,279,615 downwards.
CCTACCCTTCTTTCATCAAATATGAAGCCCATCCCGAAAAGGCAATTAAATGGCTACATTTTTTGAGGAAAATAAAGATGCTCTGGCAGATCCTACAACACAGAAATATAAGGACACTCAGCATAGCCGGAATTTCTTCTGAAATGAACCACACCTACCAATTTGTACCTGTTGTTTCAAATCCATCATGGAAGGTAATAAAGGTCCCTTCCAACCCAAACCACTCTGTGATTCCGTAATTCATATTTTATTTTATTCCTCCAATCTGTCTGATTCTAGAATGTTTGCAGTTTTGGAAAGGTGGTGATTCTTTTTTACATTTTATAACTCCATTTAATTTTTTGAAAAGGTATTGAATAGCTAACAAAGGATCCTTGAAAGGCAGGAGAAGTAATGCAGGACAAGCAAAGCAGTAATCAAGAATAGCCAACATATTTGATCTATAATTACATATTTTATATATACATAATAAGGTTTGAATTATTAAGAAGAAGAAGAATCAAAGAACTATGTGACACTCAGGCAAAACTATGCTTTTAAAGCCTAACAAGCTTTTTTAAAGCTTTAAAGCTTCTCACAAGCACATAACTTGTGCATTTAGGATTCTTCAAGAAAACTTTATAGTTAAAAATTGGCAGGTCCATAGCTACATTGTCAAGAAATGGCATCTCAGCCATTTTCCTATGAAAATAAGCAGATGATTCTTCCTCCGTGCTTGCCAAAATAAGATTAATTCAGTTGTCACCATTTTAGTTATGTAGCATATAGTCTTAATTAATTACTATTTAAAATCTGTTCTTAAGTTACGAGATTCATCCAAGGTGCAAAACTGAACGATCCAACAAGCTGTGGAAGTATGGAAAAGACACTGGAGACAGATTTCCTACCCTGATTAAAAAATTATAATTTAAGGAAAATAAAAAATCCAAGTGGCATTTGACAAATGTGCCCTGGAAGGGTTCGTTTTACAATCCCAGGAATTCCAATGGTCCCCCCCAGCAGCACATCCCGTCTCCAACAGCAGCAGTTGGAAAGGCTATTTTGAGAGAACACAAGCCTGGGCTCTCTCTGTGGTTCACTCCCCTCGTGCTGCTCCAGCAATATCTGCACCAAGGGTGGTGGGGGACGCTCCTGCCAGGTCGTTTTGCATCCATTTATGGACAAGTGGTCTCATGAATTTGTCTAAATGCTTTTCAACTGCTGATACCATCTGCTCCCACCACTTGAGAGCACAGGCGCTCAGGTATAAATTGCTTGCTGTTAACACAGGTACCTATCTTCCATTTAAATGGCACTTAAAATGCTTTTTTTTATTAATAATTTTTAAAAAATATAGTTTTCAATGTCTTCTGGCCATTCCAGCTGCCTCTCAAATGGAGCTGTATGATGTATGATATCCACTTCTTTCATATTGTGCAATCAATGTTGTTGTGTGCTTTAGAATTTTTCACAAAAACATTCAGTAAGTGGAAATGTTCAGTAACCGATTTCATTCCAGTAGTGACCTGTCAGAGTTCGTGGGAAGGGGCAAGAGCAATCCACCTCAGCGCACAAGGAGAGGTGCCAGACCAGGCATCCAGTAAGTTGCTGTTACAGCTCATTCCACAAAACCTCTGCTTGGGAAGCTCTGTGGAAGCAGAACCACTGCTAGATAAATTATCTGTGAAGGCAAGGCGCAGCACTGAAGCAGATTCTCTACAGAAGTAGGAAATCATGAAAAGAATCAACACTGTTACACTGTAGTTCATTCAATTAATTACCTGAACATTCATTTCAGAATAACTGATCAACTCAAGTAACAATAGTACCAGGGCTTGCAATTAGTTGGACTGGGGTTTTTGTCCGTGAAATCTTACTGTGAAAATCAAGATTACACTGTATTAGTTAATGCTTAGTTTTAAAATAAACCCCACTTGCTAGCTTGTACAGTACCACAGCTTGGTTTAAACCCCAGAAGTTCAACACATCATAGAAAATTTTAGTGGGAAATAAATATCCACCCAGCTTTCCCACCCTTAGGTTCTCTCCTGTCAAACAGCTTTCCAGTCTGTACTGGTAAGGCTCCCTTTCCTCAGGAAGCTGCACTAATAATTTTCCAAAAATATTAGCAGGGGATCCATAGCAACTGTTGATGCGACTCAACACGATGTAAGAGCGGTCTTAGCAACCTTCTGTTGAGATATACTGTACACAGCCTCCCCCACTTAGCAAAACCCCACAATATGGCAAGGAAGATTTGTATGTCTAAGAATAGCTACCTACACACATTTTTCAAAATGATTTAAATCCTCCCTATCACATTTCCAGCAAGATGTGCCTCTACAACACTATGTCAGTGTGTTCTGTTCAGAGTTTTGACTCTTCCTCCTTTTTTAAATCACACTTATTAACATCCTTGACATTTTAGAAATAATGTTTATTGATTTTTCTGTTAACACTGCTATAAATTAAGTGATGTAATGGACAGGATTACCGAAGTACCATAAAGAATATGTCTTCCATATTCTTACCTCCTGATTGAAAAGGAGCAGACTCTGGATTAATACAGAAGTAGGGCAGCCCTGTGTTGTGACTTGGGTAGTTTAGGTTTGGTTAATGACTTTTTATATGACAGAGCAGACACACAGCAGAGACTGTATTACAGCTACCTGCTAAGTATCAAATGGCAGAAGAAAAACACCTCGTTCAGAAGAAACTGAGCAATAAACAGACACAAAAGTCCTGATCGTTTACTCTTCTGAAACCTTGGACACAGTCACAGTATGAGAGCGCCCCACGTGCCCTGCACCTTCCAATCCCTCTGCAATCCTGACTCACTGACTGGGCTTTTTAGACTATTTCTGCAAGATCTTCAAGTCACCAAACTTTTCTTCTGTTTTATTGGGTAGTTTTTCAACCTGTGAGCCTCCTGTAATAACACAGTTCGATTTCAGCCCTTGGATGTTTGATTTTACATTCCATCATCACCAAGCATTGATTAAGCCTTAGCACATATACTTGATTGTGTTTATGACTTTGTTTTCTCAGGGGAAGGTCAGGCTTTATGACAGCAGCACTCTGTTAAAGACAAAATTATTGGTGATATTTAGACTGTGATCAGGTTCATTCATCAGCTTTTAAAATTCCCCTGCTAGTTTGCTTTGAAAAAAATCAACAAAGACACAGATTAGCACGAGTAACAAGAATCGAAAATGGACTTGGACACATATGTTCATAAAATTAATAAAGTTATCACTCAGCTTCATCATAGTCTTAGAAATGCATCTTTCTCTGAGTGTTGTCTCTCCCACTGTTGAAGTCCTTCTACTTTGTATACATTTTTATAATTATTCATGAGGGCCAAGAAAGGATGAAGAATTCCTTGTATTTCCAGCTGCCACAGCAAGAGCCCAACCAACACCACACAGTGGAATTCTGGCTATAACCACAGCGTCACATTCTGCTGCTTTGCTTCTCCCACCCATCCTCAGAGAGACTTCCAAAATGATAAAAAGGCAAAATGCAGCCTTTACAGATTAACTAAGGATTAGTTACCCTTGCTTTTTAAATTCCCAGTTGTTGCACGAAGCACATGATAAAATATGTTCACCTTTATAATTGTTGAATTTTTATTATTATTGATTTCTCCCATTTGTCTCATTTCAGTTCTCTGTTCTCTGTTCTTTGGTTTTGAACCTTTTTCCTATTCTTGTGGTTTTGGGGTTTGTTTTCATTCAAGTTGCTTCCTCATTTAGCATTTGGCCATCGCCCTTTTCAACTGGGATATTACACCTGGGTATTTACGTGGTGGAGCTGCTGTTCATTACACACAGAAGGACCAGCATGTTTGAACTGTTTAGACAATGCCACTATGTACTTGTACACACCTAATAGCTTATAAATAACTACAATATCCTTTATACTATGTTTAGGTTATATTTAAATAATTAATATAAATAAATAATATAAGTAACTAACACTGAAAGCACCCACCAAGTTATAAGTAAACTATTCAAGGGACAGGCATGCGATATCTGCAATTCCACTTCTGAATCCTTGTAAAGAGCAGCTAAAACCCCCAGTTGGCAACATTTCTGGAAGGCAACATTAATCCATAAATACTCCTTAATTTTCCTGTCATTGCAGAATTAAGCTACTTCCAGCTCACACAGATCTTACCAGGTGTGCTAAATTGATGTCATTATAAGCCATCAGGAAATACCCACAGAGACCTGTAGCAACATTTAGAAGTTTTGTTAAACAGCTGTGTGTTCTAATTGATTTGTATTATTTAAAACAGCTAAAGCAAGTTATCGCCGGATGTGGAGAAGGGAGGACTGAAGGCTCCAGGGAGATTTAACTCACAAGAAAGCCAATCACAGGAACTTCATTTGAGCATTTTAAGGTTATTACTAGAGGAAGTGCAATTAAATCATCACCATTTATCAATTATCATTATAAAATACTAAGCAACCTTATCATGTTAATTTATTTATGAGAAGGTAACTAGTTGACTTCTGATTTTTGCAATAATCTAGTCAGTAAAAATATTCAAAGATGCTTTCTCTGAAAATGAGTGTGACTTTCCACAATAAACAAAACTATGAAAGTCCAAATTTTACCTAAATTTCTGTAAATGCCAAATACCTACTTTCTTTGGATTTCAGGCAGTGTCTCAGTTCCTGAACTTAGACATATTTCACCATAGAGAGTATAAGCCAAAATACAGTTGTATCAGAAATGTGCACAGGCATGGCACCACATTTCATAAAATACATGGAATAAAAGTCCCAAATGGATCTGGGAGGGGAAAAAAAGACAGTAAAGCCTTTCTTTTTCTCATCTGCCAATCAAAGTGCAAACCAGCTCTAGTTAAAAGTTAATTTGTGTGGACATTGCTAAGCTCAGCTTTTCTTCCCAGTGCTGGAGTGCTTGTAGCATTTAAAATTTGTCTCTGTTTTGGATTAAAACCCTAAGCCCTTTGTCTCTGCTGTTGGTGTGCACTGAGTGTTCAAGCCTGATTTGATGAGCCTGCCCAGTGACTCGCATGGTACGATCCGTGTCCCTGCAGGCAAAGCCTAACCCACATAACAAAATGGGTCAGCAGAGAGGCAGAGGGGGAAGAGAAAACTCCCTATTTCAGTTCAGAACCCTGATTCATCTGAGGGGGGAAGTCTCTTTTTCTTGTAGACCTGACTCCTGCTTTGATCTGAAGCTGGCGGGCTAGTGCTTACAGTGTGTTTTTATTATCTTACATAATCTCCTTACTTTAACAGAATGCCACGTTTTGATGTGATAACTTTGCTAATTTCTCAAGAATGTTCTTCTCTGCCTCTTAGTTGGTGTCTGTCACTGGGTTCACAGTGGCTGAACTGCCTCTGGAGAGGTGTCACAGAGGTTTGTCTCTCCGTACACTCTGCCACACAAAAACCCTGTTTCTGCAACAATCTGTGTCTGTGTTTATCACACACAACTCTACTTATTAGATGCAGGACAGTCTTCACTTTGCTGTCCCTTAAGAGGCAAAAACAATCCCTGTACGGGAGCGACCCACTTTCCCTTTTGGCTTCCACCTCCCCGATTTTACACATTCCAAACATATTGTTTATGCCTTATTCTCAGTAGTGTCACATTATTGCAGTATTTTATTAAAACCTAATTTTCTCATCTTCATTCACAGACAAGTCAGGTAATTAATGCTTTATGTAAGAGTGTGTATTACAAGAATCTGCCAACTCTCAACTGGAATTCAGACATGCACAGCAAACACTAGAAAACTGATGCTTGTTATAATATAAATGATAGTCCGTGGCTGCAAAAACAAGAATGCTGCTTGTGTTCCCAGGGCTGAGTACCCTCTACAAACAGGCATCCTGTAATTAAACTGTATTATTTTAATTAGGGGAACACCTGTAGAACGCAGTGGCGGTCACATCCCCGTTGTGTCAGGTGCTGTGGTAAGAGACCTGGAAACAGATAAAATCCAAAAGCCAAGGCAGAAGGGACACATTTGCACCTTGGTCTGATGGGGGATAAATTCACACCTGGACAGTCTCCACTCTTTGTCCACACTTGCAGTGGAGACCTGAAGTAAAAGGCAAGACACCAGAGCAACCAGCTTAGCTCTGGACCACATCTCACTGTTAGACATCACTAACTTACTGTTTGAGGAGAAACCAGTTTCCACCCCTTCAGTCCTGAAGATTGCAAGTCTATTCAAAACTGAAAATGACACACTGTCTTTTTTGGTATTTTGATTACCAGACACTGTGTGAAGTGTTACACTAATATATTTTACTTACATAAATAAGTCATCTCTTATATTTACCCAAATCCACAATTATTCAGAAATCGCCTGAATTTTTCAGGATTGGCTTTGCAAGAGTGTTTTAAACATGAGATACTTCAATGGTGAATGCATAGATCCTTTCAAATCCAGTTCTAAAACTATTGCTTGTAACTGGCTCAGCATAACATGAGTTAGACTTGTGTAAATACAGATAAGTATGTATATGTGTATATATATGTGTGTTTGTGTGTGTGTGTGTGTGTATGTATATATGTGTGTATATGTATATATATATACACACGTGTCTATATACACGTATTTGTATTTATCTTTCTTGTTTCCAGGAAAGGAATAAGGCCCCTGAGGATGCTCAGGCACGTGTTGCATTGCACATTTCAGTTCTGTCAGGGGCCAGTGGATCCTCACCTGCTGTGTAATAGTGTCCCAGGGCCCCTCCTGCAGACGATCCTGGTAACACGCATGGACACTTCTCCATATTTCCTCCAGAGTTAAAGGTCTTCCATCTGTGAGGGGGGACAAACAACAACCCCCAGTCAGCACTCTGAAGCACATCTTTAATACAGAATAGCTAAATAGCAAAATTATAATTAATTTTGTCAAACAAAAGTTTGGACAAGATGAATTTAAAACCACAAAACATCACAAAGAGTTATCTGTTGTGTAAATACACACAATGAATAGTGGGAGGGTGGACAAAACCTAAGGAGCAAAATTCTGCAGATAAAAGTTTGCTGCATTTTGGTAATAACCTACATGACCTTAATTTTTTCTTGAGCTGAGTTTATACAGCATTGTTGCATCAGGTTTTTAGCTGTGATGCTAGAATTATGCCAAGATATTAGTGTCAACTGCTTGGCAAATAAGAATGTCAAATTTTAATGAATATTTGTTTATGACGAACAGAGTCTTTCAATACATTTCCAATAAGTAGCTTCATCTTGGCATTTATCAGGTGTCAGAAACCATCATCCTCTGATAAATAGTTTTATTCTACTGACATTTGCATGTCTGTAAAATGAAAAAGATTTATTCATACAATTAACATTTGAATGCCATGTTTAGATATAAGTTCCAACCAGCTGCTTACAGCCCCTGTTTTATTTTCTGCATATATATTTATAAAAAAGCATCACATTCTGAACTTAAGAAGCACCACATAGCAGAATCGTGTGGAAAATAAAGTATTTGAGGGGGTAAGAGCATGTTAACCAGCTGCTCCATGGCATCCTCACGGGCAGGAGACTTGTTAGACCATCATGTCCGTCGTCTTGCGATGAAGATACCAGGGCTGTGCTGGAGATGTTTTGATAACACTAAGGAATTTGCTGCAACCCCACATATTCACTTTAGAAGGATGTATTCACCTGTGGGCAGGTAACAGGAGATGCCATGCATACCTGCAATTCTGCTTCCAACCCGTGGAGAAAGTCCAAGTGTAAAATCCGGAATAACACATGTCCTGGTGCAACATTTCACCTGCCACTCTAGGCTTGGCTCTGTGCACCTTCCCTTGCAAATTCTTACAGTAACACTTGAGCAAATTCAGACTGTGCACATGGAATGGATTACTCTGACTGTTCATCTCATTTACAGAAGTGATCAAACACTATTATAGTTAAAACTGAGTTTTGCCTTTACCTCTTCCTCAAGCCCCCAGTTTTGCCCAAAGCACAGATCTGTGCTCTTCGGCCACTTTTAGACCCACTTCTCCACGGCTGCCAGCACTCTCACGTGTCCAGCAGCCCTGCTCCTGGTTCTCACAGCCCACTGAGACCTCCAATGCCCAGCTGGGCTGGCAGAGCAGGAATAATTGTTGCTGCTGGCAACAAGGGGCCACTGAGGCACCTGCTGAGCCAACCAGCCCCTCGGCTTCGTGCCTCGTGCTTCCCTGGGATGGAGCTGAGCTCGGGGAGTTCAGCCAGGAAAAGAAGGGAACAGCAGCATCAAGCCAAGAGAAGTGGCAGGAGAGGAAGGCGCAGGCTCCAGATTCACCCAGCACCACATTTACTCATCTCCCACCCACCAGGGCACAGCTTGCTGCGCGTCCCAAGGATCACCCCAAGCCTAGCTGGGATAGCTTTATTATTATTAAACTGCTTAGAACAACTAACTTTCCTGAGAAAAAGGTTGTTGATGGCCCACATGTCACCACAGTTAAGACGCAGGACATGGAGTGGCCTCTCACAGCAGCAAGGTGAGGCTTTCAGACCACACAGGACTCACAGCTGGCACCTTAATTTCTGCAAAGACTGGAAATTCTCTAAGCAGGCAAATTCCACATACATTCTCTGAGAAAATTTTCAGCCTCCCCAGGTTGCTGTATTCTGTTTTCTTGATGTTTACTGAGGGCTTTGATTAATTTCTGAGATTCCTGATTAAAAGCTTTTAATAATTTCTGAGATTCCCAATTAAAGGGGTTTTGACACTTTTTGGTGAAATGGTGCACAACATTGTTTTGAGGCTTCATTTTGACATATTTTATAAAGAAACAATCTTAAGAAATCATTGGCAAAAGAGAAAAAACACCCTTACAGCTTAAGAGAATATCAGACCATACAAATTATTCAATCTCATTTATGTCCAAAGCCACAATAAAAGCAGTTCTTACGGGATATGGTCTTAAAAGCAGCTGTATTTCTGAGAAAGAACATGGTGGTTACATGCTTCTGAGTTCAGGGAGTAAATCTGCATTCTGCAAAGTGCTTCAGCCAGGCCCAGCATGGTTATGAATACAGAAAGTCGTGCCTTCAGGGTTGGGGGAAGTTACGCTATCTCAGGAGCTCCCTCCCTCTAACCACTGATTAGCATGGATTTATTGGCAGGGATTGAGCTGTATGTCACAGAGCTAGATGTATTTTGAGCAGATCAGCTTGAAAATCCCATTCCTTCCCTCTTTTCTAGAGGAGCGAGGCCAAAGTCCTTATTGACTCCCATTAGTTCAGGTCTTTCTTTTCAGTGTTTAGATGGCATTCATGATGATTCCTTTACCCTTTCAGGAAAAATAAGTGTGAGACAAGCCATTATTTTCTTAACAGGCAGGGTAATTCCTCAGTGGTGCCTGTGCTCACCTGTGACTGTGTTGCTGCTACCTCACTGGTTTTCTAATGTATGGCATGAGGTTTTTGAATGTATGGCTACAGATGAGGATGGCTCGGGAAAAGACCAAAGTTCCTTGGCATCTTAAAGACTAAGAAAAGAGGTAAATACTCTGCTGATTAAAGAAAGCTTACTGGACCCAGCCCAGCCCATCTGGCTGACGCCAGCATTGAAGGGGAAGGATAATTGCCTACACCATCTGTCTCCAAGAGGGCTAATTGCTGACATCAGATATCAGCAGGGGTTCATGCATTTCTTCAACTACCTATCTGGTAGTCTCAGAGGAAGGAAGAAGGGCTCCTGTTTCTGGAAGGTATGGCAGGTATAAGGCTGATTTTGGAGAAAGGAGCCCCTGAGGTATTGGGAACCACTGCCCTGAGCTCCTGACACAGGCTGTGACCTCAGCAGGTCTGAATTTAGGAATACATGCCACGTGGGGAAGTATCATGAGGTGGTGAAAAATGTTTCTTATGTATATACATGTAGCCTAAAAATATCCTCTTGCATCCCAGAATGTTCCCAAACACCTTTCCAAACAGATTCATCACACTTAATCATTATTTTCCAGTGAGGTATTTGTCCTTGCACAGTACAAGATCTTCCCTGTAAATCTACACCGAGAGACAACCAAGAAGTTTAGATGTCTCTCAAAATGTTTTAATTCTGCTGCAAATAAAATTTCAAACCTTACCTTACACCACCTTACATATTACACTTCATCTCACAAAAAAAGAAAAAAAGAATCTAAAGACGAATTCCAGAAAATAAGTTATTTCATCCAATTTAGACAGCAGCAAGGATAAGGATACAGTGCAGGGAGAAGTGATTGATCATAACTGTTAGCAGAGAGGAGTGAAAACTGTATGTCTTCACTGACACAAGCTCCTGAGGTGCCAACCAAGCTGCAGATGGCAGGAAAATCCCCCCCCAAGCAGTTCTTTGGGGACCCTTTTTCCTAGGAGGGACTCGGAGAGACCAAGTCAGTAGGAACTGGACTCACATACAGTGGGAAGAAGGCAGGATTTCATTGTTCTGGAAAAGTTTGTGAAGAGTCTGTTTGGCGGATTTGGACAGGCTGCATCTGCTGCTCTTAGAACATACAGAGTGAGGAAGTGAATCCTACACCACCACTGTGTCAGGCTGAACAGAATTACTATTAGTGTGACCGAGGTGTAATGGCCATTGAACACGCTGCCAGGGAGGAGGTGAAGTTTTGGATTCAAACTCTGCTGGGGAAGGCAAGGCCGGGCAGGGCTGTGGAAACCCTGGAAGGATCACAGCTCACCTCCACCTCCTGCAGCAGCTCTAATTAACAAAAGGATCAGTGCAGACAGGAGTCAAGGGGAACCATGAGCAGCTCACAAGACACTCGTGAGGAACTGACTCTGTTACCTAATCTACAAGTAATGGTAGGAATTTAGACTGGGAAACTGAGCAAGGTCTCTGGGAGATTCTTCCTTGATTATTTTGGATGAGGAGTGCAGCGAGTACTGCTCATTTTCTGAGAAGCAGAGCAAGGAGCCTATCACATGAAGACTATTACCTCAAAGGAAACAAATCTCAGGGCATCACCTTGAGTTTTCCTCATACCAGGTCTGGGCCAAGACAACACATACTCTGCTCAGGTATCTCAAGAGACTGTGAGAGACTGTCCCCTGCACATTCTCTGTGCTGAGACCTTCAGACAGCACAGCACACGCAAGCAAACAACACGCAGGGAACACACAACTCTTCATTTTCAGAGGTAAGCTATCCATAATTAAAATCAGGGAATACCTGCCAAAAGCATTGTAGGAAACCCACTTACTGCCAGCATTTTGTATCCCTCTCTCTTCAGGAGTCAGGTATTGTTAAACCTTAAAAGAGAAAGTAAAATGCTGAAGAGAACCCAGGTGACTTCAGGAAGTCTCTAAAAAAAGCCCTTGTCTTCCATTGTGAAGGGTTCCCAAGCAGTGTTTCAGGAGATAATTGTACTTGCAGGAACAATTACTGTTCTGTACTGCAAGGGGAGCTGTTGGCACATAATACCATGATTGTGCATTAGATCATCCGCTGGCTCCTGTAATACCCACTTCCAGCTATAAGGAGTCATGTTTCAACACCTCCGACTCCCTGATGCTGACAAGCTAAACAACTTGTTTTGTCTCTGTGAGCTCTTCTCTGGTGATTAACTGCTTATGGTGAATACTAATTATATGAAAGTACAGTACAATAGGGATAGTGTCCTACTTCCTCTACCTGCAGCTTCTCCATCCTCTTCTGTAGAGACAGTGAACTATTAATTCAGCAAAGACCAAGAAAATGACATTTTTCACGACCACAAATAGGTTAACTTGTCTCTCGCAGCAAAACTTCCTTCATCTTCCTGTCTGCACAACAAGTTTAAAGGCAAAACACAGCACGTTTGTAAAAGCCTGTAATAAAGCTAGAAATAAATTTGCAGCAGGATGTGTGCAAATGAGTTCTGTTGGTGGTAAAGGCAGAGCAATGTCCCCAATTCCCCATGTCCCAGTCTGAAAATTTACCCCAAATTATCCATTCCTGAAACTGCACCTCAGACTAAAATCTTTCCACCAGGGAGTCCATGAGAATTTGTTCTCCAATTTTGAATGTGAAGTGCCTTTCAAAACGCTAACACTGCAAAATTAGAAACCATTAAACAATATAAGGCAGAGAGTGATTAAATCTACCAAACACATTCAAAGCAGCTTAAGCTACTTTTTAATTAAAAAGGAAAAGATATCACTGGCAACATTCAGACATCTTTATCTAGATAAAGTTAAGATATTATTCAAAACACAAAAGATGCTGATCACAGAATCATTTAGGTCAGAAAAGACCTCTAAAATCACCGAGTCCAAGCCCTAACCCAGCACAGCCATGTTTAGCACTGAACCATGTCCCCAGTGCCACATCCACAGGGTTTTTGGACTCCACCACTGCCCTGGGCAGCCGTGCCAGTGCTGGGCACAGAGTTTGGGCACGAGGAACAGAGTACAGCCCATGCTGCAGTGTGGTCAGTGTGTGCTCATTAAGTCAGGGCCGTGAACAGCAGCCTCGGGTAACAAGATGTAAGTTTGGGGGAGGAAAGATGACCAGTTAGTGCTTCCAGAGCCAGTTTAAACACAAAAACTCAATACCATATTGGTATTATTTTATTTTCCCTAAAGCAGCAAATTTAAACAGGAAACAGCATGCATTTTTGAAGACACATTCAGACCCCAGCCTTGTGGCTCAAATTCAGGCTCCAACGAAACACACGAGCTCTGTGATTATGTCCACTTACTACATGGCCCAATTCAAATATTAAGTTTTTGCAGTCATTTCAAGAGAAAGAACAAGAGATATGACGGGCACTTTTAGTCAAGCACAGGCGAGATGCCAGGAGCCAAAGTTCAGCCTCCCTCAGGCTGAGATGATATCATCTACTCTCTGTGTTGGGAGTGTTACAAAACTTACTGGTGAGCAGCCTCATCTTGTACTTTCTTATTACACACCTCTTCCTCCATTTAACCCAAAATCCTTGCTTTTAGCATCCCACACATTTAATACACGACTGGTCTTACCTAAAAAGCATGCTCTGAAATAAAGCACAGGCACTTGGTAGCTGCTGGAGTACAAGACATGGTACTCATAGCGAATCACTTCTTCTGTTGTACAAACTCCAGCTACTTGAGAATCATCCAAAGGCTCCTACAACAAAAAACATGAACAGGATAATACAGCAACTTTTGTATCTGCATCTAGGGAAATTGTCACAAGTTCGATAAATGCACAGAACAGAAATAATGGCAACCCCTTCTTTCACAGCACTGCTCATGTAAATTCCCAAAGGGATTTTTCAACGCTAGCAAGAGAGCCACTGAAGTCCAAAACCTACAAACACATCTCACACACTGACTTCCACAAACTCTGAACTATGGGTAAGCATTTCCAGAACTGAGCTCTTCCTAAGCTGTTCTAAAGCTCCCTGAAATCTTCATGGCACAGTGTGGGAGGATGGCCGGGGCTAAAGACCAGAGGAGACCAAGGATTCCAGGGTAAAACGCAGCTGACATGCCCCACAAAGGTTCCCTGCACAACAACAAGCACCCGGTATGGGAGATGGAAGAAAGAGTGGGGTGGAGACACCTCAGCCTCACACCATGAAATCCCTGCTGGGAGGGGAGCACCACGGGGCCAGCCAGGGGAGAGGGGTGAGGATGTTCTGCAGCTCAGCCAGCAGCTCTGCTGAAATCCAGGGGCCACAATCCAGCCACCCCCATGGAGTGTGCAAAGCAAAGCGAGGGAATGTGGCATCAACCAGAGATAAAGGTGTCAATGACTGAAGTCACTCGAGCTCCACCTAAACCCAAAGAGATTGCACAAAAGTGAGTTGGGAACGGGGGAAACTGAGGAAGACTCCACCAGCACTGCTGGGATCAGCTGAGGGCCAAACCCATCTTCCACCCTATGGGGGCTTGCTGGGTAAGAGACAAACCCTGTGCACACCAAATGCTGCTATTAGGATTAGAGCCTGTGCTGGCTGTGCAGTATCAGTAGGTTGCCCTAACCATGTTTTTGCAGTCAGACAGAACCACTGACGACCCTCCAACCTTGTCAGTGTGTCACAAGTGGTACCAACAGTGAGTGCTATTCCATGGGCTGTTCCATGAGCAGGTCCTTCACGGGTGCAGGCAGTGGCTGGCAGAGGGTGACACAATGGGAAGACCTGCTGAGGGGTCTCCACGCTGCTGGATCAGCCCCCTGGAAAGGGCACCCAAACCACCCTCCAACCCAGGGAATCTGCTCGGTGAAGGGTCTCCCCACGGGACTCTGACCCACAGGCCAGGCACAGGGGTTTTGGCTTCCCCAGGGCACTGACAGACAAATAAATCACTGAGGGGCAAGGAAATTTCCCCTCTTCAAGGGTCTCCCCCCAGTCTTCACATGACAGCAGTAACTGGCACAATGAAGTTACTACAGCTGCACCTCTCCTCGTTGCATTTAGTACAGACCGTTTTAGAAGTGTATCCTTAAATAATCTGGTTCTGCCTGCCAAAACACAAATCAAATGTATCCACCAAAAATTCTCTGATCTACTTTCTTTAAAGGCTTTTTGCCAGAGGCTGTTTTAGCTAATAATGCTTCTAAAACAGAGATTTTTATTTTTTTTAACCTGTTAATGTGTATTTCCGGTGTAAAGTAGTAAAGTTTATAGTAGATTTGAAGTAAACCATAAGAGATGGAGCTAACTGCACTGAGATACACCCCAGCTGCAGCACAGATTTCATAACATTTCAAATTAATATTCAAGCAGTGCTAAGCACCCAGTTGTTTGGACTTCTCTAAAAACTGTCATTACTCATCGTCTCTGAAAATGGAACCATTAAATTAATAATGCCATTAAGACTAAACGTTAGAACAAACTTTCCAAGAAGACACTATGGGTGTGGACTTGTTCAGTGCTCAAACCCCCAGCTTTACATGCATGAACTAAGCAACCATAATGCCCCACAGGTTGGGTGTGCATTTCACAACTTGGCTATTGCCAAGCAGCTCTGAATATTGGCTTATGGTCTCTGTCCAAGCAAAATACAATAAAAATTAAAAAAAAAAAAGACCGAACAGAAAAGAAGAACCAGCATCCTCTGAACACTGTGCTGGTTTAACACACAAGACAAGAAATGTAAAGCTATTTTTCATTTTTATCTCACATCCTTATCCAACTCAGCAATGGATCGATCTATGAAGAAATATAAAAACTGATAAACTAGAACAGTAATGACACCCAAAATATTTTCAGGCTTTTCTTCTGGTGTGACTTTCCACAAATTTAAAGTATTAGAGAGCCAGATGCTGCTGAGGCACATGGATAGAAGTTCACAAATGGAAAGCCCAGACCTTGGGAAGCTGCAGACCAAGGAACTGTATGTACATTTTTGGACATTAAATGAGAAGCTCACAGATGGTCACAGAACAGAAGTTTCCTGGGAAATTCTACATGGCTGCAGGAATAGTTGATTTTAGCTTACCAGGAAACAGGCACCTAGAGTACTGAAAGGGAACATTAAAAAAAGTGCTCTCTGTGTTAACCCAGTTTTAAAAACTGTATGTGAAGAGATACTAAAGACAACACGCAGAAGGGACAGTGATGATTTCTGTCCCTGACTTCATGGGCCAGGCAAGGCTAAGTATGCCATGCCAGGCAAGGTGTAGCAGGCTGAGCAGGTAAGTTCTCTTCCTTCTCACACAAGTTATACCTGCTGTTAGGTACAAAACACCGCTTAAAAAAATACGTATGTTGAGGAAAATATTAATTTCTTCTCTACACTATGCTGAGCTGCCTTTAAAACTGATCAGAGCTTCAGTGAGAATAGCAAAAGAAATGCCAAAAAGCAGCCCCGAAAGCTGCAAAAAAAGCAGCCTGTGGGGAAAAGAAAGCAAACAACTACCAAAAAAATGCAGCTACATATTGGCTTTCACGTGTGCAGGGGTGGGGAAGAGAAAGAGTCTGCACCCAGGACTGAAACTACATTAAAATTCACAAACCCCCCTCAGATCAACCTCCTGGAATCAACATCATGCTGCTTCTCAGGCATTAATGTTTCATCAGGTATCATGGCCTTGCCTATTGCTTAGTCACCAGCTTACCCTGCCCTTAAAGATACTTCTCCTGGAAATGGCAAAACTACCTGTTCATGTAAGAAATAGTGTTGTTCTAGAAAAGAAAACGCTGTTTGTATACACTGTTTTAAGGGTTAAATGGCTAATTTGTGGCTCTTTTAGATCCACATACAAAGGCAGACAGCTGAATCCTTCTTAGCGCTACTCTAATCCCCTTTCCGCTCAGTAAACAGCAATTTCACGTTTTCTTACTTAAAAAGACACACCATTGATGTGCAATCCTGTACTTTACAGTCTCTGTAAGCACAACACACAGTATTTTTGCAAGGACAGTATACAATTGGTGGCCTAAAAGTTTTGATGGTGTCTCTCTGGCTGATGAGATGAACAAAATGACCACAGTCATTTTAGGTGATCTCTGGAACATCTGAAAATCTGTGTATGGCTGAATAGAGCCAGACAGCCCCACAGAGTTTTTTATAAACACGAAAGATTTGGTTTTCAGTATTTAGCCAACTATCGATAAAGCCATAAATATCAAACACAAGTGTTGATTATTTAAAAAAAAAAAAACAAAACCCAAAACCAAACCCACACAACTTCATTTTTGACATATACCATGATAACCTATTTAATTTTTTTCTTCGAATAATTGTTCTAGTCTCCTTTCCTTTTATATAGTCTTGCTGTAACTTTTCTTGAGCTACTGCTGAATTATTTTAGCTTCTGTATTAGACAATATCAAAATCAATTTTAAATTTGGAAGATTTCATAACTACTGCAAAACACTCATACACAGACACGCATAACAGAACAAATCCATAATTTGGCTCAGAAGTTGTAAAGACAAAACAAACATATCTGCCTTAAAAAAAAAAAAAATTAACAAAAAAGATGTTTTAACCAAATTGCAATCTTTGAAAATTGTATGAAGAAATTTTCACTTGAAGCATGCTTGCCATCCTTCAAGTAAAAACTATAAATCCAGGACTGACTGACTGTTTCCTAAACACACAGAGAAGTTGTCATCAGGAAGCATCTGCTCCTCTATTGCTCTCAGGTAAAATCATTTAATAACGAACTATTGAGCAGACGTTTAAAAGCAATGTATGTATTAGAAAAAAGATAAGTGGCAACTTCCTAATTAATTACATTAGTTCCATCACAAATGAATTACCACTGATTTTAATTGATATAAAATTGTCCTCAACCTTTAAGTATCCCCTAAACAAATTAAGTTAATTTGTTCCCTTTAAAATGCTAAATTATTTAAATCAATAGAGAAGAAACGATGCCACGTCGTCATTCTGAAGGCAAAATAACATATTTGTACTATTTCTATTCCTCTTGACGAGGAAGGCAAGTCTAAAACCCCTGGTAACAAGTTAGTTTGACAGGAGGAGAGAGGTGACAGTGTGTTTGGCTCCTCCTTGGTGGCACCTGTGCTGGGAGGTGTGGGTGAAGGAGACCAGGAAGGAAAGGCAAGGCAGGCAGGGTAAACTGGGAAAGTCACAGAATTACCTAAGGAAAAAGGGATTTTGCTCTGCTGACACCAAACAGTTCCCTATCTCCACCTCACCTGCTGAGCCAGACTTCCTTGCTCATCCTAAATTCCCTTTGAAATGAAGCAGCAGACCCTTTTTGGGGGAAAAGCTAAGAGAGGTGGTGTAAAGAACAGCACATCTGTCCTGGATCTCGAGTCAGTGTTGACTTTCTCCCCATTTCCATGTCCCTGTTTACCCCTGCTGCAGGACTGGGAAGAGGTGATGCAGGCACAGCCCCTGGTACTGCTGGTTTCGGTGTGAGGAGGGGAAAAAGGAGAAGCAGACCAGATTAGTAAGCAAATTGGACTCTACTGCTTGGAATGCGTTTGCACTTAATTTCAGCTCAACCTCTAAAGCTGAAAACAAATGTATGGCTGCTCCTCTCCTCAGGGACGAAGCGCTGCCCTGGAACAGGAGCTCTGGGGAGCAGGTCCCCTCCCCTCTCAACACTCTCCCTTGGCAAACAGGGAGATGTGAAAATGAAAACTGAATGGCAGGGCAGTGTTCAGAGAGAATTACAGCAGTTTCGTATGGAGGGTGTGGCTCATGGTGAGATGGTATCTACACTCTATTCCTGCTCCTGGGTGTTCTCCGCATGCATTTGGACCCTGCCCCACTTTCTCGCCTGCAGCCCTCACGGGTCCAGTCTCTGCTGGTGGTTTTGCTGCAGGTTTTGTCCCTCCTGTGCAGAACCTCAAGTCATGCACTTCCCTTGCAGAGAGCAAAGACCTCCAGATGTGACCTGCCTTTCCCTGCGGCTCTGAGAGTGTCACGGTGTCGCAGTGCCCAGCGAGGTGGTCCTGAGTGGAGAGGGAAATTCAGGGCATTAAGTGATTGCCACTGGTTTCCACACACTACAGAATATTCACACTATGCTCAAACTTACAGTTTCTAATCAAAATTAGCCCAGTGTACCATGGCCTGTAAAAATGCAGACATCCTCCTGAATAATTTAAGTGCAGTATGAACAGTGTACGAGAGACTTCACCACCACTTGCGTCATTTTTATAAAAGTTGATAAATTGCTCTTTTATGTGAAATATACGTGGGGAATCCAACAACTTCCAGGTGCTTCCCAGTGCTGCCATCATTAGTGACAGATGAGGCAACATGAGGATAACAGAATTGGTCTGAAGCATAACAAAGTTATCCTGTGGATTTATTTTCTGTGTGCAGCTACAAAATCTTCCCCACTGTCCTGGATTTCTTCCAATTAAGTCAGACAAGTGAAGAACCTGCTTGAATACTCAGTAACAGAGAAAAAAAGTGGCCCTAAAATCATCTGGTGAAGCTTGAAACACCATGTCTAAAGAGCCTTCTTTTGGAAGGCACAGCCACCTTGAAAAGCCACTGTGTCACCAATGGAAAAACCCAGAGGTGAGTTAAGGTAAACAGGTAACTGATCCCTGAAACCTGTCATTTTCCAAAGGAAAGTCTTCTGACTGAATTCAGCACCCTGACCTTAACACTGTGAAAGCATCCAGTCATTATTAGTATGATTCTTTCTCAAAAAAAATGCCCACACACACCATCTTTTGCCATTCAAGGCATACCAAAA
>JAWWEW010000088.1:8244191-8259587 GCA_035583185.1 Anabacerthia variegaticeps | reverse complement strand
CCCTGTCCCTGGTCCCTGGCAGCAGAGCCTGACCCCCCCTGCTCCCCCCTCCTGTCAGGGGATTATACAGAGCCAGAAGGTCCCCCCTGAGCCTCCTCCTGAAGGATTTCCCCATCATTTTTTTGTTATCTTGCATTTGTACAAATTGAAGTAAGTTACTACTTTAACTACTATTCCACAAGATTATGGCTTCCTTTGAACAGAAGTGCTTCCAGGACTGGGCTCTGTGCTTCATAATATGCCAAAAAAGAAAAAAAAACCAAAAACCAATACACCATAAGACAACAGTAGCAGTTCCACTGCATTTTAGGTCAGCTTTATCTTTTTAGAACAAGGATTATTATTTCTGCTTTGAGAATCTCAGCAGCAACCCACTTTTGTCCATGCTTAATTCAATGGGGAGCAAATGCCTACAAACCTCTACTTTTTAGAAGACAGACTCAAATCCTCATTAATTTCTCAGATGGGAAACTGTATGAAAACGATGCCAAGACTGACAGACAGTGTTTAACAGTAATTTGAGTGAAAAAGTTACAGACAGAAATGCTCAAATCGTCACAAAATCTGGCGTTGTAAAAACACGAAATTTGAAATTAAGGGTTACAATGAGAAGTGGCTGCACTGGAGCCTGCCCAGGACACTGTGAGGGAACAGCTGTGACATGGGGCACTGCCCTACTGTAAGAAATACAACAGCTGGATGCTGCCCACTTCAGAAAGGAAGCAGCATCTGATTAAGTCAATATCTGTCAAAATGATACAACTTGAAAGTTACCTGAGATGCCAATCTAAGCCTGTCCATAGACTGTATTATATAAGCACAGCAATTAGAAGCAATAATCATAAACAATGTGGCTTAATTACAACAGGCTTATTTGGACACGAGAGAACCAATTATATTAACTATATGTTCAGGCTACAGCACATATGTTACTCCCTTATTAAGAAAACAGAAAGATGAAACCAAATTATAATGATCTCTTTCAAATTCAAAATAACCTGAATTCAAAACTTCTAGCTACCACTCAAAATAATTACAAATTTATTTAAAATAGTTGTGAAATTACTTCTAAAAATCTCAAAAAAAATAAAAATCCGAGTGTGTTCCTACATTAAAACAAAAAATGGTAGCACATTAGGATCCAGTGATTTTTTTCTCTTTGGAAATGCCTAAGTATAATAAATGTATATTTTAAATGGGACAGGGGCAGACCCTACCAAGTCAAGAAAGTTCAGCTTTTACCCACTCTGAAAAACTGTTTGTTGTGTCCATGTATGATGCATTACAGATGCACTGGTGTTCTACCCTCTAATCACTGTTACAAAGGAAATGCAAAGCTCTGAACTCAGACTGGCGCAGGTCAAAAGCCCTTCAGGTAATTTTCACACAAAATACTCTGTAAGAATATTCTAAGTATGAACGACTATAATGTTATCAAATGTCACTGATCACAAACAGACCAAATGTATATTGGAGAGACTCACAGTGGCTGGAGACAAAGAACTGAATTACTTCCTTTATTGATGGGATCTCAAATGAAAACTGCCATGGTATTGTTAATTTCCAGGAATGTGGTACATAATAGATCTCAATGCAAATTTAACCATTTGGAATTTGCTTTACAATTCTTAAAACCAAGTAGGAAATCTGCATGAATTATTGACAATGTTTTTGTCTGGAATGAACCTTCTAACGGTCTCCATCTTCATTTGAACTCTGTTTTGTTTCACCAGAAAGCCCAGTACAGAATTAGGAATATCCCAAAATTCCCACTGCTATATGTGGTGGAAAACACAACACAAATACAACAAACAAACAACATCACTGTGGCAGAAGGTTTAAAAACACCCAGAAATGGTACAATTGTACATAACTACACTTGGCCAAGCCCATGTAGAGTGTTGCTACAGAGATTTTACACATATACAGAGTCCACATAATGGCTGAGCTGTTAGATAAATCAATTTATCTTATTTCAGGGAATTATTCTTTTAGCTGCATTGCTCAGTACCACGTAGAGGACCTGAAGAGACTGTTCTGTACAAAACTACTCAATAACCATACCTAATTTTTCCTTCAAACTTTTTAAATAACCCATGTAAAACACTTCAAGCCATTAGCAAATTGTTCCCTAAGAACTGTTCAAACTGAGTATCCCAGAGGACGGGAAACAAGATGCAGGGAAGAGCTCATAATTGTACACATGTGCAGGGGAAGAGACAGAAATTCACCCTGACTTGCGACATTTTATCTGCTCTCTTTTCCCTCAAAAGCTGCTCCACGGCAACTGGAGTTAATTTGTTCCTTCAATTTGATGGAGGTATCTCAGGGGCTATTCCATATATTCGTCCCCATTCACAACTAACTGAAATCATAGCTAGGACGCTGAAGTATGTAATTGGTTAAATTGCTCTTGCTTTTCAAAACCAAGATATTCCAAGTGTCCCGAAGGCATTCAATTCCAAAACAGGAAGCCGAAGAGGAGAGCACTCAGTAATTCTAATCATGTGCAGATCTCTTGGAAAGTATTTTCCTAAACATTTGCTGAAAGAACCTTTTATTGTACTGCATGCTGCTGCCTGTACCCCAAACAGGGTCCCACAGCAAGGCGTTCACTACTTAAATTGTCTCTGGTTATGTACAGGAATCAATCTAGGGGCCACCAAGACCATTTTCTCCTAAACATTAAACTTCAGCCACGTGCAAAACAAAGGAAGCTGGGGAAGAAAAAGCAACTAAAAATACATTAATATATTTTTAACATCCCATACAACATCTTTATTCATAAGGCAGAGGCTATGAATGGTAGTGCAGCACCAAAACCAAAGACACAATTTAATTGATTTTTTTTCTTTAACTTCGCTTTACAGATTTCTGCAACTCAACTGCAATCCCTGAAGGAACAATTTTAGAATGAGGGCCTGGTGTCCATATGATATTTCAAACAATACTGCTGAGTCCCCTGTTGCACAACGTTCCAGGTAAAGGAAGAGCTCTGAGTCTGTGACTCTGCTGAGCCTGGAAGTAACACCTGAGCAGATCGTGGATTTATGGCTGCAAGTTCCCAAGCACCAGGGTCTTTCATATGCTGAACTCCAGAGGACTCTGTCCAGTTTACAGAAAAAAAGGCAAATGTTGGGGGTTTTTTATGTCAATGTGCATATTCCCACAAACATTTGCATACCCATGCACAGCGTGAACGTAAATATTTGGGATCTGTTTTACAGCAGACTGCTTTCCCAGAGGACTCCACTTCAGATCTTGTAGAATCACAGAATCATTTAGGTTGGAAAAGACCTTTCAGACCATCAAGTCCAACCATTAACCAGGATGTTTCATTGTTGATAGGCATTCACACAAAACTGGCCTCTCTCAACAGAAAGACACTGTAGTCACTTATGATTACAGTCATCACTACTACAGGCAGTGTTGCATAACAGTTACACAAACAGTACAGGTGAAGAAATAGTGGAATATAAATAAAATCTAAAAAAAAAAAAATTAAGTGCAAGAAACCATTATTTCTAATATTGGCAAGACTCACTTTTTCTTAGATGTGACACTTGAATTATTCACCAAAACCCACCAGAATTAACAAATAAAAATATTCTTATGTGGATTAACAAAGTTTCAACATGATTACAGGATAGCTGCTTACGTAAAATAAATCAGACTCAAAGATTTTAGCTACATACAGGTACAAATACAAACAGATAGGTGCATATGTGATATTATCTGACTATTGGGTCTTGCTCCAGCTCTCAAAAACAACCCACTGCCAGACACCAGATCAGGTGGGAATCTCAGCAGAGACCACTGAAATTTTAATGCCTTGGAGAGAAAATCAGTGTGCTCTGCTTTCAAGGATCAGCCTGGAATTTTGCAAGTTAGAGAAGTGGAGGTTACTATTTTACAACAGGTCTTTGTCTGATGGACAGAGAAATGTGTCCTGGCCTGCGATACCCAGGTGAGCACAGAACAGGTACCTCATGGGTCCTCCTGTGTGAGTATCTGTCAAGAGAAACTGCCCATGATAAGCCTTTCTAAATCTATGTTGAAAGATTAAAATATCTGAGAAATTAAGGGAGACAATGAGTTAAGGCAGAAAAATTAAAATGGTGAAGGACCGGAATTTGAAAAAGGCCTAAATTTATTTAAATCAGAGATCCAAAAACTGCCTAAAATTTACATCTGAACCACTCGGGGGAAAAAACCCAGTATGATAAAGTGACAGATCTGAGTGAACAACCACCTCACAAAGGATACCAAGAGTGTGCAGAGAAAACCCTACAGAGAATAGAAAAGAGGAATGGGAAGCAAAACAATGTCTGAAGGGGAAAGTAAGAACTGCCAGAATTCAAGCTGGATTTGCACTTTCAAATGGCAAAAGGGACTAGAACCATTTCTGAGGGAAAGAATAATTAAACACACAGAGCTATGTAGAATCTGGATTAAAACTTCATGTTGGTTTGTCAAAGAGTGGGGAAGGCAAACGAACCTGATATCCTGCCCTGGTAAGATAACCAAACCAGTGGGCAGGGGAGTGTGGGAGACTCAGTCTGGCTGGATGCAGGAAAATACCTGATGCTGGGCCAGATGGGAAGAGGTTCTTTAAACTGGAGAAGATGAGGGTTTTGATCAGAATGTCATACGTAAGGAAATGGAACGGGGAGAGAATAATGGGGTGTGTTAAAAGGAGAATTACTGACCAGGGAACAGTCGACTCCAGAACTGGACTGCACAGGAATCCTGGTTACCATACTCCTTACCAGCCTGAGCACAAAAGCAGGGCTGTTGACAAACTTTGCTGGTGACACCAAGCTGGGAAGCACAGCCAGTCTAATTAGAATACTAAATTCTTGAAGAAAACCTGAGTTGTATAAGAAATTCTCTTAACTCCCTCACCTCTACCAGAGCATCCACACAGCACTAAGCAGAAGTGTTTAAAATTACTGCAATTATAATTCTGGAAAAAAACAATAAAAAAGTGCTTAATAGTCAAAGAAAATAAGTTCATTTCATATTGATACAATATTTAACTCCATTTTCTTGTTTTCACTGTCGCCTAGTTTTAAGGTGGAAAAGGAATATAGACCAGTGGCCTAATACTGGTTATATATTGCTCTGCTGTGAAATACAGTCTGTTCTAACTTCTTCGACCCTCTGTAACATGAATATCAAACAGCACTGTACTGAGGTTTTTAACCCTCACAAACAGTCTTATGAGGTTTTTTTAAACTGCACCATGTTTGCTTATTCTACAGTTCTACCCTTAAAAAGAACTAGGCAAAATTTTCAGCAGTAAGCCCAGGAGGACCAAGATGCAACAGGGAAAGGCAAGGTCCTAAACAGATCTATTTGTTGTTCAACATGGGACAAGTTGAAAGGAAAGTAAACATTACAATGCAGTGACGGATTAATTCAAAGTAAAGTTCCTGCCTTAATGGTTTTATTGAGTATTTTCAGAAGGTTTTCCAATACAAAGTGACATTACAGAGCTAGCTGCATATTCTGCATCAAGATTACTTTCACAAAGTCATTCTGTTTTGTTTACTTCAAGCCCCTACAAACACAAGCTAATCTGAAAACTGAGACACAGAAGTGAAGAGCTTTGACGGAACTTACACGAAATTTCAAAACAGAACAGAGTAAAGTTTAGTTATTCTGATTCCTACTGCCAAAGTGCTGCATATTTCCAAACATTCAAAGCAACAATTAGCAACCTTACAACTCACTATTTTAGCAAAGGAACTTCAAAAACCAGTTCTGCAGAACATTAGCAACCTTTAAAACAAGGGATGGCAGTAAAGCACACAACTCGTACTTTAGATATCTTTGTTTTCAAATCCAAACATTCCCAAATGAAGATCAAATATTATCAGGCTGCAGCTGTTCAGTGGTAAAATACCTACGTGTTTAGAAGGTCCTTTCAGTAAATGTTTATTTTTAAAATTGAAAATGGTACAAACCACGCTCAGAGGTTCATGACAGGTCAGGAAAATCTTTAATCACAGGGCAACATTAACATAGCCATGTCTCAGACAACCTTATCATACACTCTGGGAACTCCACAGATTTATCAACTGTAAAAACTCTGCTTTGAAACAGTCTAACCAAACAATGTTTTGAAGAATAGTGACTCTCTGTCCTAAATACCTAAGTTTAAAAACAAAACCACTGCCAGATAGTTCTGTGAGCTATTAAACGACGAGCTCTCAAAACCTGGATGCCTCTACAACAGCAAGAATTAAACTCCATTTTCAGAAACCCTGAGGAACAAAATGCAGTAATACTTGAAGCTGATAACACCAAAAAGTGTGAATTTCTTCACATGGTGCAAGATTTCTACTGGATATAACCACGGAAAACAGTACAACTGAGTCTGTAAAATTAATCTTATTGTGCTGGTAACTCCCAGCGTACCCCAGGTACCAGAACCTGAACAGAGAACAACAGTAGATGCAAGATTTGTTTGTATCTTTAACTGGAAAATACAATTTAAGCACTGGGAGGGTTAACACTTCCACAAATTTCCCTTGTATTCAAATAAGCATTAATCACAGAAGTAGGTGCTGCAAGCATACTTGAACATATCTGATCATATTCTTTTCCCCTGTTTTCCTCTGTAGTACAAAGTACCAATTCTTTACACAGTCTTTGGGGGGGGAATGAACACGTGAAGGAAAAAAGAAATCTGAATTTTGTTACAAAATCTAAAAATGCATACATTTCCTTCAAATTATGAACAATGCTGCGTGTGTGAAACAGGGCTGGAATCAACTTTCCAGAACAGACTGACCAGCTATAGTGTATTTGCTTTGTTCCATTTTGCCAGGATTCAACAGAATTTCTGTGGCTTCCATCCCTTTGACATTAGGTGCCCTGAAAATAAATAACTTTTCCTGGTTTATCTCTTAATCACACAGGCATTGAAGGAATTGCAGATATCAAGTAACAAACAGAGAACCGAGATAAATTTGGAATGTTCAAAGAAAAAAATCAGATGCTAGAAAGAAATACATAACTTTGCTAAACAAAAATAGAAAGAAAACAGTGCAATTTAATGTTTTGTTATGGAGATAATCGCCAAGAAAACACGAAAAAGCTGATGTTGGGAAGCTAAAAAAACTAGAGATTTTGTTTTGGTTTTAAGCTACAAAGTTTGACTCTGTTGAGCTGTAAATGTTTAGTGTGACTTTTTCAATGCCCATTCTGTTTTATATTCACACTTCCCTACTCTTACACAGGTCCTTGTCTTTGATACTCTACGCAGTAATTTCTTCAGCCCCCATGAACTTGTTCTTCAGGAAAAAAAGCAGTGAAATCATGTCTCTACCTGTGCAGAGAAGCCAACAATTACACTGTCTGCTCTGAGCCTTGTCATTTCCATGAAGAAACATGACAGTGTTCATATTATTGCTATTGATTGCCAATCACAACTGGGAACTGTCTGAGTCACTCAGACAAAATTAACCTAAAAAAGAGCACATTAATATTAGATTTTCTCATATAAAACTTTAATTCTATCATCAGGATTAGCTTCCCACCCACCAACCCCATGTAAACCTCAGCTAAGTGACTGTAGAGATGCTGCCAGGGTGTTTTCCTACCAGCCAGCAGCTGACACCAGGTGCACATGGACCCCTCCAGCTGGCAGGACTCCTGGAGAGCTCCAGAAAATCCCACCGTTCTCTCAGGTTCTGCATCCCTGCTGCTTCCCTAAAATACATCCTCCTTGGAGAAGCCTGTCTGTCAGTTCTGCTCGTTTTCAACACCAGATGACTTACAAATGAAAACAAATTTTGCCTAGGAAAGGAAAATACCATGTTCTTGGTAACAAAGCTGGAAACAAGATTACTGAGGAAA
This sequence comes from Anabacerthia variegaticeps, assembly GCA_035583185.1. Taxonomy (NCBI): domain Eukaryota; kingdom Metazoa; phylum Chordata; class Aves; order Passeriformes; family Furnariidae; genus Anabacerthia; species Anabacerthia variegaticeps. Next base: position 8,251,721 of record JAWWEW010000088.1, on the reverse strand, counting down.
AGGTAAAAACCTAAAGCTATGAACAATCTAGAATTTCGTGTCATTAAAAACTGTATTTTTAACCACCAGAGTGTCTCTCTGCTTCAAGGCAAAGCTTGGCTATAAAGGTGAAATAACTAACTAACCTTGTGGCATTCTCTCTCTTTAACCCATCAGGACATAAAAGAAGATGCCAGAAAAATTCACATGAAAACAGAACCTGGGAGACAGGCTTTAAAAGAATAAAATATGAGGTATTTTGAGGATCACACTTCCTCCAAATCAGATCCCAGGCTTTCAGGACCCCTTACCTGGGCCAGAAGTGAACGCCCCTCTCACAGAGATACCTAAAGATGAGGGTCCTGTTTCACAAGGGGAAATAAATACTCGTTCTTGTGCAATCTCTGCTCCAGTTGCCTTGCCCTCCAAGCAGCCTTGCAAAATCTGATTTTACATGTAAACACTAAACACACCTCTTTCACCACAGTCTTGGATAACACAAAATGAACAATGACCTATGAAACAGGAGGCCAAAGGACTTTCTGGGGTACTAAGTTCAGTACCCCATTACTGCAGGTATCAAACAGCATATAGTGCCTTTTACTAAATTTATACAGTTTCATCTGGATGCCCACTGACTTCAGGATACTATTGCTCCTTTCAGCCTTTCATTTCTGTGGTTCTAGTGTAAGTTTATCCAAGTTCGGTTCGTAACCGTAAATTCCAGTGCCAACATTTTACTTTGGTTTAAGTAGCTTTTTTTCATTCCCTGGCATTTCAAACATTTTTTCCCCAAATATATTAAGAGAAATAAATCATATTTTCAGTCAGGATTTCTTTTTCATCCTAGGCTAAACACGATGCATTCTTCTGGTCCTTTCTCCCAAGACAGGCTTTTCCCAATCACCATAAAAAAATCCACAAAATGTTTTGGGGTTTTGTTTGGTTTTGTTTGGTAGTTTTTTTGGGGGGAGTTTTGAGTGGGAGTAGCTGAAATTAAGCATACGGCATATCAGGTGAATCCACAACAACCTTGTTTTACAATACCAATTTCAGCAGAGAGCAACACCCAGACAGAACCTAAACCTGTCTTTACTTCATTCACGTCCATGAGCAGATCACAATAACCCTATGATCAACTAAAACGTCCATTTATTTCTCCTCTCAGTCACTTTCAACTAACAAGCCACGAGCTCCAGAAACAGAATTACCTTACCCTTACTCCCCAAGTGCATGACCTTATACTTTGCAGCACTAAATTTCATCCTGTTTCTGCTATGCCAGTCCTCAAGGTCCTCTGGTTCTCTCCACAGGAATTTCTTGCCTTCTGCTGTATTGACAATGCCTCCAGATATTTTGCCATCAGCAAATTTAATTAACCCTCTCCCACCACCTGTGCTGCAATTGCTACTAAAAGTATATAAGATTCATCCAAGGTATTTTGCAGTATTATCACACAGCTTTGTTTTCCTGTGTGCTATTGATAACAAAAGGTTTACTAAATTCTGTATGGATTAGAAGTACTGAATTTTCTTCCTCCAATGAATCAACTATTTTGCCAAATGATATGCAATGATTCAATATATCCACTACATCTCCTGTAAAATCATCTTTCATTCCACCCTATTTCCATTTTCAACCTCTACTTATTTTTTCTTTAAGAATTTCTTCAAAACCTTGAATACCATTGATGCCAGGCTAATAAACCTATAGTTTTTTGCCTTTTGAAATTTAAAAAAAAAAGAAAGAAAAGAAAAACAGAACAGATTTCTGATACCTGACATAAATTCTAGGGTGGAAGTTCTCCCTTACTTTCTACTTCACAACCTCCTCTAGAATTTGCTTCCCCCTTGATCAAAGCAATTACTGTCTACATACACCCCCTCCCTCATTAGCCCTCCTGTCTTCTCTGAAATCATCTTTACTGAAAATAGGCATTTATTTCCACTTACCTCGTGATGAGAATAAAATACAGTTTTGTCTGCAATCTTTCCCTGGGCTTGCTTCTCCTCCTCTAATATTTTTATATGCAGGGTTAAAGAACCTCTTGACATTTGTCTCAGCACCTTTTCAGACCTATTTTCAAGATAAAAAGCAAGTTGTCTTTTTGGAAATTCTCGTGTCTGAAGAGCCCGAGCTACACTTTTTCTCCATCCCTCAATATTGCCTTACTTTCCTAATGACCTTGCTGCAATGGCTGATTTTCAGACTATCCAGCACATTTCACTGAAGGAAGTCAAGCATGCTTCTGCCAAAACCATTAAGTATCTTCCAGAAATTAGAACTTGCCCTTTGGAAATTAAGAAAAATAAACTTGTAAGTTCTCCATCTATTTATTTTAAATAAAATCAATTCATGATTCATCCACTCAAGCCTGTTTTCTAAGACCAGCTATTCCGTAGTTCTTTCTACATGCTAAAACCAAACCTGAAGGAGTTTCAGGTTTTGCTCTTTAAGAAACACAACTGCTGAGAGAAATCCATCAACTGTTACATATGGAAGACTCTCACCATTTCCAGAAATGATACCAGAATAGTATTTAAATTTAATAATGCCACAGTTGTCAACAAGTCACTTGCAATAGACTAGTGGGGAAAAATAACTCTACAAGTCTGCCTTCAGATCCTATTAGTGACACACTCCAAACTTATTGTTTCAATTGTTCTTTTAACCTAGAAAGTTGTAAATTCCACAGAACTCATTTCTAGTTCCACAACAAATATTTTAACCTATTTTTGAGAGCTGTGTTGAAGAGGTTTTCTGTAGTCTTCTTATTATTTAAGAATAAATGTTTTATTCTAGCACTAGCTGAATAAAACTGTATCTACTCTCCAGTCAGAGATAAGAAATTTTAAGACCTGTTCTTTGATACTGGTAGGGGAAAATTTAAGAGCCAAAAAATGGACGGGGGAGGGGGGAAAGGCAGGGAAAACCCACCATTCTGCTCTCCTGATTCCAAAAATGAAACTACTTGTAGTCTCACTTCTGGCATTCTGAAACTAGTCTAAAAAAAGTCTCTAAATTACTAGAATGGGCTCATCCCTTTCCTTACCAAAGTGTTGCATCAGCTCACTTCCCTCCTACTCTTCACACTTCTTTCTATTCATCTATTCACTCCCTGACTACATATTATTAATAAGTTCAGCTCAAAGTGTCAAGTGTTCAGTTCTTAATAATTACTATTTAAAAAATTTCGAGGCACTTGATTTTGATTTGATTTGCTTAAGCACTTTGTTGTATTACTCATGCATGGCTATTAAACGTTCTTCAATCACTAAAGAAAACTGATTATGCTTTTTAATTACATATTATTTACATCTTTGAAGCATGCTGTCCTTTATGAAGGACTTCACACACACAAGGGAACAACTCATCACAGCAAGATTCCCAGATCTGAGTGAAACAAGAGACGATGAACACCTACAACAGGTGTTTACACACAGTGAGGATATCTGTGATCAAGGGCTGCCTTTGGATGACAACAGGTAGAAGTGAATGCTCAGAAATAGTTTAAAATACTAGTGCACAAAACCTGGAAGGAACAGGTAAATAAAATAGTGTGAAGACACCTTCCAGAAAAATAAGAGTACAAGATTACAACAAGGATTTCATCTGAATAAAGTACATTAACTGAAAGACATCACTACTCACCCTGCTTGTTATTTTTCTAGTTCTTCCTTCTTACCAATATTTCTGTCACAGTGTTATCTCAGCAGTTTTCAGAAAGAAGACTTAAAAAAATTTTTTAAAAGCCCATTAAAGCTTAGTTATTTGGGGAGGTATATCTAGAGATGGGTTTGAAATACAATTCTGTAGTGAGACTCTACTGTGGCAGCAGAATTCTCTTTCCATGCAGAGACAAAGAAAACCAGTAAGGTTGGTAGAAGAGGAGAAAAACCTGGAGCAATTCAAATACCACAGATCTGGTTAACAGTGGTTAAAAAAATACCATGTCTAGAAATTCTTACTGTTCACAGACATTAAATCTGCCATTCACAGGGACAGGTGTTGCATGAGCTAAAGGTATCATGGGCTTCACCACAGAATGCAGTGTTTTAATGCCCAAACACTTTGTGTATTCCGCAAGGAATACAAGGGTGCCTTTACTTACATTTAATCAAATGCACTGTCTTCCCAAAGCACAGGTACTTGAGGGGGAAAAAACATCAATAGCAAAAAAACAGTCTTTTATTTATGCAGGTGTAGTTCTTTAACTGATTCACATTTATTGTTTCATGTTGCATCAAATTCACATGACAAAACATTTTTAAATTGCTCATCAAGTTGGTTGTTAAATATCACACACCAAGAATTACCTGGAGTTACTCTGAAATGTTTTGTCTAGATGGTTTTTCTTTCCTTCGGATTTGCATCTTGTGGTCAGCTGAGTGTGAGTCCAAGGGAGGGCTCTTCCCCCAGCTGGGGCACCTTCCAGGTGTTTCTCACCTGCAGTCTGGCACACACGAAGCTACCTCAGGCAGAGAACTTTCATGGCCCGTCCGCCTCTCAGCCATTTAATTCCACAAAACTTGCAGGAGCTTAATTATCTCCAAAAACCTCTGCCTTGCTCAAATGTGGTTAACCTGACTCCACTGATGGAGGAATTTCTGAGCAGGGGCAAGGGCAGAGACAGAAACACGGATCAGAGGAAAGCAGATCAAACCAGGTTTTCTAACACAGCCCAAAGGAGAGCATTATACCTTGCTAACTCCTTGTACTGCAGACCTTTTCCAGTCTCGTCCTTCCAATGTTTAACATTTTCCTTAGAATTCAAATTTGTGCGGTTATTATTTCCACATAATCTACGTCTTTGATTTTAAATGGCAAATTTAACATTAAAATGTTTCTGTCCTTCTAAAAAATGTGGGGTGAAAACCTGGGGAACTGGAAATTAAGCATCTAACAACAGACAGCAAGTAAAAATATTTAACAAGTTAGAGACTCATGAGAGTGTCTACCATTTAGATTTGAATTTAAATGAATGCCGTTTCAATTTTATTTTTTTTTTCTGGAAGATAAATATTTTTAGTTAATATCAGACCATGGGATCAAAATTTTGATTCAGTGCTCTCTTCAGTCTTATTTTAAGTGCACTTTTATATCTTAATGACTGGACTAGTTAAATGTGCACTAAACATACATTAGAACACACGCTGTGACACAGCTGAAAGACAAAAAGCCCACAAAGGAGACATTTAAATACATTCCACACATCCTACATGGGGTCAGGATTTCATATAGGAAGCTCTTCCCTGCTCTTGTGTTTGTTCTTGCAAACACATGTAACTTCTCAAGGCAATTAACTTTGCCTTAGCTTGTAAATCTTGGACAAAACCCTCAAAATCAGGGACCCTCATTCAGATTAGAATTTTTCTACTTCAGTGCCTATGTGGCCTGATGGTCCAAAGCACCTTGTTCTCACAGGTTTCTGCTGAAGAGCCCAAGGACCCACCACTGCCAAGAGTCAGGTCAGTTCAGGCCCTGCCTCAGCTTCCAGAACTGCTGAAAATCATATGGCCCACATACCAATGTTTAACCAACTCTTGTGACACACCTCCCTTCCAAAATGATCAGTATCACATGCTAGCACACCAAAAGCGTGGATTTGACTGAGCATGTAGGAGGGAAAACAAAGATTTCACAAGCTGTAACACTAACAAAGCTGGAAGATGGAACTCAAGTTTGCTTAAGCTACACACTTAGTTCAGATTCATTGGTTCAGATTCAGGGATGAAGTTTCAACTTAGCTGGTGAAGGAATAATTGGTTTTGAAGGTCTCCATGACCATTTACCCAGAACATATCTGGACCATAGATGCTGCCTAAATGCAAGCAGGCAAGATCTTTATTTATGCAAAAGCACAAAAAAAGGCAAACAACTTCAAGAGTAAACTGTGGTGACAGTCTCAAGTGATCTCCAGAGCTTTTCCAAAGAAATGAGTCACAAAAAACAGATACAACCACTGGCTTTTCCATGTATCTGCCTACATCAGCTAAGCTTTCACCCTAAAAGCCCTTGACACTGAAACATATATATATATATATATATATATATATAAAAAATATATATTATAAATAGCAGCCCTGGTGGTTGGTATGTCAGTCACTGCACCTGCAGCACATGGAACACACACTGACAGATCCCACCAACAGCTACCACAGCCACATCAGTACAGGGAGCACCAAATCCTTCAGTAAATAAATTGGAAAGGACAAAGTCACATAGTACAGTACCTAAAAGTTTCCATAAGATGAAATTAACACTTCCAAGGATGTCTCAACTCATCCCCCTCTTGCTCATGCTTTCTGAAGGCAACACAAGATTTACATAAATTCCTGTTGTTATATGACATTCAACTAAAATGAGCAGAATGCTGGGAATTCCCACAATACTTTCAGGAAAACTATTAATAAGTTAATTAACCTGCTCACTACTGCAGGACTGAAGAGATTCATTTAAATTCTGGGATAACAGAATGTACAATAGGTGATGGCTAACCTGTCTTGCTACAAACACATCACCAGAGACTCTTGCTGCACAAACATCATTATTTCAGACGTTCAGGGATGACCAAGAGTTGGGCATTTTTAACTGATTTGCATCAGAAATTATGTATCAACTCCTTTATCTCGTGCTCTGGCAGTAAGAAATAAGTGTCCTGTCTGTCTTCACTTGCTTTAGTTCATTAAACCATTCCTCCCTCTCAGAGTGACACCTTCCAGTCCTCTCACAGTCCTGAAAATTAACCAGTCCAGATGCAACAAAGAAAATAACTACAGAGATTCTAAGAAAAGTAGGAAAACTAAGGCTGAGATGTTAGCTCACATAAGCCAGGGAATTTAAAGCGGAAATTGAAATTTCAGTCTAAGATAGACATTTTGGCACAGATGTCGCATGATTTTCCTTTAAGTATTGTCAGTCAAGATCCCCACTCCTGGGACTACACCTTCACAGCACATTCCAAATATATACAACATGCGGAGAGGCTTTGAAATTTGATGGTATTTGCATTTGGACTGACATCTTCTTGTAATATGTTTGACACTGAGCACTTCTGTAACAAAGAACTGAGCCGCTTTCAACCCAAGTCTCTTCCAAAGAATAACGGGCAACTACGCAAGAATGAATAAGTGAACAGTTTGCCACAGCAATGAATGACTCCGAAAACAGCAAGTTTGCAGGCACCAGATGGAAGGAGAACATTATTGCAATTCCTGCATCCCATTGTGCAACAGCCAACAGAGCCGTTAACGCTTTCTGGTGATTTCTAAGCCTTATAATGTGCTTTCCTTTGAAGGTGTTTTTCTTGTGCCCTGTCACTCTGCAAGCTAGGTTCAGCTGTCTGGGAAAGAAATTTCATTGGCAAGCCATCAAATAGGGAAAAACACAAAATACAGATGGAAACACTAATGATCAAATTACAAGAATCACTAGATGGACACAAAGCTTACGTTACAAAGTATGACCTACAGCACGTCTTTTGCCTCTTACAAGCCACGTCTTTCTCCCTTCCCTATTAGACATCTTAATCACTTATCCCAGAAAAATGTC
>JAWWEW010000088.1:8195069-8207648 GCA_035583185.1 Anabacerthia variegaticeps | reverse complement strand
GTATTAGCCAGTCTGTGTCCAAAGTTTTCTCATGCGCAGATAATATGGAACTTGGAAAAGTATCAGGAGTTCAGACATGGAAGAATTTGATTCAGAAGCTCCAAGAAGCTCTCTCAAGATTTCCAAAGGTCATGAAGGTCATGAGAAGAAATCATCCACTTCTAAGCATAAGGACCCCTTTTCAGCCTTTATTTTAGTGGGTTTTTTTTCCTGAGCCTCTAAGAGTTAATCATAACTATAAATCAATTGTTGTAAGGTACTGTTTCCAAAAATATGTGGTCTTGTTGATGCACTAGCAGAGTCCAGGCAGCGTTTTGGACAGTCTGCATAAGGATCCGTCCTGACTCGCCATGCCAATGCTGATTTCATGGTTTGTTGCAGAATAAAAAGATATTGAGAGTTTCTGCTCCTGCTGTTTGATACAAAAGGAGAGTAGAACAGTCTCTGTTTACAAACTCACCAGCAATGAAGGAAAACATTTTATCAAACCACATGATTTTAGATGAGAGAACACATTGCCACAACAGATAACTGAGGTCAAGCAGTTTCCAAGCTACAAAAGAAATAAGTTTTTTATGAGCAGCAAGAACATTCAAAACCATAACAGTTAAACTAAAGCAAACATGTACAGAAGGAGATATAAAACCTCAGGTTCCAAATCTTCACTCAATCTGAGAATAAACAAGTCAGATACGGACAGATACTGGGCAGATCATTCCACATCTTTGCTGATGTGCCTTGAACTTTTATTAGAAGCATCTGATTCCAGCAACTACTGAAACAGATTAAAGAACCCGAGAGAATAGGAGATCTAATCCCTGAATCACACACCTATGTTTGTTTTGAACTGAGGAGAAATTGCAAATTAATGAGTTGTATCAAACTGTGGGGTCACTTTCATCTGCTGGAGGGTACCCACCATGGAGACATCCTCTTCCAGCAACACTTGTGGGTTTCTCAAGCTGAGGGACTGGTATTAACCCACTGCACATCCCCCAAAACACCCACTGGTGTGGCAGACCCTTGTCCTACCAGCTTGGCTCCTGGCTGGCCAGGAGGAGTCACTCTGCCCTGTTTTGGGACAGCAGCAGCCTGTGCTGTGGCTGTGTTGGGATATGGACCTGTGGACAAGTGGCTGCAGGCAGAGCTGGGGTGTTAATTTGCTGCAGTTTCTGGTTTTCCAGCAGCTCAGAACTTAAACTGGCGTCCACGGGAGGTTTGTCTCCCACTGCCCTGGGCTCTGTGGGTGCATCCAGTGGCTGAAGTGTCCTCAGCACTCTTGGCCACCAGTTCATGCTGGTGGTGGGCTGGGAGGGCACAGGTTGGCCACAGGGTGTTCCACCCTCCCACCCTCCTGTCCCCAGGCAGGGGTGGGCAGAGTGGCTGTGCTGAGGGGGTGAGTGGAGGAGGTTTTACACCACCCACAGAACCCACCCACGACCCCAACCCGCGCCTTCCTTCAGCACGCTGAGCCTCCCTCCTCATCCCCAGCCCTTGTTCCCGTGGTGCCTCCCACTGCATTGTGCTGGCACAGCTGTTCCTGTGGCTGTGGGCGGCCCAGGGGTGGGAAGAAGCAGCTGGAGGGGTGGGAGAGCTGCTTGTGCCTCGGGAGGGAAGACCCTCTGTCTTTGGGGTCACAGCAGAGCCACCCCCCTGTTTGTCCTGCAGGGCTGGTGGCTGTGCTGCTCCAGGGGCCACTGCATGGCCATGGTGGGCAAGTGTTGGCTTATTCATGGCGCCTGCTGTGTTATCGGATTTCATCTGAGACACAAAACCTACTGGAAGCAGTGAAAAACAGCAACAGCAGCAATTAGGCATGTGATCATCCCAGAGAGTTCGGAAATCGTGCTTCAGTACAGCCCGAGCAGGGGGAAAGCAAACTCTTCCACAGGCATAGGATGTGCTTTAGCTTTTACTGAGTGGTGGCAATTATCAGTGGCATTAAAATAGATTATTTTGATATTTCTTTTCACGTGATTTTGTGACAGGGAGAGTTCTGCATTATAAACAATGTCTTCTGCTAGTGTTGAAAACACCACCACTCTCTACCTAGCATGTTCTGGAAAAACAGAAAACAACAGAAAATAGGAACCTGCCTTCTGAATTGTTAAAACATTTCCTGAGAAAGTTCCAAACCCAGTCTCTCTCATCTACTGGAAAAAAAATATTAATTAATGAGAGTTCCTCTTAATATTTGAGAGGAATAATATAGAGAAAGTGCTTAAGGGGCTTTCAGAAGACAAAGATTCTTATGCAGCTGATGATTCAAAGGAATCAAAGTATGCTTTTTTTCCCCTTTCTTTACAAACATCTGGTAGAAAATGTGCTTTCACAAGATGCTGAAAGGCTCTCCTAAATCCCCCCAAATTTTCCCTAATAGCTCCTCTAAGTATCTCCGGAGCTTCAGTAACCCAGGGAATTTTAATATTATCAAATAGCAGAAAATTTCACATTTTGCATAACTTCATTGAAACTGGGCCTTATTTTAACAAGCATTTAGAAAGCCACCTTCCAATATACTCCCTGGTTTAGCCTGCTATTTTATGTATTTTTCAGCAGAGTTCTCGATGACTTCTGCTAACATCATATTATTTTAAAGGAGTCTTTGTGATTATCTCCCTTTGCAAACACCAGAAAAAATTAAAGGGAAGGAGCGATGTCCATCTTCGAAAACACATCAAAAAAGCAACGTCAGGATTCACGATTTCTGACACCCCTGGCAATGGCTGTGGCAGGTCAGAATGGTGCCACAGAGGAGCCTCTGGGGGCATTTTGTGGGTTAGTGGAGGGACAAGGAGAAGGATGAAGCCACCTACTCAGTATCTTATGATTTTGTGTAGCAAAAAGTGGGGGGATTAATGGGAACTGCTGAAAGTCTCCATGCACGATCAAAACTGCAAGTTAATTGGCATAGCAGGCACTTGTTCAAGTAATTTACATGACTAGAATATTAATACAGAAGAGTGTAACTTGCTGTGGAAGGGTGGGGAGGGCAAAAGAGTGTTTTCTTAAATATCCAGACTACACAAGGATTGTCGTAAGGCCCAGGGTGGGAGAGAAGATAGATGGGTTGTGAGTTTGTGGGTGAAAAGAACAGGAAAAAACGAGTGTGGTGTCACAGCTTTGTGCACCGCTGCAGCAGGAAGATGAAGTGAATGATGCTTTTGTAAACTGATAGAACTGTGTGGCAGCCCTGGAACTTGGTGAAATGCAGAAATTTAACTGCTCCAGACACGTGGTGGGAACCCAGGAAAACAGGAGACAAATGAGCCTGAGGTTTGAGGCAAAACAAAACCAATGGGCATCTAGAAGTCATTTATTGAATAAAAACACAGAATTGGAAAGATTTTCTGGGAAACAGGTCTGAGAGATCCAATAGATTTGACAGTTCCTTTAAAAAACTATATTAAAGGCAGAACCATAAACTCTGCCAATGCAGAAGCATGTGAAGAAATGAATGTAGCTAAATCAGGAGTTTTTCAATGGCTTAAAACACACGAAGAGAGCATAGGAAGTTGGAAACTAGGTCAAACTACAAAAAAAAGGGTATAAAAATGTGGGGATAAATTAAAAGGGCCATGACAAAAAAAATTTACATATAACTAGGTATTCTAAAGGCAGTGTTGTAGGAAGGAGGAAATCAAGGGAAAGTCATGGACCAATTAATTAAAATATTTATAGGCTTCTAAAAGACAAGGAAGAGATAAGCAGCAGCCAAAATGAATTTGTCAGGAGCAGATCACGTCAAACCAAACCAATTCTGCTCCATGACAGAGTAACAGGCACCAAGAAGAGGAAGAAGCCACAGAGATGGCACCTCTTTGGCCTCAGTGTCACTGTGCCATAGAGCTCTTGCCTGCAAGGTAGGGGAACACAAAGTCACTAATCAGCCTTATTGAAAATGTGTTTTGAGGCTTCACAACTTCGTTATTAAAGTAGAAATGGGTTCCCCAATGGGCTTCCACACTGGGGGTCTTTTCTGGTCCAGTACTGCATAGCAGTTTTTAGTAATGACTGAGTTAATAGAATACAAAAAGTTCCTCTTATCTGAAGATAAGTGGAGGTCATGGTCAGGGACAGGGTGATAATTCAGAATTTTGCTGAGGAATTCTGAAAACCAGGTTGAAGTTCAGTTAGTAACTTCAAAATTACACTCCCAGGAAGGACAGAGGGTAAGGACAGACTTTGTACTGCAGGAAAAAATACTGGAGCTGTAGTAACCCAAAGTTTGACAAGACTTGAAAACATCAGAGGATTGTAAGAAAAGGTGAACATTATTCAGGGATACAGAGGAAAATATGGAAAGAAGCATGGTAAGAGACTTCAAATGCCTAAAAAGTAGCTGTGAAACTACTTTCACTGTGTCATTTTGCTTTGGGTTCAAGTAATATAATCACAAAGGGCTATTGTAGCTGGATCAAACCCTCTCCAGACCTGCCACAGACCGATGAGTGCTGCAGGCTGACATTTTAGAAGTTTAGAGTCATGTTTCCTCATGCATAGATCTTGAGGTTTAAATAACTTTACCTAAACAAACACAGGAATTTTATTTAATCTGGTTTTATTAGTCTCAGATGAGCGCTGCAGATCTCTACATCTCATTGAGTGTGGTACATATATTAATGAATAAAAAATTGATGAGCTTTAGGCCTCCCTCCTCGTATCCATTCCCATCTCCCACCAACAACTGCACCAAGGGGCTGATAAGGAACTTCAGTGGGAAACAGAGACTTCCCCATCTCTGCCTGCCTGTCTGTTGCAGGGTGTAAAACACAAGGACAGGTTGGAGAGCTGGGTGAGGTGCTGGACAGAATACCCAGGTCCAGAGGATTCACAAAAGGACAAAGGCACATTTGCTGTTAAGAAATCTAATGTCTAGTATTGGGTATTTGTGATACTTTACTGAGGCTCAGCACTGAAATGCATTTAATCAGTGGTGTCCACAGGACAACATATGACTGAAATTGTTTGTGCAAAGGCATCTCCCACAAATATTTAGTCTGTTGCCTTTCTTGAACCAGGTAGTAGCTAAAGTTTGTAATCCTGCAAGTTTTGCCTGCAAGGAGAGAAGCAGATGCAGGAGCTGTCAGCCCCGACATGATCCAGTTTATTCACCCAGAGTATACACAAGATGAATGAAAAAAACCCTGTTTCTTCAGGTTTTTTTTTCAGTATGTGATGCTGTGCCTGGCGCTTCCTTGCTCGCAGCTCCCCTGCCTTTTTGTTTGCTGCAATCATAGGCAGCAAAACAAAACCTGAGTTTTTTGATGCAGAAAATGCCCATCCTCATTGTCCCCTGAGTCACACCACCCCCAAGGTGGCCTTGTCCCCTCTCCCTGTTCCTCACAGTGGCCTCTGTTGTTTAAATTACCTGCTGGCACAGCCACAGCCAGTGGTGTTCACAGGATTTTTACACCTGGAGCACGTGGATGATGCCCCAGACTGGGGGTTCAGCTATGCTGGAGCAAACCCACAGCAGGAGCACTGAGAGGAGTCCCAGCCCATCACCACAGCCTTGGGAGAAGCACTGGGAGTTCTGGGGGTTCAGCAAACACCCCTGCCCTGGTCCAGACCTCTCTGAAGGCCACAGAAATATCCCCACGGGTGCCAGTGGGCTTTGGATGGGGACCAAGGCTGCTCCAGAGACCTTCCTCTGGCTCCGCTCCCATTGAAGGCGACGAGATTATTCCCTGGCATAATAGAGCTCACTGTCAGGAAGATTTTAATGATATTCAGCCTATGTTTTCCATGTCTTCTGATCGCCCCATTATTCCTAGTTATGGCTCGTTATCTTCTTTTTCCAGGGACCCAATCCTAACCCCCTTACTCAGGCAGAACTCGTGCTGACCTCAATGAAGGAAGCAGGATTTCACTGACACCTTAGTATTCAGAGGCTGCTGCAATGCCCTCCCGTGATGTCGTCACACAGGTGAAAAACACATGGCATTTCTGACTGCAAAGACCACGGGGCTGAGCCTATGGCCATACTGAAGAGAAATGAAAAGACTCACCAGTACAATTTCAAGACACAAAGCAATATGAATTTTTAAATAACACTTGATCTTATAAAAACATTTTATCATCTTTCTATCAGACTTACGTCCTCACAGCTGTATAAAATCTGTAGCAAAATTATTGGGAGTAGCTTTCTTTGATTAAGAACTCAACGTTTGTGGTTTAGAATGGCTCTGTAATTTGCTGTGGACAAGACAGATAACGGGATACCTCTTTCTCAACAATCATTTATTATGTATAATTTGGCCTTTCTGGATGTTGGATTGGAACGCATCCTACATTACCAGAAGTTAAATTCTTCTTTTACACACTCAAAATGGTAATTTCCTATAGAATTGTATTAAAAGCTTGGATTTTATTTAGGATTGAGACATCATGTATCTCCCATGGTGTTGTGAGAAGAGCCCTCTCTTTGTCTGTGATTTCACAGCACTGGGCACAGAATGATTTTGTGGCAGTATGGCAACACTAAGGATAATATTGATAGTAAATAAAATAATAGCAGGTAAAAAGAACAGCGTGGGGACATTACCCAGTACATATTCAATACTCAAAAACATGTTACCATCCCCGAAATGATGTGCTTCCCTGCTCTGTTCTGAAGAAATGGCATGAATTCCTCCAGCATGGATACGTGAGACTCCCTGGTGAGGACATGATTTTCCCAGTTAGGCATCTTAGTGATGGCAAACCACCTTTTCTCCCTCCACATGCTCAATTTCACCATTTGTTTTATCATATCTCAGTGATTAGTCACTGTAGATTTACATGTGCATTCCCTTTTCTATTAGTTATATTCATTTTTCAGTAACTACTCAGACATCACATACATTAAGATTAAAAATGTAAGACATGATTGCTGCTCTGTGCCCACCACTGTGGCCTGCCTTGCCCTGCCCACCCTGATGGTACAGGGGCTTATGGCAAATGGAGCCCCTGGGTGGCTCCTGAGCCACTGCCTTAACGAGGTAAACCCACACACCCCCGTGTTTGTGCAGGGATGGAATTGCTCCTGATGAAATTCTGTCTATTTGGGGGCCTGCGAGCCCATCCAACCTGCATTCTGTCCACGGGACCAACCGTGGGCTTGGGTTTGAATGAAATTAGGCAGCCACATTAACCACTGTGTGACTATCTCCTTTTTATTCTAACCACAGTCTTTTGTGACTTACATTAAAAACTGTCCAGTGAAATTCAAACATGTTTGAGAAGCAACTGGTTTTGTAGCCAGCATGACATGAATACCATTTCTATCTGATATTACATGGATTTCACAGAATAGATGTTGGGCTGCCAGCATCTCCTGTTGCCATTAATCTTCTTTTCCTCATTAACAACTGACCTGGAGCTGTAAGAGCCACCCATGAGTTCAAGCAAACAAACCAATCCCCTTCCCCAGGCTTTGAGGCTGAGCAGAGTGAGCAGAGACATGTCTGCTGGAAACTATTTACAATCCACAGACAGCAGCTTTTTGCTGCATTTCTTTGGTTTCACCCACTTAGCCATTCTGTCCCTAATAGAATAACCTAATCCATGCATACCAAAAGCACTGTTAATATCCTGGACCTGGAAAATTAGCCAAAAATCCATGGAAAGATAAGCATAATGGAACACTGATGATTAACATGTACATTTAGCATAATGGATCCCAGCATCAACATCTCCTGTACACTCTTCCCAATTCAGACCAGTTTTGTACATCTCAGCCGTGGGGTTATATCTGATGGAACAGCAAAGCTACAGCACAGAAACAATGCACAAAGAATGTTTGTAATGTAATATGAAAATGGTGTTCAGGATTTTAATACACTGTAATTGACCGCACTGTTCTTTTTTTTTTTTTTCTGTGAAAAGATAATTTGGTATGAAAATCGTGCAGTACTTAAATAATGTAATTTTGATAATGACAGTAAAATACAATTTCTGTAAGGCAAGTGAATCATAAACTTCTTCTCATTCAAATGAAGTGTGTAATATGTCTGAATGCTGTCACTATTATACATTTTAAAAATAACTCTGCCATGAACTATTATTGAATATCATTATATTTCAAATACACAACAGAAACCAGTGAAGTCACAATACAAACATGTTGAAATGCCATGTTGCATTTATTGGAGGAGTAATGAATCCTGCAGGAGGGAGTCAAACTTTTCTTCTAGACAGTTTTATTACAGTTTTCTTAAAGAGCTGAGCCTTAGCAGCTCCTTCCCCATGTTAAGCTGAAAGCTGAAACTGGGATGGGTTTTGACCTTCCAAAGACAAACATGAATTCCTATGGATACCCAGGGTTCCTGTGGCTTCTTGTGTTGTGCCAGGCTTTGGGGACAGGGGGGTTTGATCTCTGTGAAGGGTCTGGCCAGAGTGAAGCTGCACTATTGGTAAAAATGTACTTTATTTGTGCTGTGCACCCTGAGAGTGTGGAGGAAGCAGCGTCACACCCTTCTGGGAGACCTGAGAGGAATTTGGCTGCACGGAGAGGTCAGAATGCACGAAGGTATCCCAGCAATTCCTGCAGATCAGCTCAGCCAGGTTTTTAATATCCAACATTCCTGCCTTTTTTCCCCTGGGGGCTCCCTCCTCCTCCCCCTCGCTGCAGACCCCCACGCTCCTGCCCCGGGAGAGGAGGCTCCTGGGGGAGGCTGTGCCATTCCACAGGCTTTGATGTTTGTGAGGGATGGGGCTCCTCTCTCCCAGCTGGGACAGGAGGGGAGCAGAGAGGTCTGGACCCCTCGCCTGGCTGAGTGTTGGGTGGATGATGAGTTGACTGTGCCCCCTTTGATCTCACACCCGACCCCAGCCCTCTGTCCAACCTGCTGGAGACACTGGGCATCCTCTGCTCCTTCCTCCAGTGTGTGTTTAGAGTGGAATGTATATTTATATACAACGTTCCCTTATGCTGCTCTATTCCATTCACAACGGTACGTTTCATATACTGTAAATTTTACTCCTTACCAAAAATACACCACCCTGGAAGCAAACTGAGTCAAGTGTTGTCAACGTGCCCGTAATTCCTTTGCAATTGTGTGAGGTGTGAAATTCACTCGACTGTTCTCCCTGGAAGATCTGAAGGGTGGGAGATAAAAAAATTTTTTAATTCCTGCCAGGGAGAAATATAGATTATGTATATCTTATTTCTCTGGAATGAAGATGGAGAAGTTGTGGTTCCAAAAGGCATCCTCAAAAGAAAAAAGGAAAAGGAACTAGGACAAATATTTTCTTTCCTTTTTCATCATATATATGATACATGCAAAGAGTCAGTAATGGTTTGTTACACCAAAAGGTAAAATAAATGGTTGATTGAGCTAAATTAAAGTTCAAAGTAGAAAAAAATATGCAGAATGTCCCTGGTACAACCTTGTTAAAACAAAGTATTTCCCCAACTCATGACAGAAATAAGAAATAACAATTTTTGTGGTGGATGAAATGGTTGTTTTGGTTTTTGTTTTAAAGGGGTTGAAAGACTATTTTACTCTCTACTTGAAAATGATGACCCACTCATAAAAGCTGGCATTTGTAATAAGAAATATAGTCATGAATGAAAGGTGGGATTGACGATGAATTCTCCATGCTGGTGCTGGAGATTTTTGGCCTCTCAGTCATTACCTGAGTGTGGCACTAGGAGGGAATCTGCTATTAGAGGGGTCATCTCCAGACACCCAAATCTGGGAGTCCCCAGCACGTTCAGCCCCACCCAAATGGCACCGTTCAGGGCAAGTTTTTTGGGTGTCCTCACCACCATCACCTCACCATCTTCCATCAATCCCTACAGCATGGCAGGCTGGTGATTAAAAGTGCCTTCCTGAGCCTCTGTTCACACGTTTGGCCAACAATTCCAATTTCTAATAGACCAAATGAAGGACTGAGGTGAACTGAGGTGACATTTAGACTGAGGTGGTGACAGGGCTGTGACACCCAACCTACCTGGTACACCCAGAAGGAAACCAGCTCAGGTACCCTGTACCAGGAACATTTGTACACCTCTCCCTGCAGTGACATCTCTGGGGTGCAAAACAGCCAGAAAGGAGCTGGGGTTGAAATCTGGTAGTTTGGGTTTAGGTCCAAAGGGAAGAGTCATGGCAGCTCTTCCTGGACATTGACTCCTTGACTTTGCTGTCTTGCATCATCTTATTTTGATAAAAGTTCTTTTGTTGTTGTTTGGGGGCAAATGTGTATTATATACCTTTATTAATTCTGTAAAGTATTCCAGTATTTGGAAGTTCTGAAAGAACCGAGACAGAGCTGGAAACATGTTTTTTAAAAATGCTCCCACAAGTGTTTACTGAGACAGAAAGTTGAGTTTGACTTGGCTGTGTTTGTGCTCCTTTTGTTTACTTTATGTGAATATTTTAGCTAATAGGTTTGCTGTTAGGATTGTTTATAGGAACAGCACATTTTAAGCAAATATTTCAAGAAATTTCACGTATATTCTAGACTGGCAAACACAAATGTTTTCACTAGAAATCTAATTGTAAGCTTTACTGTTTTTAATGTATGCTTTATTATGCAATCATTAGACCAGGAAGTGTGTACAAGCACTCATGTGTGGCCAGGAACTCGTGGGTTAAACAGCAGCCACACAGAAGAGATCACAGACCACCAATGACTCTCAAGAATTTTAGATATTAAGCACTTGCATTTATTTGTACATTTATAAATGTGTAAATCCCCAAACCACTGCATTCCCTTGGATGCTGCTCTTTGCATGACCCACCCCTAAAATCTGTGTTTCATGTGCTAGGACGTGTTGTGGTTCCATTGGGCAGACCAAAAGATGCAAGAAAATAGATATTGCACAGTTTCCAGGCAAAACAGAGACTTCTGAACCGGGATCATGATGGAGGGAAAACCTAAAATAACGTAATTGTTAGTCTGTTTAATGCAGTTCCTCATCTGCAAATTCTCTTGGCAGGTTTGAAATCTTATCAAGAATTTTGCCTTTTAAAACCACTCCCTTCACATTTTGGAAGAAAAAATAATAATCCTGTTTGTGTGTCTGTAATATAAACACAATTAACACAGGTGGTATATGGAATTAACACTGCCTGTAAGCAAAGAGCTTCACAATTAGATCACAGATCTGCTGCTGTGCAGGTTGAAGACGTGAGCTTGGCTGAGCAGACAGTGGGTTTTTTCCATGGTCCATGGATTGTCATTCCATGTCTGGTGTCAGCACAACTGCATTAGGCAACCTCACCACTTGCATCAGCTCACACTAATATTGTTTCTAAGAAAAAAATGGTCCTTGATATGACACTGCCACTCATTAACAAGAAAAAATGCAGAATGTTAATATTAAAGTTTATATATGATAACATTACAGTTTGTTTTTAATAGTTTTTCCAATGGAAACAACTACTGTTTCAGTGAGTCATTTTATTTTCTTGCATTTCCTGGCAAGTGCTGCAGGACTGTTTAAGGAATAGAAAAACAAGTTGGCTGCAGCTCAGCAGAGAGGCTGATTCCCTGGGCTGTGCTAGGTGCAGAATTCCATTTAAACCACTGGTTTGCACTGGGCATGCAGGATGGGCTGCCTTTTCCAGCTTCTGGACTACGCCCTCTTGTACTGGAACTGTGAAACAACCTTAATTAAGACTTCAAATTCAAACCAGAGCTCTCAGTGAACATACATATTTCTAGATCATTCTAGATCATTCCACATTATGTAATACTTGAAATATTGAAGCTTACTTGCAAGAGGGAGTAATGGAAAACGTAATCATGTTGGTGCATTTTGGGAAATACATCAGATTTTGTTAAGAGCTTGAAGGAAATTCTAAACTGAAGTATACAAATCTACTTTTAATTACTACCCTATCAAGGACATGTAAGGAAAAAACATTACTGTCAAGCTTTTGTAAATTTTTTTTGGCCCAGTTTAGTGTGTTTGTGATTGGCCACTGTGATTTAGGGCAGTAAACATTTTCACTGTTATCTCTTTTCAGAAAGAAGCAAAACATTCTGACCCAAAACTGATAGGTGTTGTTACTCTGTTCAGAGCTTAATAAGAATGAGAAATCTTTTTTTCTTTTTTTACAGCTCTACTCTGGATTGTCTGGCCTATATTTCCACCTAAACTGGACAAATTCTACAGCCATTTAAATCCAGCCAACCCTATCGACCTCAACCATATTCTCATCCTGATTTACAGCCTCATTAGGATTTTAATGATGTAAATGGAAGTAGAGTTTGCTCCTAAATCTTCCACTCTAAATGGAGTGTTCACTCTGGGTGCAGGATGTGCCTCAAACAGGGAATGCACAGCTCAAACTTGGGCCTGGGACAGAGGGTGAGTGTCTTTTTTAAATCTGAGCTCCCTCCTTCCCTGAGATAAGCAGCCACACATTCCCCATATCTTGTAAAATCTTTAACAGTCCTACACATGCATGTACAAGTGTAGCACTGTTTTTACAAGATAGACAACAATTCCTACTCACATATCTTTCTGATGAGGGAATCGAGTCATCAGTCTAAATATATTTGGGGTTGCTGAAGTTGCAAGACTGCAGGAGGAGCAGGCACTTCCCAGCTCCTGGTACCTGTGGGATGAAATCAGGGCCAGTC
>JAWWEW010000088.1:8165069-8175073 GCA_035583185.1 Anabacerthia variegaticeps | reverse complement strand
GCACGCAGCCCCGCACGGTCCCCACTCGTTCCCCGCACACAGACCCCGCACAGACCCCGCACGCAGCCCCGCGGTGTCCCCACTCTGTCCCCGCACACAGACCCGCGGTGTCCCCACTCTTTCCCCGCACACAGCCCCGCACAGACCCCGCACACAGACCCCGCGGTGTCCCCCCCATCACACCGCCCCGCGGCCGGGCCGGCGCCGCGAGTTCCCCTCGGGCGCTGCTGCCTCCAGCCCTCACCCAAAAGTTTCTTTGTTTTATTTGCTTCATCGGTTTGTTGGGTTGGCTGCTTCATTTTTTTTGTTGTTGTTGTGTTTTTATTTTCTTTCAATTTTTATTTATTTTTTTTTTGTAATGCTGGGTGGGTTCTTTTGGCGTTTTGATTTTTTTGTTGGTTTTTTTTTTTTTTTTGGTTGGTTTTGTGTTTTCTTTTCTAAAAGACTTCCTAACATCAGGGGCTGGCATGCTCGCTTCCTGGCGCAGGAACGGGCCGGGCATCCCTGGCTGCAGGAGGGGAGATGCGGGGCATGGGGAGGTGCGTGTCGGTCCCGCACCAAACTGTGCCCTGCGGGAGTGGGGGCACAATTTGGGCACTGAGACCACATCAACTAGTGGCGCTTCTTACCTCAGCGCAGGGGTGACTGTAAAAATGACTGCTTAAAAATAATTACTTAGCTGGATCGTGGAAGAGTTGTTTATTTGGTGGAGCAGAATTAGAGAATTAAACCATTTCCTTGTGCTGCATGTTTGCGGGTGTCTGTCAATACACTGGGTAAATCACTGAAGGGCACAGTGGGGTCTCACAGTGGGCCTGAAAACAAATCCATAGGACTGCTGTGTGTTGGATCAGATGAAGATCATGTTCGTTTAACTCTGCTTTGCAGAAACTACCTAATAGCAGCCACACACTCAAGGGCTCTGGCCATGAGGCCGAAACTTTAGACTGTTTTCAGTCTAATTCTTTCAGTGTAGCCGATTTTTCTTCAAGGTTTCTGGTGTCGTAGAGCACATAATATTTCATGTGGTATGAAAATGCTTAATAATTTTCAGGGCGAGCTAGCCAAACTGAGTTATTGCCAAGAAGCAACTGCCCTCCTAAGTGAAGTTATGGGGGACCTGCTAGGTGGTGCTGTTCGATTTGAATACACGTTGTTTCCCACTCATAACGAACAGCTGGAAATGTGGATTCTTCACATGTAGATTATTTTATGCAAAACACTGAAATGGTTTGTTCTTACACCGTAGACTTGAGAGATAAAAAACTTCACGGCAGCATCTACTTAAAAATGAGCACGGCTGGGAATTGAGAAACATCCTCTTGGCCCCTTTTCCTTTGCGTTTAAAAAAAAAAAAAAAAGACAAAAAGTCTTTAAGACTTGGTTTATGACGTAGAATACCATTATATAGTCTACATTCAAGATTTATATTGTATTACATCTGCTAAAGTTTCTTCTTGGTAGATCAGATCGCATCCTGGCTATTTTCATATGATTTCTGTCTGACATCAAAAAAGCTGTGATGGCGTTTTTTTTTCCTCTTAGGACATTCTTTTGCAGCCATGCACGGCTTGTCCTGAGGTAATGAAAGAGTTTCTGCTCTGTCCAAAGAAAAAAGTTGCCATCCAATTAAATACCTCCGCAAAAATACAGCTCCAACTTATGCATGAGACTGTGTTAATTTGTAAACCACAGAGAAAAATGTATATGTTTGATTTGATTCATTAAGTACTTATTTAATCAAGAAGAGCAGGATTATAATTACATTTAATTTAAAAGTTTCTGGAACAGAATGTGCAACTTAAGGCTGGCGTGTCTCCTCAAGGTTTTCAGTATCTAAAATTTCTAGCCAGTAACAGATCTCCCAATAATTAAGGAAATAAATTTTAAAAAATATTGCGCTACCTCGGGTTTTGATGGCGTGATGGTGTGGAACATGTTTCTTCCCCATGAGGATTCGTGCCAGTGACAGGACGAGGGTGTGAAAAGAGTATTTATCAAGTGTGGAAAAGATGTGCGTTGTTCAGATGTTGTTTGTAATACGTGTTGTGATTTATTTTGCAGAACAGTCCAGTGCCAAGTATGTTTTGTAGCATGGTATCTGGCTGTGTTCTGCCTTTAGTATTTATGTCCTCCGAGGTTATGTAATTGCTGTTAAAATGAACAAGTTTTGCCAGTCATTTATAGTAGCCCTTGGCAAACTTTCAGTTCCAGCATGGCATTTGTTTTACGCTCTTTGTCCCTCCTGCTTGACCTCTGGGGCAAATTCTCTGTGTTATGTAGCTCAACAAGACGTGTGAAGTGTGGACAGATGAATTTAGGGACAAAAGTACCTATTTTTTTGCCAGGGAGGTGCTGCACAGCACAGTTGGGGAACACTAAAAATGGGGGCACACAATACCTGTGATGAGAAGGTGAAGAGATTAAAATCACAGGAATCTGTTGTGCCCCTTCCTCTCATTCTGTGCCTCAATGTTGGGCTCAGGCCTCCCTGTTGCATGAAGGGTGGAAAAGTTGTGTGTGACAGTGGCTCTTCACCACTGTGAAGGTGCTGTATAAAGACCAGTGTACATTGTCAGAGGAAAAAAACCTAAATTTTCTGCATATTCTCTTGTGTTACCTCTTCACAGCAACTGGATATATTCTTTGATTTTTATTTCTTGTTCTTGTTCCTTAAAATGGAACTATTTCAGATTAGGAGCCTGGACCTTTCAACATTTCACTGAATGGTGAAACTCTGTGAACTCCTCTTGGGGAGAAGAGGACCAGACTTCATGAGTTTGATTTGCAAGTGCAGCTCTCAGTTTAGATGTAAATAATACTTCAATTTGAAAAGACATATGCAGAAAAGTAGTTTAAAAGAACATAAAAGAAAAGCCAAGTTCTGACTGAAGTCTGCATTTTGAATTCAGTTGTCTTGCTCTTCCAGTGGTCTTCTAAACTGGTTCTTTTCCCAGCCAGTCCTTCACCTTATTGGGGCTCAGCAGACACGCAGATTTTGGTTAAAAAACTAACTGGATGGCTGCAGACTGTGATTTGATTAGTTATAAAAGTACGTGTGATCAAAATGTTGTTTCTCCTTGGGCCTGTTTTGGGTGGTGGGCTGTTTGGATGTACAGCTCCTTTATATGAGTGTGTTGTTGTTTGGGGTTTTTTTCCATGTTTTTTTTCCTTTTTTGAAAAATTCCCCCTCCCCCAGATTGGAAAAGACTGCATTGTATGAGTTTGCACAGTTCAGTACCTTTTTTCCCAGTAATGTTTGTAAACTACAAAAAATTAAGAAAAGGTACAGATAAAAATTAACCAGCTTCAGCCATCAGTTGTTGCTCTGTGATGGGCAGTGGTGAGCTTCAGGTTCAGATGCTGAAAGGTACGCTGTCTCTTGTTTTTTGCCCTTTGAAAACAAAGCTCGTAGTTTAATCCAGGCTGTTTTAGAAAGTCTAGGCTTGAGATTTATACACCGATTTCATCCATCAGGTCGGTTTTGTAAAAGTTGCAGTTGTATTGCTCAGGGAGTCTACGATCAGACCCCTTTTTGTCGTTTTATAGGAATACACTTTTTAACGGCATGCACAGAAAGGAAGGTTCTAGAAACACTATTTATCAGTATGTATGGGTGGCCACAGTGCTTCAGGTGGTGCCTTACGCTGCACAGGTATCCAGGTAATGTGTGTGCTGCAGCTCAGACCTCTCACTGCAGCTGCCTTTGCCATGGAGATCAAACACTGCACAGAAACAATCACTAATGCGTGCAAACTAAAGTAGCCAAGCAACATTTTCATAACTTTGCTGAACTTTCAGTGTTTGGGGGCAAAATTTATAATGGCATACCTAAGCCTGGTGCCCATTTGTTTAATTTGTGTGTGAAGGCTCAGTTGAAATGTGGCTCGTTTTGAGAATTGGACATAGGAAAAGACATGTTTTCCAAGGTTTTAAAAGTTTTTGCAACTTTTACCAAGGAAGAAGGATGTGCCTCTTTCCTCGAAGTGTAGTTGAAAAAAGATGAGGGATTTGATTCCAGGGATGTGTCTTTCTCCCATTTGCATGACAAAGCATCTGAATTTAGCCAGGATACAAACCTTTTCAAAAAGATGCATTTGCATATGTTTAGGGTTTACTAACTGTAATCGCTGAACATTTCATCTTTCCTGAGAGTGCTGTGCAGACCCTGGGATCAGAGTGGGGATAAATTGGGACTGGGCAGATCCTGGGATCAGAGGGGATAAATTGGGAATGGGCAGACCCTGGGATCAGAGGGGGGATAAACTGGGAGTGGGCAGATACTGGGATTACAGGGGAGAAGAGTTGGGACTGTGCAGATTCTGGGATTACAGAGGAGGAGAACTGGGGCTGTGCAGATCCTGGGATTGTAGAGGAGGAGAACTGGTACTGGGTGTGCTGGTGGTAAGGAAAGTGTAAATAGGAGCAGTTGGAGGCTGCAGCTGTGAGATGCCAGGACACAGAGATAACAGGGGCTGGCTCCTGGAGGAGGGTGGAGGAAGCAGGGTGGAAATGGCCAGTCTGGAGAGAGAAGACAAAGAATTGCTCCCTAAGGGAACTGGCATTAGGATTAGAGATCTGGGTGGGGGCTGGTGCATCCAGACAAGGGAAATGGACCTGGTGCAGAGCAGGGAGCAGAGCCAGGACAGCAAGGAGACAGGTCAGGAAGTGGAAGGTTTTTGTTAAATTAGGAGGAACATTCCGTCCCTCCAGGTGCTGGAAAATGACGGCTCCTTTGCTGCCCCTGTGAGACTGAGGGGTAAATTTCTCATCTTCGAGGTGAAACCTACCAAGACCTATGAAATACTGACTATGGTAGCCCTAAAACTGCAACTCAGAGATGTCAGAGCTTTGGGACAGAAGGATGGGATTTGCCATTCGAAATTAGCTGGAACAGCATGTTTCTGTGTCTGAGTGCAGTGTCTGGGTGCTGTACTTGGATTCCCAATAACATTCTCTTAACTTGGAAAATGCAGATACATACCAAGTGCTGTTCTCACTTTGTCCTCATTTGCATGTTCACTGAGGTGTTTTTTTTTTTCCTCTGGAAAAAAACCCAACTCTCGAGTTTTTATCGTGCAGAAAAGAGCATTGTTTTTGTAATGAGTAGCTGTTTGATAATTTGCTGTTTCGCTGTCATGCAGAATGTGCCTTATGGCTGACTTGCTGTTTCATAATACGGCTGTTCCTACAGGAAGAATGCGTTGTTTCTGTGGTGCCCAGCACAACAGTGGCTGAGCTTCACCTTTAAAAATAGGTATCAAGCCACTCCTGCCTGACGGCCAGTTTCAGAAATGGCACTAAGGTGCAGGAAAGTGAAAGGCAAAAATACTTCTTGATTGTTGGGTGCCCACTTTAAGCTGTGTAGCCCTGAATTTTTCTTTTTTTTGGGAGTATCACATAAACCAGAAGTCCATATGTACAACTTCCAGCATCTGTCTTGACACTGGTTCTAAGAACGAGGTGCCAGAGGAACTTGTAGAAGAAATGTTGTAATTTTTTTGCTGTCTTTCTTTTGGGTGTACTGGAAATTGAAAAATACACTCAGAAGTTATGCAGGGTGGACAGGTCCTACTTACCTGCAGCACAGCCTCACCATCCTGCTGTGCTCAGGGAGGCAGACTTACAAATCCACGACTGTGTGATCCAGGGGAACACTGTAATGGGGCAGAGCCACTTCTGGAGGGGGTCATGGCTCTGCACAGCCTCGTGTGCTGCTCTGAGGGCAGGAATCAGCAGCTGATCAAAACACCTTTTTTTAAGAGTTCCCTGCTAAAGCTTCTTTGGGCACCAGCAAGGGCACAACCGTGTGATGAGTTTTTCTCCATGAATGCTCAGTAAAATGCCCCTGCATACTCAGGCCCTGCCAGCTGTGTTGTTTGGGGTTAGGACCACTCCTTTTTCTGGTGTGCAAACAGACCTGGTCCAGGCTGAGTCACAGCTGAAGTTTGTTTTTTCCCTTGCTTCTGCTCAGTTAAACCACAGACCAGTAAGGTTGTTTAGGCAGTGGTCAGGTGTTGTTTCAACTGCTGAGAGAAAATCTTCCTCAGACAGCAACAAACATGTTAATTCAGAAATCTTGATGGCCTCTCTCCAGACTTCTCTGGTCTGTAGGATATTTCTCACTTTCAGGCCCAGGAAGGTAAGAGGTGAGAACATAAAATGTCATTTTCTAAGAAACTGAAAGATGGCAGTAAGTCAAGACCATTGTGTCCTAGCTTTTCTCTTTTCAGCTCCATCAAATACAAAAATACACTGAAAATTTTTGTAGTGGATCTTCTTTTTCCCTTTCAAACGTTATGTAATTTTTGCTTCTGGAGTGGTTTTATTTTTTGTTTGTATTACTAGTAGCATGTCCAGAGCATAGAATGGAGCAGAATGAAGCAATTACCTCTCTTTTGAGATAATGTATTTAAAACAGTGCTGATAATACTCACTGGAACACTTGCCTGTTTATTGTTGTTGGGTTTTGTTGGGGTTTTTTGTTTGTTGTTCTTTTTTGTTTGGTTTGTTTGTTTTGTTTTTTAAATAATCCATTTTGCAGTCCACATGCCCTCCAGGTTCTTTTTGCAACACAGCTGCCTAGCCAATTATTCCCTATTTCATATTTGTGTATTTGATTTCTTATTCCTGAGCACGGTACCCTACATTTGCCTGTGTTGAATTTTCTCCTATTAGCGTTCCTTATTCTCTTTGTGTCCCCAGAAGGGCTTATAATCTTTACTGATTTATCGTGTACACTTTTGTGTTCTACATACCACTCATTAATGAAGGTATTTTAGTGGAATTGGCTCAGGGTAGCCAGAACTTTTGTTTGTAGAAACATTGTGTTAAATGGCTCTTCCATTATTTATTTCATGTGATTGTACACTGTTTCTTTTCATTTCATGAAGATGTCAGCTGACGTAGATGTGATGTGATAGGCTAACAATCAAAACTCTTAATGCATCAGCTTTCCCACATGTTCCTCCTCATCCAGTGCACAGCCTCCCTTCTGAATCCAAACTGAAACCAGCCTTTTTCCTGGCAATGCTGGCTCTGTTCTGCCTTTCTGTTCTGAAGGTGTTTATATCCTCTGAGTGCCTCCTCAGCACTGGACCAAGGAATCCCTTCCTCTTCCCTTTGCACCTCCATTCCCTGTGCCTGGAACAACCTGAGCCTCTTATGTACAAGCCTTTGGCTCCTCCAAACCCCAGCTTTGGATCCACGACTTCTTTTTAGGAAAACCAGCCTAATTGGTGACAACAGAGCAAAAATTTAAATCAATATGTTGCCCATTTTTTTCTCTCTTTTTAAGCTTTTAAGAGTGCTTGCAATCTTTCTTCAGGCAGGAGTGCTGGAGTTCTTTAGGTTTTATTTTTGAGCTGGACCCATTTGTGAAACAGCAGTGGCCAGTGGTCACCGATGGTGTCACCACACTTTTTTTTGCAACAGTGTTTCCCCGGCAAATATCAATTAGGAAATTGCACTTTGGGAAAATCCAGATTTCAAGAATCCCATTTCTGATGGCAGCTAGTTTGTCAGCTGTGCTTGTGGGTAGTGAGGGTTGTTTAGCTCCTCTCTGCATTGAATTCATGGACTGCTCCATCCCATCCTTGTTAGGCGTTGGGTCTGTCTTTGGGCTTGTGTTTTGGGGTTTTTTAGTGTAGGTTTATATGGGTCTGATGGAAGTACAACCCTGGATGTTAACCCCACACTCTGGCTGGGATCGATCAGGCCTAAGTGGCAAGTGAAAGTCTGGTTTGCTACTTAGGATTGACTCTTGTTTCCTACAGCTCATTCCTAAATAAAATACTGTGTTTGAAACAGAAATTGCACCCTTGAAGAAGAAATTAAGAAGTTACTGACTACAGTGTCCCATGTTTTACATTAATTTCCATTTTGTTTCCAGTGCATCTGATTTTTGGGAGAGATTTCACCTTAAAACCCCAAACCCCTATAATCTTTAGAGAAAAAAGTCAGTGTTTTAGAAAATACAAAAGCAAAAAGTAGTCAGTATATGTAAATTCCAGTGCATGCTTTTTAAAAAATATTTAAATATTGATAATGTCTTGTTACCAGCAGTTGCATTTTTATACTGGTCTAATGAGTTTGGAAAAGTTAATAAGAGTGTTCCACTGCTGGAATTAAATGTTTTTGTAGGTAGGTAGAGGAAGGTAAAATGCTGTCTGTGTTTTCTGTGATAAATAGCTTAATGCTTATAAAAAAGTGTCAGTGTTAGTCTTGAAAACCATTTCTTAAGTTAAAAAAAATTCCAGCAGCATCAGTGGCAACCTGAGGTAGTCTGTGTTGGCCTCTCCCTGGGAAGGGTTGTGCTCTCTGAGGAAGATTCCTGAGTGCAGGAATGGAACTATGTAATTGCCTAATAAATGTGCTGTTCCTGGCAGTGTTGGGACAGGATGGATCATGTGGCTGGCATGGTAGGATTGTGTTGTAAATACAGTACTTTGACAGTGGAAGTAAAGATGCCACTTGGTGCCCCTGCCAGGGAGCCTTTGATAAACCGAAGCCCCTTGGATTCCTCCATGCTGAACATTCTGTTTATCTTGTTCTCCCCACTAACCCTCCAAGAGTGGGGCCCAGTCCTGGATGGCTCCACTTGCTCCTCTTTTAGGTCAGCCTTTGAACTGGGGTGGTGGTGGGGAGTTACAGGTGCTGGTTGTGTGGCTGGAGTGTGGGTGAGTTACTGGGGTTTCCTCAGGTGTATCAGGAATACTGAAGCTCCCTTGCCAAATCTGACACTGCCCTGGAAGTGAAGGTTACAGCTCCCATTGTCTGTCTCTTGAACTTTTGTTTGATTCTTTAAGCTATTGCCAAAACCCTTCTGAATCACTGTATCCTGTTTGATATTCCCTGAAATGTGATTTTGGAGAGGATATATACATGTGGAGATGATATTTCAAAAACTTCAAGGCATATATCCCAGCTTGAGGAGTTAAGTTTGGTTTTCTTGTGTTTTTAATATAATCATAAAATAATAGAAATGAAGTTCATTTTCTGGGTTGGAGGAGAAGCACGTGATGAACAAATAAACACCTAGAGCTTGCACACAGGACTGTCTGTTCAAAATACAGAGAACTGGAAAGGATAAAGGCGAGTTTCTGATCAGAGGGTGAAGAGCAGTGCTGGATGTATGGAAATGTGCCTCTGGTAATGGTAATATGCCTGACAGGCAGATTGGAGAGGTGGAGCACACTGGTGTTCCTGACTTCTGCTGCAGCTCCTCAGGTCCAGTGTCACTTCTGATACTACTCTCTGTACGTCTAATTCTGGGTAAAATAAAGATGTTTACTCCTACAAGTCCAATCACCGTAGACATGTGCAATTGCAAGCCTAGTTATATATACTTTAAAATATATTTAGAAATAATGCAAGGTAGTATAGTGCAGCAAAAAACTCCAAACCCAAAACAAACAAACCCTCTCCCCCTCCCTCAAAAAAAAACCCCAAACAAACCCTGTGTCTTATGCTTTGAAGATGCAAGACTTGAATAATTTTTCCAGCTGTAGTTGGGGAATATGTAAAAAGTGAATGAAAAAATTGTTTTGAGTGATTTCACAGAACATCTTTAATAGATGATTTAAAAACAAAAGCAGACTGGAGCACTGGGTGCAGGTGTTTTCTTATTAATTCTAGTAATTGAGAAAGTTATTTATAAATTTTTCCCAATATTCCCCAAACAGACCTGCAAGTCTGCAGTTAATTATTCAAAATTAGAGGGGAAAAAAATTGTAGTTGCTTGGTGTCAGTCTCCAGTTCTGTGTGGGATTACTCATTTTGAAAAAAGAAGGGGGAGTAATAGAGGAAGGTTTTCCTGTCAGAAAACCATAAGTATTTTTCCTGTAAAACAATGTAAGTGGATTTAGCAGTCTTTCACTCTTATCACTGTTTAATAAAGCTGTTACAAAATACTTCAAAAAGTCAAAAAGGGCTCTGTGGTTTTAATATTTAAACCATAAGCCAAAGAAATGCATGTGGAAATGCAGGGTCTTACCTGCCTTGCA
>JAWWEW010000088.1:8139144-8156709 GCA_035583185.1 Anabacerthia variegaticeps | reverse complement strand
TAGGTGTGCTCTAGGGACACCTTCAAAGATGGTACTCAAAGGATTAGATAACCTGCATAAGAGTCCTGAAAGAGTTTTATCCATCACTCTGGAGAGTGCTCAAGTCCTTTTTAGTGACTCCAGATTCCAGGTGGTCTTGTCTTGTTGTGTGAGCAGGCATGGTCATCCATGACAGTACTCTGCTTTGCTGGCACTTTGTTTTCCTCACTAGAAAGCCCAGGAGGTGCTGGTGGAGGGTGTGGGAAGCTCCTTGCACCCCAGTGTTGTTTCCTGCTAACCACTGCATCCACTCCTCAAATTCGCACCCGGTACCTCCATCCAGCCAGCTCAGGCTGCCTTGGCCCAAAGATCTTACATGACACCTAATGTGTGCCCTCCTGGGGTTATTTCTCAGTTAGCTCCTCATAAAGTGTCTTCCCTAATGTTTTCTTTTACCTGGATGTACATGGGTATTGTGTCCTGTGTTTGCTCTGTTTCCTTTTTCCTCACGAATCCTAAAATGCAGCAGTCAGTCTGTCTTCCTTTATGAACTGAGAGTGTCTTTTATCTTTTATTCAAATTACATAGTTGTTCCTTTGTCAATTTTCCTGTGAGCTTCCTGTGGGCACGGTCTTGTTGCACTTGTGCTTTCATGTTGAGATGGCACATGGAAGGCATAATTTAGATGTGAAAAGAACATTTTAGTATTAAGGACAGACTTTTTTGGCATGTACAAAGAGCAGACTTGCCTGTGATTTGTATTTTTCATTGACTTAAAACAGATTAGTGGTTTTGAGCTGCATGAGTTAATTCTACACTGTGAGCCATGGGTTTTTTTGTATTTTATATTTTCCTGGTGCAGTGTCTCTTTCCTGAAAGGATCCAGACTGTTGGGAAAAGGAGTTAAAGAGGCTGTGCTGTGTTATTCCTGGCTGGGATTTTTTTGCATTTGGTCTTACTTGCAGTTGGTGTTTGTTCTCCTGAACAGGCTTTCAGAGACCGACGGCACAGGTGATTCCTGCAGCACCATTGACAGATACTTGGGTTTGATGCTCCTCATGTTGTTCAGAAAAGATGTGTTCCACAAGGAAAATTCTGATTTAATCAGAGAAATGTCACATGTTTAAGCAGTGTTACAAGCTGTGACTGATTACTCACTGAGTTGGAGAAAAATCCCAGGGAAAGGAAGTGCAAACAGCAGACTCGAAAACTTAGGGAAGGAAGTGTTGTTCCTTGTGTCTTGCCATTGGGGAACTTTCCTTGCATTTTGCTGAAAGTATCTGCTTTCGATGTAATGCAGCTCTCATGTGAGAAGAATTAACATTTATAGAAAAAGTGAGCCAGAAGGAGTCACGAAATGCCTTATACATACTAAAACTATTAACTGATTTTAATACTAAAAATATAAAGAACGTCAGCAGCTCTGAAAGAGATGACTGACAGTTAACATTCAGTATTCTTTCCAATGTCTGAAACCTAAAGCAGCAAAATACACCGTTTTCTGAAAATTTGGAGTCCCTTTTGGGTAGGCAGGACACTCTGGACAGCCTTGTCTGAGGTACCCTGTTAGAAAAAGTACTTCTGAGACACTCCAAGGTGAAAAACTGAATTTATCCAATAGTTGCATGATAGAAGTATAAAAAAACCTCTTCTATTGCGCCTATACTTAAGGTTTGGGGAAATCCACTGCATAATACCGAATTCTGAGATAAATGATAGCTTATGCTGTTTGGTTGTGTTTTTGTATCACAACACATGTTTCTGTGAAGGTGTTGGTAAGTGGGGTCTGCTTCTGAATGCAGCAGGGAAAACACTGCAGACGCCTTTGCTGTGGGAGCAAAGGCCAGTCCAGCCGTGCTCCACAGTGAGGGTACATTTATAAATTGTTTATAGAGGGCTAATAAATAATTAATGCCTGTTATTAAGTAGGTTACAGGCATGAAGAGCATGTACTGTGTCTGGCAGTAAGCACACAAGTAGAAGGTGTTGGAGACAGTGTTTTGTCTAACTGCTGCCCTAAAATCCATAACAAATGACCCTTTGACAAAACATATATTAAAGGTTTGATTTACTCGATGCAGATTTATAAATACTTTAGTACTAGGTATAATTCCAGGACTTGACTGCAGTCCTCCAGTAAAACCCTGCTAAGGAGGCAATGGAGCAGGGTTGGCTTTTTGAGGTGAAAGTGAAATCCAGAGCAGTGAATGCCTGGTGCTGTCCTCCTGTAATATACTAATAAAAGGATATTTAAAAAAACTAATTAATGTGTTTTCTAAATAGATATAGGGCCAGGTCGAGCATCAGTAACTTGGAATATAAAGTAGGGTATTATAGCTTGAGTACAAGACTTAGATTCAGGTCTCACTTTGAGTCACGTGAAGTGTAAGAAATGGTGTTCCTAATGAAAATTAATTTCTGTGTTTAAACAGGCATTTAAATGTTTTGTTTATTTTTGGATTTAATGCAGCCATCTGCTGATGCAAATAAAAATGTTGCATTTCATGCAGATTTGTGTATATGTGTACAATTCCCTGTGAGTTCTGTTTCTAATTTTCCCTTGTCCTTCCAAGATGGAAACTTTTGCAGATACATTTCATGTAACACTGAGTTAATATAACAGAGATGTCATGAAGATGTTTTTTCTAGCCACGGGTCTTTGTGATGCCCTTTCCCAGACGTTTTTTCTTGAATGGGAACTGGTTGATTTTGTTAATTTCAGGTTGAGTCTGTTTTTCATTCTGTTTCAGTCTGTCTCAGCAGAGTGTGAGACAGGTCTGAAGGATATCCAGCACTTAGCTGAGAACTGAAATTTTTGTGGGTTTTTACTCCATTCAGTGTCAAGGGGACAGTTTAATACAGAAACAGGAGAGTTCCTTAAAAAATCACAAGTGTTGTCTTTCTTTTCACTTTAATGCTATTACTTGCGAGTTTCATACCTTCTTCTTTCCTTGTAGTTTTTGCAGTTATTCAGAAACTTGTATCAACACTTTTTTTGAAAGAGTGTATACATGCTGTAAGAGAGTAAAGTTTAAGTCATAATCTTAATTTCTCATTATAAAAGTTTTACATAACATAGTTTCATAAGAATTTGAACATTGTGCATCGTAAAACTAAGTGGTTGTGTCTGAAAAGCTGCATCTTCTTCCTCTCTGTGTATAAAACAAAAAACAGGGAAGCTCAAATTGACTTATTTACATAAGCGGGTAAAAATATGTAGGTTGGTAGAAAGAATAAAAGAATCTCATTAGCCTTTTTTTCCAGCTAGTACTGGGAGTACCTCATGCCACTATCGTTGGTAGAGCCTTGCAGTGTCCCCCTCCTCTCCTTCCCACCCACTGTAAGTTCATTTCAGTGTAGCACAGATAATGCTGGTAGCCTGTAGAAAAACAGTAATTAAAAAAGTCTTTTTTCCCCTTGTTTCTGCAGGTAAATCTTGTTTAGGATAAGGATCTGCAAGGGCAGGTCTCCTGCTCTCTGCTCTTTGTAATTCCCATATGCTGAGCAGACTCCCAGCTTCTTACCCCGGAATCTGCTTCTAAGAGTTTGCAGAGTAATTCAAGATTAGTTTCTCCTTTACTGGCACAAAACAATAAAAATGAAGAAAGGGTGATGAAGGTAATAAATGAAAGGTGGAATAGTGGCATAACTATTGGGATGTCCCTGGAAGGCCAGGGGCTTGGGCTGGGCTTGGAGCAACCTGGCCTAGGAGAAGGTGTCCGTGCCCATGGGACAAGGTGAGTTTTCAGGTCCCTTCCAACCCAAGCCAGTCTGGGATTCTCGGTCGGACTCTGTGTGTGTGATGTTGTCAGTTGAGATCCAGATCTCTTAATTACCATATAAGTATTTCACGTCAATTTCAAATAGTGTGTAAACAGCATCTTAAATACAAAAATTTGCTGAATCCTAATATTCTGTTCTTACTTGCAGGAGAGTTTTGTAGGATATTTTTAATCAACTTTCCTGTGTTCTGATGCGGTTTGATCAGAACTCTTTAAAATATCACTGAGAAGAAATGGGAAATGCTGCTCAGGCAGGAGTGTGAACTAGAGTAAGAAGCAAAGTAGTGTTTATATTTGATAAAACATTTTTGAGTACATTTTGAAGTTTAAATCTTTTTATTGCACTATTATTACAGGGGACTTTTGCATAAAATGCTTTTATCACTCATCATAGGTTAAGAATGTTCTGAAATTCCCTAGCTAAAGTACCTCCATACTTTCTTCCCCCCACATTTTTTCCCTTTCTCTTTAACTATTTGTGTTTGTCTGTCTGTCTGTCTAGCTATCTGTCTGTCTGTCTCTGTCTGTCTGTCTTTACTTTTTAGTGCCAGCTCCTGACATCCTAAAGCCTGTCCATGTCCTGTTGAAGTCTCCCATTTATTTGGCTGTTTACTGTCCTGCTGCAACAATTGCATCCTTACAGTATGACATTGGCTTATACCCTGTATTTCCTGACCTGCCTACCTAGGAAGTTAACTCGAAACTGCACCCAGTGTGCATGATAATACTCTAGTAATATGTACTTCAAAAACTAAGAAAATAGAGAATTTCCTCTTTTTCTGGTGTAAACCAAATGTAAGACAACCTTTTCGGAATTGAAGATGTACTGTACAGGAACACATTTATAATTACCAAGAGCAGGACAGTCAGTCTGGGTTGTGTCCTGCACATCCATGGTAGAACTGCAGTCTCGAATGCTGAAGTCGTTGAAATTTTAATGTAGAAGTAAGTGCTCAGGCAGAGATTGCATGAGGAGTGGTTTGCCTGTTTTCCCTATTTCAATTACAAGCAAATACGTGTTGGGTTCTTCCACCAAACATGAGCTGTCAGTGCAGAGTTAAATTTCTTTTTGTCCAGTATCTGGTTTCTTCCTTTTGAACACTGGGCAGTGTTTGAAAGGAAGAATTTGGAGAGTCAGCATTCAGATTTTCTAGAGTGGTGTTAAACATTTGGCAGTACAGCTTCACTACTGCAAGATTTTATTGTTGCTGGAGTGTTTTTAAGTGTTTGTTTGTTTTTTAGGGGGTTTTGTTTTCTTTTTTTTCTTTTTAAATGTGTGGATCAGCTCTTTGTTAGCCAGATTTTCAAACATCTTCATTCAGTTGCTGAAGTGATTTCTGTTGGGAAAGTATCCTCACCATAAAAATACAGTGGGAGGATATGGAAACCAGTATGGGGTTTTTTATGACTTGCATGTCAAGAGGAAGATTTTTCTGGCAACTTACAGTTTGAAGGCTAAGCAAATTATCTGTGAAGTTGTAAAATAAGTGTATTTGGGTGGTAGAGCATCCGCTGGGCAGTTTGGGGGAGCAGTGGAGGCACAGCAGACTTGCCATGCATGAACTGTGGCTGAGGGCTGGTGTTCCAGCCTGTCTGGAGTGGAGATGAGGAGTGAGCAGGGGGTCTGGGCTGATCCCTCTTGGCCATGGGCCAGTTTGGGGGAGCAGCAAGAGACTGCCCCAGCACCTCTGTCAGCCAGGGGTGGGCACGAAGAGCAGTGATTTGGGGAGGAACTCCCTGCTCCGGGTTCTGCACCATCAGTCCCAGAGTGCTGAGAACTCCCACAGGCGTACGTACATTGAACACCTCCTTTTGCTTGGGGTGGTTGCTCTGGTTTTGTGTTTTGTTTTGTAGAGAAATTCCTTGAGTTCTCCCCCCTCAGTCCCCAGTGCAGACCCTTCCACCCTACAGGAGCAGCAGTCCCAGAGAGTGGTTATTCCCAGAGAACAGATCACAGCTGCCTCTTCTGGAAGGGCGACCTCACGGCTCATCTGCTGGACTCAGATACTTAACTGGGGTTGATTCTCTTATGTGCCTTTACTTTCTTCATTGTTGTTGCAATTTTTTTCTTGGATCACTGAGGAATTTTTGATGCTACCAGAGTTACTTACTGTTTCCTGTCTGACTTCCACTGATATTTGCTGTGAGATTTTTAATATAGCCTGAAACACTTCATGTTTGTCTTACACTTCTTTTCTTCAGGTTATCTGTTTTTCTGTGAAACTCCTTCCATCAATGCCCTGAATTTCTTGGGCTTTTGAGGTCTGTTAGTTTTACTCTGATCCTTTCAGGACTTACTCTCTTGAGAAGAAAATTTTATTGGTTCATAATAAGTCATATGAATTATTTTCCACCATTACTTTTTAGGAAGATACTCAAGGAAATTCATCTTCTGTTTCATCATGCCATATGATTCCCATAAAATTATAAGGGGACTCATTGCTTGCCTCTTCAGAGTGTCCTACCAAGGTATAAGTAACGAGTTTGTTCTTAAGAGGGTTTGAACACAGAACTGGAGCACACACCAAGTGGGGAGGGATGATACAGTCTTTATCTGGCTTACTGACTGCAACTGCACTGTCACCTGCTCCAGGTGACCCTGCCTTGGCAGGGGTTGGGCAGGATCATGTCTAGAGATCCCTTCCATCCCAAACCATTCCGTGATTCTGTGAATAGGATGTTAAACCTCTGCTGCTGGGAAGAGCTGTTTCTGCTGTTGGTAGAAACATGTCCTTCTAGGAGCCAGGTACTCAGAGATTCCATGATGCCTGCTTTGTGAGCTGATGGGCACGGCATGACCATGCGTGCTGGTCTGGGTTTGACTCACCCTTGGGGAGCTGGGTCTGTTATATTCCTGCTTGCTCCTCCTTCTCAGGTCATGCCATGGACAGGTTTTTCTACCCCAAGCAGGCAGCTGCTTTAGGAACAGCTGTAATGTGTAAGATACCATATATTAGTTGCATTAAACTCTTTACCATATAGCAAAGAGGAACAAAACACCACCTAAAACCCATTGCTATCCCATTGAAAGCATCAGGGAGGACCAGAGTTACCACCTTCTTTTAACCTGGGAGAGTTTTTTTATTTTTATGATGTATTTTTATAAAAGTCTCAGCTTACACTTTAAAATGTGTTTTGTCAGGTAACTATTTTTTTTAGCTGCTATTTTGGATATTTTACAGTTACGGTTAGTTGAATAGTTTACATGGGTTAAGCCCAAGAAACTACTTTGAGGTTACCTTAAAAAACATGCACGTATTCATAAAAGGTGTTACTTTTTTCTTAACCCTGAACTTGGAGCCCTGTAAAATTCTGCTGGTAAACTTCTTGAGGAGTATATGTGCCAAACATAGGTATGAAAAGGACAGAGTTGTTTATTTGACATCTTGGAGGTCATCAGGAAAATCCGCCTTTTGATGAAGTATTTGCAGTGGATGGAAATTATCCTGTTCCAAACGGAGTCTACAGAAGAGTGTTTTGATTTTGCAATACTTCAGAGCTGTATTAATGTCTGCAAGATGAGACCTGAGACAAAAATGAATATGAAATTCAACCAGAGTCAGATGAAAGTGAAGTGGGGAACACTGCACAGTGTGACATCTTAGCACAAACCAAGGCATCCTTAGCAGGTGAAAATACGTAAAACCATGCAATTAAGTGCTTGTGGGGGAGGCTGCAGACACCACCACTGCACACATCTCTGATCTTTTCCGAGAGATCAGTGGGTACCAGATACCTACTCTCTGTTTAGTTATTTACTGGTGCACAAGTTAACATGTTGTTGGAAGTAGTTACACCAGTGCTTGAAGTCTTGAGGAGTTTAAGGAGCAAAACCATGTGAAATTAGGACACAGATTTGTGAGCTGCAACTGTATGGGTGCAGTGAAAACCCTGCTGTTGTTTTTAACAGTAATAGGGCACTTAATAGATTACAACTGTTTTTAACACTTGAAGCAGTAAATAAAATCAAGGGGAGGGTGACCAGTCTGAAGGAGACATCTCAGGGCATCTTGCAGGGAATCAAGTGGAAGAGAGACCAGAGGTGAGTCTACCTTCCCAGAGCCATGGTAGGTGAAGGCTTTCCGTGTCTGTAAAACTGGGGTAAATGAGAAGGATCAGCTTATTTGGGAAGTCCCATGAGCCTAATGCAAGGCATGGTGCTCACTGTGGCACTGGGTGTAAGCCCCATGCGTTTGAGTGTGTGCAAGGAGAGTGTTCTCTGCTGTCTGCAGAGGGAGGGAGAAATAAACACCTGTGAATCACACTGAATACCTTCTCTCCTCTGCTGGCTGTGTTGGAGCTCTCAGAACAGGCACACCAGGTAACTCCACCGGGACCTGCTGTTTCCTCAGCTGCTGTTTGGGTTTCCTTTCATGCCCAGGCGTTTCTAAGCAAACCAGTCACATCACTGGAGTGATACAGAGCACTAACATTGACATAGAGCGTGTTTTGAGCTGAAAAAAAGATAAAAAAAGGCAGGAGACTGGCATGAGTAGAGCGTCTTGGAAGGGGCATCCTGCTGGACTCGGGGTAAAAAGCACAGAATACCAGTGATGTGTGGGTGAAGCTGTGCCTGGGAGAGCTGGTGTGCTGGGGGTTGTGTGCAGGTGAATCACTGCAGTGTTGAGGCCATTAATGAAAAAACAGGTTAAAAAGTTATATACAGGGAAAATTGTATTACCATATAAATATGCTAAATATGGGGAGAGAGAGCAGGGAAAATGACTGTCAGTATGACCAAATAGGCCAGAAAGAGTCATTTGGCATACATGTTTGTTAAGAAAAACCTTTCTTAAAAGTATTGTTTGCCATTGTTAATTGAAACTTTGTGAAACCATATCATCAAGAGCTTCAGAGCGGGTTTTAAAATACTGGATTGATAGAGTCAAGAAAATTTGTTCAAGAAGCTCCCAATTTAAGATACGGATTCAGTGCTGCTTTCTCTTATTTCAGAGAGAGGTTCGTATTTTGAATATGAAATGAGGGAGATTCTAAGGAGTCTGAATTTGAAATGAAGTCTGTACACCTTTTTGGAAATAACAGAAAACCTACTTATCTGTGTAGGTCAGAGTAGTGATTCTGGAATACCTGAAGTCTTCTGAAATGTGTAAAATCTTTTCTATGGAGTTATTTTTCATTGTTGCTCACTCTAAACTATATATGGATAATGATTTGCTGGTTTTTAATTACTGCTTAAAAAACAGAAGTCAAATAGACAGTGTGCCATATGCAGAACTCTCTATACACGAATAGTTTTTAAAAAATTAAGCCTTACCAACCTAAAAATGTTAAATGCAGGATGATGATGCTCAGATCTGGAACATTCCCATTATAGGTA
The DNA here is from genome assembly GCA_035583185.1 of Anabacerthia variegaticeps. NCBI lineage: Eukaryota > Metazoa > Chordata > Aves > Passeriformes > Furnariidae > Anabacerthia > Anabacerthia variegaticeps. The sequence goes on along the minus strand of JAWWEW010000088.1, from coordinate 8,147,610 downwards.
CTTTGTATTTTTTGCATCCAGCATCACATGTTAACAGGCAAACACTCTGCTGGTGACAGAGGAGGTGGTAGCATTTGGGGACATTTCTGTGATGTGAAGCCTTAGTCTTTTGGTTTGGAATTGGGTGAGTTTGTCCCATTTTCATCAATGGAAATGCTGCTGCAAGGCTTGGGTTGTAAGTTCTCGTTAAGCTAATTGCATCTTCCCAGCTTAGCATGTAAGAGTGTCATTCCCACAGCACAGTGGAAGGGATTGCTGTTTGTTTCCTGGTGATATTCTGATAACTGGTTGACTTGAACCACTTTGATGGTTCTTCTCTCTGGAATTCAGTAGGATTCAGTGCTCGTAGGATGTAAGAATGAATGGCTTGTCCAATTAGAGCAGAAACTTCATGCAAAGTGCACTAGGTTAGCAAAATGAGCTAGACAGTAGCCTTTTTTGTTTGTTAATGGAGTGAATGTTTCATCAGGCTACAGATGAATGTGTGCTCTAATTGTCTGGGCCGGGAGGGAGGAATTCTGGCCTGTGTCATGCCTTTAACAAAAATTACTTCAGCATTGTCATAAATTGATTGGAAATATTTTTTCCTCACATTACTCATGGGATGTCAACAAGTATGCAAATGTGAAAATTTAACATATGTCTGCTCGCTGCTTTTACATGGTTTCTCACACCAGTTTAATGAGTAAAAACTGTCTTTTTAAATGTCACTTCAAACCCACCTTTGGTGTCAAAGAGCACCTCACTGTTATTTTCTGCCAGGATGTTAAATAGTTTATTCATTTGTTCCTTTTACACACTTAAACTGTAGCCTGGTTTTCACCCTGTTCTGATGTGGCCATGTAGTTAAATCTTGTGTCTCTGGCATTCCTCCTTGTTACACAGAGCTGCATCTCTTTGGGGTTCTCTCCGCCTTCCCCCAGGGCATCGGTTCGCATTGATCCTCCTGCTGCAGCACAGTTCAACATCAGTATCTCCCTTCTGATCTCTGTGGTAAATGCATTTATTTCCGAATGAAGCTATAACATTGTTAACTTCTGTAAAGACTTCCTGACAGCATAATAACAGGGGATGGACCAGTGATACAGATCTAATAAGACTCAATCAGGTTATTTTGTGTTGTGCCTTCTGTCTCACAGCTGTTCATGGAAGGTGGTCCCAGCTTTCGTGGCACAGGAGACAGCCAGTCCCCTTGCCAGCATGGGATTTACCACAGGTGGATCAACTTGGAAGCCTAAACCCCAGCATATATATTGGTTTACTGAAATCTGCTATGTTTACCCCCCCACACCCTTATTAAACACTGTCCCGTTTCACTGCCAGCGTGTTTAGCTCAAGAGGCAAAGAGCATGTCAAAGACTTGGGATGTTATGGTTATCATAATGCTTAATCAGCACATTCTGTATGTTTGAATCAGAGTTTTAGGGTTGTCGTTTGCAGTGTTGAAACGTGTTGGGTTCGGACCAGAGGTGGTGGAGCAGGGTGGGTGTGGGTCTGTGCTGCAGCATTTCTGTGCCAGGTGGACCCCAGGACCCTGAGGTGAGAGGCACAGACCTCTGTGGTGTCACAGTCCTGCGCTGCCAGGTCTGGGCGTCGTGGTGCCGTGTTTGCCAAAGGCTTCAGTGGATGGCAGAGCTGTGGAGGGGGTGAAAACCCCTGCAGTAAACCCCGGGGCTCTCTGATGTTTGGCTTTCATTCAAGGGGCAGAAAGGATGTGATCACACAAACCCTTTTATCTGGACTGCAGGCTTCGTGTTTTGATAAGAACAAAAGGAGAATCTCATAAGACGAACGAGGTGCTTTAAAGCATTACTGGGTATCCAGGATGTCTTGGCTGTAGCAGAAGAGCATTTCCTCTCTGCCTGTTATGTCTGCCTTAGATTTCATCTACAACCATTTATTGCTAAAGATTTGGATGGTGATCAAACTGGGAAGAACTGAGTCAACTCTGAAGAGGTCCCCTCTTCCCACAGTTCTCACGGAGCACAAACTAAAACCAGCCATGTTTGAGTAGATATTTTTTTGTTTTGAGGAAAAAAAGTACATTTGTGCTTTTGGAGTTGAACAGAGAGTAAAGTAATGTGTGTGTGTGTGTATTGCATGTTCAAAGTTAAAACAACAAACGAAAACTATTTCTGTGGAATGCCTCTCAGAGATTTTAAAATTTCACACTTACTTAATAGGTCACTGCAGTAATTACTATGTTAGTGCCACGATGACAGTGATCACATCCAGCATTGCATGGGGTCTTGAACAGTGACAGAAGACAGATGATCTCCCTCTCTTCTGTGTGTAGTTAACTGCAAGTTTTTGAACATGATAAGTAAGAATATTTCAAATAAGAATAGGTGCATATCACTAAATGCATACAAATACATTTTATTTCTTAAGAACACTTCAGCTACTAAATATAAAGGACTCTTTCTCTTCCCTTTCCTCTTCTGTTCCTCTTCTTCCCCTTCCCTTTTTCCTTTTTTCCCTTTTCCTTTTCCTCCTGAAATGTTTTATAGATCACTTCTAAGCATTACTATTAAATCATTCTTTTACATGAAGTTTCATTTTGAAAGACTTACAGTGCACAGGCAGACAGGAGCCCCTCTGGAGAGTCAGCTTGGGAGTAGGAAGTGTTGCAGAATTCTTTGGTTTTCTAATTTAAATCTCGACTACATAGCCTGTACCAATTGCACCTGGTTGCTGTTCCTGCTCCCCTGTTCCTGGGCTGCTGAAAGGGCTTTCCCAGCCCAGGGTGTGCTGCTTGGTTGTGCAGGGAATGAGTCCTCTTGCTGCACTGAGATCCTTATTCCAGCTCTTTGTCTTTCCTTGGAGATGTGTCTGGAAATGGCTCTCTGGAAGCTCCTCTGGGAGCTGTGACTGTTGTTTGCAGCTCTGTTGTCACCAGAGCACAAGTCTGAATGAATCTAAAAGTCTGTTTGCACTCCATTCGAGAGGCGTGGTGGTCCTGCATTGGTGCTGGGATTGCTTTTCCTGGTATAGCCTCAGGTTTGCGTGTTCTGTGGATAAGCCCAGGCTATTTTTCAAGTGTGCTAACAGCTTGACATGTTCCACATGTAGAGAAATTTGCTCTGGAAAAGTAAGCAGTGTTGCTGTAGGAATATCTTGTATTTACAGTAAGCAGGCTGATAGAGAGCAGCAGTAGGTCAGTTGTTAGCTCACTGGGCACTTGTCCAAATATCATTAAAAATGTTGACATTAAGTAATCTGGGGGTTTAATAATACTTAATTAACTACTATTTAAACACCTCAGGTCAGATTGACCTGCATGTCTAGTTTAAAAATCCTGGTGCAGGAGGTGGCTTTGACTCACTCAGGGTACCGTGGGCTGTGGGAGGCACCTCAGACATGTGATAACCCTTCTCTCCAGGGGAGAGGAGCAAACAAACGCACGGTACTAAATACTGTCCTTTCTGTTTGTTTTTCAGATTAGCACTGTACGTCTATGAGTATCTGCTCCATGTAGGAGCACAGAAGTCAGCGCAGACGTTCTTGTCAGAGGTACGTCTCCTTACGCGACTTCCCACCACGTAGAGATGGTTTGGTCTAGAACAGCAGCAGTGAGAACCTGGGATACCAGCTCCCCTCCATCAGCACAGGGTTCTCATTCTGTGGGAGCCAGTTTGCCACGCCATTTTACGTGACTTGGTGTAACTGTTTCTGCTGTGGTTTGTTATCCCTATTCCACACCAGGGAAAGATTAATCTATTTTCTCTAATAAATGTGCACGTTAGAGAACACATCAACAGTACTCTCTTTTTATGACCTTTTAACTTACTATTGATATCTGCAGTTGTGGATGATGGACCCTTCGGAAACACACCACCATAATGTGTTTTACATCCTACTGTCACACACTATCAGTTCTCCTCTTCAGCATCTCTCTGTGCTCTTACCGTGCTTTTAACCACTTCACTTCTTTTCATCTGCTGAATCAATGTTGCCTACAACCATTTAGGTCCTGTTTTTTGAAACATTTTCAATTGCTAATGGAATTTTTACCTTTACATAATAGTTATTTTTTTTCATAGTCTTTCAAAGGCTTTGTATGCATCTTTTGAAGGTTGAAGTAAATTATGTCTCCTTACTGTTTTACATTTGACCTGGAATACAAATATGTAACAAATACATTGAGTTTTGGGTTTGTTACTGTTTTTCATGTTTCTTTGGCAAGAACATTTAAGATAATAATAACAGTTGAATAGTGAGCAGAAGTCATGAAGAAGTAGGCAAGATGTTGCAGTAGGAAAATTTACTGATTCAGCTGATCCTCCTCCAAAAGCTAATAAAATTATTCTGCTGGTGATGACATTTTGGAGGTGGAAGAGAGAAGGATTAGAACCCAGAGTTGTTTGTGATGTTTGTACAAAATACACATAGCAGAGGTAAGGAAGAGGGGCAGAATTATGGTAGTATCAGTTTAAGTTTATAGTAAAGTATTTTTTTGACAATTTTTTTCTCTTTGGTAAAGCACTGGAAAAATGAGAGAGAAAATAATGTGTTGTATCATTTTGGCTTTCCCAAAGCAGCTGTCATTTGTAAATAATACACTGCACATTTTACTCACTTGGTTTTTATAATGTATTTGCAAAATGAACAGTTGGCAGAAGTGTAGCTGGTATGACATTGGGATTTCTAGAAAACATTAAATACAGTGTCTTGAAATGCAACTTTTCAAACTAATTCAGTCTTGAGTTACAGAGAAACTCTCAGGTCTGAAAAGCATTCTGTGAGTGAGGGTGTATCAAATCTTTCAAATTAAAACTGGTAGTATCCCAGAGATGGTACACACGGGTCAGGGACAATTGATAGTTGGTATGAGCTGTGAGTTTGTGTACCCATTAATTAGCAGTGCAGCAGGGTGAATATGATGCTGACAGTGTGAGTGGTTGTGTGGCTTCTGGGGCTGGATGCCCTCTCTGCTCTGCCACTTTGGGTGGGTTTCATTAAAGATCAAATGGTTCAGAGAAGCTCCAAAACTGAGTGTCGGGGCTTAAAGGAGGTGAGCACTCATATGGATTTTATGTAGATAAATGGCAAACGTTAAGAGCCCTTCCTTAAAGATATATCTACCACGGAGTGTGGCTCAGACCAATGGAACGAAATTAGAGGCACATTTAAGTTGGAAATCATGGAATCCACTCCTGATACTGGATAATTTAGAGACTGTTGTCCTGAGCATCCCTATATTTTTGCAATGCCTCGTGTCTGGTTTGAATTTTGTACATTTCCCTTGAAGACGTGATCCTTATCCCTTGTATTTTCTGTCCTGGAAGTTATGTTCTAGCCTTGGAGGAATAATTCCCTTAGCCTGGCTGGACCAGGAGGGTGGTCATTCCCTGCCTATGAGTCCAACCAATACAGCTGACAGTGAGGCCTTTTTTTCTAAAATTAGTAATTGTAAATCTCTGTAATCAGACAGACTGGCATCTACCATGTCAGACAAGTGTGAATATTTTGAAAAACCAAAACACAAATCCTTGAAAAGACCCCCAAACTTTGACATTCCCTTCTCCAAATTAATTTCGCAAGGTGAAGTGTGCCCTAGGACCACATAAGACCTTTGTGTTGGGTAATTTCCTCACTAATCCCTGCTTTGAAGAACACAAATACTGATTAGATGTATCGAGGGTGTTCTACAGGAAAAATTTTTGCTCTTAACAATTTTTCAACTTCAAACCCCCATTTTTCGTTTTGGTTGTGCAGTGCCTCTCTTCATGATGTTACTTTGGAACTTCTCAGAGGTATTTTGCCTTCCTGGTTATTAATACAAGTCTTTACAAGCCATTCCCAGTGCACATGAGGAACAGTCATGCCTCTGAGAAGTGTATTTTAAGAGTGTTTAATACCTGTGTAGTAGCTTTGGCCTTTATTTTAAATTTTTCTAAATTTTTTTTTAGCCAACAGTTCAGCTGGAGCTTTTTAAAATACTTTTTTTTATGTATTAACTACTGACATGAGTGTGAGGGGTATTGGTTCATTCTTCCAGTTTTACCAACACAGGTGATAGTGCCTCAAGGTTGTCTTTTAAATACACCTTAAACCAGGAAAATTACTTGTGAGGAGTTGTATTCATATAATATATCAAAATTGCATTGGGTTTCTTCTTGTGAGTGTGAAATTTTCTGCATGGATTTTTATATGAGTGCCAACATTTTTGGGTGCATGAGCTACATGCTGTTCTGCAGTCTATCAGCAGAACTTGTATGTGTTTAAATTTCTCAAGAATTGCATGATGAGATCAAACTGGAGTTGAGAATGGAGGTTTTAGTCTCTTTTGGAAAGTGAGTGCCCCCAGCAGTATCAACACTTTATCTGCCTGTAATATTAAGATTTTATGTACTCTTACAGATATATATCTTCACGCACCTTTTGTTTTAAGGCTGTTTAAGCATTTAATTAAAATAACTCTCTTTTTTTCTGACATTACTTCTGTCCCAAGAGAAGAACATAGTTTGTGTTTTTAACAATTCTTTTTTTTTTTTAAACGAAATTGGACAGAAAAGAATGTTGTGTGTCGTTGTAACTGGAGGAATTTGGAGTGCACACAATGCCCCAGTTCCCACCCAGTTCTGACAGACATTCCTCTGGACAGTGCTGTGTGGGTTTAATATAGCACAAAGTATTTAATTTTGGAGTTTAGGACAAGCTAATGTCTGGCATTATAAGATGGTTGAGTGATTATAGTTAAGATACAACGTTTGGGAAGTATTGCAGAGAGGCAGAGCACAGTCTCTGTGATTTATGTTGTCTGATGAGTTCACTGATCAACAACAGAAGTGTGAAGTCAAGAGTTAAGAGTTCTTAAACTGCATTTCCTTTGAAAACAGTGTTAAACAAACCATGTTTCCTGGGCGGGAATGAAGTCACAGCCAGTATAGGTGTTCAGGAGAGCTTGCCAGCACAGAAAAACCAAGCCAGAAGAGCTTTATTTTCACTGAGTGGTGGGAGACTGGGTTATAACTGTGATGCTGCTTGTAATTTCCACATTACCTCTGACTAAAGCACTCCTTGAGGATTATAAAACACTGGCTGGCCGTGGCTGCGGGGGGAACACTGCCACCTGCTGAATCCATAACGTCCGTTCTGTGCAAAGTGCAAAATACTTGAGATTTTAAGGGCAATTTATAAGCACTTTTTTTTTTTTTGGTCATGCATTTTTGGCCTCAAAAAACCACACATTTTATTTAAAAAACCTCCAAAGAATAAAATTCTAAAATACACCTCCCTAGCATAAGAAAAGGTAATTTTAAGTATCAGCTGTACCAATAAGTGTAAATTAGTAAGTAATCCAACTATCCAGATGGATGATGATCATAAAGCCTTTCCTAACAGTGAAATCTTCTTTATCCTTTTGATATCTGAATTATGTAGTGCCCTATAGTCACAGGGATCACAAACATGTACACCTCTGCTTTTGTTTTGTTTTAGATAAGATGGGAAAAAAACATCACACTGGGGGAGCCCCCAGGATTCTTGCACTCCTGGTGGTGGTAAGTACCAATTTTCTTTTCTTCTGATATTTTGGGATATGTCGATTGCTGGTTCCAGCAGCTGGAGGCAAGAAATTCAGCTGAACATTGTGAAAAGAATGGGAGGATGAGAATTAAGAACCATTTTCTTGTTAAGGAATGAAATAACAGAGAATTAGATACAGAAAAAGATGCTGATATTAGATACAGGATAAAAAGAAACACTGCATGGTGCGCTGATAAAAAAGAATCTTTGGAGGAAGGTGGCCTGCATTTCTTCCTTCACTACCTTCCACTAAATTTTGTAATTAAGAGTTTATTCTGTGTATCCTAAATAATTGCATTTGGGAAAAAACCTCAATATACAGAGACTGTATGGATGTGAACTTCCTCAGTCTGCAGTAGCCCACATTAGTGTGTGTGACTTCTCACATGGCTGCTGTGCAGCCATGGTATTTATTCAGTCACATGGTTTGAATATATCCAATGTGCCTGTGTTTGAAGGAACACAGAATTGCAGGGAATATGTCAGCAATACGAGAATTTATAAGGATTAAAATGGTCCCATTTGAACCCAAGTGATATGTACTGTTGCATGGAAGGCTGTATGCTCTTCATTGACCATTTTTTCATAGCTGTGTGATGGAAGCCTGGCAAGAAGAATATGTTCCTTTTATCTCTCATTTCTGCATTATCCTTAATTTTGATGCTCTGCAGCAGAGTGCTTAATTTGTCCACAAAGCCCCGGACAAAGTTATAAAGGATTGTAACTTTATAGGATTATAAAGTTAGTGCTGGACTGAGAAAGAATTTTGTCTAAACCAATAGAAAACTACTATGACAAATTTTATTATTTTAATCATTTAAAACTAATTTCATTCCAGTAACTCTGTGTTATATCTGATCTGTGTATAATTGTTTGAAGGGGTTTGGGAGAAAGACCAGTGGGAGTAGGTACCATAATTTCCTTTCTTTATGACCC